>OY783226.1:2151523-3356546 GCA_963678685.1 Patella ulyssiponensis
ATTTCTCCAAATATTAGAATCCTCTGAAAAATTTGAAGAATTGCAAGGACTTATAGAAATAATACAGGGTCAATTACATTTAAACAAAGAGTAATTATCAGCTAACAGGCGAATTGAAATGTATCATGCCTACACAGATCAGGATACCAAAGGGGACTTCCGGTATGACAGCGAGACCAGTCGGTCGTGTTTAGCTCGTGTTCCGTGTGCTGAGTACCCATGTGTTTCATCGACAATGTATAACTTTTTAAAACTCTCTCAAATTATACCTAAAGACCTAACAAGCTATTTCTTACCAACCCAAAAAATGGAAGCCGGTAATATGAATAATAAAAGTAAGGAAAGTGAGTCGATTGAAAAGGGGGATGAGAGAAAAGACAGAAAATCTAAACATAGATCGACGTGTGATGTGATGATAAGCAGTGAGTGACAAGTTGAAGTGAACAACATAAAGAAAACTACCCAAGGCCGATTCAGTGCGGATTCCGTGACTAATGAAGATTTAAAAAGCTTGATATTGGAGCTAAATGGTAAAATGGAAAAAAGAATGGACAGAATGGAAAACTCGATGAGTAGTCTGATATCAGACATAGCCAGTATTAGGGTGCACCACGTGCCTACTGAAAAGTTGTTCTCGACACATTGATTGTGCACGCTCAAGTGACCCGGCTGATATAAATTTTGGCGTCGGATAATATAAGGTTACATGACATGTTTTAATAAAGATAGGTTGCCAGGCAACGAAAGATACGCCCACAACAGCTAAATCGTCCAGGCAGTCGACAAAAGTTGTCGCATATTTTTACTTTAATGAAACATTTATAATACACTAAAATCTGATTAAAAGTAACAATTCATTAAGTAGTTACCAGAAAATCATTAAAACTTGTTTGGTTTTTATAAAGTTCTGCCTCATGCTAACGTTTAGTATACGAAACATTTAATATCATGGATTTAGCTGTTCAGTTAACAAAATTCATTGAAAATCAAAATACTTGTTTGTCTCAAGACCTGAATCTGAAGTCATTTGGATGATGAATTTGGTCCCTGACCGTCCACAAGATTTTTCAAAGTGATCAAGGGCCATAACTTTGGCAGTTATAATCGAAAATTCTTCGACTCTTGAACTTTTACACTTTGTATAAATTTAAAGTCAATCGGATATTAACGTTGACCTCTAGAGTGTCAAGAAAATTTTTTGTAGTGATCAAGGGCCATACCTCTGGCAGTAATTGATGGAAATAGCTGAAATTCACACGCGTCTTCGTCTCATGACCAACACTGTGTATAGTTTAATGTCAATCGGATATATTAACTTTGACCTCAAAGGCGCCCACAATCAATTGTGGACGCCGGACAGACGGGGACGACGACAATATACGACCACATTTCAATGTGGGCATATAAAAACAGTATTCATGAAAGCCTGTGACTGCAAAATAAACATGCAAATATTATTTGTAATATTTCCCCCCCCCCCAAAAAAAAAAAGTAAATGACATGTGGTTTTATGAAGCCTTAATTCAACTTTAAAGCATTTAGTTTAATTTTAACGCTTTAATGGCATTCATATCTAACGTGAATTTTATCTTCTTGACACGTTCACCATCTTGCGCCGGTGATCGCCGCAGTCGAGAAAGCGGTGCATTCGGCGTACGCCGCGGCCGAACTTTTGTCGACTTCCGGTTAAATCAAGTAACCTCGCCGGGGAAACTGCCGAACTGTGGTCAGCCGGTATGCGCCGGTATGGATAAATCAAGCAGGGCCGTTGATTGTGCACGCTTTAGTCACTCGTTGAGACTATAAATAGCAACAGCATGCGGAAGTGTTCAAAACACTCTAAACTACTAGTCGTAAAAAATCTATCGTTGACGATTCTGAATAGCAATAATATTAAATTTTTGATTATTATGTCATCTTTAGAAATTACGCTCGTTTTATTTTTTAAATTGTCTTATAATTAACTGTACCATTAGAAGCTGCATATTTTGGTTTAGTACAAATAATATCTCTGACTCACGTCCGTAAAGCAAGAATATACTAGCAGTAGTTTCATTTTACTTTTACAAGGTTCTTAAAAATGTTGTTGGGTTGTCTAGTGTGTGTGTTTCTAAGTTCAATTTCTTGTTCTATGTTTCGTAAAAAAGTAGTCTTGATTATTCCGACCTGTCAATTAGACGTAGAATGATCGGTAGACTGGTTAAGCGAGACTAATTTCAAAACAAGGGCACGTAAACTATCTTTTACTCAAACGTGTCTGAGTGTTATGGACGCCACTCCAAACCATTTTTCAGTATTATTTATGTATGGTTAAATGGTCACAGCTTATTGAGTACAACATGGTCGTTTATTTAGTGACTATAAATGTGTGAAACAGCTTTAAGGCTTGGTTAATATATTAGTATTGTGGTGTAATTGTCGAGATATTTGTCGAGATCGTCTTCTGTATACTGAATATCGCGGTAGAAAATACAATTTACTGTTCTATGGATTCGCTAAATATGTTGAACAAACAATAAGAGAGTACTTATTACATCATCTGAAATTAGACGATCATTATGTTAAGTCAAAAATACTGTGACAAAATATACTCTCTTAGTGGTAAAAATCAAATGTGGATATTAAAAAATTCAAAAGAATTACTTGATGGTTTGCAATCTAGATTCCTTGCTTCAGTCTCATCTATTCAAACGTTTGACTTTTCTACTTTGTACACTAAAATTCCTCATAGTAAATACTGTGACAAAATATACTCTCTTAAAAAGTTTTATGGCCGTCATATTGACTTGATTGGTAAATATAACGTGTCTCTCTCGGCTATTATTCTAGATATATTTAATTGACACGTTGACTGTTACTATCTCCCTGATTATGTCTACTATATCGTTAACACAGTTCATCACGTGCATTTTGCATACCGATAGTTCATTGGCCAATCACGCTATTTTAGCGACATTTTGTCTAATAGTTTGGATGCAGACTGTCTGAAACACATGGGTACCGTAACATCTCTACAAATAGTAATAAGACATGTCCGGAATTATATTTCATATTTTATATATTTTAATATGTTTTAACTTTTTAAATGATCTTTGCACCTTTGAGCACTCCAAGAGACTGGGATGGGTTGCTTTAAAACGTAAGTTTTGTATCAATGTCTGACTCAAG
The DNA here is from genome assembly GCA_963678685.1 of Patella ulyssiponensis. Lineage (NCBI taxonomy): Eukaryota > Metazoa > Mollusca > Gastropoda > Patellidae > Patella > Patella ulyssiponensis. Next base: position 2,154,692 of record OY783226.1, read on the forward strand.
ACTAAGTATCTTATCTCTCAACTGTGGAGGGCTTCAGGATCACAAAAAATGTAAAGATGTCTTTGGCTATCTTAGAGAAAAAACTGTTCTATATATTGCCTACAGGACACACATATTAACCTCCCTGAAAAACATGAATAACAACAGAAGTCCTAGAACAGATGGATTCTCTGCCGAATTCTTTAAAAAATTTTGGTCCGATTAAGGAGATTTTTAGGTAGGTCTTACAACCATAGCTTTTATAAAGAATAACTGCCAATTACTCAAAGACAGGGAATCATATCCATAATACCGAAAGGTAGCAAACAAATCAAGAGAATCTCTAAGAAACTGGCGCCCAATTTCTCTGTTAAATATAAGCTACAAAATCTTAACGGGGATATTGTCCAACCGAATTAAAATATTTCTACCAAAACTGATAAGCAAAATGCAAACTGGATTTATCGCAGATCGTTACATTGGAGAAAACACCATACTTTTATACGATATTATGCATAATGTAACTGTAAATAAAAAGAGCGGTATGATCATTTTAGTCGATTTTATGAAAGCTTTTGATAGTATATCATGGAAATTTATGAAAAAGGTATTGATTTATTTCAATTTTGGTAAAAACTTTAGAAAATGGATCGATATCATACTGAACGATGCTCAGCTCTGTGTGTGCCAAAACAAATTTTATTCGTCTTTCTTTAGAATATCAAGAGGTTGTAGGCAAGGTGACCCAACATCTCCTTATCTGTTTATTCTGTGTGCCGAAATAATGAGTATAATGTTGAGAAATAATACTCTCATAAAAGGGATTATAATAAAATATACCGAATATAAATTATCACAATATGCAGATGACATAACCATTTTTTGGATGGATCCATCAGATCTCTGGAAAATGCTTTGACCCTCCTTGATCAGTACTCCAAATTCTCTGGTTTAACTCCAAATCTAGATTAAACTTTATGTATCCCAACTGGGATGTTCACAGAAGATAACCTAAATCATATCTCTGAAACAGGAGTAAAACCATCTCTAGAAAATTTTACGGTTTTGGGAATTACCTTCTCAAGAAATCTCGATGATATAGTTATCATAAATTATGCTTCTAAAATTGAAGAAATAAAAAGACTAATTGTAATGTGGTCAAAGAGATTCCTAACAATAATAGGAAAATAACAGTAGTAAAAATATCCTAATACCAAAACTGGTACATCTCTTTATTAGCTTACCAACTCCAAGCCAGGAAGTTACTAAGGATTTCGAAGCTATGATTTTTAACTATATATATCTGGAATGGCAAGACAGATAGAATCTCGAGAAAATTAATAGTACAGGGGTATGAAAACGGTGGATTAAGCTGTTTCATAAAATATCTTAAATTGTCATGGATAAAAAAACTCCTTACGGAAAACTCAAACTGGACAAAACGTATAAAAGATTTCACGCCCATAAGCCTAGAGAAAATCACATGAACTTGTAAAAAAAGTATGAAACTAATAATCAATTTTGGAAAGACGTTTTCAAAGCTCCATGTTAGCCAGAAAACAATGAACTCCAAAGAAATAATTAATGAACCCGTGTGGCATAATACCCAAATTACGATTTCCAGAAATCCTATCTACTACAAAGAGTGGTATGAAAAGGGAATAAGATTTATCTACGATTTCTTAGACGAGGAAGGGAATCGTAAAACACAAAACACATCCAAACTATCATGGGTAAAAACGTTATTTCAAAGGATTTGTATCAACTGTTTGTTGCCCAAATTCATAAAAAAACAAAAAGCGAAATCAAATGGGAATCAATCCTATTTAATGAAAATATAGATGATTTGTGGCAAGATATCAATTCTTTAACTTCTAAAATAACTAAAGACACTAAACTTATCTGGTTACAATATAGGATTATCCATAGGATTCCGAGTACCAATCAATATCTAAAAAAATATAGGTATACAAGAAAATGACAAATGTACATGACCTAACCTTATCTCCAGTGGATATAATATTCGGGAAATTAAAACCATATAATATGCAAATTAACATACTTTTGTTAATCATAAAAAAACTACATTTATAGAAATAAACTATTAAACCAAATAGTATCCCTAGACGGTATCTTAATAGAAATAAGATACTACCTTAAACTCGAAAACTACAAATACAAAATGAATTTAAATTATAAGATATATATAGACAAATGAGGCGAATATGAAGCTGTGTTTGCTGAATGATCGCTATTAGATGACCCAGATCAATTATCTCGTGGGGTGGATCAGGGGTGAAGATGATCATTTATAAGTATTTATTTAGTTTTTATTTATTTTTTTCCCCCATTTAAATAATACCTGGTTGTGGTATGGCTGTGACATGTACATTGTTTAGTATGAATTACTATATGTAATTGAATATGTCACAGCCTCATCTATCCTACCTCGGCTATTTGTAAAGTGCTGACCCCAGGGCCTCATCCCTGGCAGCACTCCTTATAAATCTGTGTGGGAAAATAAAAAAAAAATATAGTCAAGATTGACTCAAGATAAAAGTATTTTTTTCTGCATGGCCACTTTGTTATGACCAGTAAATATGTACCACTGTGAACCCTATATGCAAGGGAATTATTGAAATAGTACCATATGTTAGTCCCGAAATGACCTCCCTCGGCCCCTTTCCCTGTCCCTGTCAGCCAATAATCAATAATATCGGTGAATTGTTTTTATTCAGTTTGTTTTAAAAACATTCATAAATATAATTTGTATATGTAATGAGTTATATTTGTCACCTGGTTAAGTTTATGCTGTAATAGAAACCTTTCGCTAGATGGCGTTAATTTCCATTTCATGAACTTCTCTATACAGGCAAAGTTTTCATTAATTTCAATAGATGTACAACAAATCAAGCAGAATATTGCATTTCACCACATTCTACAAACACTACACACAATCAACAATATACACAAGGCCTCGAAAAACTGTGGAAAAAACATTTTCGTTTGTATACGTACGTGAATCTACCTCCACACGCGCAACGTTTTTCATTGGCGGAACACTCATTACGGATTGACGTCACAAGTACACACAAATCGATGACGTGTTCGTTTTCGTATTCGTTTTCGTACCGATGCGAATGGTCCCTAATATCATTATACATGCATGTAGTCATGAAGAATTTATTTTATTCATTTGACAATAAAATAATGGTATTCCACACTAAGACCAAGATGTCGAAACTTTGTCCCTTATGAACAGGACAATAATAATGATTATAATGTATATCCAGTAAACAGTAACGGTTTATTTCTTATACAGAACGCCTTGTTTAAGATTAAATTTAATGGATATCTTCTCACAAGAGAGGGAGAGATGGAGGGAGGGATATTTTGAGAGGGATGGGGTTTAACGTCCACTCGACACAAACTAGGTTATTTCGGGACTAACACTGGGTTAATTTTATTTCAATAATTCGCCTGTATGTAAGGGTCGTTAGCAGTAGGAGGATCCGGAGAAAACCCACCAGGTTGACCCTTCTCCTTGTCACTTACAACCAGCCTGGATTTTCTCCTCAAAAGAGACTACATGTACCTTTGACTACATAAATGCGCGATTATCGTTTATTTTAAATCAATATCAATCTTCAAAACAAAGATGATTATCGGCGATATCGATATTCTTTGCCACAAACTTTTGTAAGTGTTTTGGTTTAAAGTATATATACATGTATTACAAATGTAGGTCTTAATGATAATCATCCAGTTAGAATAAAGTAGTTATGATCAACCAATTAGATATGAAAGTACATGTACAAGTAGTAATGGTCAACCAGTTAGACATGTACAAGTAGTTATGATCAACCATTTACATATGAAAGTACATGTACAAGTAATAATGGTCAACCAGTTAGACATGTACATGTAGTTATGATCAACCAGTTAGATATGGAAGTAGTTATGGTCAAGTAGTTAGACATGAAAGTACATGTAGTTATGATCAACCAGTTAGATATGACAGTAGTATTGGTTAGCCAGTAGTTATGATCAACCAGTTTAGATGACAGTAGTTATGGTCAAGTAGTCATATTAACCACTACATTCCATAAATTCTATCACAGGATTAATTATAGACACATTCAATACACCTTGGTCACTTCAAACATATTAGGGAACAAAGAACGACAGGTAAAATACCCTTCTTGATATACTTTACGAGGTAGATCAACTGTCAATCATATAATACATCAAACCCTTATAAACATATTTTACTTCCATTGGTCAATTTACCTTAAAATAGGGGCAATGACCCCTGATTATTTACTGATCAAACAAATTAATTGTTTCTGTACCTTTAAACACTTCTGACCCCTTTTTATTCACCAACCCTTTATTCTTGCTATCAATAAAGGTTAAAAGGATCTTGAACAAATGAACCACATGCCTTTGGCGTTTAGCCTCCCTTCTCTAGGGTGGAGAACTAAAATTTTTTGTTTTTTTTGTATTAAATCAGTAAAGCATGTTAACAGCTGGCCCTTATTTTATATTTTTGTTGTGAACAGGAACGATTGTTTTTATATTACTGTATTTAAATAGATGATTGCATGTTTTAAATGTATTTATATAAATTGAAAACTATTCTTCCCAGTTTTTATTTCATGGGATTAAATGATAAACTATAATATGGAAACAGCTCTTTATTCAGTGTTCTAAGTTCTTAGTTCTTAGTTCTAAATTCATAGTCCTTAATTCTTACTTCTTCATTTGTTGTTGTATTTCGACATTTGTACACTAAAATTAACATTTGTATCTTAAAATCAATATTTGTGTGGCCGAATGGGTTTTGTTGTTGGTATATACATGCCTGTACACCCCGTCACTCACTAGTGGTCTTAACCCGTGTGGAGGAGTCACGTGACAAGCGTGCAGCAGACGACAGGGAGACGAGGGAGATACAGAACGATTACGAGACAAGCCGACAGCACTGCTGCGTTGTTCTTTGTAATTTACTTACACAATAAACGTCTACAACCTGTAGTTTGAGTTGGCAATCCTTTCGATCCTAATGCTCGGTTACAATTGGCGTCGCCGATAGGATTGCCAACAAGTTTATGGTAAGAATTTTCCGGTTTTAATATTTTCAACTTCGAGTATTTTCCCGAAGAGAAGATGGCGGCGTATTGAAGAGCATGTCACATGCTTGATTACAGATTAGCGTTCGTTTTGTTGTTTATTCTTTTTGTAAACTGTAATTTTTATGTAGTTTTCAATTGAAGTATTAACTATCTATCTAAATATTGTCGCATATTGTAGTACTGTGACGCGTATATATTATTGTTATGAGCTTTTCGAAGCTTGAAAAATTTATTACAAAACCATTACCTGCAATTAGTGGCAGACGGCTGTCAATCCCGATTCTATTGTCTGACAGTAAAGGCCTGTATTTAAGAAATCAGTACCGTCTTAATTCTGTTGATATTAGGTTTGAGTGTCATTCTGGTTTTACCACAGAAAGAGCTATTGAATTATTTGAGGCAAACTTTCCCACTTATGCACGTGATTTTGGCTCTGTGAGTGTATATGTATGGTTAGCTACTTGCGATTTGTCAGTGAAGGAGGGGCGATATATTCACGCCGGTGATAAAAGTAGGGACCCAGTTGCACTCGTGTTAAGACAGTACAGACGATTAATTTCTATTGTGAATAGTAAACCAGGGTGCTCAGTGAAATTTTTGGAGATACCCCCAGTTTCTGCTAGTAAGTATAATCAATCAAAAGGACATCCAAACCCTGAAATATTTGCAGAAGACGATGTCATCCTCCGTGGTTATATCAAGACAATAAATGGAGAGATTAACTTGTTAAATAATTTATTAAATCAACCAACGTTGGGTTTTTCTAACGACTTATTGAGAGGTCACAAGGGTAAAGGAAGAAAATTGCGATATTCCTGGAATTTTAATCTAATGTTTGATGGTGTACATCCTGATAAAATATTGGCTAAATGCTGGTTACATCATTTGTTTTTTGATATCATTGTTTCTTGTTATTCCAAAATTAATCTAAAAATAGAAATTTAAACCTGTTGAAAAAGTGGTATTGAAATTAAACTCTAATAATAATAGATTCAATACACTAACATTCAATGCGCGTGTATAGTTTGGTTCTTTTAGTGATAGCACTATTAGTTTACATTCCCGTTTTCGGTGTGCAATTTTTTGACAGTGCAGGTCTGATAGCAGGCATGGCTGAGGGAGGCACACCCGCGCATGTTTTGGCGGGAGAGTATAAATGCCAAATTGCAAACCTGGAAAATGAATTGTCGTTGTTGTCCAGAAGAGTTTCAACACCACACACCACTAATCAACCACCACCACGTCCAGAATTCATTCCATCACCAGTTACCAGCAATCCAGTGGAAACTAATGCTGATAATACAACACAACCGCAATACAGCAGTGCAATACCGAACACCTCATCTATATCGAATAACAGATCTGTAATTGTCGTTGGTGATGATCGTGAACCCAAGAAATATAAAGGTCGTGTGTGTACGGCAGAAGACCCTAAAATACACGAGTGGATTGAGGATGTCAGTAGTTGTCTCTCCACGCTACAGCTTAGTCCAAGTGAGCAGGCTAAATACGCTTATCGCTATCTGGAAGGTGATGCTAGAGAAGAAGTTAGGATCAGAAATGCACAAGGGGATGTGCATACTATCTTCAATGCATTGACAGAGGCGTTTGGCGAAACGTTATCGTTGTCTCAATTACAGAAGCAGTTTTTTGAGCGACGTCAGCGGCAGAATGAGTCCTTACGGAGTTTTTCTTATGCCTTGAGAAAATTTATGGATCGGATAATCCGGAAAGGTGGATCGAGGGCAGACCAGGATCTAACACTACGTGACCATTTCATAGATGGCGTGTACGATGCTAATATCCGCAAGGAGTTGAAAAGACAGGTGAGAGATAACAGTGATTTATCCTTTCTTGATATAAGAACGTTTGCCCTGGAGTGGTCTGAAGAGGATTCCTGTCCATCCTTATTGGCGCATAACCAACAGATTGAGTCATCGCCACCGGCTAGCTCATTCAGCCAGTCGGAAGTTGAGACCTTAAAAACCATGGTCAAGGCACAGCAGCAACAGTTAGCTCATTTGGAGGAGTTGATTAAGCAACAAGCATCCAAAACCACCCACGAACGTGTATGCTTTAAGTGTCACCAACCCGGACATTTTCGCAGGAATTGTCCCGCGACATCAAAGTCGGGAAACTAGCAGAACCCTTTTCTGCGAGCCAAGAGGAGGGTTTTAGTAAGTCCAATAATGGCTCTACTCAAGAAGCAAGTTACCAAAATACTGTTGGTAATTGCCCGTCTATAACGCTGGATTTAGGTGGAAAGCCACTTAAGTTTATCGTGGACACTGGTTCGCAAGTGTCAACATTGACAGAGTCGTGTTTTAGAGAAGTATTTGAGCAGGACGATGTCCAGTTAAGTGATGTTGATTTCATTACGCTGAGAGCAGCAAATGGTTTAGTTATTCCGTATGTGGGTATTTTTGTGGCGGACGTAAATGTGGCTGGAAAGCTTATAGCCAAACAGAGTATTCTAGTCGTGCGAGACCCCAGCGATCCCTCGACAAAGATTCACAAGAAAGAGTACCCGGGATTATTGGGAATGAACATTTTGCGCCATTGCTGGTCTTTGCTGTCAGATTTGGATTGTAGTACTTCCCAGCATTGTGTACAGCAGATAATGTCCTTGCGGAACACCAGTTCGCCAGAAAAAACGGTTTCTGGATTTGCTAGACTAGCCAGTTCTACACCTGTTAGATTACCTGCAGCAAGCGTTTCTGTGATTCCAGTCACAGGAAATGCTATTTTTTCCGGTTCGGACATGGTTTGTATAGAAGAGTTGGGTAATAGAACTCATTTACCCAACGACATTTTACTATGTAATACATTTGGTGTTAAATCGAATGGCCTGTTTCATGTCCAGGTAGCAAATATTTCGGAGTCAGACATTTTGCTTGCTCCTAAAACGCGCTTGGCTAAAATTTCCAAAGCTGATGTCGATTCCGACAAATTGAGATTTGTTGTGCAAAATGACGAAATTTTTGTTGAGGAGACATTATCTCATCCCGAGCATCTGACGAAAGCTGGGGAGCGTGACACACTCCCACAGGTATCTATTTCCGAGACACTTTCGGAGGATCAACGTGTCCAGTTGGAGTCATTGCTGCGCCAGCACAGTGACGTATTTAGTAAGAGTGATTTAGACATAGGGTACACATCAACTGTCAAGCACCATATACATCTGACTGATGAAATCCCTGTGAAACAACCTTTTAGGCGGATTCCACCCGCAATATTGGAGGAGGTTAGGCAACATATTAATAGATTAATTGAAGCAAACATTGTAGTTCCTAGTTATAGCCCGTACTCTTCCCCTGTTGTTTTGGTTAGAAAGAAGTCAGGTGAGTTGCGTATGTGTGTTGACTATAGGAATTTAAATATGAAAACTGTCAAAGATTCGTACCCATTACCTAGGATTGAGGAAAGCCTCGATTCTATGTACGGTGCGAGCATTTTTAGTTCTCTGGACTTAGCCTCTGGCTATAACCAAATAGCTATGAGTAACGAAGATCAAATAAAAACTGCATTTACGACGCCATTTGGTCTTTTTGAATACAAACGTATGCCGTTTGGGGTATGTAATGGACCAGCTACATTTCAGCGTTTAATGCAGGGTTGTTTTCGTGAAGATGTCTTTAGAATTCTTCTTGTTTATTTGGATGATATTATTGTGTTTGCTACGTCGTTTACCGAAAATTTACAACGTTTAGATTCTGTTTTTACCACATTAGCGCGCCATGGTCTGAAATTGAAACCATCTAAATGCTCATTTTGTCAAGATAAAGTCAAATTTTTAGGGCATGTCGTATCTTCTCAGGGTGTATCTACCGACCCTGACAAAATTTCATCGGTTTTACATTGGCCGAAACCACAGACTGTTAAGCAGCTCCGGACATTTTTGGGTTTTTGTGGTTTTTATCGCCGTTACGTTAAAGATTATGCTAAGATAATCGCTCCGTTACACGCATTATTACTACAGTTTAATGAGTCTAAAAATCAGGATATTGGCAAAGGCTGGTCCGGTCAGTCGGATAACGCTTTTCAGTCTATAATTGCAAAATTAACGACAGCTCCCATTCTAGGCTATGCAGATTTCAGTAAGCCTTTCGTTGTCGAGGTTGATTCCAGTTTTGATGGATTGGGCGCGGTTCTTTCCCAATATCAAGATGGTGAATTACGTGTAATTTCCTATGCGAGTCGAGCTCTCCGTGCAGCGGAAAGAAACATGGATAATTATAGTTCTCGTAAGTTGGAATTGTTAGGCTTAAAATGGGCATTGTGCGAGAAATTTCGGGATTATTTGTTAGGACAGAAGTGTGTGGTATATTCTGATAATAATCCCCTCTGTCATTCACTTAAAGCTAAATTGAGCGCCGTGGAACAAAGGTGGGTGTCCGATTTGGCTGTTTTCGACTTCGAGCTCAAATTTAAAAGCGGCAGCAGTAATAAAAATGCGGATGCATTATCGCGGAGATCACAGGATGCCGTGATTGTGGATGTGAAACCAAAGATTCAAGAAGTTACAAAGTCGAGTTTTTTGCCTCGAGGTCTTCAGTCTATAATTAACGAGGATGTGTCTACGGTAAAACCTGATCCAGTATATTCAGATTCCATTGCGATGCTTCCTTCGTATACACCAACTCAACTAATTTCGCTACAACGATCTGATTCAACAATCAATACATTCCGATCATTTTGGGATGTAAACAAGTATCCATCACGTAGGGAACGTAAGCAATTGAATAAACCTGTATTGACTCTTTTTAGGCAGAGAGACAAACTCTTCACAAAAGATAATGTGCTGTATCGACGGATTTCTGATAATGTCAGTGGTGAAGTCCATCAGCTTGTTCTACCCAGTTCTCTCAAGGACAAAGTTTTGGAGAATCTTCATGACAAGGCTGGTCATCAGGAAATTGAAAGAACGTTCGATCTTGTGAGGTCCCGCTGTTATTGGCCTGGAATGTGGCATGATGTGGATTCTAAATGTAAGACATGCATTAGATGTGTAGTATCTAAGCCGTGTATACCTAAACCACACCCTTCGATGAAAAATTTGTTAGCTAAAGCTCCATTAGAGATAATTGCAATTGATTTTACGTTGTTGGAACGAGCTTCTAACGGAATGGAGAATGTACTTGTTATTACAGATGTTTTCTCAAAATTTACTGTGGCAGTTGCCACTAAAGACCAGAAAGCCTCTACAACTGCGAAATTATTGGTCAAAGAGTGGTTCGTTCGTTATGGTGTACCACGGAGAATACATTCTGACCAAGGTCGTAACTTCGAGTCGAAGGTTATTGAGAATCTGTGTGCTATGTACGGGATTAAGAAAAGTCGAACGACCCCTTACCACCCACAGGGTAACGGTCAAACCGAGAGGTTTAATCGCACGCTACACAATCTACTGAGAAGTCTTTCAGATGATAACAAGAAGCGTTGGCCACATCATTTACAAGAGCTAACATTTGCATATAATACTTCGATGCATTCATCCTCTGGGTTCACGCCCTATTTTCTATTATTTGGGAGAAATCCAGTCCTCCCTATTGATGTGCTATTAGGATCCGAGTCCGATTCATCTGAAAATTGGGTAATTGAGCATCAAAAGCGGTTAACAACTGCTTATGAAACGGCGTACAAGAACTTAACAGAGTCCGCTCTTCAACGAAATGAACTAGACAGAAAGGCTGAGGACGCACCTCTTAACGTCGGTCAACTTGTTTATACTCGTGCACGTGGTATAGTTGGTCGATCTAAGATTAATGACCATTGGTCATCCTTGGTATATCGTGTAAACCAGCGGATATCTGACGATAATCACGTCTACGTGGTAGAACTCGTTGATGATCCTGGGGTCACTAAAACGCTTCACCGCTCTGAGTTGAGACCATGCCCGCTTACCACAGGTAATTATGATTCTGGTGATAGCATCAGATCAGTTGATTTAGCTAAGGAGTCGGGTGATACGACTACATCGTATGTAGCGGATGACAGCATAACCCCAGATACAAGTAGCAACATAGCAGATCTCTCACAGAATAATGATGCAGACGAATCAACTATCTTATATGGAGCTGATGACAGCATTGCTTCATTTGCAAGTCCACATGCTGACGTAGACGCTTTAGAGTTCGACACTACCGGTTCTACTGTGTGTGAAAATAATTTTCCCGATGGTATTCGACGATCCAGCCGGACAAACAAAGGGCAACATGATAATATTCACAAACTCCCTAAATCCTCTGTGAATACTGAAACAGTTTCTGCTCAGCGTACTGCGCCTTCGATTAACTATGCTGATACTTTACTGAAGTTGGGGAATAGTTTAGTTGCGACAACGCTGCGTGAAATTGGTACATTGTTGAAACAGGAGCCAAACGTTTAAGACATTATTTGTTTCGTTCTTAATGTGTTATATTCTTATTTTGTCATGATCATTTATGTTTGTTATATATGCGAGGACGCATTTCTCTCAAAGTTGGGGAGAGTGTGGCCGAATGGGTTTTGTTGTTGGTATATACATGCCTGTACACCCCGTCACTCACTAGTGGTCTTAACCCGTGTGGAGGAGTCACGTGACAAGCGTGCAGCAGACGACAGGGAGACGAGGGAGAAACAGAACGATTACGAGACAAGCCGACAGCACTGCTGCGTTGTTCTTTGTAATTTACTTACACAATAAACGTCTACAACCTGTAGTTTGAGTTGGCAATCCTTTCGATCCTAATGCTCGGTTACATTTGTTTCAAAGATCAGACATTTGTCATATCAGATTTGTCAAAAATCATAAATTCTTCGCTTCGATCAACATGGATGGGTTGAGAAAACAAATAGCACCTTTTGTTCCAAAGATTCAATACGCTACGGACACATCCAACTTCGATCAAGTTGATCCAGATAAATTACGGAACAGCGACTCGGAAGATTTGATGAGAAGACTTGATTCCAAAATGGATAATGTCAAACATCCTGAACATGCTTTCTTTGAATTCACATTTCGACGATTTTTTGATGATGCTGGTCATCCGTGTCCCCTCCCAGACCCGAACTCCCCGGTTTATGTTTGAATTGTTAAGTATTTTTAAGTTGTTAAGAAAATATGCAAGCCTATTTCCAAATTCACAAAATATTGTTCCAGAATCCTATTGATGGATTTCAAACCAACAAACTGTTGGCAAAATCAAATTTATTTTTAAGAATTTTTGTTGTTTTTATTGAAAATGGCTCGGATTTTAAGAAAAAAGAAATGGTGTCAGTTATAGAAAGAAAACAGTTTTTTTTTAAGACTGAAATGATTTGCAAATTTTAGAACAAAAAGTGCTGTGTTTTTTATTTATTTATTTTTTTAAAAAAAAAGCAAAGGGTGAGGGATGGGGACAAGAAGTCCTAGTTGGATTCCACATTTTGTAAAATCTTAAATGAGAAAAACTCTGAAAAGAGAAAAACAAAAGAAATACATGTATTAAGAGTCCGTGAAGGACAAGAGAAACTGAAAACCAAGAGCCTCTTGAATGAATTGTAACCAAATTTTGGAGACAGAATTTGGATTACGAATTTATTTGAGGCTATTTTCGACGTTAACCAAACGAGTCCGAAACATTTTAATGAATATTATGATGTGATTTAGCAGAGCTCATAACGATATTAAGTGATGGTGTGTAAGCCTTGGCGCAGTCATATACCCACCCTGACAGATAAATAAAACAATATGGATGTCTGGATCCATAATACCGATGTCCTGATGATACTTTATTTTATTTTCCATTAAATGGAATAAAAAAACTGAGGGTAGTGTTGAATCAGAAATTAAATCATATATATGGCAGAAACAAGCTAAAACCAAGTCGCAAAAAATATAAAAAGCACGATTTTCATACAATGATAGGCCTAGTATTCTATTTTCATACATAGTATGATAGTTGCCTACTAAAATATTTTGGTTACTCTTTTAGAAATTGTGACAATATTAAAATCTTATATCTAAATTTATTCACAGTTCAAAGTTATAAACAGAATTTTAGAATTACAGAAATAATATAGGAAGAGTATGTTGGCCTGTAGAATTTATTTAAGAATAAAAATGATAAAAGTATGAAATAATTGAAGTGATTGCACACTACCCTTTCAGAGATATTCATTGTTTTGTTAATGTGTCTTATCATTTTAGTTTAAAGTCAAAGTTCAAGTTTACAGATAACTCTGGTCCTGTTTTATTCCATCTGGAATCAGACAGGTCGAGATCCTTCTGTTTTTTGTGTAATTATGTATGTAAAGTATAAATATATATATTCTGCTTATATAGAGGCTTCAATCACCCATGCTGATGACACGTGCATGGACGTTTGTATGTAGAACTGTAATAATGTAAATAATCGTATCGAGCTGCAGTAGAATGTTTTTATAGAAAGTTTAAATGTACAGAACTGTGTAATAATATCAGGCTATATGAATATTCTGTGTTCAAAAAGTGTTCATATGTACATAAAGAAAAACATCTCCCCAATCTTTTGTACATTAGTCAGCCAGAATATATGTTAAAGGGAGATTACAGTGTATATTGAGCTATATAAGGGAGGTAATCCTGTATAGATTGTATAGTAAGAGAGATATGAAAGAGAACTGTACGAGATAATAACAAGGTAATATTCTATAAAATAAAATAAACTGTTGTGATATTATCATATACTATATTAGTTTATACTTTACCTGCCCTGCCAACATGTTAGTGGTAATAGGCCTGTATCCCCCCCCCCCCATGTCAGTAGCAATAGGCCTAAACTGCCTTTCCACTGCGCTCGGGACGAGGGAGGAATTACAGTGAGCTAACCCCGAGTTCTCTTCACCCAAGTAAGACAGACGAATATCCGTTTGAATGACCTCTATTTCAATGAAAACTCTCTGTGAAAGCTAGCTGAGTGACGAGTATGACTGTCAAACAAACCAACGTACATTTTCAAGGGTAAAAAGACTGTAAATTACACAGGATAAACAAAATAAGTTTCCGCTGAAGTAGCGGCCATGCTTGTCGAGGTTAAACAAAGGGCGATAATTTAAATGTTATGATTTACTTAACACCACAACAAAATAGTTCCAGCACACTCCACGTCTGATATCCTGTACTGGATATCACTTAAATGAATATAATTAAAACACTTTATGAAATAAAACACTTAAAAATAAAATGCCCAATCTTTGGGAAGAGTCACTTTAAATTATCAAAATGTTAATTGTCCGTTTCCGAATAAAGTAATACCAATTCAGTAACCGGTCTGGTATAAACAGTTGGTTCACCATCTTTTATGATCCGTAGAGTAACTTTCCTGACGTTGTTATCATCTCCAGGGAAAATCTGTTCCACCATACCAATAGGCCAATCATTGCGATGAAGTTGGTTATTTTTAAGTAGAACAACGTCTCCTGGTTTGAGGTTTGGTTGTGTACTCTGCCATTTTCGTCTAGGTTGTAGAGTGTGAAGGAATTCACGTCTCCATCTGTCCCAGAATGTATCAGCCATAGATTGAACAGCTCTCCATTGTGATTTATATAAGTCCTTTATATTAAATTGTCCTAAAGGTTGTGTGATGTGATCAACCTTTTGAGTGAGGAGAGTTTGTGGTGAGAGAATGGCTGGTGACTGTGTGTCTGTTGAAACCGGAACTATAGGTCGAGCGTTGACTATAGCTGTAACTTCTGCCATGAAAGTTACCAATACTTCATGTGTGAGATATTTTGAAGATACCTCAGCTAACATAGAGTCTAGGATGCGTCTGGTTATACCGATCATACGTTCCCAAACGCCTCCCATGTGTGATGAATGAGGTGGATTAAAGATCCATCTAGCCTTCCTATTATTCAAAAAGTTAATAACAGGACCGTTTTCGTCCATAATGACTTCCATGTTGAGTTCATTAGTTGTACCAATAAAGTTGGTTCCTCTGTCGGATCTGAACTCGGATACGTTGCCTCGAATTGCGATGAATCTTCTGAGAGCGTTAATAAATCCTGAAGTCCCCATGTCTTCAATGACTTCCAGATGAATTGCTCTCGTGGTAAGACAGGTGAAGATGATCGCCCATCGTTTACTGTTTGCCTGGTGACCCCTAGTACGCCTTGAGACAACTGACCAAGGACCAAACGTGTCAACACCAACGTACGTGAAGGGTGGTGCTGGCTTTAGGCGGTTTCCAGGTAGATCTGACATCTTCTGGGACTCTTGTTTTCCTCGTTGTTTTCGGCATTTAACACACTTGAAGATGATAGAGGAGATAAGACGTTTACCTCCAACTATCCAAAAACCTGCCGCTCTAACTGCTCCTTCGGTGAAATGTCTGCCTTGGTGTTGTACCAGTTCGTGATGATGCCTGATGATTAGAGTTGATATGTGAGCAGATGCCGGTAAAATAATTGGTGATTTCTCTTGAAAGGGTAACTCTGCTTTTGACAGCCTTCCACCAACGCGCAGCAAGCCATATTCGTCGATGACTGGATCTAGTGTGATTATGGTGCTGTCCTTTGGTAACGGTTTGTCAGCTTTTATTTTGATCAGTTCTTTTCCATAAGTTTCGAGTTGAACTTGTTTGATTATGAACCGTTCCGAATTAAGCTGGGCTTCAGTATTTTTTGATTCATTACAAACATGCCATCCTTTACAGTTTCCTGAACTGTGGTACATTTGAGCAATGTGAATTAATCTACTGATTGTCCAAGTAAGTGTTTTCCATGATGAGAATCGCTCAAACCGATGAATACCCAGCTTGCCTCTGTTGATAGTAGTGAGTAACGTTGTTACAATTGGTCGTACCTCAGAATCCTCTTCTGGATTCCGTAGTTCGTAGAAGTCATCTTCTTCGAATTGCTGTTTCTGGTAAAGGTGAGTAGGACCATACCGAATGTTCCAGATCAGATGCCGGAACAGACCTGGTTCCGAGATGCAGGATTTTTATCCGTAGGGATAAACTGCCATTGTAGAGGAATGGTTGACTTCCTAATGCGGTCTATTCTATTAGTGACATAGAGATAGAACCTACGTGTTCTGTTGTAGATATATCCTAACACAACCTTGCTGTCGGTGTGAAACGTGATGACATCCGGAGTAATATCGAGATGTTCTTGGATAATGTCGTGGATTTCGACTGCTAAGACAGCAGCACAGAGTTCGAGCCTGGGGATAGTATGACCAGAAGCTGGTGCTAGCTTCGCCTTTCCAAGGATGAAGCCAACATGATGATTTCCGTCACTGTATGTAGTTCTCATGTAAGCTACTGCTGCTACGGCCTTTTCAGAAGCATCTGAATAGATATACAGTTCCTTACGAGCAATGCCATAAGAAGTATCAGAATACATTCTAGGTATACGTAGATTATCAAGATGCTGTAATGAACATCTCCATTTATCCCATTCCGTGAGTTGTTTGGTAGGCAGAGGTTCATCCCAGTCTGTAGTTGACGACATAAGATTCCGCAATAGAATTTTGCCTTGGATGACGACTGGAGCGACAAATCCAAACGGGTCAAACAGACTGTTAATGGTAGACAATATACCTCTCCGTGTAAAAGGTTTGATTTCCTGTGATACTTGAAAGGTGAATGTGTCCGACGTTAAGTTCCAAGCTAAGCCTAAACTCCTTTGAATAGGTAGCGAGTCCGTAGAGAAATTGAGTTCTTTCAAGTCCTTTGCCAGGTCTTCGGTAGCGAATGCTTCCATGACTTCTGGGCTGTTCGAAGCTATCTTATGAAGATGAAGATTGCCTCCAACGAGAAGGGCTTTTTGAGTTCTTTTCATAAGATCAATGGCCTGTTCTGATGTGGGAAGTGAGGCCAAACCATCATCGACGTAGAAGTTCCTATCTACGAAGTTTTTGACGTCGATGCCAAATGTTTCCTGTCCTATGAGTGCAGACCGTCTCAGTCCATACGTAGCCACTGCTGGAGAAGGACTGTTTCCGAAGACGTGTACTCTCATCCTGTATTCGATAATTTCATTTTCGAATATGTTATCTTTGTACCAAAGAAATCTCAGGAAGTTTCTGTGGTTTTCCTGTACCAAAAAGCAATGAAACATCTGCTGGATGTCCGCTGTGATGCCGACTTCATGTTTGCGAAAGCGTAGAAGTACCCCAAGTAAGCTGTTGGTGAGGTCAGGACCTGTCAACATTACATTGTTAAGGGAGATATTTTTATGCTGAGCTGAAGAATCGAACACTGCTCGAATTTGGTCTTTCTTCTTAGGATGGTAGACTCCAAAAATAAGTAAGTACCAACACTCATCATCGTCTCTAAGAGGAGGTGCCAATTCCGCATGATTGTTATCGAATACCCTTTTCATAAATGTGAAGAAGTGGGCTCTTTTAGTTGAGTCCTTTCTTAAACTATAATCTAACGACTTGGCTCTGTTGGCTGCCTGAGTTCGATTATTTGGTAGACGGGGTCTATTTTCCTTAAAGGGTAACGGAGCAACCCAATTACTACTTGAATCACGCTGGAATTCTCGATCCATGATAACGAGAAATTCGCGATCTTCTACCGATGGTCCTAGTTTTTCGTCGTTGCGGGAGAGTCTAAATACGGCTTCCCCAATTCCATCGTTGAATGAATCCTGTGATGTGAAGACATCGTACCTTGTTGGATGTAGATCCTTTAATTCCAAATTATTCGGACAGGGCTCGAATAATGTATTTCGACCGTTTGGTAAAGTGTGAGTTTTGTTCACATTAATTACTTCCGGTTTATGTATGTTGCCTAGGCAAGCCTCTCCAATTATTACCCATCCAAATGGGAGTTGTTGAGCGTAAGGTGAATTACGCGGTCCTATCCGTTGATCTAAGACGTGATGAGCCTCAATCAAATCTCTGCCAATTAACAGCTGTATATTAACCAAATCATCCACTGGTGGTATGAATTCAGCTATGTCCTGTAGGTGAGAGTGATGAAGAGCTACTTCCGGAGAAGGTATTTCATCTCTAATTGCCGGTATGTGGTCGCACTCAATTAACTGCGGAAGTTCAAATTTCGCGCTTCCATCCAAAGATTCAATAGTTATTCCTGTTGCCTTTCTGCCAGACGTAGGAAACGTGCCTGCACACGATGATAGTGTGTAAGAGAATGGTTCTGCCTGAACTTCGAGTGAGTCGAAGATGCCTTTGTTTCCGAGTGACCTATTACTTTGATCATCGAAGATGCCATAAACTTGAAGTGTCTTAACTGGATTTTCAGTTTGGTAGACTTTTAGTTGAATTATTTTCGCACAAGACTTGCCTCTAAACTTATCGCTGCATACTTGTGTACACTTTGATGTAAGTTGTTTTGGTTCCGTACGCTCCCCGCCGTGGTTGACTGGAGCTGAAGAGGTTCCACTGGTAACCGAATCCGAATTCACGTGCATAGCAGAAGCATGTTGGTTGCTATTGCAAATATCGCATTTGATATTTTCTGTACAAGCTGCAATTAAATGTTCTTTTGTTGCGCAACACCTATAGCAAAACCCAATAGTCTTTAAATATGCCTTCCGTTCACTGATGGGTTTATATCTAAAGGCATTACACTCGTTAATCGAGTGATTAGTATGATGGATTGGACATTTTGATCTATTATCCGTGACCTCAGATTGCTGTTTAACTTCTGTTTTCCGTGTGGAAATATTCGTCCTTAAAGCTGGAGCTGATACCTTTGAAGGGAGCCTATCCCGTTGATTATTTGGTTGATTGTAAGTGCGGTCGTAGGCAAAACTTGGATCATTCTTGGTCTTGCTTACATCTCGTATAAATTCCGCAAAGAAGGAAAATGATGGAAATGGTACTTGATATGTCTTCTTATATTTGACAGCTTGACCGGTCCATTTCTCTTGAATTCCCCGGGGAAGTTTGTTTACTATGGGGATAACTCCAGATGAAGAGTCAAAGTAGGCCAAAAGTGAAGCATACATCGGGTCTTCCTTGGCCGATTCGATTTCAGAAATAATATCGGACAACTCGAAGAGTTTCTTATTGTCTTTATCAGTGTATAACTTCGGAAAGTTAGCAAGTTTGTTCTTGAGTGATGCCTCCACTAGTTCTGGGCTTCCATACCTTTCATCAAGGCGTTCCCATATCCGTGCTAATCCGCGAGCTGGGTTGCTGACATTAGCTGCCTTAAGACTAATAGCATTTCTAGACGATTCCAATCCTAACCACTTGATCAGCAAATCCATTTCTTCTGAGGTTGTGACTTGGAGTTCCGACTTAATATGTAAGAAACCTGACTTCCATACTGCGTAGGATTCTGGTTGATCATTAAACTTTGTAAACCTTGAAAGGAGTAAGTCTTTCTTAAGTAAAAACCTTGAAAGTTCACCTGTTATGGTGGTGTTACTATTTAAAGTTGCGTGTGGAAGTGAACTAGCACCGAATGCTTGAGGTTGTGAAAATGCAGTTGCGTCAGTTTTTATAGATGGTGCATTGGTGGGTGGTCCACGTTGTACCTGAGTCCTATTTCGTTCCTGTAATAGAGGAGGCGCCTGCCTGGGAAGTTGTGTGTGCTGAGCAGCAGGTTCCAATACCCGTGTTTGAGGGCTATCAACTTCAGGATAATATGGTCTGTGGTAATAATCATACTGATGATTAGACGGGTACCACTGGGATTGATAATCATAATGTTGTTCATTATAATTATCGTAAGGGTCATATTGTTGATTTTGATAATCGGTTAGGTTGTTTTCAAATAGTGTATCTTGATTCTGATCGACAAATTGTTGTGTGCGTTCCATTGTATTTTCCCTTGGTAAACTTCGTAATTCTGATTCGCATGATCTAAAACTTGAGCCTTTGTGTGATTGAAAAACACGAACTTCAGCCTCAGCGATAGCGACGTCAGTTTGCTGTTGAATAAATTCTAATTCGGCATCCAATTCTGCATTAGCATGTTTTAGACGAACAGTTTTTCGTTGTTCCGCAAATTGGGCCTTAGCACGAGCTGTCTCTGCTTTGGTCTGTTTTTCTAATATCATAGAGCTGGAGTCCGATCTGCTTGTTCCAGCCGCTCGCGACACTGTAATCATCGACCTAGAGGGGCCTTGTAAGACGTTGTCACGTCCATTATCCGATGCCATATTTGTATGTGGAAAATTAATATTTTGCGGTAAGGGCTGTCCATACAAATATAGTTTTACCTCGCCGTGATAATATTCACCGTTATTCAATGAATATGTAGTAAGAAATGTTAAAAGAATGTAAATATTCAAGAATCCTTTTATTGTCATTTATGCCTTTTATTATTTATTTTGGCAGGAATAGTGTTCCATACAAATAAATTTAATGTTATATATGTTAAACCGTGCCGTTATTGTCATTAGAACAAACGAAAAAGTTCCTAGAATGTTTTGTAATAAAAACTGCAATCGTTGTTTTTTACAAATGGCTGAACCGGGCCACCGTAGTTTTCCAGAAATTTTTGGCGTGACTTTTTTACAAGTGTACCAAGCACCTATATCAGACAATGAGAGGTTGTCTCACGTTGATATTTTGTTCCTATAGCTTGTGATTGAAGCTATGATGTCCGTGTTTACATGTGCAAACTAGTCTTTTTACTAAACTGCCTTTCCACTGCGCTCGGGACGAGGGAGGAATTACAGTGAGCTAACCCCGAGTTCTCTTCACCCAAGTAAGACAGACGAATATCCGTTTGAATGACCTCTATTTCAATGAAAACTCTCTGTGAAAGCTAGCTGAGTGACGAGTATGACTGTCAAACAAACCAACGTACATGTTCAAGGGTAAAAAGACTGTAAATTACACAGGATAAACAAAATAAGTTTCCGCTGAAGTAGCGGCCATGCTTGCCGAGGTTAAACAAAGGGAGATAATTTAAATGTTATGATTTACTTAACACCACAACAAAATAGTTCCAGCACAAGGCCTGTTTCCCACCGCACCCCTCAGTAGCAACGTTTCCTTGTCCCTTGCCAGTACATTGTATCAACAATTCCTCCCCCTTGTCTCCCCCTTGTCTCCGTATCAACATTTCCATCTCCGATGTCAGTGGCAACATTTTCCCCACCGATTAGTTGACGTCTCCCTTAATTAGACTGGTTGGTTTATAAAAATAAAACAGTATGCCAAACTTTATTTCATTCCTCCATAAATTCCAGTAGACTCTTTATCTTGTTTACTTTTGAAGAACTGGATATTCTAAAAATAGGCCTTTCTGCATAAATTGAAGATCTAGAACTTGAGGCGAGGATTGTATCCTTGAACAACGATAAATTGGGTGGTTAAAGTTATTGTTTTGAATGAGAAATTAAACTCCTTAACTTTCTTCCCGTTTCTAGTGGCGGGCAGGGGGGGGGGCAGAAGGTGACCATCCCGTCTCTAGTGGCGAGCAGGGATGGAAACAGAGGGGTGACCATCTCGTCTCTAGTGGCGTGCAGGGAGGGAAACAGAAGGCGACCATTCCGTCTCTAGTGGCGTGCAGGGAGGGAAACAGAGGGGTGACCACAGGAGTGTTTTAAGGTTTATCGTGGCGGAGGCTATACTATTTTGAGGGCCCTCTTTTGGGGTTGTTCGGAGGTCGAGGAATTTTGAAAATAGAAATCATTTTTGTGCATTCTGTCATATCCTCCAGACCTTTCGAGGCCGGTTTATTCTGGGTACCGGGGCCTAATTCGTCCATTCTAGACCAAAAAATCAACAAAAATGGGCATGCAAAAGTAAAGAAAAGAGAATAGAAGCTCAGAATAGAAGTGTAATTTCGTCATTATCTTACAGCTGGATCGATTGAATAGGTCGCTAGCCAAATAGGTCGCCAATTTGTGTTCGGTATGGGCGCAGCCATGTTTCGCCCGGGACCTTTAAAGTAGTTCCAATATGGCGGAATTCGTCATACAGCCGAGGTTAGATGTAGGTTCCGGAGGTTACGGAATCTGCCGAGGTTTGCCGAGTGAACCCAGATGGTGAAATTTAGTGAACACTTCCTGTTCAGCCATCACACGTGTTAAGTGCCTACAAACGTAACACGCCGTCGTTACTCCGCACCCCGACTATCCATAACTGTTTATAATTTGTGAGATAGGTGTCAGATTATAAAAATGTTTTTCAAACAAAGACAAGGGCTTGACTCACGCATCCTATAGATCAACCGCAAGCAACAAGAACTGATATAGCAAGAACTTGAGGTTATGTCATGACATGAATAACAATAAAATACATTTAGTGAATCATTCTATAATATATTAAATATGAATGTCCGACGTGGTGAAAGATAACGTTCGCAAAACCTTAACGTCCTTGACGTCGCACATTGGTTAACCTGTTCAATCTTGTGGGTTTTCTCCGGGTCTTCCGGTTGCCTCCCACCGATAAAGATCCCTATAAGCACAAATGAGCTATTTATATAAAATTGAACCACATATTAGTCCCGAAATGGTTTGTGTTGAGTGGATGGTAAACCCAGTTTACCCCTCTCCCATGAACCAAATACTCACACCGTATTTGAAAAAGATCTGTTAAAAACATCACAAACGGTTGATCCAATATGGCAGTCAAAATCCAAAATGGCGAAAAGTATTCTTTCAATATACACGTGTGATTTAGAGGTTTTGAGGGACGCGGAATATGAATCTGCTATTTCCAAGCTAATGGGACTATTGATGCGTGTCCAGGTATTTGATCAGCGAGGTTGTAGCAAGGTAGGGAAACACTCACAAACTTGATAAAGCTTTCAGGCAATATGTGTGCTTATGCTCATTTACTGTAGAGTGAGCCAAAACGGCAGCAATACTGTGCACGTTAGTTTTTTCGATATTATTTCCATGAATGCCAGAAGGAAAAATATGTTCCGCGCTAGACAAAACAAAATACTATTACCGTAAACATACTAAAATATAGCCCACTAGGCTAACTCAGCACGCAAACTAATAAAACACTAATTCTACTTTTCTGTTTATCGAATTCCACGAATCTCTGCCTAATGGATTAAAACATTTTGTCTGATTTGTGTGACATTTTTCGAGCATTAATTATTATTTTTGAATGAAGATCTAATGATTGGGAGTCAGGTTGGCATAGAGTGAGATTTCGGCTGCAAAACCGTTGGATAACTTTAAAGTTGCTTGAGGTCCACATCCCACGACGACCAGCTTCGCCTACCTGGGCTCCGTGAATTAAACGATTAGATGTTTCAGGACAGCCACCTAAGGTAATCCTTCTTATAGCAATTTTCTTTTTACCAGAAATGTCAAATTATAACCAGACATGTATTTTCACATTGTAAGACATATCAAATACTCCTTTTTTTCAATTATGGTTCCTAAATTGGGAGTTTAGGTTTGTGTGTTGGGTGGGGGGGGGGATCACATATGTTGTCACCATGCAGCTATGGGTGGCGACAGGGACCCACATCTGATGCCACTATGCACAAATGGAAGGAAATGAAGACAAAAGGAGATATCAAAAATGTAAATTACTTATCGTCCCCCAGATGTAACATTGACATTCTGTGAACTTGATCAACAATTTTATCAACTTTCAGCAGTGTGTGGATGTTTGGCCAATCCAAACAGAGGAGATTGCACTAACATGACTAATGTCTAATTGTCTGAACTTGAGGAAAAACTACAACAAAGAGATTTTCTCTGTCCCACAAGCAATGCATATACCAGGACAGCGGTAGTGGACCGAAGGCCCACCTGCCAGGTCATTGACCAAGGCCCACACAAGTACGCGCAGAAAAAGTCCTAGCATCCGAGGGGGGCATGGGGGTTGTCTACCACCAGGAAAATTTTGAAAATTGACAATTGCAAACCCATTTTCGAAGCATTTCCGACCAAAGCAGAAGACGGCACATTTTTGATTTCCTTATACAATTAGATAAAAGCCACCTACTTCCATTTGGGGAGGGGGGCTGACATGTTGATCCTACACCAGACTATCACAGTGCCATCTATCACATGCCACTGGACGCGTTTGACCATCTAACCGCCCTGCCATGGGGTCATCAGAGGACTAACCATATCCAATTGTCAAGGGCTCTTTTACTGGCCCGCCTGTTTGTACACTGTCCTTGCCGGGCCCTGCGTCCTACACCACTATAAAGCATTGATGTCATTAGAGGACAAAAAAAATCGATACTCGGCATTCCATAACCTTCCGTCCCACAGTTAGAGGCTGTGGTTTTGAATGGATTTGTTTCACATCTGGTATTTAGGGTGACGAATCCTATAAATATTCAGTTTTGGGACATTCTGTTCCCGAGTCACCCTTCTTTTTCCGAACAGGATAAAGGTCAGATTTCTTGAAGTCATCCTTGTCAAATTTGTTCAACATTAAAGTTGTTTTCCTTTCGGATAAGAAGCTGTCAAGACATGGCTGTTGTGTGGACGTATTTCCTATAATAATCCAGATAATTAAAATAAAACCCAACCCCTGGCCGAATTCAAATGAAATCGGGTTTAACGGTTCACTGTTCTGTCCGGAAAGCAGCGTTTTTTGTCCCACCCGAATGACGTGACACTGTTCCTTCCCATTAGAATCGAACCCGTGGCCCCCTGACCCTGATAAGTAAACAAAGACTCGCGGATAAAACATTTCGTACCAGCGTTATCTAAACTAGAAAACCACAGTTGTACAATGCGAATACAAGGGGGGCTTGGGATGGCCTAGTGGTCTAAAGTGCCGCGCTTCGACCTCTAGCTGGTCGGTCACCTCTGGCTTGCGGCTGTGGTTTCGAGCCATGGTGTGGCATGGAGATTGGGGCGCCTTCTCAACCTCGTGGGTTTCCTCCCACTGCTAAAGACCCCTACGCGCAAGCGAACTATTGAAATAAAATTAAACCATATGTTAGTCCCGAAATGACCTAGTTTGTGTTGAGTGGACGTTAAACCCCATTTCTCTCTCACAATGAGAATACTAAGCCTGATCTTCACCTGTGCGGCTGACGAGTAGATAGGATGGGATGAAAAACCGAGCTCCAGGCTTGAATACAGTGGCAAGCATGTAAACAGACTGCTGACTTTCATTTAGCAAGGTTTATTTCTATGGTTTTATGGACAATATGAGGTAGGAGAATTTTGCCCAGACAGTGGCCTTTCAATGAACCTCTTCCAGGATTTCCAACTGCCAATGGTTCTTTTACTTGCACACCAATATGTACACAGATGGATGTCGGTTTTTCATGATATATAAATGATTTTAAAACAATATTACATTTGTTTATTAACTAATAAATACTATTTATAATTTGTGCGATAGGTGTCAAAATTATAAAAATGTTTTTCAAACAAAGACAAGGGCTTAACTCACACCTCCTATAATGCATGTTTAAATAATAAAAACTATTTATAATTTGTGATATAGGTGTAAAAATTATAAAAAAATGTTTTTAAAACATAGACAAGGGCTTGAATCATGCCTCCTATAGGTTCACCACAAACAACAAGAACTGATAATATAGCAAGAACTCGAGGTTATGTCATGACATGAATAACAATAAAATACATTTAGTGAATCATTCTTATATAATATATTAAATATGAATGTCCGGCGTGGTGGGAAATAACGTTCATAAAACCTTAACGTCCTTGACGTCGCACATTTGTTAACCCGGTGATAATGGCGTCATACTCTGCCAACTAATGATGATATTTGTAACATTAACATGTATGACCAAGTTCCATCACAGACACGATTCTCACCTTTCTAATTAGTTAAAAGGTTGTTAAAAAGGCATGATATTATGGACAGGTTGATTTAATTAAATTATTTACATCTGAATGAGTAATTATTGAAGATAGGTAAAATAATAAAAACTTCTTGTATATCTAAAAGTCACTTTATAATACAGTTTTAAAATAATAAAAAGTTTTTGTATATGTAAAATCACTTTAAAACACAGTTTTAAAATTACTGCCGTGAGAGGTCATCTTCTCACTTTGTCATAATGAAAACATGTTAAAATAGGAGATCCAGCTGTTTGATGTCATTCCAGCAAATTGAAAAAACCCTGTGGGAAAAACAATCTGCTGTTTAATGTGGAAAAGCGAAGTTCTCGCAGTAAAAACCACATAGCTGGATGCGTGGAGTATTTACAAATAAAAATGTCCGTGTGGTTCGTTCTTTCAATATAATAAAAGTTCGTTTAAAAGTCCTTTGACACAGATCACATATCGTTGGGTCAGAGCAAAAACATACTTAAGTGACAAATTTTACGAAAACTGTTTTTTGATTGTTTTGGAGTCCAAGTACCTATATCCACCTTTATGGAGTATGAAAGCGTGAATTTATCAATTTTTCTCGGAGATATGGCTTGCCTCAAAATATTGTACGTGCGTAAATATCATATTGGTGAGAGCAAGAACATCGTATCTGACTTGTTTAGAGAAAAAACATGGTAAATGAGGGAATCTATCTCTCTGACTATGATGACATAGCAGATATGACGTCATAATTTATGACATCACACCTACGTTTCCATGGTAATAGATTGGAGATAATTAAAATATATACATTTTTACGCTTACTTTCCTCCAATCTCAGATGGTGATATTGTTGCACAGTCTCCTGGTAAAACTGGGGGGGATGAAATATCAAAACCGATAATTCTATAAAAACCAGGCAATGTGAACATCAGAAAATGTTAATAGTTAATAGAGTCTATGCCACTATGCACAAATGGAAGGAAATGAAGACAAAAGGAGATATCAAAAATGTAAATTACTTATCGTCCCCCAGATGTAACATTGACATTCTGTGAACTTGATCAACAATTTTATCAACTTTCAGCAGTGTGTGGATGTTTGGCCAATCCAAACAGAGGAGATTGCACTAACATGACTAATGTCTAATTGTCTGAACTTGAGGAAAAACTACAACAAAGAGATTTTCTCTGTCCCACAAGCAATGCATATACCAGGACAGCGGTAGTGGACCGAAGGCCCACCTGCCAGGTCATTGACCAAGGCCCACACAAGTACGCGCAGAAAAAGTCCTAGCATCCGAGGGGGGCATGGGGGTTGTCTACCACCAGGAAAATTTTGAAAATTGACAATTGCAAACCCATTTTCGAAGCATTTCCGACCAAAGCAGAAGACGGCACATTTTTGATTTCCTTATACAATTAGATAAAAGCCACCTACTTCCATTTGGGGAGGGGGGCTGACATGTTGATCCTACACCAGACTATCACAGTGCCATCTATCACATGCCACTGGACGCGTTTGACCATCTAACCGCCCTGCCATGGGGTCATCAGAGGACTAACCATATCCAATTGTCAAGGGCTCTTTTACTGGCCCGCCTGTTTGTACACTGTCCTTGCCGGGCCCTGCGTCCTACACCACTATAAAGCATTGATGTCATTAGAGGACAAAAAAAATCGATACTCGGCATTCCATAACCTTCCGTCCCACAGTTAGAGGCTGTGGTTTTGAATGGATTTGTTTCACATCTGGTATTTAGGGTGACGAATCCTATAAATATTCAGTTTTGGGACATTCTGTTCCCGAGTCACCCTTCTTTTTCCGAACAGGATAAAGGTCAGATTTCTTGAAGTCATCCTTGTCAAATTTGTTCAACATTAAAGTTGTTTTCCTTTCGGATAAGAAGCTGTCAAGACATGGCTGTTGTGTGGACGTATTTCCTATAATAATCCAGATAATTAAAATAAAACCCAACCCCTGGCCGAATTCAAATGAAATCGGGTTTAACGGTTCACTGTTCTGTCCGGAAAGCAGCGTTTTTTGTCCCACCCGAATGACGTGACACTGTTCCTTCCCATTAGAATCGAACCCGTGGCCCCCTGACCCTGATAAGTAAACAAAGACTCGCGGATAAAACATTTCGTACCAGCGTTATCTAAACTAGAAAACCACAGTTGTACAATGCGAATACAAGGGGGGCTTGGGATGGCCTAGTGGTCTAAAGTGCCGCGCTTCGACCTCTAGCTGGTCGGTCACCTCTGGCTTGCGGCTGTGGTTTCGAGCCATGGTGTGGCATGGAGATTGGGGCGCCTTCTCAACCTCGTGGGTTTCCTCCCACTGCTAAAGACCCCTACGCGCAAGCGAACTATTGAAATAAAATTAAACCATATGTTAGTCCCGAAATGACCTAGTTTGTGTTGAGTGGACGTTAAACCCCATTTCTCTCTCACAATGAGAATACTAAGCCTGATCTTCACCTGTGCGGCTGACGAGTAGATAGGATGGGATGAAAAACCGAGCTCCAGGCTTGAATACAGTGGCAAGCATGTAAACAGACTGCTGACTTTCATTTAGCAAGGTTTATTTCTATGGTTTTATGGACAATATGAGGTAGGAGAATTTTGCCCAGACAGTGGCCTTTCAATGAACCTCTTCCAGGATTTCCAACTGCCAATGGTTCTTTTACTTGCACACCAATATGTACACAGATGGATGTCGGTTTTTCATGATATATAAATGATTTTAAAACAATATTACATTTGTTTATTAACTAATAAATACTATTTATAATTTGTGCGATAGGTGTCAAAATTATAAAAATGTTTTTCAAACAAAGACAAGGGCTTAACTCACACCTCCTATAATGCATGTTTAAATAATAAAAACTATTTATAATTTGTGATATAGGTGTAAAAATTATAAAAAAATGTTTTTAAAACATAGACAAGGGCTTGAATCATGCCTCCTATAGGTTCACCACAAACAACAAGAACTGATAATATAGCAAGAACTCGAGGTTATGTCATGACATGAATAACAATAAAATACATTTAGTGAATCATTCTTATATAATATATTAAATATGAATGTCCGGCGTGGTGGGAAATAACGTTCATAAAACCTTAACGTCCTTGACGTCGCACATTTGTTAACCCGGTGATAATGGCGTCATACTCTGCCAACTAATGATGATATTTGTAACATTAACATGTATGACCAAGTTCCATCACAGACACGATTCTCACCTTTCTAATTAGTTAAAAGGTTGTTAAAAAGGCATGATATTATGGACAGGTTGATTTAATTAAATTATTTACATCTGAATGAGTAATTATTGAAGATAGGTAAAATAATAAAAACTTCTTGTATATCTAAAAGTCACTTTATAATACAGTTTTAAAATAATAAAAAGTTTTTGTATATGTAAAATCACTTTAAAACACAGTTTTAAAATTACTGCCGTGAGAGGTCATCTTCTCACTTTGTCATAATGAAAACATGTTAAAATAGGAGATCCAGCTGTTTGATGTCATTCCAGCAAATTGAAAAAACCCTGTGGGAAAAACAATCTGCTGTTTAATGTGGAAAAGCGAAGTTCTCGCAGTAAAAACCACATAGCTGGATGCGTGGAGTATTTACAAATAAAAATGTCCGTGTGGTTCGTTCTTTCAATATAATAAAAGTTCGTTTAAAAGTCCTTTGACACAGATCACATATCGTTGGGTCAGAGCAAAAACATACTTAAGTGACAAATTTTACGAAAACTGTTTTTTGATTGTTTTGGAGTCCAAGTACCTATATCCACCTTTATGGAGTATGAAAGCGTGAATTTATCAATTTTTCTCGGAGATATGGCTTGCCTCAAAATATTGTACGTGCGTAAATATCATATTGGTGAGAGCAAGAACATCGTATCTGACTTGTTTAGAGAAAAAACATGGTAAATGAGGGAATCTATCTCTCTGACTATGATGACATAGCAGATATGACGTCATAATTTATGACATCACACCTACGTTTCCATGGTAATAGATTGGAGATAATTAAAATATATACATTTTTACGCTTACTTTCCTCCAATCTCAGATGGTGATATTGTTGCACAGTCTCCTGGTAAAACTGGGGGGGATGAAATATCAAAACCGATAATTCTATAAAAACCAGGCAATGTGAACATCAGAAAATGTTAATAGTTAATAGAGTCTATACGCGGAACACACCAAGTCATTGATAAGCAAGCCCAAAACAAAACTGATCTTCTAAAACTTGCAGAATATCTACAAAGTGATTGTTGACATTATTATAATAAAGTTAGCACCCTTTATATAGGAAAATTAGAGTGTCACATGACCTTATCAACCAATAAATAATTGTCCATCTTCTGATTGTTCTTTTTTTAATGGGTCTTTTAACGTCTATATATTGTACCTCCTGAAAAAAACAAACAAACATAAGCTATGTCTTTTAAAACACAAGTTAAAGGAGATATGTCTGATCTATCTATAATAATCTTATATTATGTGTTATTATTTATTTTAAATGTAGATTAAGTGATATAACATGAAATGGGGTTTGAAGTCCCACTTTTCAGCTTCTACTGGACTAATGAAGACCAGCATACACTATACAGTGTACTATGAGGGGACAGTTTGCTCAGACACCGACATTCCGACCTCGTCTTCCACGAAATTCCAACTGTCTGTCAAGGGTTTAGTTTTCGTCACCAACTGAGGTAATAAAGACAGTCGCCATGACTTCCAGCAGTATTATAAATATTTACCTATAAATGGAGGTGTTTTCATGTACGTATCTAAACAACCATTATGAAACAGATGAACACAATAAACTCTCTCTATTTGATTTTTACGACCTTTCAGTTGATTCTGAAATAAAATATTTTTCACACATTATCTAATTGTTCACAGCTTAATCCAGGCTAAAATGTATCAGCACACAAATTGATTATTTCACATTTAATTTAATTAAGAAAATAAAATCAGAATATTAACAGTGGTATAATTTCACGGATTTAATAGTTTTTGTGTTTCCATGGAAACAAATAGTACTTTTTGGTGTACAAGGGTGCAGCATTATAAATATCTATAACTATAAAGGGCTGAATCCTAGATTAAACCATTATTAATATTATACAGTCTCTGTCAAGTTTCTTGCTTTGGGGAATTGATACTCTTTGGTTATTAGACAATAAAATATAAAAAACTCATTACCTCAGAATCTTCAGCTAAAAAATGTTTTTTACACAGTGGACAGTTTTCTAGTGGAAATAATTACAAACAACTTTTAATGAGGGTTTATGTTCGAATGTAGCAGCTCTGAAAAACAAACAAAATAGAGAGAATATAATTTACAAGACGCTAAAAACTCATCACGGTATTGTTTATACAATTTTTAACACAATTCAAATTTTTTAGGTGTCTTTTATACAATTTTTAATATTAATCTAATTTTTTAGAAATATTTTGTTGTTTTTTTTACACATAACAACTATCAATTTATTGTATTTTAAGGTTCAATTCTTACAAAATATAATCCTATTTCTATATCATCCAGAAAGGATAACAACACACGTTTATTTTTTAAAATATTCCTATAATAAAATCGTAAATGATTCATCTCCCCTTAAATCAGAATTTAAAACATGTCCGCCTTATACATCACTCAATAAAAACAACTGACAAATATTTCTAAATAATATAGTAAATCTCCCCTTAAACTTAAACCAGAATTTAAAACTTATCGCATTAATTCGCATTACACAAAAAAAATATTCTAAATAAAATCAACTTGCATGTGATTACTGGTAAACAACAACAAATATAAACAAAGAAATCTGGAGAGATATATTCTAGATATCAAATAGGCTTTAATCATTTAACACGTTGTCTTGACATGATAAAAGTGGATCGATGTCAATTTATAAAATGAAAAATAAATTAATTTTTCTTACCTTCTATTGTAAATATATTATTTCCTGAATTAAGTTGGGGTTAAAGTTGACTTTCATGACCACCAAAACATCACATGAGTTGATTTTCTATTCATGTTATTCAACCTGTGACGTAATAACCCGCTGTGACGTTGTAATCACGTGTTACTAGTTTTAATGGCTGGTGTGTAGCCAGTTTGCGTACAGAAAATGGTTTATAACAAATCTTTAAATTTACATCAAAATAAAACAAAACATTTTAATTTAGTGGTAATATAATTATTAACTAGTAAAATAAATATGTTGTATGATTATTTATATTCTATTTATCAAGGCCTAATTCACGCAAATATGTTTCACATTCTGTTTTATGTAACCGACGAGCCCAGTGTAATAAACTACTACCTCTATTATCCTTTATATCTAACATGGCACCAGTAGAGACGAGGAGTTTAACTTTCTCTACTGGTTGATAGGGAGACCTGACACAATACAATAAAGGTGTCTGTCCCGACCAGCCACGAATATTGAAATCTTTATTATGAAGTATTAAATTCTTGACATCATCAAGTGTACCAAGTAGACAAGTTTCACATATTGAATCAATGTCCATTGTATTGTTATAGGTTGTTTTATCATCTGAAATTATATAATATTTATATTAGTTGATTACCTGTTCACCGTTCTGGTGGTGGTTAAAAACCCAGGCCATCTTTAAACTAGGTTATCTTTGTTGTCTGAACGAACAGGTGGGGTAAATAAACCAATTTTAAAACAACTTAGTCTTTATCTAAGCTGGTTTATGGCGGCCATCTTTATCGACTTCAGTTAGCTTTGTGCCGGTATATTTCCGTATTATTTGTGGTTATTTGTGGTTTCAGGTAGGATATACACCTGAGTTATTTTAATTATAGTTTTAATCCTTGACCTTGTGGTTTCAGGTAGGATATACGAAATGAAATTAAAATGAAATGAAATGGGGTTTAACGTCCTACTCTTCTGCACCTGACCTGGGCTAATGGAAGATATGCATACGCCATACAGTGTACTATGAGGGAAATTTTTGGCCCGGGCAGCGGCACTACGGCCTACTCTTATCGACTTCCAACTGCCAAGGGATCTTTTACGTTCATGCCAATGTGTACACGGGACCTCGTTTTTTCGTCCCATCCGAACGACTAGACAACTGTCCTTGTCAGACCCTCCTTCTGCATCACTGACAAGGGGAAACCACGCAAACTTTCTCGGCCAATGCAGGGATTGAACACCCGACCTCCAGACTAGCGAGTCGTGATTTCCAGATAGGATATACACCCGAGTTATTTTAATATGCCACAACATGTGAAGATATACAACCCGGGCTTAAAACACTTTCACTAGAAAATTATTTGCCATTTCTTCACTTATTAATTAAAATGGGTAAAACGTAATGACATACCTGGAATTGTCATCCCTTTGTTTTCTTCATCTATTACTAAGTGATCATATGTATCAGCAGTACCTGTAATAGAAACATATATATTATATATTACCACATAAACAAAGATAGGTTGCCTGACAACGATACGTGACAGCAGCTAAGTCATCGGTGCAGTCAAAAATGGTTCTCACATGTATTTGCACGCCCCTCCGACCTGCATCACTGACAAGGGGGAATCACGCTGGAAAATCTGGATGAACTTTTGCTTTCACGGCCAATGCTGGGATCGATTACCGACCTACAGACTAGCGAGCCAACGACAGTCAACAAGGGCCGTCGCATATATTTTTTTTTGTAGGTAGGCTAATGGGAGAATTTAAAATAGGCTTTTGTCGTTTAACAAAGTGAAACAAGGGCCAGAACTGTCTAAATTCAACAATAGGTTTCTTCGTTTTACTAATTTAAATAATATTAATATAAATTTAGATCTAATACAGATCGGACCATAACTCTACTATTACTAATAGTAATGTCATATTACTATTTAAACTAATTATTATTAAATAATAGGCCTCTTTGTCCCACTGGCACTACACTAGGCCCTATGCCTAGATCTAATGTAGGCTAAACAATATTAGTATAAATTTCTAACTGATCAGCTGATGTAGTCAGTAGAATGGTCACAAGAAATTGTGAACGACGGACAGGCAATACATTACCATGTGGACGTATATAAAATTATACATGTACAAGAAGAAATGTAACTGAGGTGACCTATCTTGACCACATGCTTCTGCTAAATGACAGCTATTGTTGGCTGTCGTCTGCTGAATGACGTCACTTGACAACGGTCGTTTGCCAAACGACGTCGTTAAATTAGAACGCTAAAAACATTGACGGCATGTGCTATTTTCTTGTTGCACGAAATGTCACCGCTAAACAGATCAGCTATTTCTAAAAATGTTGGGCACTCTAAAAAGTCCTTGCTTTCTTGATTTGTTATCATGCTGGAGTTACGCACTGAATTGTACTTAAATAAATTAGAGTCACGGTGCGGGGGAGGTGTAGGCCTACTGCACAGACGGGATTCCCCCGGAAATAAACTAAAATCTCTACCGCGCACATTTCTTCGTTTCCCTAATACCAATCTTTACGGCTATGTTTAAATATAGACCAGTAACTCAATATATATACTGAAATAGTAATTATTTTATACGTATAGGCCTACGCACCATAGGCCTAGGCCTAGGCCTCAATATGGCCTAGGATTGTTTAAGACTATTTAAAGGCAAGGGACCGGATATTCAAAATGTGTCGTTTGTTAACACAGTCTGTTTAGCCTAATATCTGTTGTTGGAAAGTTAATTTCATTTTCTAACGGATTGATTAAAGTTAGCCTAATTCGATTCCAAGAGAAGAAGGTTTGGTCACTGGCTGAATATTTATTTTCTAAATTCAAGGTAGGCCTAGAGTAGCATAGGCTTAATATCATTGCTCAACTTTCACCTAAAAATATACCCAGGTGATCTAAACGAAAATATAGGCCTACTATCACAAAATATCACAAATTACAAAACATGTTAGGCCTACCTTGAAGCAGGCAAATATCCTACCACAAAATATCACAAATTACATAACATGTTACCTTGAAGCAGGCAAATATAGGCCTACTAGGCCTACCACAAAATATCACAAATTGCATAACATGTTTATGGAAGCCTATATCTACCATTCATAGTTTCGCCCCTTCAAAACACGAAAGTCGAAAAGTAGAAGATACGACAAAATGTAAGGCGACAGCACGGTATAGTATAGGCCCTACAAGCCAAAATCAACTCGAAAATAGGAAATTAAGAAATGATACACTGCGATAATAGCGCCCCTCGTTATTTCCTAATTTCTTATTTTCGACTTGCATTTTGGCTTATGAACCGTCTTGGCGACTTTTTGTATTTATTGTATTTATTTTTGTATTTATTGATGTCTGTGTAAGAAGGCGACAACACGCATACCAAGCCACAATGCAACTCTAAAATAGGAATAGCCTCTACTTTCCAGATTTCCATTGAATACGTACAATCAGGGCTCACACTGGCCATCATGTGTTTTCGCCAAAATGGATAAAACATTTTATTCCAAAAAATTATTCAAATTTTTTTTCCTCCAAGTGGAATATTTGATCTGCAAAAAATGTCTTATAAAAAAAAAAACAAAAAAAAAACTTTCGACAATTTAATTTA
This sequence comes from Patella ulyssiponensis, assembly GCA_963678685.1. Classification (NCBI taxonomy): domain Eukaryota; kingdom Metazoa; phylum Mollusca; class Gastropoda; family Patellidae; genus Patella; species Patella ulyssiponensis. The sequence goes on from OY783226.1 coordinate 2,190,077, forward strand.
TTAGGTAAGCCTATTATAAAACAATTATCACGTACCGGTATACAACTTATACCATGTGTTGGGTGATCTAGTAGTTTAACGCGTGCGCGTGATATCACAAGATCTTTCATTGATTCAAGTGGCGTGGTTGCTATTCCTCGCATAAACAAGGGAGTAGGGTCGCCTGCAGGGCTGGCACCTCAGTTTCTTCCCACTGCTAAAGGCCCCTACGTACAAGACAGGGGGAGGGAAAAATGAAGTTTAACGTCCACTCGACACAAACTAGGTCATTTCGGTAATAACGTATGATTTAATTTTTTTTTAATAATTTGCTTCTGCCTAGGGGTCTTTAGCAGTGGCAACCCCACTCCTTGTGACGTACAACCATTCGGCCATCCATCACATCCATACACTCATACAGACACACACAAGTGCAAGCGAATTATTGAAATAGTTATTGAATCACATGTTAGTCTTGAAATGATTTAGTGGGCGTCGAGTGAAACAGACAGCCCTCTCTCTCTCTCTTTCTCTCTTAAATTTACGTTAAAGACTCCTAGGCAGAAGCGAATTATTAAAACAAAATTAAATCATACGTTATTCCCTTGTTTATGCGAGGAATAGAAACCACGCCACTTGAATTAATGAAAGATCTTGTGATGTCACGTGCACGCGTTAAACTACTAGATCACTTATGTATATGCGAGGAATAGAAACCACGTCATACTTGAATCAACGAAGAGAGAGGTCATTTTGGGACTAACATATGGTTTAATTTTATTTCAATAATTCGATTGCTCACACCAGGGATCGAAACCACATCTGCAAGCCAAAGGTGACCGGCCAGCTAGAGGTCGAAGAGCGGCACTCTCGACTACTAGCCCCCCCCCCCCCGAATCAATGAAAGATCTTGTAATATCAATGATATACCTTAACTAGTAATCAGTGAACTGATTTGTTTGAACTTAGTTTGGGTGAACATTGTTTACTATTACTGTTTGTAACATTGTATCTATGTACAAGGCAGTCAGTTTGATATTAAACTTCATTGAGTAAAGACTTGTTTATAATCACGCGCACGCGTTAAACTACTAGATCACCCAACGTATGGTATAAGTTGTATTTTGTATATAGACCGGTACGTGATAATTGTTATATAATAGGCCTACATAATAAGTTAAATTGACGTAAGTTTTTTTTTTTTTATCAGACATTTTTTGCAGACGAAATATTCCAGTTGGAGGAGAAAAAATGTAAATAATTTTTTGAAATAAAATGTTTTATCCATTTTGGCGAAAACAAAAGAAGGTCAGTGGGAGCCCTGATTGTACGTATTCAAGTGTGATCTGGAAAGTAGAGACTACTACAACTTCCGAGGCGAAAAGTCGAAAATAAGAAATAACGAGGTCGCTAATAGCGCGTGTGTTTATTTCCTAATTTCTACTTTCCGACTTGCATTTTGGCTTGTTTTGCGTGTTGTCGCCTTCTTACTGACACCAATAAATACAGAAATATGACTAAGTCGAAAGTCGCCATGACGCTATACAAGCCAAAATGCAAGTCGAATATAAGAAATTAGGTAATAATGATTATTTCTTAATTTCCTATTTTTGAGTTGCAGTTTGGCTTGTAGGCCTATACCGTGCTGCCACCTTGCATTTTGTCGTTACTTCTACTTTCCTATTATCGCAGTGTATTATTTCTTAATTTCCTATTTTCGAGTTGCAGTTTGGCTTGTATACCGTGCTGTCACCTTGCATTTTGTCGTTACTTCTACTTTCCTATTATCGCAGTGTATTATTTCTTAATTTCCTATTTTCGAGTTGAAGTTTGGCTTGTATACCGTGCTGTCACCTTGCATTTTGTCGTAACTTCTACTTTCCTACATTTCGAGTTTTGAAGAGGCGAAAAGTAGAAATCATGAATGGTAGTTATAGGCTTCTATACATGTTACCTTGAAGCAGGCAAATCTACTACCACAAAATATCACAAATTACATAACATGCTAAGCTACCTTGAAGCAGGATAATACATAAAAGAGTGGGGAGGGGCATGTTCCCAATTCATTACACTAGAAATTAAATAAAATGGGCATTGACGTCCTACTTTCCTGTTCTAATGAAGAACGGCATACGCCATACAGTGTGCGAGCAGGGAGATATTGCCCGGACAGCGACGCTATTACCTCGTCTTACGAATTCCAACTGCCAAGGTATATTTTTCAGACACGTCAATGTATACATGGGACCTCGGTAGTTCGTCCCATCAGGATGACTATATGTTGTCCAGTGTAAGACCTTCTATCCTATACCATTGAGAAGGGGAAACCCCGCCAGAAAATCCTGATGTACTTTCTCGGCCAACACCAGGATAGAACACGGGACCTCCAGGTTAGCGAGTCAATGTCTTCCTCATTGAGCCACCGCGGCTCCTCACACTTGAAACCACCCAAATTGGAAGCGAACTGTCTGTGTAAAGGAGTGGGTCCATTTAACAAGAAATGCAGTCCGATTTATCATACAACATCTACGATTGTTGTGTTATGAACATAATATTGAATGTTTATCAAAATCGAATAAATATTATGAACTCTTACGATTCTATAGACTATAATCACGGACAATAATCCGCGAACTTTCCAGCACGTGCCACAATGTGAGATAAAAATATATATTTCAAGTTTCCTAAAGATAGGATGCCAGGCAACGAAACATACGCCCACATGAGCTAAATCGTCAAGGCAGTCAACAAGAGTTGTCGCAAATTTACTTTTTTCGGTAATGAAAAATTTATCATAATACACTGATTCAGTAACAACTGATTCAGTAATTATCAGAATTTGTTTGATTTTTAGAAAGTTCTTCCCAATGCTAACGTTTAGTATACGAAACATTTAATATCAAAATTCATTGAAAATAAATATACTTCTTCGTCTTAATACCTTAAATTCTGTGTATGAATTTAAAGTCAATCGGATATTTACTTTGGTCTCTAGAGCGTTCACAAGATATTTTGGGGTGATCAAGGGCCATAACCGAAAATCAACAGGCCTCTTTGTCTTGTCTCATGGCCTTAAACAGTGTGTATAAATTTAAAGTCAATCGGATATTAACTTTAGACTGTGGACGTCGGACGGACGGACGGACGGAGTCGACGACAATATACGACAACATTTCAATGTGGGCGTATAAAAAACAACAGAAACGTACCACTGTCATACAATAATGCCAATATTTATGTAAATGTGTAATATTTATACAATTTAATTGTTATCTGTTATCTATGTCGTGAAGTCAGAAGATGATGTGGTTTTATCTATGTGGTTTTATTATATTGGTAGTTTAGAAGTTAGTGTTAAATCACCTCTGATGAACAGATACCTTTCACACTACTGTCTTCGAATTCCTAAACCAAGAAATCATTCATCTGCCCTCAACCTTTTGATGTTTTAAAACAATATTTTATTCAACATATCTAAATGGATTGGAGAATTGGTTGAGGTTTTATAACATCTGTCTCCATCATGCTTTTTAATCGTGTGTGTTAAACAGATGGTTATAGACAGTTTTTACTAGTTTTTATACTTTACATCATTTATAATATTTAATATGATGTGTTAATATAGTGGTATACCTTGTTGATAATCAGTGTAAATTATAGGCCTACCTTGTCTTATATTGGATGATAAAGTCGTTGTTTGTATTACCCCATAAGTCTCATCGATATCGACTGGTTCTTGTTTAATCGCTAGGCCTACTGGGTCACTCGTTCTAGCTGTCTGATCAACAGTCATGTCTACTGCTGCATCAGTTGTTTTAACATGATCTTCTAAAATATATAAACATTGTATAACAATATAAGGCTGAGAATCCAGTAGTATACGATGTAATATATAAACAGGGTGATATCGTTTCCCTACTACCAATCGTTACGGCTATGTTTAAATATAGACCAATAACTCAACATATATAATAGGCATAGGCCTACTGAAATAGTAATTATTGTATACGTATAGGACTAAACACCCTAGGCCTAGACCCACACAGGATTGTTTAAGACTATTTAAAGGCAAGGGATTGGTTATTCAAAGCGTGTCGTTTGTTAATATCTGTTGTTGGAAAGTTAATTTCATTTTCTAACGGATTGATTAAAGTTAATTGGATCCCAAGAGAAGAAGGTTTGGTCACTGGCTGAATATTAATTTTCTAAATTCAATGTAGCATATTATTAATATCTTTGCTCAACTTTCACCTAAAAATATACTCAGGTTACCTTGAAGCAGGAAAATATACTACCACAAAATATCACAAATTACATAACATGCTAGGCTTCCTTGAAGCAGGATCATGATAGGCCTAATAGGCCTACATACAAGAGTGGGGAGGGGCATGTTCCCAATTCATTAGGCCTACACATAGAAATTAAATAAAATGGGCATTGACGTCCTACTGTCCTGCTGCGACTTGGCTGATGAAGACGGATATACACCACACAGTGTGCTAGTAGGGAGATATTGCCCGGACAGCGGCGCTATGCGGCCAACTCTTATCTCTAATTCAAACTGTCAAGGTATATTTTAAGTGCACCTCGGTTTTTCGTCCCATCAGGATGACTATAATATGTTGTTCCCTGTCAGCCCCGCTGTCCGACACCACTGAGAAGGAGAAACCATACCAGAAAATCCCGATGTACTTTCTTGGTCAACACGCGAATCGAACATGGAACCACCAAGCTAGCCTGCCAGCGTCTCACTCACTGAGCCACCACGGCTCCTCACACAAGAAACTAAAAAGCGCACTATTTGATTGGATGCGATATAACCCAAGGTAGAAGTGGACGTTAAGCCTCAAGGAACGAACGAACTACTGTTTGTGTAAAGTTTTTTTCTTTTTTGGGGGGGGGGGGACGTTCATTTCTCTAGTGTGATGTGGATTTTAGCTCTGATAAGACTACTTATTATTTATTATTATTATCTGCATTCTGATTGGTTAATAGTATGCGCTTTAGTCAATGGTCATCGGTCTTAAATGCTAAATGTTGTAGGTCACATGTAAGTAACTTCTTCAGAGTGAGAATAATTTTCAATGTAATAATTAGAGAACATATAAAGTCTCTAGGTAACAAATAATGCAAGGGAATCAAGTGCAAAAATCCATTAGTAAATGCATAATTTACAGTAAATGAACTGCCTAAATAGGAATGTGTCATATTTTATATTTAGTTGAAAACCTTTTGTAATGGCGTCAACTGATTTATCATCTGTTGGTAGACTATGGTCGCTATCACCAGTATCATCTACATCTAGAGGTTCTTGTTCTATAACATCTAGAGGTTTCCCATCTGTTGCTTGAACATCAATTGATGAATCATCCGAATCAATTATCCCTACATCTGAAATATTTAGATAATAAATTTAAAGCAAGTGATTACCATGCAAGATACGCACACGTTTTGCAAGAGATGGACAGAGAACAAGATAATAAATTTTAAAAAGACAGATATAAACTAAACGGATATAAATAGGTAATATTACTTATTAATATAATGAATTTAGAATACGCCTTTTTACCACAATTCCGAAGAATATCTAGAAATTGACGTATCATTGCTTTTGTACTCCCTGATTCTGCTCTTCTAATTTTTCCCAAGTCATCGTCATTTAGTATTTGTTTTTCATATAAACTGTCTAATAATGGTTCTAGGGGATTCAGATTCTCGGTGAGATACACATAGTTAGATATTATCCTAAAGTTGTCTTCTGGTAACATCATACCTTTCTCTCTTCTAGGTATAACCTTCCTCCTCTTAGCATGGGATGGGCCCTCTTGGTATTCGACTGAGAAAATAAACAACACAATATTATACTTGTGTCTATAAAAAAAAATAAATATTATAACAACAATGTTTGTTTATCAGCCGTTAATGCCTTGTAACTGAATTTCTCTCTGTCCTGGGGCTACGGTGACAATTTGAATTTGGCACATGCTAATAAGCCAGTAGCATGGAAAATCGCAAAGTTCGTCGTTTGCGTAAAAAAAGACTTGGAGCACAATTTCCGTCTAAATATGATCAGGGAGACAATTTGCCACAAGAAACAGCAACTGTACGATTCTTTATGGCTAAATTCTTGATATAAGTATTTCTATATTTTCTGGTTTTCCAATTATTTTAATTTTTTCTACAATGTTGTCTCTGTCCACAAGATTTTTCAAAGTCATCAAGGGCCATAACTCTGGCAGTAATTATCGGAATATCCATAGGCGTCTTCATCTCATGACCTTTAACACTGTGTGTGAATTTAAAGTGAATCGGATATTAACTTTGGCCTCTAGAGCCTCCAAAGGATTTTTGAAGTGATCAAGGACCATAACTCTGGCACTAATTATCGGAAATCGCTGAAAATCAATAGACTTTTTTGCCACATGACCATAAATTTAAAGTCAATCGGATATTAACTTTGGCCTCTAGAGCAACCACAAGATTTTTTTTGAAGAGGACAACGTTTTTTTAAATCAGGTAATAACTTTGACCTCCAGCGGGACCACAGGCTAATAAAGGCGATTTTTCGGATAATCAGGGACCATAATTCAGGAAGTTGCTATCCGATATGCGTAAAAATCGAAAGGAGCCAAGATCTGTGGGTTATAAACATGCATGTCAAGTTTCATCAAAATCGGTTCAAAATTGTGACCTTTATAGGGCCCACAAGCAAAAAACATGCCAATATCGATCAGTAATAATTAGTACTTGATAATAAAGACTAGTAATATTCAATAGAAGCATGTCCTTTCTATGACTGTTCAATAACTAAATCCCATGGAAACACATATTTAACAGAACATACAAAAGTCCCCCAAAATATTTTATTTCTTATTAAAATCATTAGTGAGGAGATTGTTCAACTTAAATATAATTTTTGTCACTAATTTAAATAACTTGTAACAAGCAGGCGCATCCGATCCCCCCCCCCCCTTGCTCAGACTTGAAAATTTTTCATGCGATTTTATTGGCGATTTTTAGACCTGTAATTTTGGAATTTACCTTCCGGAAATACGTCAGAATGCACCAAATCGAATCTAATTTACCAAATTTTTCTGCGGGAGGGCCCCCATACCCCCGGTAATGGTGGCGGTGGCAATTATTAAACCTGGACCCCCCCCTGCAAAAAATCCTGGATCCGCGTCTGATACATACATATCTATATATATATGACATACCAATCGGACGTTAACTTTTCTCGTTAGCATATAATAAATTAATGAATCAGTTGTCTTTTTAACTGTGTTTGTGGATTTCAGAAATAAATGCACATCCTGCTTTGTGTATGACATCTATTGCATGATATCTAGCTAGATACCTGATATTATAATACATATGTAAGTGGTGATGATTTTAAACTTACCTTGTGTTAAGCTAGTGGTTTTCATGCTAGTTCCACTCTTTAAATGGTTGATAACAATGGTGTAGGCTTTGCTGTTGTTTGTTTTCGTTAACATATCCATCAGTGTATCCATTGTATTGACTGGGGATTCTGATGAAACTATTGCCTCTTTATCTTTTTCATTCAAATAGCCATCTTGTAAAAGAAGATTACACAGCTTTACGAAATCTATGTTTTGAATATTTACTGTATGTCTTAATTTTTCCACTTCAGCGATTTGTGGTTGTGAAACTGTCGCAGTCGTCAAATCTATCTCTTGTCCAGATGGATTAGATAGAGTTTCAAAATCTTCACTTCGAATATCTACCGTCTGTTTTGAATTTTCCACTTCGGCGATTTGTGGTTGTGGGTCTGTCACAGAGTTGACATCTGTCTCTTGATCCGATGGCTTCTTCTTGTTATGTTCTTCCAATGGTGTTTGGTTTTCGTCTTTTTCCAGAAGAAACGTCTGTGATGAATCTAAAATGATAAAGATGTGGAACCCCATTTAAATCGTCTACATTTGCCAAAAAATGATGTATCATGAAGATGTACTCTTTATCGACGTCCAGCTGTCTATGGTTCTTTTACGTGCACAACAAAATATACACAGGCCCGAGTTTGTCATATCATTCGAATGACTAGACGCAGTACCTTGCAATCCGAATTACACGGGTAAACCATGCTAGGACACAATCTCGTGACCTCGTTAAATTCCAGCTTTACCGTCATTTTATTGAACCCAGTCAATTTTTGACCCCGCGGCCATTTAAGGGTTAATGATCGAACAAAGACGGCACACTGCGAATTTTATAAATCCCTATTGGACAAAAACTAACTAAAACAACTGATCTGTTGGACAGTGGTGGTTTATTTTAGGTACATTTCAATGAATTCCATCCATCAAATTGGACAAAATTAACCCTTTTGCGGCATATACAAAAGCAAAGTCAATTGAACGCTAGTCATTTTTATTTTTGTAATTGATAGTGGGTATTACCCCCTTCATATACCAATATTAGGCATAGCGCTCGTTCCCGCCAAGGGTGTGTTATGGGACTACAAACTTGGTGTTTTGTTTTACACTAATATAAGGTATTGTAAAGTGAGTGAAGAGAGGAAACTAAACTATAGTTATGGAAATATTGTTATGTATGTAGAATATAGTATTCTATATATCAGCTAATTTAGTTAAGTACTGAAATTGGTGGTATAAACAAGTGGAAATATAGATTTTTTGCTATTTTCAAGACAGGAAAACTCATCTCGTCATTTCTATGACTCTGGGTGGAGCAATCACTTCCTGCATGGTTTTATCGCAGACACATTCTTAATTATAACTTTTTCTGAATTGTGATCACCAACATGTCACTTTCTGCACTTACCAGTTATATTAGGTTTAGCCACTACTTCAATATCGGTTTTCACTTTATTTTCATTGTCTGTTTTTATTCCGTCACTTTGATCTGCCTGTACCATTGTTTCATGTGTAGGGTCATCTTCAATAAAAAATGATTCAATTACAAAATGAACTGTGGTAACTGACAACAAAAGTGTTTCAGTAATATCAAAGCGGAATTAGATTACATACCAACGTTATCTAACAATTTCGGGATCTCATGGTATGCAGAGCAGGCCTGGGGTAATTGTGATATCAGTTGAAATGAAAAGTAATTATTACACTGTTTGAAGTATTGGACATCTAATGGATGGATTACATTTCAAATATCACATCCTAGTCAACTACATTTCAATCATTTTATTGCAAATTTGAATATTGTATATCTAATAAAGAATCCAGTAGATTAACAAAAATAACAAAATTTAAATAAGTTTCAAAAATTTATAACAATTACAAACAAAAACAAGGTTTGAAAATGTTTTTACATAAAACTCCATCTAAGACGTGAAAGTTTAAACATGGTGGGTATCTGAACTGATATATAGATTTCCATCAAAGATCTGTAATAATTAGTACTTGATAGTAAAGACTAAAGGTATTCAATATGTCCTTGATAATAAAGACTAATTGTATTCAGCAGAAGTATGTCGTTTCTATTTCCTGTTCAATTACTAAATCCCATTGTAACAATTTATTTCTAGTTCACATATTTAAAAAAAAACATACCATTAGAGATAAAAGTTCACAAATTCATTTTTTTTCAGAATTAAAATCATTAGTGAGGAGGTTGTCCAAATTCACTATAATTGTTCTGACTAATTTATATAATTCGAATTAATTTCATACAGATTGCTGGATGAGTAGACCTATTTTGTTACCAGAGTGTTCATGAGGTTTCACAAAGTGATTCACGAGCCATAACTCGAGAAATAATTCATGGACATTGCTGAAATTCCAAGGGCTTCTTCGTCTCACCAATTTGAATAATGCATATATATATGGCCTACATATTTTTGGCAGATTGGACAATAACTTTTATATTTAGCACCTAATCAAATAAGCAGTCAGTTATTTTGACATTGCTTTTGTAAGTGCTCCATTGTAAACGAAAGTGTGGTTGTCTTTTTAAATGATTTTGTGGGTTTCAGAAAAATGAATGCACATCCTGCTTTGTGTATGACATCTATCACGTGATATCTTGCTAGATACCTGATATTATAATACATATGTAAGTGGTGATGATTTTAAACTTACCTTGTGTTGTGTTGCTGGTTTCCTTGGTAGTTCCACTCTTTAAATGGTTAATAACAATAATGTAGGCCTTCTTGTTGTTATTTTTATTTAATATATCCATTAGTGTATCTATTGTATTAATTGAGGATTCTGATGAAACTATACCCTCTTTATCTTTTTCATTCAAATAGCCATTTTGTAAAAGAAGATTGCATAGCTTTACGAAATCTACGTTTCGAATATCTACCGTCTGTTTTAATTTTTCCACTTCGGCGATTTGTGGTTGTGGATTTGTCACAGAGTTGACATCTGTCTCTTCCAACGATTTGGGGCTTTTGTCTTGTACATGTAGCTTTTGGACTTGTTCTTTAAGTTGTTTGTTTTCCCACTCTGTCTGCTGAAACTTGTAATTCATTTCATCAAATCTCTTCTCTTGCTCTTTAAATTTCTTTTCTTTTTCGTCAAATTCCATCTCTCGTTCCATAAACCTCTTCTCATTTTCTTCTTTCAGCTTGAGTTGTTGTTTTAATTTCTTCTCATTTTCGTCAAATTCCTTCTCTCGCTCCAGAAATGTCTTCTCATTTTCTTCTTTCAGTTCGAGTTGTTGTTTAAGTTCCCGTTCCACTTTAGTTTTCTCATCTTCCATCTTCTTGAGCTTTTTGGCGTATAGTTTCTTAGCTTCCTCGAACATTGCATTTCTGTAGTGTTCGCCGTTATTGTTTCTTTTTGTTTTAAGCATGAGACTTAAAATACCCTGAACATCAGGCTGGGGATTTTTGTTGTTGATAAGAGAATATCGATTATCACAGTAATCTTCCAAAAATTCTTTAAATTCTGGCTTAACATCCTCCAAATATTCAGTAAATGTTTCTTCAAGTGAATCTTTTTTTGTGAAAATAATAACTCCATATGTTTTTAGACATTCCCCAAATAAGTCCTTATATTGTTGAATGATGTCCATTATATGTCCATCGATTCTATCAACAGACAAAACAAAGCAAAATATATGGGGCCCTGGTGTCAGATCGTATATGGATTTGGCAAGTTCCATTGAAACCTCTTGGTGGGAAACTTGGGTGTCAGATAAGCCGGGTGTGTCAAGTATCTTGAAGAGATATCTGACACCGGCTACCTCTCTGACACCATGTTTGCACAAGTTATGGCGTGTAACCGAGGCAGCTCTCGTTTTAGACAAAAATCTAGTATCTGGTGATAAATTCAGTATACTGTTTCCTACTGCACTCTTGCCAACACCAGTTTTTCCAATCAATATTGCCCGGAGTTCCGATTCTGAAATTGAGAGCATAAAATTAGACGTGTGCTGAGGCTTCCGAAGGACCAAGGCAGACTAAACTCACATTACTTTGGGCATGTGTGGGGATGTGGGGAAGCAGATGATGGCTGAATATAGGTCATGCTATAGTTGATCTGAGGTATAGCTGGAGATCTGAATATGAACATAGTAACAAGGGAAGGGCAAGGAAAAAGGGCACACTATTGTCATTGATGTAATTGGAATATTGGTTCGGGCATTCCATTGAATATTTGAGGTGACGCATTCAAAATTGGAGGTCACGTTTTACAGAAGGAGTGCATATAGATACACAACACAAAACCCTGATAGGAACCCTTTCCGACTTCATTTGGTTTTGTATTTATCATACACAGAAATACTATGTATAAATAGTACATGTATATTATTTATTTAAAGCAATACATCAGTTCTTAGTAGGCAATTCAAATATTTTAATAAAATGTCCAATAAATAAGATCTAACGTCCTACGTTTCTGCTAAATAACAGGAAGCTGGTGAAAATTATAAATTTCAGAATCTAGAGGTGTCTGTTATCCATTAGTTTTAAAGACGGGTTAGTTTGGAAATAGAAAACATTGTGTGTAAACAAATGCTTTCTTATAACAAAATAATATTGAACCCACCAACAATTTCTAGGTTAGCTGGAAGTGATTCACTTATTCCGTCATTAACTGTAACTGTTAGAGTTACAGAATTACAAGTAAACACAGGATCTGACTCAACATGTACATGTAATTCATCATCTACAATGTAAAATATTAATCTATATATAGTAACATATTTCAGTCAGTCACTCTAGTAACAATCGATTGTAGGACAGAAACAGCTAATTTGTACCAAATAAGCCGATGGATATCAATCCATTATACACCATTTGAACATAAATCAAGAAATATATATCATATCTATTTCTTACAGCATTTATTTACTCGAATTATATTCATCGGTTTCAAGTTTACAGTTCTAATACACTGTCCACGGCATCAAAATACAAATAATGAGTTATTTTTGTCTTAATTGTTTCGAACAACCATTAAGAGTTCTGCAACAAACTAGTGACATTTGTTTTACATTTCCATAGAAATAATAAACTAAACACATATTACGAGCCCCTCATTTGAACAATCTTTCCAATTATTTAATCGTATAGATACCTTCAGGATGAAGAGTGAAATATTGTTCAGCTTCTTTAGGATCCCAGCTAGATTTAAACACGAGTGGTTGATTACTGGATGTTTCACCAGATATAGTAAATATAAGTCCTTTACGTCCTTCTATTGCTACAGCATCCGGTAAATTGGTGATTTTACATGTTGTATTTACTGTAAAATATAAATGTTTCAATATCCCATAAAAATGGTATATATATATTTTTAGTAAATAATGTGGTGATATGAAATGCATGTTCATGGCCCAATAATTGTCCTCAGTTTAAACATAGATAACACCGTATGATTGGCGACCATAGGCATACCATCCATGCTAATAATATCATAGAAATATAATATATTTCTATGATATTATTAGCATGGATGGTATGCCTATGGTCGCCAATAATATATTTCTATGATATTATTAGCATGGATGGTATGCCTATGGTCGCCAATCATACGGTGTTATCTATGTTTAAACTGATTTGATGACGTTATCAGTCTATATTATTCATAGAAATATTATATTATAATATTTCTATGAATAATATAGACTGATAACGTCATCAAATCAGTGACGCCATATTGGACTACCCCTCAATGATGTTTGCGTCATTGATTTCATTGTTTCTGAAAGTGCACATAAAATGGACCTGAAAATTTTTCGATTTAACTTTATCCACTTCACCGCAAGTTCACACCAATCTGACTGAAATTAATTTAGCTATCTTCACTCAATTATCTTCACACAATTATCTTCACACAATTATCGAAAACATTCTTAATCCCCTCAGACGCCAGAATCGTACACACACGTATAAAAAATTAAGTTTTACTCATCATCATTTGTTTATAATCAATATTTACCCAATAATTATTGCTCACATCGTTTCACTTTTTTTTATAATAAAGGTATTTTATAATTACATTGTCCCTCAACTAACGGCATCAGGAACCCAGGTGTGATTAAGTGCATTTGATATTCATGTCCACGAATCCAGCTGAATTTCGGCACCAAAGTTTAACCTCATTTACTACTCCCGTAGTGCATTGAACCGTACATGGTGATAAGATTCCCAGCGTCGATTGGCTGAGAAATGAGGGCGATCTATTGTTACACACATAGTCATCAGAAAATTCCATATTCGTTGCGAATTTCAAATGGAGTTATGATAAGAGTTGTTCTTTGTGTATAGAAATGGTTATTGTTATTATATATTATATAGTTAATAATGAATATATCGACAAATGACTGGCACCATTTGTATTTCTGTACTGATAGTGAATAGGTTGGGATATCAAGTATTATTGGATTATTCAAATTACCGGTATATACGCTAAATGCGTGTGTCGCCTTCATTTGTCACGCGGCCTATTAAAACAAAAGACGCTGAATGGATCTACGGCATGATACGGTATTTTAAATTTTAGATTGGACCGTGAAAAGACGCTTGTAAACTAATAGTGTGTATTGATAGTGCTAAATTGTACAAGCAATGATATATTGTATAGATGATGTATATAGTATGTGTAGTGCCTGTGACATCACCAGCCAATCAACCGGATTATGGTTGTAATTGAAAATTTGAAAACCGTTTTTGGCTCCCAGATACTTAAACTTTAATAACTGAATTAATTTTAATCAGATTAGTTTGAACTCGCTGTAAAATGGATTTAGTAACTATTGACTACACGTACCGAAAATTTTTTTGGGCAATCTCATGTGGTCTTTCATCAAATAGTTGTGATTTTTGTTATCTTTATGTTCTGGTGTGCGAATATCAAAAGGAGCCGCGATCTTTGGTTTATAACCATACATTTTAAGTTTATAAAAATGTAATTTTTCATACAATTGGTCATAATCTACAAAGTTACTCTCCGATGCATGCCAATATCGAAAGGAACCAAGATCTTTGGTATACATACCATTATATACGGATACAAATTGTGACCTGTCGAGTGTCCAGAAACAAATGTGAACGGACCGATGGACGACAGTTTTAGAGAGATAACTTCACAAGACATGGAGGCCTGTTATTTTAACGTTGTCGTCACAGTTATTTTTTTAAAGCTTTTAAATTAGGCTTATATAGGCCTATGTCCAATTCTTATATAGTTCCATCGTCTCATAGTCTAAAATATTTTAGAGTCATTAATCTATATAAAAGTAGGTTGCCAGGCAGCGAAAAATACGCCCACAGAAGCTAAATCGTCCGGGCAGTCAACAAGAGTTGTTGCATATTAAGCAATAATCAGAAAATCATTAGAATTTGTTTGGTTTTATAAAGTTCTGCTCCATGCTAACGTTTAGTATACGAAACATTTAACATTATGGATTTAGCTGTTCAATTATCGATTTAAGAGAAATTCAAACTCAACCATAATTAATGTCTAAAAGGGATATGGTCAAACGGTTTTTTAAATCGGAATAAAATTGCGACCTCCATAGTGTCCACAAGGTATAAAACATTATTTTTCGTACAATCAGGGGCCATGACTCAGGCAGTTATGGTCCAATGAACCGGGCTCTTTTGGTTATAAACTTACAATCCAAAGGTTCACAACCTTGATACATGTATATCATGTTTTTACACTATTCGCGTATTAGCGGTAGCAATTTTGTCCGTCAGTTTTGGTCCGATTTTTACGAAATGCGACCTCAAACTTCATTACAGTGTAACGGAGATATAACTTTTTTTTAAAAAATCGGATGATAATTGAAACCTCTAGAGGGACCACAAGCTAAAAAAGTCGATTTTGCATATAATCAGAGGCCATAATTCAAGAAGTTGCAATCCGATATGCGCAAATATCGAAAGGAACCAAGATCTTTAGATTATAAACATGTATTTCAAGTTTCATCGAAATCGAATTAAGATAGGCTGGCACTGCCAGGCAGGATACGCCCACATTTTCGAGAGATGGATAGAGAACAAGCAATACCGAAAGTGATTTTTCCTACATCATTAAGTTAGAATATGATATGTGCAAATATCGAAATGAATTAAGATCTTTGGGTTATAAAGGTGCATTTCAGTAGGCTTCAAATTCGACTGGGGATCATGTTGCTAAGTGGGTAAGAAATTCGAACTCAACCTTCCGGATGGTGTAACGGTGATAGAGTCAAACGTGTTTTTTAATCGGATAATAATTGTTACCTCCAGAGGGACCATAGGCGATTTTTCGGACAATCAGGGGCCTTAATTCAGGAAGTTACGATCCGATATGCGCAAATAACAAAAGGGACCAAGACCTTTGGGTTATAACCATGCATTTCAAGTTTCATCAAAATCGAATTAAAATTGTGACCTATACAGGGTCCACAACCATGATATACCATTTTTAAACAGTATTCACGAACAAACGGCGGCCATTTTGTCTGTCAATTTTGGTCCGATTTTCCCGAAATTCGAACTCAAACCTTAAGGTGTAACAGTGATATAATCAATCGTTTTTTTTTTAAATCGGAAAATAATTGTGACCTCCAGAGGGACCACAAGCTAAACAAAAGACAATTTTGCGTACAATCAGGGTCCATAATTCAGGAAGTTACGATCCGATATGTACAACAAATATCGAAAGGAACCAAGATCTTTGGGTTATAACCATGCATTTCAAGTTTCATCAAAATCGAATTAAAATTGTGACCTCTTTAGGGCCCACAACCATGATATACCATTTTTTAACAGTATTTGCGTACAAACGGCGGCCATTTTGTATGCCAATTTTGGTCCGATTTTCCCGAAATTCGAACTCAACCTTCATTACGATCTAACGGTGATATAATCAAACGTTTTTTTTAAATCGGGTAATAATTTTGACTTCCAGAGGAACCACAAGCTAATAAAGGCGATTTTTCGTACAATCAGGGGCCATAATACACACAATTAACCGGCCATAATTCAGGAAGTTACGATCCAATATGCGCAAAACTCGAAAGGAACCAAGATTTTTAAGTTATAAACATGTATTTCAAGTTTCATCAAAATTGAATTAAAATTGTGACCTCTACAGGGTCCACAACCTTGATATACCATATTTTTACACTCTTCGCGTACAAGCGGCGGCCATTTTGTCCGTCAATATTGGTCCGATTTTCACGAAATTGGAACTCAACCTTCATTACGATGTAACGGTGATATAAACAGACGGTTTTTTAAATCTGATAATAATTCTGACCTCCGATTTTTCGGACAATCAGGGACCACAATTCAGGAAGTTACTATCCGATGGGCACAGATATCGACAGGAACCAAGATCTTTGGGTTATAATCATGCATGTCAAGTTTCATCAAAATCGGTTCAAATTTGTAACCTCTATAGGGTCCACAAGCTAAAAACATGATTTTTCGTACAATCAGGGGCCATAATCCATGAAGTTTCGATCCGATACATGCCAATATCGAAAGCAGCCGAGATCTTTTGGAGATAAACCTATGTTTCAAGTTTTGTCAAAATCGGATAAGAATTGTGAACTGTAGAGTGTCCACAGACAATTGTGGACGGACGGACGGACGTCCGGATGGACGTCCAGGGGCGACGACAATATACGTCCACATGAAAATGTGGGCTTATAAAAAAAAGTAAATAAAAAATTTAGGCAATTATGTTTGATCCGACTCCCTGTTTTCGTCAACGATATTTCCACTATAAATCTAACCGTAAGCATAATTATAAATGGGGGATAAAATAACTGTTGAAAAAGGGAGTCGGGTCATACCTAATCGCCAAAATTTACAGGGGCATATGTCCAATTTTCCAGTTACTATCAATTTTAATTAAAAATAATATAAGTTTATACATTTCCATATAAATCCATCTTTTTACATACTCCCCGCAATGTTTCGTTTGATTAGAGCTAATCCCACGAAACACTGCTTTAATGAGAGCGAATTTCTGTTCCAAATTATGACTGGTCAATTGTCTGATTAGCAACCAATAGCTAACAGTGTTTCAATGTCATTACGCTTTAAAAAAGCACCAGATTGGACCAAATATATTTACATAACGTTACGTCATAATTCACGATTTTATTATGCCCAATCAACCAGAATATTTGCAGAAAAACTAATTGCGTGACAAACGGGGCTATCAACACGTAAACAATATAAACAATACTATATGGATACGAACAAGACTTTCGCCGTTTTAATACCTTAAATCACTGTCCAAAGTTTTAGGGAAGACCCCAGATTAAACGAAGGGTTGTCAATGTTGCTATACTTAGGATAGATTTGATTGAACGGAAAGACACACTCCCCCAAAAGCTCAGGTATCAGAAACCAATCCAACAATGGTCACAGAGGGATTTCTCAGGCCGTTGCTTCAGTAATATGATCTTTTAGGCCTAAAATACTAAAGAGCGTTTATTAGGCTATTTACACATAGGCATGTATGAGTAATACATGTACATTACAAATAGGCTTTTGGCTTTATGCTTGCCCCTAAAGTAGATAAGTTTCTAACTCAATATCATCCAATGTCTTCAACATTAAAAATACAAATTATTTGTCAATTTAAATCAACATTGATGCTGTGATCTTACCGGAAAAAGATGGTCTTCTGATATCCAATATTTAAGACAAAATAAATATTTTACCATTGGTACACGAATCGTGTACCATAATGCGTTTCAGTCCCAGTTGTAACAAGAGACTCGAGGGACGAGGATAGACACATTGCACCAAACACTAGGGACCGGGTATCGTCAATATTTTACGAAAAAAGGAAATAAACTATCCTTACCATCCAGAATCTAATACACGTATCCAGTCAATAGACTGCCGTCTAGAATGTGTTAAATGGCGTCAAAATTCATCAAAAACCGCCCAGTTTGTGCTACCGTGTATCTAAAAAAACACAGTTTATTTTTGACATCGATCGTCTCCTTAACGACCGTTCAGTTTCTTGGGATGTTTTTAAAAATGAACACTACCATTTCGATTTGAAAAGGGTTTAGTATTTAAACAAGGCATTAATTTTCTCGGACTTTGTCGAGAAATGAACAGAGTGTTGAATATCGAGAGTCGTCTACGTGATTGCAATTAATGTGGTTACGATTTACAATTAATAGAAAAAAAAGATTTTAAAAATATTCACTGATTCATCTTGGTCATCGTTTTATTCTTTCTGTTATTCAATTTCCATCAAGAGGAAATTTTATAAAAATGGCTGAAGTATTCCGTGCACGAAACAACGATAATTTTTCATTGGTTAGGACCGTCTAAACGCGGGAAAATTTACCATTGAATGTAATTTAGTCGATATACATTCATATTACAGTATGCGTTCCGACCCACTTGTGTCAATTTCTGGATTTCAAGCTTGTTTTCCTTTACTATTCATTTTACTCGCTTATTTCTTTCTCTTCGATTTAAAAGCTAAGAGTCGAACGTAGGCCTAAATTCTAAATCAACGTCGTCATGTTATGAACAAATATTAGGCTGTGAAACTTGTTTAAATTGACCCTTTTTTACTAAGTATGACTGTTACTAGTGTAAATTCCCTTATTCAACAATGAACCGATAAATTCACAATTGAAAGTTTGTTGCTGCTTCCGTACAATCAAGAACCATAATTCAACAAGTTACGATCCCATATGCGCGAATATAGAAAGGAACCAAGATCTTTGGGTTATGAACATATATTGCTAGTTTCATCAAAACCGAATCAAAATTATGACCTTAGACTAGTTAGAGGGTCCACAACCTTGTTATATCATATTTTTACACTATTTGCGTACGAGGGGCGGCCATTTTGTCCGACAGTTTAGGTCCGTTTTCGAACTCAACCAATAATAGGGTCTAACGGTAATATATTCAAACGTTTTAGTTTTCTTTTAAATCAGATGAAAACTGTAACCTCTACAGGGACCACAAGCTAAAATCATTATTGTTCGTACAATCAAGGGCCATAATTCAGAAAGTTACCATCTGATATGCTTAAAATATCGAAAGGAACCAATATCTTCGAGTTATAAACATGCATCGTCCCAATATATGCCAATATCGAAAGGAACCGAGATTTATGGCAGATAGATATGTTTGGTCAAAATTGAATACAGATAGGTTGCCAGGCAACGAAACATACGCCCATAGCAGCTAAATCGTCCGGGCAGTCAACAAGAGTTGTCGCATATTTTTACTTCTTTCGGTAATGAATCATTTATTATACACTAAAATCTGATTCAGAGTAACAACTCATTCAGTAATTATCAGGAAATCATTAGAATTTGTTTGGTTTTTAGAAAGTTCTGCCCCATGCTAACGTTTAGTATACGAAACATTTAATATTATGGATTTAACTGTTCAAGTAATCAAAATTCATTGAAAATTAATATACTTCGTCTCAAGACCTTAAACTCTGTGTAGTTTTTAAGGTCAATTGGATATTAGCTTTAGCCTATAGAGCGCCCACAAGCAATTGTGGACGCCTGGCAGATGGACGGACGGACCGACGGACGCACAGGGGCGACGACAATATACGACCACATTTCAATGTGGGCGTATAAAATTGTGACTTGTAGAGAGTCAACAAACAAATTGTGGACCGACAGACGTCCAGAGGGAGAGGGGCATCGACAATATACGTCCACATGAAAATATGGGCGTATAAAAATTGTGACCTCAAAAGGGTCCACAACCTTCGTATTACATACTTTTACACAATTTGCGTACAAAGAGCGGCCATTTTGTCGGTCGGTTTCATTTCGATTTTCCCGAAATTCGAAATTCAACCTTTGTCGTACAATCAAGAGGCCATAATCTAGGAAGTTACGGTCTGATATGCGCAAAGAACGCAAGGAACCGCGATCTTTGGGACATAAATTTATATTTTTAAGTTTCATCAAAATCTGATACCAATTGTGACTTCTAAATGCCCACAACCTTGGTATTACATACTTATAAACTATTTGTGCACCAGCGGCCATTTTGAGCCAACCTTCATTGATGTGTAACGGTGATATATCTAATTGTTTTTTTAAATTGAATACAAATTGTGACTTATAGTAGGTCCACAAGCTAAAAAAGCAATTTTTCGAACAATCAGGGGCCATAAACTAGAAAATTACGTTCGGATTTCCGCGATTATCAAAAGGAACCAAGATCTTTGTGAAATAAACTTAAATTTAAGGTTTAATCAAAATTGGATAAAAACTGTGGCCTCTAGAGGGTCCACAACCTTGCTAAACATGTCCTAGATTTTTTCACCTTTGTCCGTAGTTGGTCCGATTTCCACGAAATTCGAAATCAACCATCATTAGGGCGTAACGGATAAAAAATGTGACCGCTAGAGGGACAAGCTAAAAACACAATTTGTTGCACAATCAAAGACCGTAATTCAGGAAGTTACGATCCGACATCCTAGAATATTGACAGGAACCAAGATCCTTGGGTTATAAAGATATATTCAAGTTTCATCAAAATCAGCACAAAATTGTGACCTCCAGAGGGTCCACAACCTTAATATACCAGATGTTTACACTATTTGGGTACAAGAGGTGGCCGTTTTGTCTGGCAGTATTGGTCCGATGTCCACGAAATTCAAACTCAGCCATCATAAAGGTGTAACGGCGATATATTAGAACTTTTTTAAATCGGTTAATAATTGTGACTCTAGAGGGACCACAAGCCAAAAACACGATTTTTCATACAACCAGGGGCCATAATTCAGGAAGTTAAGATCCGATATGTGCGAATATCGAAAGCAACCAAGATCTTTGGGTTATAAACATGCATTTTAAGTTTCGTCAAAGTTGGCACAAAATTGTGACCCCCAGAGGGTCCACAACCTTGATAAACCATATTTCACACTATGAGCGTACAAGTGGTGGTCATTCCGATTTTCATGACATTCGAACTCAACCTTCATTACGGTGTAACGGTGATATATTCAGACGGTTTTTTTTTAAATCGGATAATAATTGTGACCTCCAGAGGGACCACAAACTACAAATGACCATAATTCAGGAAGTTACGGTCCGATAGGCGCAAATATCATACGAAACCAAGATCGTTGGGTTATAAATATGCATTTCAAGTTTCATCAAAATCGATTCAAAATTGTGACCTCCAGAGGGTCCCCAAGCTAAAAACGTGATTTTTCGTACAATCAGGGGCCATAATCCATTGGATACATGCCCTTATCAAAATCAGCCGAGATCTAAACCTATATTTAGGGTGCCCCACGTGCCTACTAAAAAGTTGTTCTTGACACGTTGATTGTGCACGCTTTCGTTGAATGACTAACTACTGATTTCTGACAGTCTCGCACACTCGTTGAGGCTATAAATAGCAACAGCATGCGGAAATGTTCAAAACACCAAAAACTACTACAGTCGTAAAAAATCTATTGTTGACGATTCTGACGTAGAATGACCGGTAGACTGGTTAAGCGAGACTAATTTCAAAACAAGGGCACATAACCTATCTTTTACTCAAAAGTGTCTGGATGTTATGGACGCCACTCCAAACCATTTTTCAGTATTATTTATGTATGGTTAAATGGTCATGGCTTATTAAGTACAACATGGTCGTTTATTTAGTAACTCTAAATGTGTGGAGCAGATTTAAGGCTTGGTAAATATATTAGTATTGTGGTGTAATTGTCGAGATATTCATTTGGGGTGGGGCACCCTACTATATTTCAAGTTTCGTCAAAATCGGATAAGAATTCTGACCTGTAGAGAGTCCACAAACAATTGTCCAGACGGACAGTGGCGACGACAATATACGTTCACATGAAAACGTGGGCGTATAAATATGTGGCATGTACACATGTCTATCAATGTCTGTCATATTTTACTCCTTCATTTTTTTTTATTATTTAATTTGAACAGTAAATATGATTGTGTTCGGTTTTAGCCAACTGGAATGCATTGATTATAATACTTCTAATTGCCTAATCATCATGACACAAAACTGTCTAAGAACAAGTTCAAACCTACCCTTTTCAGTGGTTCCTACAGCAGCAATCACGGTACCTGAAACAATGTTGGTCAGTTTTAATTGCGTAGAAATAATTGATAATGGGAATAGTTTTAGTCTTTAGCATTGGCAGGAAACCCGCTGACCCTGAGAAAACCCACGAAACCCGGTCACTTGATTCAATGACATACTTTATAATCTAAGGCACACATTGAATTTCATATACTGCATCACCCCAAACTACAAACATCTTCAATTTACACTTTTCATAGAAACAGAATGATTTATAAGTGATTATTCTTTACTGTAATTTAGGGGCCTCAATCTAAATCAGCCATTATTAGAATGCGACAATAGATGTTTTCAATTTTATATATATTCGTGGGTGTGAGATCTCATTTGGAAAGCCATGGATAAATACAGATCTACAACTGACAAAATTTAACTGTACTATACTTGCCCTGACTACATTAAACTGAAGAAAATATATACACCAGCATTTCTCAGTACTGCTCGATACGCCGATCTATTATGTTTTTGAGGTGTCAGAATTAATCCAGTATTATTGACCGGATAGACAATTATTTATTCAATTTAAATTCAATAGAGACCACTATACGCCCACCGATAAGACAAAAAAAAATTGTGACCTCTATAGGGTTCACAAGCTAAAAACGTAATTAAAATTTAATAGAGACCTCTATACTCCCACGAATATCGATAAAAATTGTGACCTCTATAGGCTTCACAATCCAAAAACACAATTAAAATTTTGATAGAGACCTCTATACTCCCACGAATACGATAAAAATTTATGTTCATTAAAAAATCTTTAAAGAGTTAAATCTGCATAGTGCAGTTCTTTATTTTGGTTTCAAATGTTATATAAATTATTATTAGACAAATTCACATGACAAGGATAGGTCTAGGTTGTCAAGTACCGTTCTTACGATAATAAACAATCTTATGTAGAAATTATTTAGGCCTTGCCTGTTGTTAATCCTTTTCAAATGAATGACATTTTGTTAAAATTAAAATGAAATCTCCATACAGTCATAACTTCACCCTGAATAAACTAATTTGAAAAGAAATTTTTAATGCAATCATTTTTCATTATCTGTTTTTGAACTATTATAGTAAACGACCAGCTTGTTATTATCTAAATAAAAATTTACAGTTGAACATAATTGTATTGAAGTATATACAATTTGTTATTGAATAAAAGGATAATTAGTAATTTGGAATGTATGAAATTTAATAATTTAAATGAATCTCTTGAACAGAAAGTATTCAATACAATCATGTTTTTGAAAAGGTTGTTTTTGTCCCCAAAAATACAACAATTGTAGACACTCCCACCCCTTCTTCCATTACAGAGTGGGACCATGGCCGTTTACAGAACAGTCTTGATTATCATTGCTACCATTTTATCATAATAAAGAAAGTCTCGATTACCCTTTTATTAATCAAATTATTAACTGTCAATCATATTAAAATCTTTTGAAAATCAAAGCATCTGATGGTCTAGAGGGTTGATTATGATACATAAAAATTATCAGTGGTGTAAATTCGCAGATCATATGTAACGTTGTTTTCTAAAATCTGTTCAGTCTCTGCCTGGATGTATTACATAACTGTATTACATAAACTTCAAAATGATGTTTAATACAAATCATAATTACCAGTACAACAACTGATTTCCACTTTTCAGCCAAATTAAGGTCAAATAAAGGATACGATGGACGTATTTGTCCGGGAGGTCATTTCAGAAGGGCCTTGCTTCGAGGCGACTCCGATCCCTGAAATTGATTCTTCCACAGAAAGCTTATACAATTTGCTACAGATGGCGCCATTAACTGGGGTTCGTTTGAAACAGGGACTTAGATCGTTCTTCCCCTGGGCTCTTCAAATGGTCTCTTTTTTTTAAATATTCATTGAGCAATGTCAATATCCAGCTCCTCTGAGGAAATGACTAAATCAAAACTGCGATCCCGGAAATGTAATTTGGGCATGAATAGATACAAATGAAAAATACCCTTACCAATACTCGATTCCCGACTCACGCATGGACGTATACGCCACAGAGACTTTAATACATGTACATGTACATACCTGTGAGCTTCTCAACCAATCCTGTATATTCCATGTCATTCAAACATTGGATAAATTTATCAAAATGATCCTGGCTGCCTTTTATTATGTCTATTAAATCAGATACACCATCTTCTGGCTGTGTCTTGGCTTTTTCTAATATGTTCTTCAATTGATAATCCTGAACAACAAAACGTGCACTTAGATGGCGTGCCACTCTTTCAATTTGGTCCGCAAGTGTAGTTCTTAGACATCCGCTGTGTGTCCTTAAAATGACCACGTGCTTTGGAAAATTACCTAAATCAAAAGACAAATGGACATTTATTACAGGTGAGACATATCAGAATAAAAACCAAATCAAATTGGGACTAACATTTCTTTCAATTTTATTTTATAATTATACTTGTACAACCTTAGTATAAACTTAAAAAGTTTAAATTTTATACTAAAGTTGTATAAGTATGTAGAATTCCGGTAGATATTTGCGCTGTTTCATAATGATGCAAAAGAAAGATTTAAATCATATCTGTTGCATATGTTCGAAAAGACAACTCAATGTTTACTTCATTATGTACGGAATATCATTAGGGTCAATCAAATGAAAATAACTTATTCTGATTATCATGTGATTATGAGTTAACTATCCCGGAGTTACGAGTTATCTACCTCTAAAAAAATATATATATTTGTATTATTCTAAAATCCTTTATTCTTTTACCAAATCGGCACAACTTTTCTGGTAAGTAATGACGTCACATTTCGTGTGATGTCATATATATATATATATATATATATATCCAAAATTATTAGGACAACCGCAAAGTTGCACTACTTTGTTTCACGGTAAATGATAAAAAGATAAAAGGTATGCCGACACAAACTGATTTCAACACTGGTTTAATAACATTTTAACATTTTAAAGTACTTTTCGTCCGTCTTGGGACTATTCATAAATAATGTCATTGTATAAAGATGGACATTATAGTATATTTATACATATTTACATAGTAATACTGTGGTTTTAATTAGCTATAGTTACCATTGTCCATGGTTACATGTCGTTAACTAATACAAAACATGTACACACGTGTGTTAATCTGTAGTATATGGGTTCTATTCGAGAACAATGAATGGAAGATTATCATGAGGTAGATTAAAGAAAATTAATAAATAAATGAGGCTAATTGCCAATTGTTACTTATTGACTATATATATATATAGAAACTCGTTTATTGCCTATTTACCTGGATTCTGTGGTTCCGCCATTTTTGTCTGTATCTGTGTATGAAAAATAACATAAAACATTATTTAACTTAAGTAAAAAAAAAATAGGTTGCCAGGCAACGAAACATACGCCCACACAGCAGCTAAATCGTCCGGACAGTCAACAAGAGTTGTCGCATATTAAGTTATTATCAGAAAATCATTAGAATTTGTTTGGTTTTTATTAAGTTCTGCCCCATTCTAAATTACCATGTAACGGTGATATAATCAAACGGTTTTTTAAATCGGATAATAATTTTGATGTCCAGAGGGACCACAAGCTAAAAAGGGTGATTTTTCGGACAATCAGGGGCCATAATTAAGGAATTTCTGATCCGATGGACGCAAATATCCAGAGGAACCAAGCTAAAAACATGATTTTTTGTACAATCAAGGGCCATAATCCGTGACGTTTCGATCCTATACATTCCAATATCAAAAGTAGCCGAGATCTTATGGGGATTAACCTATATTTCAAGTTTTGATAAAATCGGATAAGCATTGTGACCTGTAGAGAGTCCACAACCTTGATATAATATATTTTCACACTGTTCGCATACAAAAGGCGGCCATTTTGTCTGTCAATTTTCGTCCGATTTTCACGAAATTCGAACTCAACCTTCATTACCATCTAAAGGTTATATAATCAAACGGTTTTTTAAATCGGATAATAATTGTGACCTCCAGAGGGACCACGAGCTAAAAAGAGCGATTTTTCGGACAATCAGGGGCCATAATTCAGGAAGTTACGATCCGACGGGTAAAAATATCGAAAGGAACCAAAATCTTTGGGTTATTAACATCGGTTCAAAATTGTGACCTCTATAGGGTCCACAAGATAAAAACATGATTTTTCTTACAATCAGGGGCCATAATCCATGAAGTTTCGATCCGATACGTTCCAATATCGAAAGCAGTCGAGATCTTATGGGGATAAACCTATATTCCAAGATTTGTCAAAATCGGATAAGAATTGTGACCTGTAGAGAGTCCACAACCTTAATATAACATATTTTCACATTATTCGCGTACAAACGGCGGCCATTTTGTCCGTCAATTTTGGTCCGATTTTCACGAAATTCGAACTCTACCTTCATTACCATGTAACGGTGATATAATCAAGCGGTTTATTTAAATCCGATAATAATTTTGACCTCCAGAGGGACCTCAAGCTAAAAAGGAAGATTTTTCGGACAATCAAGGGCCATAATTGAGGCAGTTACGAACCCATGAGCGCAAATATCGAAAGGAACCAAGATCTTTGGGTTATTAACATACATGTCCAGTTTCATCGAAATCGGTTCAAAATTGTGACCTCTATAGGGTCCACAGGCTGAAAACGTGATTTTTCGTACAATCAGGGGCCATAATCCATGAAGTTTCGATCCGATACATGCCAATATCGAAAGCAGTCGAGATCTTATGGGGATAAACCTATATTTCAAATTTCGTCAAAATCGGATAAGAATTGTGACCTGTAGAGAGTCCACAAACAAATTGTGGACGGCCGTCCGGACGGACTGGGGCGACGACAATATACGTCCACATGGAAATGTGGGCGTATAAAAATAATGCTTTGAAAACGTTTGGAAAACTAAATTTGTTAGCTGGGTGTCACCTCCAGAATGACAACAAGATGAAACATAACGCTAACGCTACAATATACGTCCACATTCCCGTTTTGATTGATATGGTACTTTGTCAAGAAGGCTATTTATAGGCTTTTGGTTTGTTTAGCGTTGAGGGTCGTGCATCAACATCAATAGTTGCCATCCTTAGAGTATAAGGAATAAGTATACCAAGATATCCATTAAGAATTGTGGCTTTCAGACGCTAAAGGCAAAAAGTGGGAGTGGCCCTGCCCCTGGGGGTCGGGACATTCATCAAAATCAATAGTGGACGCCCTCAGGCTATAAGGAATACATATGCCAAGTACCAAGCTGATTCACTCAGAATTGCGGCCTGTAAACGACAAACACAAAAATTGCGTGGCTTGCCTCTGGAGGTCGGGACATGCAGTTGTTGTCCTTAGGCTATAAGGAATATATATCCCAAGTTTAAAGACGATCCATTAAGAATCGTGGCCTGTAGGCAACACACACACACGAAGCAAAAATGGCTATGGATCTGCCCCTGGGGGTTGGGTAATCACCAA
Source organism: Patella ulyssiponensis (assembly GCA_963678685.1). Classification (NCBI taxonomy): domain Eukaryota; kingdom Metazoa; phylum Mollusca; class Gastropoda; family Patellidae; genus Patella; species Patella ulyssiponensis. Next base: position 2,218,012 of record OY783226.1, read on the forward strand.
AAACCAATAGGGGTCATCCTTAGGGTAAAATGAATACGTATGCAAAGTTTAAAGATGATAAGTTAAGAAATACCGCCTGTAGACGACACACAAATACAAGAAATGGGTGTGGCTCTGTCCCTGGGGTGGGCATGTACCCAGAACATTAGGGATCATCCGTAGGGTATAAGGAATAAGTATTCTAGTTTCAAGATGATCGATTAAGAATTTTGGCCTGTAGGCGACACACAGACACACAAAAAATGGGTGTGACTCTGTCCCTGGGGGTCGGGTATGAAGAATAAGTATACAAAGTTTGAAGAGAATACAGCAAGAATTGCGCCCTGTAGGCGACCCACAGATCCACAGACACGCACACACACACACACACAGTGGAGACGGCATAATACGTCCACATTATGAATGTGGAAGTATAAAAAGGCGATTTTTCATATAATCAGGGGCCATAAAATCAGGAAGTTACGATCAAATATGCGCAAATATCGAAAGGAACCAAGATCTTTGGGTTAAAAACATGCATTTCAAGTTTCATCAAAATCGGATTAAAATTGTGACCTCTACAGGGTCCATAACCTTTATATAACATGTTATGTTCTAAAGTCTTGACCAATCGAATTGCTTATCGCTCCTTAGCCTAAGCTGAAAATTCTCACTATTAAACTTAGTCAAGGTAATGATGTAATGAATCTATATTCTGAGTTACATCGCTCTCACTTCATTATAACCAAAGTTACCGTGCCCAAAAGCATCAACCAATCAAATTGCTTATCTCTGCTTACCCTAAGCAGAAAATGTCCATCTTCAAACTCCATCAAGGCATTCACCTAATAAACGCATACACCAAGTTTGAACATTCTAGCTCAATTAGAAAGATTTATTGCGTTCCAAAGTCTCGGCCAATCAAATTGCTTACCGTTCTGCTTACCCTGAGTAGAAAATGCTCATTATGGACCTTAGTCAAGGTATTAGTATAATGAAACTATACACCAAGTTTCATAACCCTCACTTAATTAGAACTAAAGTTATCGTGTCCCAAAGCATTAGCCAATCAAATGGCTTATCTCTGATTACCCTTAGCAGAAAATTCTTATCTTCGAACTCCATCAAGGAATCGACCTAATAAACACCAACACCAAGTTTGGACATTCTAGCTCAATTAGACAGACAGACAGACGAACTCATTTTAATAGTCCCCCAAGTTCTTCGAAAGGCGGGGGACAACAAATTGGAGAAGTGTATTGATAATGTAAAAAAATGGATGAAAAACAACTTTTTAGAACTAAACGATAATAAAACTGAACTATTGAAAGTTGCAACTGATCATATAGTCTCGACAATTATTACAAATTGTATTATAGTGGGTGGTGCCGTCATACATCCAAGTAACAGTGTACGGAACCTCGGTGTTAAATTTGATAAAAAACGTTGACATGAAAGAACATGTGTCGAATATGTTTAAATCCGCCAATTGTCAGCTATAAAATATACGTCGCATAAGAAACTTTATTGATACTTGTAAAACGCTTGTCAACTCACTTGTAACCTCTCGACTTGATTATTGTAATTCTTTATTGTTTAATATGCCCTCTCTTCAGCTAAATAGACTACTAAACAAAGCCGCCCGAATCATAACTAGAGCTAAACTTTGTGAATATATCACCCCTATTTTACACTTAGGTCACAAAACAAAACTTGCTAATGCCCTATCATGCAAAATCCTCATTTGGTTAAAGATCTTTTAGTTTTGCTGCTTTTAAACTATGGAATAAGTTACCTTCTGAAGTTAAAGATTCCCCTTCCTTGCCTGTTTTTTTTTAGAAAAAGTTACACACTCACCTTTTTGAAAGCCCTTTTAATTGTTTAATGTTTAAATGTTTTCAGAGTTTACTTTTTTATTATTACATACCATACATGTATATTATTCTAATTGTGCAATGTTTATAGGTGTTTCTTTTGTTTCATTTTTTTTCTAAACTTTATTCTTGAGATGTTTTATATTTTGTATTTATACCATAATGTATAAAAGCGCCATAGCGCAATTAATATATTGGACTTTAGGCGCTCTATAAAAAAAAATATTATCAAAAATTATATTATTATTAACATATCCGCAATAGGCTTCCGTAGAATAAGGACAATTTCCCCCGCTTCCACGACCGTTAAACGGATTGGATAATAAAATAGGAGTCATTACTTGCTATTAAAATACAGCCATACCAAGCGTACACTGACTGACGACTTTGTATGATGTTTTGTTGTAACAACACTAAGGCGGAATACTTAATAATACTATTCAGTCGACTTCTAGAGGACAATTTCTCACGCCATGACGAATAAAAAAAGGTCAAAATTGCTCTCTTTACACTACTGTGATTAATAATAAATTATTTATAGAATGGGATCTTCAGCCGTTCAAGCTGTGATTTCCTGATAAAAAAAATATAACATTGTTGCACCGATCCTAAAGGGAAACTGTAATCTGTAATATTCCGTGGACATCACTAGGGTAATAGGCTAGCGGTTTGCTGGTTTCCATAGCAACTGTAAAAAATCACAGATATCAACTGTATGCGTAAAACTATTTAACGATTAAGAAGTATCAGATACGCTATATTACGTGCACACTCTGTGATTTAAATCGCAAATAGCACGCGCAATATCATTTTAGGACCAGTAATTGGCCCTTAGCGTTACTGATCTTGTCCTTGTTGTTTTTGTAGGTGGTCCTTTTCGAAAAAAGCCTATGGTTGCGTCAATTCGTGTACGATTGGCGTAAAACTAGACATGGCAGTTCATGGGACAATTGCGCCCAATTGACGGATTTCGAGTTTAGCTACGCGGCACCATCCCACGATGACGTCATACTCAGTTCTATAGGACCAAAAATTCTAAGGATGTCGACAGACTATATTTTAAATCATTAACTTATATAATAAACTTATGCATCTCAAAAAATATTTTCCCTGAACAATTAAAATTTGCTAAAGGAAGACAAGGATCTACCAAATAATAATAGGCCAATTTCTGTCTTACCCACAATATCAAAAAATATTTGAAAAACACATTAGTTCTCAAATTACAGAATATTTTGAAAAATACAGACTATATTATGAATTTCAATATGGTTTTAGAAAAAAAAACCCCATTCATGTTCAACAGCCTTATTGCGAATTAAAGATATCTGGCTGACAGAAATATGACCAGAGTTGTTTACCTCGATCTTAGTAAGGCTTTTGATCTTAGAGACCATAGATTAATCCTTCAAAAATTAAAATTATACAAATTTGACTTGAAATCACATAAACTAATCTCATCCTATCTGGAATTTCGAAAGCAACAAGTTGTCTTAGGGGCAATGCCATTCAACTGTTACTGATGTGAAATGTGGGTCCCCACTGGGATCCAATATTGGTCCGTTACTTTTCTTGATTTTTATAAACGATCTCCCACTTCATGTCAGTAAATGCCATTCCGATCATTTTGCCGATGACAGTACCCTTCATTTCTCTAGCAACAATTTAGCCAATATAGAGATTGACCTTCAAGAGGATTTACTAAATTTATTTAATTGGTGTAATGATAATGGCTTGGTAATGAATGCTAAAAAGACCAAAGCCATGCTAACACCAAACAAACACAACAGCGTATCACTAAAAATTAATGGAGAATCATTAGAAAATTTATTTGAAGCAGTTTTATTAGGACTTACTGTTGACCAAAATTTAGATTGGAATCTCCAAGTTAACAAAATTTCCCAAATCATATTCTCCGAATTCTACCTCCTTACAAAGTTAAAACCTTATTGACCACACCATCTTAGAAGTTTATTTTTTAACGGCTATATTTTACCATACTTAGATTACTGTTCCACAGTTTGGGTTGGTGCGAATAAAGGTAAACTAGAGGTCCTGTATAAACCCCACAAGCGTGCGGCAGGGAGCATTTCGGATGAAATTCGGCACCTTTGTATGAATCTCTAAATTGGCTTACAATATACCAACGCGCTCAATACAACCAAGGAATGCTCACCTTCAAAATTCTAAGAGACAAATTACCATCATATTTATATAACACATTCTGTGAAAATTTTAAATTGACCGACACTACCATGACATTGATATCAGAAACACAACTTAAATAAGTAATTCCAAAAAGTAAGAAAAGGGCAAAGACAAGAACATTCCCATATATTCTGGAATTCTCTACCTCAAACTGTGAAACATGCGTCTTCAAGTTTTATCTTCAAAAAGGAGTTAGTAAAACACGTTAATTCTTTGAACCCTTGTCAATTACTGTTGTCCTCTGAAAGTATGTTTATTTGCCTTTTTTTTTCTCTCTCTCTTTTTCTCTTTCTTACGTGTTTGTTTGTTATTTTTTTTTGATTATCAGCGTATATATATAATATGATATATATGCACTTTGTAAATATTATTACTATGTAGTTGCTAGTTTTATAGAGAAGGAGGAACATGATGAATAATAGAACTCATGTATTATAGGTATTTCTTCCTTCAAATTTTTATAATGTTCCTATCAAAATATCATAATACGGCAATATCGCAAATTCAGCAGTAAAATTGGTAGGTACTTTGGTTGAGTGGTGACAATATTTTATCAATTTAAAGGTAAACCGGGCTGTACATACGAGTTTGGTATTTGCTACAATACATCTCTATTATTATACACGTCAGTGCATGTCCTTCAGAGTAGCTGTGAGTATGCACGTATACCAGTTATTAAATTGTCGTTGAGTTATTCATAAATTTATCGTTTGAATGTAATTATATTCAATATGAATTCTATCTACCATAGTGAGCTAACTTGAAGACCGTTTTAAACAATTTTAATAAACATAAAATCGAATACCATATTCGGCTGATAACCTGTTTGATCCGTATATGTCGCGTGATGTTTTCCTTTGTAGGATTTTTGGAAAGTTGTCAATAATACATAGAAATAAAAAACGAGATAATTTATTTAACGAATAGCTATACCCACGCCATGCTTTATGTGGCCTGTGTCATGCACCCATTAATATCATTCGATATGTTCATACCCTCATTAATATAATTCAAAATTTATTTATTTATTTAACGACTAGCTATACCCACGTCATACTTTATTTTATGTCATGCACCCATTAATATTATTCGATATATTACAATTCAAAGTTTATACTCCCAGTAATTTCATACCCTCATTATTATAATTCAAAGTTTATACTCCCAGTAATTTCATACTCGCGTTGATATAATTAATTAATATTATCATGCTCTCCGCGGAACGCCCATAACAACAGAACCTTAGCTGTCAGTTATCCCCTAGCAACGACCCACTAGCATAGTCAAGTTCTCTCGATGTTAATAATTTGAGATCATAATTAGTTAAAGTACACGTTTTCCATTTGAATAAACAATAAGATTTAGATTCAACGAATACATAAGAATACGGTGGCTGATAAGGGACATGAAAAATAATATAATTTATTTTTTTTTTGTAATATTTATCCAATATAATTTTTTTTTTTAATAATTTTCACCCAAGTCAATTTCAATTTCCACCCAAGTCAATTTTAATATAATTTGTTTTTTTATAATTTTCATTCAAGTCAATTTCAATTTCCACCCAAGTCAATTTTAATATAATTTGTTTTTTATAGTTTTCACCCAAGTCATTTGTAATTTAGTTTGGGTTTTTTTTTTATAATTTTCATCAAGGTCAATTTTAATTTCAACCAAGTCATAAATAAGATGGCTAAGAGGTGAATTCACAGTTTGAGGGCTCTGATAGTTTTGTGAAAATTATGAAATATTATTGAGTGTAAAGGTTTAAAACTTTGCTGCGTGCTGTGAAAGAGGATGGAGCATGGGATTGTGTGATTAGATTTATGAACTATGAAGAAATAATTGTGATATTGAGAGAAATATTTTGAACAATAGGCTTGACCTATTGTATTGACAAGGTTTTGAGACATTATAGTTTCTGAAGTAAAATTTGGTGTGATATAATATAGATTAAAAATGACAGAAAATTGCCATCAAAAAGAGCTCGTGTTTCAGAATCCGATCTAACAGCAATATAATAATAAAAAGTTTGGGTGACATAAAGGAGAAGATGAAGAAAAGGATAACTGTTAAAATGTTGGATGAAATAAATATAAAACTTTAGATCTAGTAACCTTAAGTATGAGTGAGACTATGATTCAAGACCATATGAACATTTTTTTCTATCCGTGATATTAAATTCAGAGTGCGGGATCAAGTCAGAGACATGCTGTCAATATAGCTAGAAAAACAAGAAAATGAATATGAGAGAGACAAACTGGAGATAGAGAGTCTTACACAAGATATAGAGTGATTAAAGAGGCAACTAGATAATTGTAAGAGCGTAGAAAGAGGAAATGCTTTGGCAACAAAATCAGCTTTGATACTTGCATGCACAAATGAGCAATATTCTCGAAATTTTTTTTATAAAAATGTATGGTGTGAGAGAGGCGAGAAATGAGTACTTAAAATCAAAATTTCCTTAAACTTGCTCATGACTGTGCTGGTCTTAATATTCCAATTATGGACATAAATGCCATTCATAGAATTCCATCGAAATATCCAGATAAACCTCATCCAATCGTATTGAAGATACTAACAACATATGCAAAAACAGTATTAATGAGAAATCGTAAATACTTCAAACTTGCTAGATGACGTTACAACCAGAAACGTAGAGCTTATAAATAGACTCAAATCACATGAAGAAATAGAAAATGCGTGGTATTTTAACGGAAATGTTCGTGGTGAGACATATGACAAAAGACGTATTAGTTTTAATCTATATGATGACATAAATGGAACCCTTTCCAAGATAAAACCAACCACAAATAACAATAGTCAAGAAACGGTGTGTTAGATGGCTGTGATTAATGAGTATGACCCTGTACCCAGTGTAATATACTAACTTACCTATTCTAAACCGATCTAGGTTAAAGCGTTTAAATCATCTTTATAGAACAGAAACCAGTCAAGACATCAGTGTACCTATTCCAACATTACATATGTTTACAATCTGTGTATATATGTGTATAACTTTATGACATTTATAAGTTTATGTTTTCAACATTTTCATTCAAAACTATTTACAATATATTTTTACAAACTACATGGATTTATCAGTACAATTCAATATTTACTTTATTTTGAAGTAGACATATTTGAAATTATAACGATTGGTCAATGTTGTTACAATGGTGCAAATTATAAGTATGAACAGTAGAGGGTTAAGGGATAGCTCAAAACAGAAAGATTTGTTTAATTATTTAGCAGAAAAGAAATACTCAATATGTTGTCTACAAGACACACATCTTTTGAACACTGATCTAAAAAAATACATTCAGAATGGGATGGCGATATTATTTTAGGTGAAGGAACAAACAATGCAAGAGGGGTCTGTATACTTCTAAATAATAACTTTGAATATGAGATAAAACGAAAAGACATAGGTCAAGATGGTAATATTATAGCGGTTGAACTGCTTTTAGAAAAGATAATTACTTTGAATTTAATTACAATATATGGTCCAAATAGAGATACTTCTGATTTTTATTGTAAACTGAAAAAACTAATACGAGAATTTGACTTCGAATTTAATATATTTTGTGGCGATTTTAACATTGTCCTTAATTATGATATTGATTGTTATAACATCATAAAGGCAAGAAAAGAAGTTTTAGATTTAATGAATGATGAAAATCTTTCAGATGTTTGGCAGGTATATTCTCCGTATAAGAAAAGTTACACACGGCGCAGGAAAAACCCAACAAAAAAGGCCAGATTAGATTTCTTTTTAATTTCAGAAGCGTTGATAAGTTTGATAGATAAACCACATATTTTACCAGGTTACAGAACGGATCATTCTGCAGTTGTCGTGAAGAACTAGTTCATTCGAGAGAGGCAGGGGATTTTGGAGATTTAATAATACACTTCTCGAAGATGTTGAATATGTTAGAATAGTCAAAAATACAATTCTAGAAAACTAAAAAAGAATATGCCGTATTACCTTATGCGAAGATAAAATAGGTCTTATAAAAGATAGTGACCTTTCATTTTTGATTAACGTTCAATTATTTTTCGAAATGTTGCTTCTCAATATAAGGTCAAAAACTATCTCCTACAGTGTATTTAAGAATCGAAAAGAAAAAGAACATGTTTTTCTTCAGGATAAAGATGACACGTTTTTAAATGAAATTTACCATAATTATTTAAATCAACAAGAACGATTAGAGAAACACACTAAAGGATTGATTTTAAGAAGAAATGCTTCATATATTGAACATGGTGAGAAACCGGGCAAATATTTTCTAAATCTGGAAAAAACAAATTATGTCAATAGGAATGTTACAAATATTATTGATAAGAATCAATAAAGATATTTTAGAAGCTATTAAAGATTTCTATAAAAATTTATACGAATCACGGGAAAGTAATTTAGAAGATGTTAATCTTGATGAAGTTTTAGCGGACCATAATATTACCATTCTTAGTATATAATGAAAGTGATAGTCTAGAGGGGGAGATAACAACTAGTGAGGCCCTGACGGCATTAAAACATATGAAACCCGATGGCTACTCATATGAATTTTATAAGTTTTTCTGGTGAGACTTATCAATTTTCCTTGTCAGATCCTTCAATTATTGACTAAGGGCGGGTATCTTATCGGAAACACAACGGCTCGGTATTGTTTCTATACTTCTAAAAAGGAATAAACCAAGCCAATTCATCAAAAACTGGAGACTAATTACATTACTAAATAGCTCCTACAAAACTTTATCAGCCGTTATAGCAAAACGTATTAAATCTGTTTTAAATAATCTTATTCATGAGGACCTAAAGGGTTTTTTAACTGGGCGGTTTATTGGAGAGAATACACGACTTTTGTTTGATATCTTGCAGTATACAGAAATTGAAAATATTCCTGGACTAATTGTCCTTATAGATTTCGAGAAGGCTTTTTATTCCGTTTCATGGCGATTTATTGATAAACTTTAAAATTCTTTAATTTTGGAGAACAAATCAGGAAATGGGGGAAACATTTTTAATACTGATTTTAAGCTCTGTGTTAAACAATTTGGTAAATCGAGTGAGTTCTTCGCCATTGGACGTGGCTGTAGACAGGGAGATCCGTTATGTGTCGAAATTTTGGGTAGTTTAATAAGAAGCGTGGAAGACATTAAAGGAATTAATTTAGGGAGTAAAAACCAAAAAATCCCACAATGTGCAGATGACACTGCTCTGACACTTGACGGTAGCGAAAAATCTCTTAGACAGGCCTTGACTCTTCTTGATAAATTCGCAAAATATTCACGTTTAAAACCAAACTGAGAAAAAACTTGATTTGTTTGGATAGGATCATTGAGAGGAAGTCGAGAAAGATTTTTAAATGTTAAAAAAAAAAGAATCTTGGAAATATCGGAATTTACGACCCTAGGAATAAAATACAGTACTGATATCGATAAGATAATAGACATGAATTATAATGTTAAGTTTCAAGAAGTTTGTCATTTAGTGTCAAATTGGTCTAAACGAAATTTGACTGTACTCGGTCGAATAACTGTCGTAAAGTCAATATTAATACCAAAATTAAATCATCCACTAACGAGTCTACCCTCACCGGATATATCTTATTTAAATAATATAGAGAAATCAGTATATAAATTTGTTTCGGGTAATAAAGCTGAAAGAGTGTCTAGAAAAACTATGGTTAAAAATTTTGAAAATGGTGGATGTAAAATAATTGATATAATAGCATACTCAAAGTCATTAAAAATTACATGGTTTAGAAGATTATTAAAACATCAAAACACTGCCTGGGCAAAATTGTTAGTTGCTTTTTTACCAGATACACCATTATTGGTTGGCTCTTTTGTGGATGATTATTTTTATAAACTATCAAAGCGTACAAAAATGTCTTTCTGGCAAGAGGTTTTAATTATATAAGTATTGTGCTAATTAAGTTAAAACCGAAAGATAACGAAATATATAATATTCTACGTCATCCATTGTGGTACAATTCAAATATAAAAATAAACAATAAAACAATATATTTTGATGTTTGGCATCAGAAAGGAATAAAGTATGTTTATGATCTATTCGATAAAGGCGTTTTTATGACATACGACACGTTCAAATCTATTTATAATTTCTGTCCACACTTTACAGACCTGTATGGATTTAAAAAATAACTTCTGGCTAAATGGACCACTTTAAACAACGTAAATCCTAAAACAGCAGATGTCAGGTTAATACTACCCATTTACCCTCAAACTATTGAATTTATCTCTGGGGCAAAACATTTGTACACACATTTCTTAGATAAAATATTCAAAAAACTAAATCCGAAATCTCATGGGAATCAGATCTGGGAATGAAATTAACTCTAGTAGAATGGGCTCGTATTTACAAGCAAACCTTTGATTTTACTGTCGATACTAGGCTGAAATGGTTTTAATTTCGACTCCATCGTAGAATAATTGGTACCAATAAATTTTTTAGCTAAAATTGGAATTATCGTAATGTACCTTTTGCAAAAAAGAAACAGAATCATTAATACTAATACACCTTTACTACAGCTATGTGAACATGTACAAGCATATTGGCAAGAATTGGGAAGCTGGATTAAACTAAAGGCAAACAATGAATTTGATATCACCTTGCAATTAAATTTGTTTTTTATAATTTTCACCCAAGTAAATTTTAATTTGTTTTTTGTTCATTTTCACCAAAGTCAAATTTAATTTCCACCCAAGTCATTTGTAATATATATTTTTTTTTTATAATTTTCACCCAAGTCATTTTTGCAATTTATTTGGGGTTTTTTTTTTTATAATTTTCAACAAATTAAATTTAAATTTAATTTATTTTTGTTTAATTTTCACCCAAAGGCAATTTTAATTTCCACCCAAGTCATTTGCAATATAATTTGTTTTTTTTTAAATAATTTTCACCCAAGTCAGTTTAAATTTCCACCCAAGTCACCCAAGTCAGTTTTAATTTCCACCCAAGTCATTTGCAGTTTAATTTGTTTTTTTAATAATTTTCACCCAATTCAATTTCCACCCAAGTCATTTGTAATATAATTTTTTTTTATATATAATTTTCACCCAAGTCAATTATTTCAATTTCCACCCAAGTTAATTTCAATTTTCACCCAAATCTTTTGTAATATAATTTCAATTCTGTTGAATTTTCACCCAGCGAGTGATGGCATCTCAATTAGCCTCGTTTCCAAAACGCTATTTTTCTCCCGCCATTGGCATTGATGAGATTGTAATAGATTATGTTTTACCTTATATCAAAGAGATATTTTTCTTATACTTTTATTATCAGTTCTTGTTTCTAATTGTGATAAATTATATTTGTCACCAGGAAAGCCATTACCAGTGTAATAAAGATTTTTTATATTATAACATGATGACTTTTTATGTCAACACAATCAGGCCTGTCAACGTATCAGAGCCAGTAATAAGGCCTGTAAATACATTTGATTTAAACTTTATGGACTGATAATCACAAGATCTCTAAATAAAAGGCAACAAATCTTGACTTTTATTACATTTTCAGAATTGAAAAGGGGGGTTGGGTGACCGAATAGTTAACGTGTGTGCATTGCATCATAATTCAAGTGGTGTGGTTTCGATTTCCCGCTCGTACGTGACAAGAAGTAGGGTTTTTCGTCCAGTACTCCAGTTTCCTCCCATTACTAAAGACCTCTACACACAAACTTGAAATGCAAGATTCATGTTATAGTCCTGAAATGACTTAGTATGTGTAGAGTGACTCCAGACAAAATGTTTTAATCCATAATCAATTCAGTACAAATTCGTGGTATTCAATTAAAAGAAAAGTAAAACTGGTGTTTTATTATATTTCGGGCACTTTGTTTTGCCAACTGGATGAAATAAAAACAATTTGGTTTCACTTTGCCCGCCTGCCCGAAAAGTCAGATTGCCCGAAAGTTAGGGGGCTTCTGCCCCCACCCCCTTTTTTTTATTCAAAAAAGAAATATTTTGTGTAGTTCACCTCTACAAATTTCTCTGTGGCTCGAAAACGCAGACGCTGCAAATCATATTGTTTGATCACAATCGGCAGGATATGACTCGATATCAAGGGAGTGTCCGGTTAAATTTTGACTACCACATAGTTTGTTCTATTCAAATCAAATTCATTTAATTGAAACGCAGTGATGACGTCTTATAATCAGCGGCTGCCAGACAAGATACGCCCACATTTTGCAAGCTATGGATAGAGAACAAGCTAAAAACATCAGGGGCCATAATCCAGAACGTTATGATCTGAAATGCGCAAATATTCAAAGGGACTGAGATCTTTTGAGGTATAAAGATATATTTTAAGTTTCATAATAATTGGATAGAAATTGCGACCTCGCGAGGGTCCATAACCTTCGTATTTACATACTTTTACACAATGTGCAAACAAAAAGCGCCCGTTTAACTCGGGCAGTTTGTTTCGAGTTTGCCCTTCATTATGGTGGAATAGTGATATATTTAATAAACGATTTTTAAAATCGGATAAAAATTGTGACCTCTAGAGAATCCACAAACTAAAAAGCACGATTTTTCGTACAATCAGGGGCCATAATCCAGGAACTTACAGTCTGATATGCACAAATCAAAGGGAACCACCATCTTTGGATTATAAACATTTCAAGTTTTATCAACATCGGATAAAAATGCGACATCGTCTAGAGTGCCTACAACCTTGGTATTACATACTTTTACACTAATTGCGTACAAGTAGCAGCCATTTTGTCCAGATTTTTACGCAATTCGATCTCAACCTTCATTGATGTGTAACGGTGATATATTTAAACGATTGTGAAGTTACGCTCTGATATGCGCGAATATCGAAAGGAATCAGGAGCTTTGGATTATAAACATGTATTTCAACTTTCATCAAAATCGGATCAAAATTGTAACATCTAGAGGGTCCACAACCTTGATATAACATATCTTTACACTATTTGTGTACGACGGGCGGCTACTTGTTTCCGTCAGTTTTGGTCCGATTTTCAAGAAATTCGAACTCAACTTATAACACGGTATAACGGTGATACATTCGAACGGCTTTATAAATCGGATAATAATTGTGACCTCAAGAGAGACCACAAGCTAAAAACTCGATTTGTCGTATCAAGATATTTGGGTTATAAACATGCATTTCATGTTTCATCATAATCAGTTTAAAGTTGTGACCCCTAGAGTGACTACAAGCTAAAAACGTGATTTTTCGGAGTTATTCTCCAATACATGCCAATATCGAAAGGAGCCGAGATCTTTGGGATATAGACCTATATTTTAGGTTTCGTCAAAATCAAATATAAATTATGACCTGTAGAGTGTCCGCAAACAAATTATGGACGGACGAACAAACAAGGGCGACGGCATAATACGTCGTCATGATTATAATGAATGTGATTTGAGTGTGAATATTGGTAGATTCTTGTAGATTTATGTAGGTTCGGGTAAATTACCCTGTTAGTTTTAGGACTTCGAATTTTGCCTAATGGTTTGGATTGTTCGTACTTGGTTTTATTTTATCAGTAAACATGGCTACGAATTGACCTCTCAAAACGAGAAAGCCCCCCCCCCCCCGACATTGAGATAGAAACATGACGGCAATAATCTTCCGTAAAATAAGGGCGATCCCCCGACTCCACGACGACAATTAATCGAATTGGATAATACACTATGAGTCATTAGTTGCTATTAATACAGCCATACAAACAGTACAATGACTGACAACTTTGTATGATGTTTTGTTGTAAATAACACTAAAGAGGAGTATTTATAATATTGACAACTATTCAGTCGACTTATAGAGGAAGATTTCTCACGCCATGACGAATAGAAGGTCAAAATTAATCTCGTTACACCAGTGTTATTAGTATTGCGAAATCCTCCTTATGCCCCTGTCTGAGATGACAGATTTTTATACGTTCAAATGTCTTCTACATGTGAGGTCACATCACAGTGGTTCGGGAGCGTGCGCATTGTTTACAGAACATAAGCTGGCCCGGGAAGAATGAAACCTTTTTATTTTATATCCCCATTTACACTAAATAGAAAATAATTTTGTATCCAGATCTACTTCAAACACCTTTATTTAAAAAAAAAAGACCTAGAATTCAATTTGGATTACGTAAAAGGTTAATATATCGAGCTCATTAACCCACACCGGTGTTATCCCTGTCAGTGATTGTAGCGGATTAGAGAATATTCGCTGCTGATCAGTATGATAGAATCCATTAAAGATACATTCCCGCGTACAAACTGGGTGATTTGATGATATATTAGGATTAAAAACATATTCAAACTAATTAATTTATCATAATTTTGCTTCCAATCTTTCCCAGAACATTGTAATTGTCATGAGACGAAGAATCCCATTGATTTTCAATGATTTCCGATAATGACTTTAAGATTTATGGCCCTTGATATTTAAAGTTACATTCCCGGGTACAAACTGGGTGATTTGATGATATATTAGGACTAAAAACATATTCAAACTAATTAATCTATCATAATTTTGCTTCAATTCCTTTTCAAAATATTGTAATTGCCAAGTATCATGTTTGTTCACGTGACATACCGCTCTCGGTACCTAGCAACGGGTGCGAAGTTGGAGGAGAATTCATTGCATACACACGACGACGTTGTTTTTAATTGCTGACTATTTATTACAAAAATCGAATCTTAATTAAATCATCGGATTATACACTGTCGGCGTTTTTTTCCACGAACTCTTCATAATATAATTAAGCATGTACGCCAACCTAATCATATAAATCGAAGCACAGGGACCGTTGCTATGGTAGACACTTAACCGGCTAATGATTTTGCGCTTGTGAATAAACAATACCAAACAGACTCCGCCCATTACTATATATGGATGATACGCCGTAAGCATCAGCCATTGAGTGACAGGCTATTACTATATATGGGTGATAAACGTCACCTAGTATTCACATGATAGTATTAATATTATTCATTGCTTGCAGTGTATGAGCAGTAAGTGTATCCATATTGGTATAAAATATCTAGCAATAAGCGGTTAGAAATATGACGCCTTCTACCCCCCATAATAAAGTATCTATATTTGCATAAAATTGTAGGTCCAGTGGACCAGTGGTTGTCGGGTTACCCCTTGAGAATATTATGAAACATTGAAATTTGCGGGTAATGTTCCTTGTCCATTGAGGGTTTTTTTTTTCACAACATTCTGAGAGAGCCACCCGACAACTTTCTATTAATTTGGTCCAGTAGTGAAAATACAGTTATAAATGAAAACGAAATAATCAAAATAAAATAAAACTTACAGATGAGTAATAAGACACTTGTTGAGATCTGGTAGACAGCGAAATAGTCAACCGCTTGAAAAAAGACTTCTCGTCAAATAAAACTCGTTTCTAATAAACATATTTGATATCACATGACACCAATTGATCATTGCGTTACTAAAGGACCAAATTTTCCATAGATTCGTTCCCCGTGAATTTAACTTTTATTGTATGTCGTGTATTCAATATGCACGCGTCACTACTATGACGAACTAACTGAATAGACGATAAATAGAAAAACCTCAACGTGGGCCAATATAAATCACGTGTTATTTAAATTCTGTTTACAATCAAACATATTGGATTAAACAATACCATATTTAATCCTCATCCTATAACATAAATGTCGCCTTCAATAAGAAATAAATTATTGAACTACATGTACAATGAAACAATAGAAAATTTAAAAAGGTATTGACAATTACAGTGATACACTTGTCCAGTTCTCGTCCTTTCAAACACAAACCTAACAATCAGATAATCCTTTAATTAGAAGAAACAGTTTATAATAATTCTAACAATCTTAAATAGGAAATCGGAAACTGTGCAGTAGCTTGTCCAGATAAATGTCGTGTAAGAAAAAAAAGGTATTTGATCTCTTGTCCACACGACACAAACGAGACAAAGAAACCCCAATATAAACCATCACATGTTGCTTTCAAAGTGGACAAGACTAGCAGCAATATTGTCTTTACGTGTAAACATTTCTCTCTCCCTGGTCTTTCAAAGTGGACAAGACTAGCAGCAACATTGTCTTTACGTGTAAACATTTCTCTCTCCCTGGTCTGATTATAGAGGGTTGGATGGCCGAATGGTTAGCGCGTGCGCTTTGCACCATAAGGTCTGTCATTGAGGCAACTGGCGTGGATTCAATTTCCCGGTTGTACATGACAAAGAGTAGGGTTGCCTGTCTAACCGCGTGGGTTTTCTCCGGGTCCTCCGGTTTTCTCCCACTGCTAAAGACCCTTACGCGCAAGCGAATTAATGAAATAAAATTGAACCATATGTTAGTCTCGAAATGAAATAGTTTGTGTTGAGGGGACGTTAAACCCCATGTCTCTCTCTTTTATATCGAAAGATAAAACAACGAATATATTGTCATCCTGATATCACCTCAATGGAAGCAGACGTTAAATAAAGCTATTTCACACACACACCTGATATATTATGGATTTTACTTTTAACTTAAACAGAAAAATATAAGTTATTGATATAAAAAAAAAACATTCGCCAATGCTAAAATCACTAAAATAGATTCAACTAAAATTAAAATGAAATTCTAAATTTTATGCGACTCACGAAGGTCGGTTGTAACTTCAAATGCAATTTTAACATATTTTAGTAAACTCGCTTGCGCCCGCGAAGTGCACATTTCCGTCCAGGCATCTACGGTGAATGCAACTACGCTTCGAAACTGAAAACTGTTGACAGACTGAATTAACGGTTACAATATCAATGGGGGAGTTTCATACGTTGCATGGGTGCAGATCCCGGTGGGGACACCGGGACGCGTCCCCACCAATATTTTTAGTGGTGTAGACATGATATACTGTGTCCCCACCACTTATTTCCGATGTTTTGCTTACTGTTTATTTGGCAAAATAAAGTGCCCGAAATCTAATAAAACACTAATTTTACGGGCTGGAACAGCAGGAAAACGCGTTTGTGGCCGTCACATATTCCAAAATTTTCTTGGGGATCCCTACAAGGTTAGCTCTACTTTTTCGCCTCTCGCAGAAGACCGGCGCCGCTGTCTGTAAACCCGAAATTTTTGGGGGCATTTCGGTTTCTGCTCAAAACTTACTGTCATCGAGCGTGAATATGACTATGGCTTAAAACATTTTGTCTGGAGTCACTCTAATTTGTGCCACATTTTTCGGGCATCGATTATTATTTGTGAATGTAGATGCAACAGTCAGATTGGATGGGAGGAATTCAGAGTGGGATTTCTGTTACAAAACCAATGGACACTTTTGGAGTTTTGGAGTGGCTTACACGGGCTAGAATAGCAGTAAACGCATTGGTTGTTTGGTTGGGATTCAGGTCAGCCAGGTACGCTATATTGGACCACATTGAAATTGCTGTATTCACAGGATGGAATAACAGGAAAACATGTTTGCGGCAGTTAAATTTTCAAAATTTTCTCCCAGCGGTCTCGTCTTCGTGGACTGTAAACGATTGATCTGTTGATTGGAATTCGAGTCAGTCATCTTAATAAGGCTTATTAGACCACTTTGAAATGGAATAACATGAAAACGCGTTTGAAGCCGTCAAATATTCCAAAATTATCTTGGGGGTTCTATACAAGGTAAGCTCCGCTTCTTCGCCGCTCGAAGAAGACCGGCGCCGCTGTCTGTAAACCCGAATTTGTTTTGGACAATTCGAGTTCTGCCCCTCTGCCTGTCATCGAGCCCGTACGCCTATGAGTGATAATTCATATTATAACAGTAAATAATTAAAATATTCCATAGGGGTTATAATAATATGTATATCATGTAGGTGTGCATATCTGATACGCTGGGTATTAAAGGGTTAACGAATAACTGAGATTTTCTTTCTATCTGGTATATACTGGATGATAAATCATCTAACTAAATGATTTAGTTTGTACAGCTAGAGTTACTGTCATACTAAATAAACGTATGGAACTATATAAGCAGCTAAATTTAACTTTTAAAAAAGCAAAAAGTTATTATTTCATTTTTAACGAGGGAAAATTCGCCTTTGCCATCCGATTTTTAATCACCAATGAATAATACAGTAACATGCTACATTTATTTCAATTGGGATTGAAAATTGATATGTTTAGCTGTGTGTGTGGCTTGTTTTAGTTGATATAGATTAAAAGATTTGTAGGCCTGTACATTTGTATATCCAAATGAATACACATTTTGCTCAGAAACTTTACGTAGTCTTCGAACACTACTGGCAATGAAGACGGAGCTGGAATCTCAGTAGTGTAAAAATTTCTAGTTATGTAGTGTACATTAAATCGTGAACGGTGGCTTGAAGATTTGTCTTTAGATTAGATTTCGTATCATTTGCTGCCTCATGGATTAGAATTGTTTGCCAGAAAATGATGCTGAAAATACCCACAGTGTGGCTAGTTTTCCAAAAATTTCTCGGTGCGGGGGGACACCCAAACCCTCATCTTTACCAATAGTTGCCGGCGCATAAACTGTCCCCGCCACTATTTTTGGATGATCTTCGCCTCTGATACGTTGTAGCAATGTTTGCACATGGTCAGACAGTCGTAGAGCGGTGAAATAAATGAGTTTATTGCCTATTAAAATTGTTTCGAAATATATCGATGGGTTGGCCTTGAACTTGGCATTTGATTCGTGATCTTGGCATTTGATTTACTCGCAGGCCTCAATGGATATAATGTGTATCGATAAACTAAATCACTTGAATTTCGTAGTTTCATGGTATTTTGGATAAGAGAACTACGTGTATTGAGAATTGTCACAAATATATTATAATATTTGTGACTCAAATTAAACCATTGTACAGGAAGATAAGAGTGCTCTTTTTTCCATGACATTGGATATGAATAAATGGTTTTACTTTTTTGTATAGTTTACTGGGGTTTTGGGGGTTTTTTTTCTTGGAGTTCTAATATGAGGCGTCATTCAAATGCTTTAATTGCTTTACACAAAAATAAACGGGTGGACCATAGCTCTATTTCCCGTGCTAAGAAAATACATTGAATGAGAATTGTTTTTGTGAATGATGGTATATTAAAATTATGTGACCCGGGCTGTTCACAATATTATCTTTATTCCAATTACATCTATATGTTGCATTAGATCTAACAACGTAGCCCTAATCAATGCTTAAAATCCTTTTGTGAAACTCATCTATCTTAAGTTAGGATGGATGGTTTCAATTGGAAAGAAAGGATATAATATAGAAGATAATTATAACACCATTAGAAAGATTTTAGAGTTAGTTATAAAAATACGATGCGAGAACCTTGATCCCATGGATGACATTATACTTGTGTCTAATATAAGACCCCTTCCCCTTTGGCACCCCCCCGCCCCTTAGTTGTCATTATAAACTAGGGTGGGAGATTGGGGAAAGAGTTTTTATATATGAGGGAGGGAGTGGGGGGTCCACGTGGAATAGTCTAGGGTGGGAGATTGGGGAAAGGGGTTTTTATATGTGACCCGAAATCTTAAAAGGGTTACGTGTCCGGATAAGCAGTGTTGACGTTCACGTCCAAACGACTCAATACACCATGCCACTATATTTTGGTCCATAAATTTCATAAATACTCGGACTTTAATTTTTGAGACTCTGTTCTTATCGGGATTGTCCCTTTAACGTTTTATTGTGGCTAATTGTTTTAATAAGTATATTGCGGCTAATTGTTTTAACCGGTATACCACGGCTAATTGCTTTAACTATTCTTTGTTACGACTTATTGGTTTAACCAGTATGTTACGGCCAATTGTTTTAACCAGTATATCACGACTAATTGTTGTAACTATAGTATGTTACGGCTAATTGTTTTAACCAGTATGTTACGTCCAATTGTTTTAACAAGTATGGTACGGCCAATTGTTTTAACCAGTATATCACAGCTAATTGTTGTAACTATAGTATGTTACGGCTAATTGTTTTAACCAGTATGTTACGTCCAATTGTTTTAACAAGTATGGTACGGCCAATTGTTTTAACCAGTATATCACAGCTAATGGTTTTAACCTGTATATTATAGTTAGTTGTTTTAACCAGTATGTTACGGCCAATTGTTTTAACCAGCAGATCACGACTAACTGTTTTAACCTGTACATTACGGCTAATTGTTTTAACATGAATATTACAGCTACACGTTTTAAAATATATGTAGTGTAGCTAATTGCTACTTTTCGTAATTTACAGTTGAAATGAGGCGACACACTTGTATTATAACACGACTGTTGTATAATGGTGAATATTGTTGGTGATGATTCATAAACATCGGAAACATGGCGTGTAAAGGTTACGGATATTAACATATTATTGAATATATGAAAGACTTGTAATTTCTATGCCCAGTTTGACGCATTTCCTTCCAGTATCATAATTTATTGATAATCACTTGTTGACCTTTAACAAGCACATGCGCTGATACAAATTCACTAGAAATTTACACGGCCATGGACAACTATAAAAATCTAAATCCTTAGGCAGGCCACAAGCTAATATTAATTATAAATGAATTATATATTTTACTATCAAGTTTGTCTAGTTATTCGGAAGGGTCGAAAAACGGAATGCACATAAAATATGTATTTATACAATATTGTAATTTATTTGTTTATGGACAACAAAATTTGCCTTTAGAATCATTATAATATATAATTTGGTCACTTTTTATTTAGTTACAGGATGAATAACGAAACAACACGTGTATGGTTATTAGGATTGAAATAATGAATAACGAGACAGGGTAAATGAGAACAGGTATTATTATGCTATGGAGTGTGTGATACGGGAGAATTCTGCCCAGACAGCGACGCTACAATTCCAATTGTCAATGGTTCTTTTAAGTGCAAGTCAATATGTACATGGTACCTCGGAGACTGGGTGTATGTTTCGCTATTTCGAATTCATATTTTGAATAACGAATAAAGAGACATGGTTAATAAAGATGTCAAGTAAACTATTGTCTGTATTTAATTGATGTCTCACCAGTAAACAAACTTCTTTCACCTATCTGACATAAAACAAGTCGTTTTGTGTGGATCGTGCTTGAATAACTAGACAGAACTTGTTTCGTTATTCTTAGGTATTTCATTTCATTTTGTTCTTTTGTCAAGTAAACTATGTTTTTTGGTGCTTCAGTTGTAAAAAAAACTTTTCTTTTAACCCGCGTGTCGTCAAAACATTTCCTTTTTGTTTGTTGCTTATAACGAGTCTGAATGTGTTCAAATAAAACAGAGAGTCGCCAGTCATTGTACTACTTGTATAGCTGTATTAATAACAAGTTATGAATAATATTATATTATCCAATCTGCTGTACGATCGTGAAAAACAGGGGATTTCCCTACACAAAGCGTCACACGTCTTTTATCCATGCTTTATCATCGTCGAGTGGAAGTTAGTTGTTGTTATGTAAATAAGTCGTAAATAAACAGACCAGAATATTCGCGAAGCAATGGTTACCATAATTATCAAACGATTAACAATTTCTACTGATTAAATTATGTAAGATTTAGATAAAGAACTGGCAGTTGAAAATAGGCATGTAATGGCGTCTTATTTACATCAGAATGTAATGACGTCATATTTACATCAGAATGTAATGACGTCGTATACATATCAGAATGTAATTTCAGATTTTTAAATATATACTCTCCCAAAAAAGAAACGCAATGTGACATTTCGTCGTCGGTATACCCTCGCTCTACCATTCGCCTCGTTGCAACAGGAACCGCGACACGTCGCTGAACCCAACTGTTGTTCAGTGTTGTTATGGCCATACGCTCAGTGTCTGAACCCACTTAAGATGGATTTCACGGTGTCGGCGTACTTCAAATCAGCATCTCTAACGGGGACGTCTGGCTCGTAATCGGTTTCACGTACGCGTTTAAAGACTCTCTGGTCTGAGGTTATACGTCGTCCAAGGCTGCTATAGAAGAGGTCGCTGTTGGGAATCGTTTCCGCTAATGACGCAACCGGAAGTGACAGTTCAGGACATGTTGGGTCACTCTTGTTTGGCCTGAGCTTGGGCGGTCACGTGTTGAACTTCGCTGTCGGTTCCTATCCCAAAGGCGAGAAATTGAACTCAGGGAAACATTCAGCAGCCTGCCTACATCTGTCTGGGATTCACCTGCTTGTAGTCGACCAATAACGTTGTTGCGTTGGTCTTCTTTCAGATGTAGCCTCACTTGGTTCGTTGAGTGTTTACCTGTGCAACTGATTTAGAAACCGAGGACCCAGGGATTTTAAAGGTCTTAGATATGGGTTACATGATAAAAGCTCGCGGGCTTGTTAAATTCATGTCTCTTGGTGCAATCAAGCGAAAAGAAATTTCGGCAAAAAGGATGACCAGTCACAGTTAGTGACCCTACATTTAAAACCAATAATGAATTTCTTTTATCCTTACATAATGACATTAAAAACAAGTAAGATTTATGGAAACAACGACCTCGTTCACATAAAAAATAAAATGATGAAAGGTGGGCTGTGCGTTTCTTTTTTTGAAGAGTATATAAATTTTATTTTCCGACACAGATTTGTTAGGAGTACTGCCAGGGATGGGGCCCTGGGGTCAGCACTTTACAAAAAGCAGAAGTAGGATAGATGGGGCTGTGACATATTAAATTTTTTCGAGTACATAGCCAAATTACAGCCGTGTATTACTTAGATGGGGAAACAAATCAATAATAAATAAATAAATATTTATAAATGATCATCTTCACCCCTGATGCACCCCACGAGATAATTGGTTGGGGCATCTAATAGCGATCATTCAGCAAACAAAGCTTCATATTAGCCCCATTTGTCTCTATATATCTCATAATTTAAATTTATTTTGTATTTGTATTCTTCGAGTTTTAGGTAGTATCTTATTTCTATTAAGATACCGTCTAGGGATACTGTTTGGTTTAATAGTCTATTTCTATAAATGTAGTGTTTTTATGATTAACAAGAGTATGTTAGGTTGCATATTATAGGGATCGGTACTCGGACCGTTGCTCTTTACCGCTTATACCACTCCTCTAGGGCGTATTTTGAAATCATTCAATCTGAATTATCATATCTATGCTGATGATACTCAACTCTACATTTCAATTAAACCCGAAAATGAATCTCTGCGAGTGTCTAAACTTGAATCGTGCATTGATGCTATTAAGTGCTGGATGAAAAAGAACTTCTTAAAGCTAAATGATGAAAAAACAGAGTTCGTGCAAATCGGTTCTAATCATCTTTTATCCAAAATATCTGTTAGTAATATCTCTATCGGTAATTTTGTGGTTAACCCAGTTAATAACGTTCGAAATCTTGGTGTAATTTTGGATAAGAATATGAACATGAATGCTCACATCTCCTCAATCTGTAAAGCTTCCAACTTCCAACTTCACAAAATTGGACGGATCCGCAATTTCCTTGACATAGACTCTACAAAACTTTTAATCAACTCTTTGGTGACCCCACGTCTCGACTACTGCAACTCGTTACTCTACAACTTACCAGCATATTAAATTAATCGACTACAGAAGATTCAAAACAAAGCTGCAAGAATTGTTACAAGAACTAAATTATACACCAATATTACTCCCGTTTTGAAAGAACTCCACTGGCTACCGATTAAGACCAGAATTGATTTTAAAATTCTCATGCTGACTTTCTGTGCTTTGTCATGTGATGACTCTCCTCTATGTATTAAAGGATTAATTCAACCCTACCACCCTACCAGAAATCTTCGTTCTGCATCTAAGTACCTTATTAAATCAGTAACTGCAAACTCTTCTTTCGGTAGACGCTCCTTTGCTTTTGTGGCAGCAGAACTGTGGAATTCAAATGATTTTCCTAAAGACCTCAAGTACTGTGCATCAATTGACAGTTTTAAAAGGAATCTTAAAACCCATCTTTTTAGAAACGTTTTCTTTTAATTGTTGATCGCATACTCCGTTTAACTAGTGTTTTCTTTTAACTGACCATAATGTTACCAAAGAGCAGCTTCGGTTGGATTTTAGGACATTGTTATTATTATTACCCGAATATTATATCCACTGGAGATAAGATAAGGTCAAAATTCATGATCAAATTAAACCATTTAAGAAAATGTTTCCATATTTTTTTTTCAATTTTTTGTGAGTGATGGTTTTTTACAAAGTTTCTACAAAATGTACATTTGTCATTTTCTTGTATACCTATTTTTTAGATATTGATTGGTACTATGGATAATCCTATATTGTAACCAGATAAGTTTAGTGTCTCTAGCTATTTTAGAAGCTAAGGAATTGATATCTTGCCACAAATTACCTATATTTTCATCAAATAGGATTGATTCACATTTGATTTCGCTTTTTGTTTTTTTATGAAGTTGGGGAACAAACAATTGATAAAAATCCTTTGAAATAACTTTTTTACCCATGATAGTTTGGATGTGTTTTGGGCAGCCATGGTAGTAGCCGCAGTACCCAATGTTTTGATGGTTTTCGAGAAATGTTTTAATAAACTTTATAATTCCTAAATATTTTTTAAAAGGAGGATTGAAACTAAATGTTTTTATTGAATTGGGCTAAATTAATTAGATTCCCTTCCTCGTCTAAGAAATCGTAGATCAATCTTATTCTGTTTTCATACCACTCTTTGTAGTAGATAGGATTTCTAGCAATTGTAATTTGGTTATTATGCCACACGGGTTCATTAATTATTTCGTTAGAGTTAATTGTTTTCCGGCTGGCATGGATAAAGTCATAGAGAGCTTTGAAAACGTCTTTCCAAAATTGATTATTAGTTTCATTTATTATTTTTTTTACAAGTTCACCTCCTGATGATGTCAATTTCTCTAGGCTTATGGGCATAAAATCTTTTATAAGTTTTGTTCAGTTTTTTTAATCCATGACTTATTAAGTTCACCTCCTGATGATGTCAATTTCTCTAGGCTTATGGGCATAAAATCTTTTATAAGTTTTGTTCAGTTTTTTTAATCCATGACTTATTAAGACTTTTTATGAAACAGTTTACATTTAGCATTCTTAATCCACCGTTTTCATACCCCTGTACTATTAATTTTCTAGAGATTCTATCTGTCTACGGTGGCTGATAAGGGACATGAAAAATAATATAATTTTCACCCAAGTCAATTTTAATTTTCACCCAAGTCAATTTTAATATAATTTGTTTTTTTTAATTTTCACGCAAGTCAATTTTAATATAATTTGTTTTTTTAATTTTCACGCAAGTCAATTTTAATATAATTTGTTGTTTTTTTTATAATTTCCACCCAAGTCAATTTTAATTTCCACCCAAGTCAATTTTAATTTTCACCCGAGTCAATTTTAATTTTCACCCAAGTCATTTGTAATATAATTTCGATTCTGTTGAATTTCCACCCAGCGCGTGATGTCATCAACAAGGAAATTTGATCATATTACCCCAGTTCTCCAATTTCCAACACGGGCTGCTGGTCAAAAAAGATTTAAGGGTTACTTCCTTTGGGGTCCAAACACCAGAGGGTTCGAAGGCATAACCAAGGATTATCCCCATGCCTACTTTGGGGCCCTTAGGCCTACGCGGAGGGGCAGGGTTTAGAAAAACGTGACCTGGAGAAACCATGTCTTGACAGGGGGTAGAAACAGGAATATGGGGTTTAAGGAGGGCTAGCCTACCCCCCCCCCTCACCTTGGCTCCGTGGAGGGGGGGGGGGTTGTCAAATCGAGTAGGGTTCTGATCCGACACCTTCCTATCCTCAATTCAAATTTTACGGGAGTACTTGAATAAAATCGAAACCCTTGATCGATCCTGCTCATTTTTGGTGTGCTCCATTCAAATTTCATGGACCTACTGCCCATAGGGGCTGGGTTAAGGACTTTTTCTATGGGGCACCGAAATGACAAAATCGATTTTTTGCCTTTTTTGCCCATTTTTCATGTGGATTATTGCTACACCCGACCCTTCCAGTGGGCCGATTGACACCAAATTTTCAGGGCAGGTATTCCACCCAAGCACCCATCTTGCGGCCAAACACAACAACTCCGACCCATGGGGAGTGAG
This sequence comes from Patella ulyssiponensis, assembly GCA_963678685.1. Classification (NCBI taxonomy): domain Eukaryota; kingdom Metazoa; phylum Mollusca; class Gastropoda; family Patellidae; genus Patella; species Patella ulyssiponensis. Next base: position 2,244,137 of record OY783226.1, read on the forward strand.
CGGTGGTCATTTTCCCGGAGGTACATCAAGTTAAAAAAAAATAAACATGGAACTAGATTTTCGATTTTAATTTCGAGGCCGGAAATGGAGGGTGGTAGGACCATTTTTAAAAAAAAATCCGTCATAACAATGTATTTACTGTGGTCATGCAAAGGGGGCCTTTCAAACATTTTGATGAAAAAAAATAACGATTTCCCCCACTTCCGCTAGTCGAGGATGAAATCTGAAAGAATTTCCAACCTCGGTTCATCTGGGTGTTTACCTAGCGAAATCGGGCGTTTTTTGGTCCAAATTGGCGAAGTTTGTGAGTGATTGTCTGAACGAGGGGTCATGTTTGCGGTCCTATATCTAGGCCCCAATGATTCAGAATCTATTCTTTTCTTTCGGATCAATAACCAGGCGTATTATCGTCCATTATTAAAATTTCAAGTCACTGGACACTACCAATGGGGCGCAGAAACGTCTCAAACATGGCTTTCCAAATGATCTGGAGTACTTCAAAGGCCATCATATATCGGTTCCTGCGGACACTACCACCGGGGCGGAGGAACGTCTCAAACATGGCTTTCCAAATCATCCGAATTACTTCAAAGGCCAACATTTCGGTTCCTATGGGGCATGCAACTGTGCACCCTAGATTTTTGATTTTTGGGAGGGACATGGCCCGAGAGTTCAGAAAGATTGTCGTTCGAATTTTTTAAAAAAAAAAAAACAAATGGGGGGGGGGATGCTCCCCCACCCTCAAGAGTGTACAATGCGAGTAGGTGGCCAAAAGTAAAAAACGAATTATGCGCATGCCCTCCCCCACCCCCCGAGAACACAACCCCATATCCCTCAAATCTTGCCATTACAATCCCCAGGCCCCAAAACTCTAATGTCAGGTGACCGGGAGTCGCCTTTTTGCTAACAAGCCATGCTCTCACGTTTTGTGATCGAGAGACAAAAAACCCTAACCCTTACCCTAACCCACAATCCACATATGACGTCATATGTACAGGACCGTCTTCGATCTCGCGTTCTCCGATGACATCATGCGCTGGGTGGAAATTCAACAGAATCGAAATTATATTACAATTGACTTGGGTGAAAATTATAAAAAACAAATCAAATTGACTTGGGTGAAAATTATAAAAAACAAAATATATTAAAATTGACTTGGGTGGAAATTATAAAAAACAAATTAAATTAAAATTGACTTGGGTGGAAATTAAAATTGACTTGGGTGAAAATCGTAAAAAACAAATTATATTAAAATTGACTTGGGTGAATATTATAAAAATCAAATTATATTATTTTTCATGTCCCTTATCAGCCATCGTAGTCTTGCCATTCCAGATATAATTAAAAATCATAGTCTCGATTTCCTTGGTAACTTCCTTCCTTGGAGTAGGTAGGCTAATAAAGAGATAGTTTTGGTATTAGGATATTTTTCCACTACTGTTATTTTCTCTATTACTCTTTGACCACATTACAATTAATCTTTTTATTTCCTCAATAATACAAGTATAATTTATGATACATCGAGATTTCTTGAGAAAGTAATTCCCAAAACTGTAAAATTTTCAAGAGATAGTTTTAGTCATGTTTCGGAGATATGATTTAGGATATCTTCTGTGAACATCTCAATTGGCATAGGCGTACGAGGTGCCCCCCCCCCACTAAATATTTTCTTGAAAAAAAAAGAGAAATCTGAGGTTTAAGGAATGGTATAGTACTGCCGATCGGTCAGTGTGGATTCTGTTTAATCCAATATGTTTGATTGTAAACAGAATTTAAATAACACGTGATTTATATTGATCGCTTATTCTATGTTTAAGTTCATCATATACATGTACAGGTAAAACAACATATTGATCATCAAAAGCGTACACGGGACGTCGGTTTTCGTCCCATCCGAACGACTAAAAACTGGCCTTATCAGGTCCACCTTCGTGCACCTTTAGGTCAATTGGTTGATCCGGGTCGCATGTCTTGGATACTCACCATAAACAATATATTCACTTGAAATGAAATGGGGTTAAACGTCCTACTCTTCTGCACCTAACCTCGGCTAATGGAAGACGGGCATTATGCCATACAGTATGCTATGAGCAAATTTTTGCCCGGAAAGGGCGCTACGGCCTACTTTAATATCGAATTTCAACTGCCAATAGATCTTATTAATACACAATTTGACAGATATGTAGCTTACAGACCAGCCATGAATGCAATGGCCATTGATGCATTTTCATTAAAATGGAAGGATAATTTTTATATGTTTCCTCCTTTCAGTGTATTAAATTTACCCAGGCTCTACAGAAGATCGAAAGGGAGAGAGATACAGTGATTGTAATAGCTCCTTTCTGGGCAATGGTTAGGTTTACGATGCTATTGAGATTACTGATAGATAGTTCAGTGTTATTACCAAAGGGGAGGAAACTCCTGCATCTACCACACGAACCAGGCATACGCCATCGAATGTACAAGAAACTTCTACTACTGGCGTGTCACTGATCCGGAAAGTCTTTTTTAGGGAAATTTTTCAGAGACAGCTTCGAAACTCGTCTTCGGGAGTTGGCGATCTAGTACGCACAAACAATACCAGACCAGCATAGGCGTACGAGGCCGAACTTGTTTGGGGGGGGGGGAGCTTATTTTCCCGACAAATATATTTCTTTAGAGTCCGCGAGCGCCGGAGGCGCGAAGCGTTCGACGGGGGGGGGGGGGCTCCCCCATAAAATTTTGAAAACCAGACGGCCGTAGACACGATTTCCAGGGGCATTTCGAAAACTTTCTAGTAATTTGGAGTGGGTAGTAAATTATGTCAGTTGCAGCATAAAAACTGGTAAAAAGTCATCTTTAAAATACAAGCTCTATTACTACGAATACAAGAACAAGTCGAACGATTTCGGATTTTCAATTCAAATTAAAATTTGATAAGAGAATAAAAGAAAATAATCAAATTGAATGTAGATATAAACAAATTTAATAACAATTTAATATAATAATTATATCATGAAAATAAAATGGATTCAAATATTGCATAAAGTAATAATTAATATATATTTAATTAGTTGTAATATCTAGCATCGTGTTTTATCCAGGGTATACATACATCAGGTTCTATGAGATTTTCAATTGAACTTGAAATTAAGAGAAACTAATCAAATTTAATAACAATTTAGTAAAATTGGATTCAAATATTACATAATGTAATAAAAAGCTTATTTAATGATATTTAACATCTACATCATAGTGGTTTTGGAACTTTTTCCTGGAGAGATTTATAAGTAAAATAAGCGTTGTTGAGCACATTATCTTTGTATAACTCTTGCCAGTGGCACTTTACATTCACCTATGAATATTTATTTCCAAAGAAAAGGGCTCAATATCGTATTATTTACGGTCTTTTGATGATCAATATGTTGTTTTACCTGTACATGTATATGATGAACTTAAACATAGAATAAGCGATCAATATAAATCACGTGTTATTTAAATTCTGTTTACAATCAAACATATTGGATTAAGCAGAATCCACACTGACCGACGCCCCGATGAAATCTACCATAAGAAAGCCAATTGCAGATTGTGTGAACTTTTCCAGGTCAAATTCACAATGTTGATGAGATTGATTCAAGCCCGCACCAGGCGTGATAATCACTCAAAATTCAACAAGTTTTTCTCATAAATTATTATAGGTATTTCTTCCTTCAAATTTGTATAATGTTCCTATCATAATACGGCAATATCGCAAATTCAGCGGGAAAATTGGTAGGTACTTTTGTTGAGTGGTAACGATATTTTATCAATTTAAAAGTAAACCGGGCTGTACATACGAGTTTGGTATTTGCTACAATACATCCCTATTATTAAACACGTCAATGCATGTCCTTCAGAGTAGCTGTGAGTATGCACGTATACCAGTTATTAAATTGTCGTTGAGTTATTCATAGATTTATCGTTTGAATGTAATTATATTTAATATGAATTCATTTCAAGATCTTCAATCAGCGATTTAACGAATAGATATACCCACGCCATGCTTTATTTTATGTTATAGAATCGGTACATGTCATGCAGCCATTGATATCATTCGATATGTTCATACCCTCATTATTATAATTCAAAGTTTATACTCCCAGTAATTTCATACTCGCATTAATTACATGCTGTCCGCGGAACGGTCATTGCCATTTACATTTTACAACCACAGAACTCCAGTGTTGCGCATTTCACCAGATGTCATGATTTTCCAAGCTGTCAGTTATTCCCTAGCAACGACCCAGCATAATCAAGTTCTCTCGATGTTAATAATTTGAGATGATAATTAGTTAAAGCACACGTTTTCCATTTGAATAAACAATAAGATTTAGATTCAACGAATACATAAGTATACATATGAATACGGTGGCTGATAAGGGACATGAAAAATAATATAATTTGGGGGGTTTTTTGCAATATTCACTCAATATAATTTGTTTTTACATAATTTTCATCCAAGTCAATTTCAATTCCACCCAAGTCAATTTTAATATAATTTGTTTTGTTATAATTATCACCCAAGTCTATTTTAATATAATTTGTTTTTTATAGTTTTCACCCAAGTCATTTGTAATTTAGTTTGTTTTTTTATAATTTTCATCAAGGTCAATTTTAATTTCAACCAAGTCATAAATAAGATGGCTAAGAGGTGAATTCACAGTTTGAGGGCTCTGATAGTTTTGTGAAAATTATGAAATATTATTGAGTGTAAAGGTTTAAAACTTTGCTGGGTGCTGTGAAAGAGGATGGAGCAAGGGATTGTGTGACAAGGTTTTAAGACATTATAGTTTCTGAAGTAAAATTTGGTGTGATATAATATAGGTTAAAAATGACAGAAAATTGCCATCAAAAAGGGCTCGTGTTTCAGAATCCGATCTAACAGCAATATAATTAAAAGCTTGGGTGACATAAAGGAGAAGATGAAGAAAATGATAACTGTTAAAATGTTGGATGAAATGGATATAAAACTTAAAGATCTAGTAACCCTCCCCCCCCCCCCTGCTCAGGTTTGAAATTTTTTTTATGCCATTTTATTGGCGATTTAGACCTATTATTTTGGAATTTACCCTCCGGAAATACGTCAGAATGAACCAAATTGAATCTAATTTACCAAATTATCGATTGAGCGCAATTAGTTAAGCAATTATCAAACCTAGACACCCCCCCCCCCCCCTGCCAAAAATCCTGGATCCGCACCTGATGACAAAAGACGTATTATTTTCAATCTATATGATCACATAAATGAAACCCTTTCCAAGATAAAACCAACCACAAATAACGGTAGTCAAGAAACAGTGCGTTAGATAGCTGTGATTATTGAGTATGACTCTGTGCCCAGTGTAATATACTAACTTACCTATTCTAAACCGATCTAGTTTAAAGCGCTTAAATCATCTTTATAGAACAGAAACCAGTCAAGACATCAGTGTACCTATTCCAACATTACATATGTTTACAATCTGTGTATATGTGTATAACTTTATGACATTTATAAGTTTATGTTTTCAACATTTTCATTCAAAACTATTTACAATATATTTTTACAAACTACATGGATTTATCAGTACAATTCAATATTTACTTTATTTTGAAGTAGACATATTTGAAATTATAACGATTGGTCATTGTTGTTACAATGGTACAAATTATTTGTATGAACAGTAGAGGGTTAAGGGATGGCTCAAAACAGAAAGATTTGTTTAATTATTTAGCAGAAAAGAAATACTCAATATGTTGTCTACAAGACACACATCTTTTGAACGGATTTTAAAAAAAAATACATTCAGAATGGGATGGCGGCATTATTTTAGGTGAAGGAAAAAACAATGCAAGAGGGGTCTGTATACTTCTAAATAATAACTTTGGATATGAGATAAAACGAAAAGACATAGGTCAAGATGGTAATATTATAGCGGTTGAACTGCTTTTAGAAAAGATAATTACTTTGAATTTAATTACAATATATGGTCCAAATAGAGATACTCCTGATTTCTATTGTAAACTGAATTTGATTCAGAATTTAATATAATTTGTGGTGATTTAAACCTTGTCCTTAATTATGATCTCAATTGTTTTAATATAACAACATAAAGGCAAGAAAAGAAGTTTTAGATTTAATGAATGATGAAAATCTTTCTGATGTTTGGCAGGTATATTCTCCGTATAAGAAAAGTTACACACGGCTCAGGAAAAACCCAACAAAAAAGGCCAGATTAGATTTCGTTTTAATTTCAGAAGCGTCGAGAAGTTTGACAGATAAACCACAAATTTTACCAGGTTACAGAACGGATCATTCTGCAGTTTTCGTGAAGAACTAGTTCATTCGAGAGAGGCAGGGGATTTTGGACATTTAATAATACACTTCTCGAAGATGTTGAATATGTTAGAATAGTCAAAAATACAATTCTAGACACTAAAAAATAATATGCCGTATTACCTTATGCGAAGATAAAATAGATTAACGTTCAATTATTTTTCGAAATGTTGCTACTCAATATTAGGTCAAAAACTATCTCCTACAGTGTATTTAAGAATGGAAAAGAAAAAGAACATGTTTTTCTTCAGGATAAAGATAACACGTTTTTAAATGAAATTTACCATAATTATTTAAATCAACAAGAACGATTAAGAGAGAAACACATTAAAGGGTTGATTTTAAGATGAAATGCTACATATATTGAACATGGTGAGAAACCGTCCAAATATTTTCTAAATCTGGAAAATAGAAATTATTTCAATAGGAATGTTACAAATATTATTGATAAGATTCAAAGACTGATAACAAATCAAAAAGATATTTTAGAAGCTATTAAAGATTTCTATAAAAATTTATACGAATCAAGGGAAAGTAATTTAGAAGATGTTAATCTGGATGAAGTTTTAGCGGACCATAATATTACCATTCTTAGTAATAATGAAAGTGATAGTCTAGAGGGGGAGATAACAACTAGTGAGGCCCTGACGGCATTAAAACATATGAAACTCGATGGCTACTCATATGAATTTTATAAGTTTTTCTGGTGAGACTTATCAATTTTCCTTGTCAGATCCTTCAATTATTCACTAAGGGCGGGTATCTTATCAGAAACACAACGGCTCGGTATTGTTTCTATACTTCCAAAAGGGAATAAACCAAGGGAATTCATCAAAAATTGGAGACCAATTACATTGCTAAATATATACCTCCTACAAAATTTTATCAGCCGTTATAGCAAAAACGTATTAAATCTGTTTTAAATAATCTTATTCATGAGGACCTAAAGGGGTTTTTAACTGGGCGGTTTATTGGGGAGAATACACGACTTTTGTTTGATATCTTGCAGTATACAGAAATTGAAAATATTCCTGGACTAATTGTCCTTATAGATTTCGAGGAGGCTTTTGATTCCGTTTCATGGCGATTTATTGATAAAACTTTAAAATTCTTTAATTTTGGAGAACAAATCAGGAAATGGGTGAACATTTTTAATACTGATTTTAAGCTCTGTGTTAAACAATTTGGTAAATCGTGTGAGTTCTTCGCCATTGGACGTGGCTGTAGACAGGGAGATTTTTGATATGTGTCGAAATTTTGGGTAGTTTAATAAGAAGCGTGGAAGACATTAAAGGAATTAATTTAGGGAGTAAAAACCCAAAAGTCCTACAATGTACAGATGACACTGCTCTGTTACTTGACGGTAGCGAAAAATCTCTTAGACAGGCCTTGAATCTTCTTGATGAATTCGCAAAATATTCAGGTTTAAAACAAAACTTAGAAAAAACTTGATTTGTTTGGATAGGATCATTGAGAGGAAGTCGAGAAAGATTTTTAAATGTTAAAAAAAAATGAATCTTGGAAATATCGGAATTTACGACCCTAGGAATAAAATACAGTACTGATATCGATAAGATAATAGACATGAATTATAATGTTAAGTTTCAAGAAGTTTGTCATTTAGTGTCAAATTGGTCTAAACGAAATTTGACTGTACTCGGTCGAATAACTGTCGTAAAGTCAATATTAATACCAAAATTAAATCATCTACTAACAAGTCTACCTTCACCGGATATATCTTATTTAAAGAATATAGAGAAATCATTATAATAATTTGTTTCGGTTAATAAAGCTGAAAGAGTGTCTAGAAAAACTATGTTTCAAAATTTTGAAAATGGTGGATGTAAAATAATTGATATAATAGCATAAATAAAAATTACATGGTTTAGAAGATTATTAAAACATCAAAACACTGCCTGGGCAAAATTGTTAGTTGCTTTTTTACCAGATACACCATTATTGGTTGGCTCTTTCGGGGATGATTTTTTTTATTAACTATCAAAGCGTACAAAAATGTCTTTCTGGCAAGAGGTTTTAATTATATAAGTATTGTTTTAATTAAGTTAAAACCGAAAGATAACGAAATATATAATATTCTACGTCATCCATTGTTGTACAATTCAAATATAAAAATAAACAATAAAACAATATATTTTGATGTTTGGCATCAGAAAGGAATAAAGTATGTTTATGATCTATTCGATAAAGGCGTTTTTATGACATACGACACGTTCAAATCTATTTATAATTTCTGACCACACTTTACAGACCTGTATGGATTAAAAAAAAATCACTTCTGGCTACATGGACCACTTTAAACAACGTAAATCCTACAACAGCAGTTGTTAGGTTAATCATTTACCCTCAACGTAAAAGGTTAATATATCGAACTCATTAACCCACACCGGTGTTATCCCTGTCAGTGATTGTAGCGGATTAGAGAATATTCACTGGTGATCAGTATGATAGAATTCATTAAAGATACATTCCCGCGTACAAACTGGGTGATTTTATCATAATTTTGCTTCCAATCTTTCCCAGAACATTGTAATTGTCATGAGACGAGGAATCCTATTGATTTTCAATGATTTCCGATAATGACTTTAAGATTTATGGCCCTTGATATTTAAAGTTACATTCCCGGGTACAAACTGGGTGATTTGATAATATATTAGGATTAAAAACATATTCAAACTAATTAATTTATCATAATTTTGCTTCAACTCCTTTTTAAAATATTATAATTGCCAAGTATCATGTTTGTGTCACGTGACATACCGCTCTCAGTACCTAGCAACGGGTGCGAAGTTGGAGGAGAATTCATTGCATACACACGACGACGTTGTTTTTAATTGCTGACTATTTATTACAAATATCGTATCTTAATTAAATCATCGGGTTATACACTGCCGGCGTCTTTTTCCACGAACTCTTCATATATATAATTAAGCATGTACGCCAACCTAACACGACCACAAATCATATAAATCGAAGCACAGGGACCGTTGCTATGGTAGACACTTAACAAGCTAATGATTTTGCGCTTGTGAATAAACAATACCAAACAGACTCCGCCCATTACTATATATGGATGATACGCCGTAAGCGTCAGCCATTGAGTGACAGGCTATTACTATATATGGGTGATAAACGTCACCTTGTATTCACATGATAGGATTAATATTATTCATTACTTGCAGTGTATGAGCAGTAATCGTATCCATATTGGTATAAAATATCTAGCAATAAGCGGTTAGAAATATGACGCCTTCTACTCCCCATAATAAAGTATCTATATTTGCATAAAATTATAGGTCCAGTGGACCAGTGGTTGTCGGGTTACCCACTGAGAATATTATGAAACATTGAAATTTGCGGGTAATGTTCCTTGTCCATGGAGGGGTTTTTTCACAACATTCTGAGAGAGCCACCCGACAACTTTCTATTAATTTGGCCCAGTAGTGAAAATACAGTTATAAATGAAAACGAAATACTCAAAATAAAATAAAACTTACAGATGAGTAATAAAACACTTGTTGAGATCTGGTAGAGAGTGAAAATAGTCAACCGCTTGAATGAAGACTTCTCGTCAAATAAAACTCGTTTCTAATAAACATATTTGATATCACATGACACCAATTGATCATTGCGTTACTAAAGGACCAAATTTTCCATAGATTCGTTCCCCGTGAATTTAACTTTTATTGTATGGCGTGTATTCAAAATGCACACGTAACTACTATGACAAGTTCACTGAATACAATATGCACACGTCACTACTTTGACGAACTAACTGAATAGACGATACATAGAAAAACCTCAACGTGGGCCAATATAAATCACGTGTTATTTAAATTCTGTTTACAATCAAACATATTGGATTAAACAATACCATATTTAATCCCCATCCTATAACATGAATGTCACCCACAATAAGAAATAAATTATTGAACTACATGTACAATGAAACAATAGAAAATTTAAAAAGGTATTGATAATTACAGTGATACACTTGTCCAATTCTCGTCCTTTCAAACACAAACCTAACAATCAGATAATCCTTTAATTAGAAGAAACAGTTTATAATAATTCTAACAATCTTAAATGGGAAATCGGAAACTGTGCAGTAGCTTGTCCAGATAAATGTAGTAAAAAGAAAATGGAAAGTCAAGGTATTTGATCTCTTGTCCACACGACACAAACGAGACAAAGAAACCGCAATATAAACCATCACATGTTGCTTTCAAAGTGGACAAGACTAGCAGCAACATTGTCTTTACGTGTAAGCATTTCTCTCTCCCTGGTCTTTCAAAGTGGGCAAGACTAGCAGCAACATTGTCTTTACGTGTAAGCATTTCTCTCTCCCTGGTCTTTCAAAGTGGACAAGACTAGCAGCAACATTGTCTTTACGTGTAAGCATTTCTCTCTCCCTGGTCTGATTATAGAGGGTTGGATGGCCGAATGGTTAGCGTGTGCGCTTTGCATCATAAGGTCTGTCCTGTCATTGAGGCAACTGGCGTGGATTCAACTTCCCGGTTGTACATGACAGAGAGTAGGGTTGCCTGTCTAACCGTGTGGGTTTTCTCCGGGTCCTCCGGTTTTCTCCCACTGCTAAAGACCCTAACGCGCAAGCGAATTAATGAAATAAAATTGAACCATATGTTAGTCTCGAAATGAAAAAGTTTGTGTCGAGGGGACGTTAAACCCCATTTCTCTCTCTTTTATATCGAAAGATAAAACAACGAATATATTGTCATCCTGATATCACCTCAATGGAAGCGGACGTTAAATAAAGCTATTTCACACACACACACCCACATCTGATTTATTATGGATTTTACTTTTAACTAGAAAAATATAAGTTATTGATATAAAAAAAAAACATTCTCCAATTCAGAACCAGGGCCCTGTTTCACAAAAACTTAAGCTAAAATCACCAAAATAGATTTTAGCTAAATCAAAATGAAATTTTATGCGTTTCACGAAGATCGATTGTAACTTAAAATGCAATTTTAACAGATTTTAGTTAAAATCGCTTGCGCTCGCGCAGTGCACATTTCCGAGCAGGCACTTACGGTGAATGTAACTACGCTTCGAAACTGAAAACTGTTAACAGACAAAATTAACGGTTACAATATCAATTGGGGAGTTTGCACATATGGTCAGACAGTCGAAGAGCGGTGTCTATTAAAATTGTTTCGAAATATATCGGTGGGTTGTCCTTGAAATTGGCATTTGATTCGTGATCTTGGCATTTGATTTACTCGCAGGCTTCAATGGATATGGTGTGTATCGATAAACTAAATCGCTTGAATTTCGTAGTTTTATGGTATTTTGGATTAGAGAACTACCGAGTATTGTCACAAACATATTATAATATTTGTGACTCAAATTAACCCATTGTACAGGAAGATAAGAGTGCTCTTCTTTCCATGACATTGGATATGAATAAATGGTTTTCCTTTTGTGTATAGTTTACAGGGGTTTTGGGGGTTTTTTTTCTTGGAGTTCTAATATGAGGCGTCATTCAAATACTTAAATTGCTTTACACAAAAATAAACGGGTGGACCATAGCTCTATTTCCCGTGCTAAGAAAATACATTGAATGAGAATTGTTTTTGTGAATGATGGTATGTTAACATTATGTGACCCGGGCTGTTCACAATATTATCTTTATTCCAATTACATCTATATGTTGCATTAGATCTAACAACGTAGCCCTAATCAATGCTTAAAATCCTTTTGTGAAACTCATCTATCTTAAGTTAGGATGGATGGTTTCAATTGGAAAGAAAGGATATAATATAGAAGATAATTATAACACCATTAGAAAGATTTTAGAGTTAGTTATAAAAATACGATGCGAGAATCTTGATCCCATGGATGATATTATACTTGTGCCTAATATAAGACCCCTTCCCCATTGGTACCCCCCCCCCTCTTAGTTGTCATTATAAACTCGGATTAGCCCAACTCGGCCAACTGTGTCTTTCAAACACAATTTTATCTGTCCTTCGTCGTGAGGGGGGGGGGGGGATTTGGGGAAAGGCTCTTATAAGTGATTGGGGAGTGGGAGGTCCACGTGCAATAGTCTAGGGTGGGAGATTGGGGAAAATGTTTTTATATGTGAGGGAGGGGGATTAGGGAAGGGGTCTTATACGCGAGGAGAGGGAGGGGACTCTAACGCCTTTCTTCAACTAAACCCGGCACTGTATAATGTATGATATAAACAAGATGAACATATTTCAACATAATGTATAAAAGTGATAAACAATATATAAAAGAAACAACAACTTACGTTTCAGATGATGGTAGATAGTTTATTAGAGAGTCAGGAGCCTTCCAGTTAAACTTCTGTGACCAAGTAATATGTCTATAATAGATATTATTATGTTATATCAGTTTGTTGGTTGTTACTATAATACCGTGTTCTGACGTGTCCCTCCTTTTATACGAACAATCCCTTGTAAAAATTTATTGAATAGTTGCATGTATTTATGAATCACTCAATAACAGTTATTTCTGTACACTTCTATGCAGATTTATAGGCCAAATAAAATAGGGTTTCACTCATCCATATGGTTATCTGCGTTAGAAAATCATAAGCAGAAGTCAAAAGTAAAAGCAGAAAGTCGAAAGTCAAAAGTTGATAGCAGAAAGTAGAAATTCTGTCCGTGAACACTTTGTGGGTTTACACAATTTAAATACCCTTTCTGATAAGAGTTTTTCCTTTTAATTTTGATTTTCTACTTTCTGCTTTTGACTTTGGATTTTCTGCTTTTGACTCTAGATTGCATTTTGAACCCGATATCCCGCCATATAAAATAAGCCTCAAATATACCTCGTTTATTGCATTTTTTTTCTGAGCATGAACCACTCTACTAAAGGGCAGTCATCAAGGAAAAACCCCCAACGCAGATACATGCGGACATGGTCTCCGCTTTCGGGAATGATGCCTCATCCCTTTGTATAGCAAAAAATGGGCTGTGGAATTCAAGCGTTTAAGAGAGAGTCATGATAATAAGTCGCTTCCTGGACGGCCATCAACAGAAACCATTCAAGCAAACATTTCACGGTTGCATAACCAGGTGATGGCTGATCGACGATTGACCACTTGACATATTGCCAGTGTTATGGGCATCTCCCATGAAAAATAATAGCGCCAGATAACCACGGGGTCCAGGTCTTTCTACCTAAAATTCTCAGTTGCGCACAAAGCGATGTGAGCATGGTCGGACCGAGGACTTCCATCTGCTAATGACAGAGATGAGACCCTCCAAGGCGTTCCATTGGATTTTTTAAGATATCTGGATATTCGGTCCCCTGGGCTCATGCTGCGTTTGTGTTTCTTTTTTAGTAGTTGATTTTTTAGCGAGCAAAGTGTACAAAGAAAACCCATTCCTTATCGGTAATATTTGGGTTACAACTTGTGGTTGTAGAAGATGAAATCAAGGTAACTTTCATGGAATCAATTGGTTATATTCGAGTTTGGAACTCAGAATCTGTCAAAAATGTCCAGGCGCGGATACAGCGGGGGGGGGGGGGCGCAGTCTGTTGAAGTTTGACTACATGTAATAACGACTTGTTTTGTGATCTTAAAGTTGTACTGGATTTGAAGGGAGTGATCAGATTGTGGCGCTTGATTATTGAGTACTTTAAACGCCAGTAACTTTATTTTGTATTTAATTCGTTGATTTACGGGCAAGCAGTGGGGGGGGGGGGGGGGTCTTTATGATGGTTTAGTGTGATCTCTTTTACTATGCTCACATCATTGTGACAAATGAACCTGACCCCAAACTTAACATCAAAGTTCACAAATGTTTTATTCAACATGTTTACAGCATTAAATTTTACAGTATTAACTAGTATGTTACGGCTAATTGTTTTAACCAGTAGGTCACGGCTAATTGTTTTAACCAGTAGGTTACGGTTAATTGTTTTAACCAGTATATTACAGATAATTGTTTTAACCGGTATATGTTACGGCTCATTGTTTTAACCTGTACATTACGGCTAATTGATTTAACCTGTGCATTACGGCTAATTATTTTAACATGTATATTACAGCTACACGTTTTAACATATATCGTGGCTAATTGCTACTTTTCGTAATTTACAGTTGTAGTATAACACGACTGTTGTATAATGATGAATATTGTTGTTGATGATTCATAAACAACGGAAACATGGCGTGTAAAGGTTACGGATATTAACATATTATTGAATATATGAAAGACTTGTAATTTCTATGCCCAGTTTGACGCATTTCCTCCCAGTATCAAAATAATTGATAATCACTTAACATGCACATGCGCAGATACAATTTCACTAGAAATTTACACGGCCATGCACACACGGACAACTATCAAATAAATATCAAAACTGATCCTTAGACAGGCCACAAGCTAATATTTTATAAATGAATTATATATTTTACTATCAAGAGTATCTAGTTATTCGGAAGAGTCGAAAAACAGAATGCACATAAAATATGTATTTATACAGCATTGTAATTTATTTGTTTATGGACAACAAAATTTGCCTTTAGAATCATTATAATATATAATTTGGTCACTTTTTATTTAGTTACAGGATGTATAATGAGACAACACGTGTATGGTTATTCGGATTGAAATAATGAATAATGAGACAGGGTAAATGAAGACAGGTATTATTATGCTATGGAGTGTGTGATACGAGAGAATTCTGCCTAGATAGCGACAGTACAATTCCAATTGTCAATTGTTCTTTTAAGTGCAAGTCAATATGTACATGGTACCTCGGAGACTGGGTGCTTGTTTCGCTATTTCGAATTCATATTTTGAATAACGAATAAAGAGACATGGTTAATAAAGATGTCAAGTAAACTATTGTCTGTATTTAATTGATGTCTCACCAACAAACTTCTTTCACCTATCTGACATAAAACAAGTCGTTTTGTGTGGATCGGGCTTGAATAACTAGACAGAACTTGTTTCGTTATTCTTAGGTATTTCATTTCATTTTGTCCATTTGTCAAGTAAACTATGTTTTTGGTGCTTCAGTTGTAAAAAAAAACCTTTTCTTTTAACCCGCGTGTCGTCAAAACATTTCCTTTTTGTTTGTTGCTAACTAGTCAGAACGTGTTCCGTTTGTCGGATTCAAACTTTGGCATATACAAATATAGAATATAAAATAGTCAGTGTTAAAAAATGCGTTTACTTTATTACAAAAAATGACGCGGCATATTAAACATACATTATGCAAGAGCTAAATCTGATTATTGCAAGTCTTTCTTTAGGCTTCAAATGTAAATGTTTGTTGGTTGTAGTCCAATACAAACCTATTATAAAAAAAACTGCCAGTCGCCAGTCATTGTATTATCCAATCCGCTGTACGATCGTGAAAAACAGGGGATTTCCCTATACAAATCGCCACACGTCTTTTGTCCATGCTTTATCATCGTCGAGTGTATGTTAATTGTTGTGTAAAAAAGCCGTAAATAAACCGAAAAGCAAAGTTCACGATAATTATCAGACGATTAAAAATTTCTACTGGTTAAAGTATGTAAGATTTAAATAAAGAGCTGACAGTTGAAAAGTGAATATTTAGAAAATTCTAGTGGAATTGCTTTGTTCTGAGTGAAGTAATGAAAGTTTAAAGTTTGCTAAGAATAAAATAGTCTCGATTTTCATTGTTACCATTGTTACAACAATAAACAAATTCTCGAATATCCATAATTAAATTATTAATGGTGATTTCATTTCCACCAGTGAGGCAGAATCAGCTCGTACAATTCTTTTTAATGTGCATCTTTAATATATCAGAATGCAATAACCTCTTACATATATTATCTATCAGAATGTAATGACTTCTTATACAAAATTCCTTCAGCATAAGAACACAAAAGTACAACACAAAATATCAAATTACTGTTGTGTTTCCACGAGTCATATCAGTAGAAGGCGTGTTGTATAAGACTCTTCCAGACACTTGTTACCACCACTGTCCATTGTGTATTCTGTACATGGTGAACAGTCCATTTGCTGATTGCACTATTTTTAGGACTTAGGAATTTTGTCTAATGGTTGAATGTACTTGGTTTTATTTTATTGTCACGTTATTCATGTTTCCTTGTGACACTCCGGTGTGATACGGCCCGTGATACTAGGGTGACACTATCCACTAGGATTTTCTTTGACTTTTTCCAATGATCAATTAAGCTTGTTATTATGTTTATATATCGAATACAGAAAACTACAAAGGTTAAATACAGGAAACTATGATATCTATGATAGTACGTTAGGGGTTATTAAAATATCCACGGTCTGGGTTTAACGTCCGTTTAAACAAGTTACATTTTGTCTACCCCAGTCTCCCAGCCGGAGCGACCGTGAGTATGATGTTCCCCTGATCTCCTAATGATGTTTTCTCTACGATCCCTGATACTGACATGGCTGTCGGTAACTAAGACTAAGATAGTAGTAGAATAGCAAGCTACTTCATAACCCTAGTTTTCGTCACATATCATTGTGGGTATTGCTTTATACAGTTATGTATTGTACATCCCTTTAAGAACTTTGCGGTAAATATGTTAAGCTGCACGTGTGGCGTTGCACTGTGGGACAGCGATGGCGGAATACTAGAGAGGACAGCGTTCGTCGTCTGTCGCCATTTGTCGACCTTATCGCCGTATCATGTGTTTCATGAACTGTTGATAACTGGTAATCTGTTTGTCAGATGTTTCATATTATTATAATATACTTTCTCATTTGTTGGTGTTGTTTATTCGGCTAAAACCCTACATCATGTAGGTAAAGAACTTCTATATTAAACAGAACACCTTTCTTAGAACTAAAATAACCCCATAATATTACATCATCATAGAGCAAGTGGAACTTTATTGTAACATAACTATTGCCCAAGATAGCTAAATAACATCGGGAGACGTGTCTCGGTGATATACTTTCTGTTTGGATCTGTATATGGCATCAAATCGACCTTTAGATGTAAAATAAAATGAAGCTGACAAGATAACCGATGTTGTTGTGGTTCGTCGTAGTATTGTAGTAATCTTCGATAATAATTAAAGACTGGAACTATCCTTGAGACTATTTATTACCGGTAAAACATTTAATATCATATATACAGAACAGCACGTCCGACAGGCAGAGTGACTGTCCTGGAAACGGGGTGAAACCTAGAATCTTGAATGAATGTACAATTCAGTATTTAAGGAAGCTTGTATCTAAGGATTAAATTAAATATACACAATTAACGAACGTAGGTAACAATAAAACAATGAAGACAAAAATTACATATAATAGAAATACATGTTATAAGGATTAAGTTATACTGTCTAAACAGTTAATGAGTTGGCTGTCCACCATCGGTTACCAAGTTACAAGATTAATGACTTCAGGTGTAATTGGTATTAAAAGATATCTATTGAAATGTAAATAAGTTATTAAAACAACACATTTGACATTAAAAGAATGAATGAAATAATAAAGAAACGAATGAATAAATGCACGAATCATATCCCTATTACAGTATACGGTTGCTAATCATGTTTTTTGCCAAGAAGAAATACTCTGTCTAATTCTCTTAGGTCCTGCTGGATCTGTGCTTATATATGTATGGTCGTTGTAGAATATAATACTCTGCCCTGAAATACATCCTCATTGGTTCAACTTGTCTCGTTCAATTTACCATGTGTTTGGCGCAATGTAGCCGAGGTGGAGGATGGGAATAAAAGCAACGAGGTTGGACAGACTCGATAGTCTAATGTGCACATGTTTAATTATTCGTCCACCCAACACCATTTTACCCCATATTTTATAAACATAGATGAGGGTTCGGGTTGTTGAAGTTGATGTTAGATATCTTCGAATCGTCAAAACAAGCGGTTGCCATGGAAGATAGGCTAAAACATAACGCTAACGCTACAATATACGTCCACATTCCCGCTTTGATTGATATGGTACTTTGTCAAGAAGGCTAGGCGTTTGTTTTGTTTAGCGTTGAGGGTCGTGCTTCAACATCAAGATAATCCATTCAGAATTGTGGCTTTCAGACGCTAAAGGCAAAAAGTGGGCGTGGCTCTGACCCTGGGGATCGGAACATTCACCAAAATCAATAGTGGACGCCCTCAGGCTATAAGGAATACATATGCCAAGTACCAAGCTGATTCATTCAGAATTGCGGCCTGTAAACCACAAACACAAAAATTGGGCGTGGCTTGCCTCTGGGAGTCGGGACATGCAGTTGTCGTCCTTAGGCTATAAGGAATACATATCCCAAGTGTAAAGACGATCCATTTAGAATCATGGCCTGTAAACAACACACACAGACACGAAGTAAAAATAGACATGGCTCTGCCCCAGGTGAATAGGAAATCACCAAATACAATTGGGGTCATCCTGAGGGTATAAGGAATAGGTATGCAAAGTTTTAAAAGGATCTATTAAGAATTGCATCCTGTAGGCGAACACAAACATTGGGCGTGGCTCAGTCCCAGGCGGTCCGGCATGCACCAAAAATAATAGTGGCCAGCCTTAGGGTATAAGGAATAAGTATAAACAAGTTTTCAAGACAATCGATTAAGAATTGTGGCATGTACGTGACACACAAAAAGAAAATGGGCGTGGCACTGTCCCTGTGGGTCGGGCATGCACCAAAAACCATAGGGATCTCCCTTAAGGTATCAAGAATAGGTATGCAAAGTTTCAAGATGATACGTTAAGAAATGCAGCCTGTAGATGACAGACAAACAAATACAAGAAATGGGCGTTGCTGTCCCAGGGGGTCGGGCATGCACCCAAAAACAAAAGGGATCATCATAAAGGCCCCCGCACACGAGCCGAAAACTGCGTACGCAAATGGCGCAGCGTCATTTTCGGCTCGTGTGCGGGGGTATTTTCGAGCGCATTTTGACGTTCGCCAAATATCTGTCATGTTTGATATTTTTTGACGCAGCGCCAACTGCGCTCTCGTGTGCGGGCAACTCAGCGCTATTTGCGTCTCATTCGTCGTCAATGCGCATGCGTCATCACTACAGCAAAATGGCGGCACCCAGTGAGTTCGTCAGTGACGCAATTTTAGAGTATAAAATCGTCCATTTATGGCAAGAATATCCTTGCCTATATGATACAAAATGCGTAGAAGTTCGAGACCGCGACAAGAAAGAAAAGGCCTTCGAGGAAATTGCATCTCTGGGATGAGTGGTGGTCACGTGAACGACACACTTGCCGCAGTAGCTTTCGCGCAGCGTCGTTTTCGGCTCGTGTGCGGGCGCCGTATTTCTGCGCCAAATGCGTACACATTTAGCGCAGCGCTAAATGCGTACGCAAAATGCGCTCGTGTGCGGGGGCCTTTAGGGTATAAGGAATAAGTATTTTAAGTTTCAATATGATCGATTGCCTGTAGGCAATACACAAAAATAAAATAGGCGTGGCTCTGCCCCTGGGGGTCGGGCATGCACCCCAAACGATAGGGATCATCCTTAGGGTGTAAAGAGTAAATATACAAAGTTTAAAAGACAAGCTAAAAGAAAATGGGCGTGGCTCTGCCCCTGGGGGTCGGGCATGCACCCCAAACGATAGGGATGGTCCTTTGGGTACAAATAATATGTATGCAAAGTTTCAAGGTTATAAGTTAAGAAATGTGGCCTGTAGACGACAAACAAACAAATACTAGAAATGGGCGTGGCTCTGCCCCTGGGGGTCGGGCATGCCTCCAAAACAATAGGGATCTTCCTTAGGGTATAAGGAATAAGTATACAAAGTTTGAAGAAAATCCATGAAGAATTGTGCCCTGTAGGCGAACCACAGACACAGACACAGACACACACACACACATACACACACACACAGACAGGGGTGACGGCATAATACGTTCACATTATGAATGTGGACGTATAAAAAACGATTAAATTGTAATTACATACCTATATACGATTTGCCTAAAGGGGAGCGACCTGCTTAACGGCAAGTATCTCCCTCCGACGTCATTATGGTGTAACGGAGATATGTATAAACGCTGTTTAAAATCAAATAAAAATTGTGACCTCTAGAGGACCCACAACCTTGGGATTATATACTTTTATACCATTTGCGTACAGAAGAGCGACCATTTTCTCGGGCATTTTCGGTCCGATGTTCACGAAATTCGAACTCAACCGTCAATATGGTGTAACGGTGATTGTATTTCAATAGTTTTTAAAGTTAAATAACAATGTGACATCAACAGGGTCCACGAGCTAAAAACGCGATTTTTTCGTACCATTGGCGACAACACTCCAGGAAGTTACTGTCCGATATGCGCCAATATCGTACGGACCCAAGATCTTTAGCATATAAACCTGTATTTCAAGTGTCGTCAAAATGGAATAAATCTTTGTATTAAATACTGCACACTTACCAACAGAACATAATACTTGTCACACTGATGAGCAGTGAATATTCGCTAGTCCACTAAAATCACTGATAGGGATGACATCGTTACGACTTAATGAACCTCCAATATTGATTGTTTTCCTTCTGCTAATTAAACTCGAGAACAATTTTTGTTATGCATAAGAAAAATAAATAAATAAATAAAGATGTTTGAAGTATATTTAGGTTAATAACCATCCTATTGAGTGTTAATGGGTAGGTAAAATCATCCTATTGAGTGTGAACCAGAGACGTCTTTTGAAAACAATACACGCGCCATCACTAGGTACCGGGTATCATTCAGATTTGTTGAAAAAAGGAAAGAAACTGGGCTTACCATCTAGAATCTAATACACATATTCATATTCATTTAATTCTGGATGGAAATCTATTAACTGAATATGAGTATTAGATTCTAGATGGTAAGGTCGTTTAATTATCCAATTCTACCTCGTCATAGTATGACGTCATAGTCACGTGACAGTTTAAAGCAGGTGTTCATGAACGTAAAATCAGTAACAATTACATCATTTGTTTGTTTAATAACAAAAGTAACAAATGTACATTTTTTATAAATATATCAATCATGTTCTCATGTTACAATATCACCAACAAATCATGTTTCAATGTATTTACTGTAATATTTACAAACCAACCAGCTGCTTTCATAATACAGTCTAAAGATTTTTACACGGGATGTACTTGCAGCACGTGTAAATACAGAAAACTGTATCGGACAGGCGATTAACGCCAATGCACCCTTTACTTTAGGTTTATTCTTCCAAATACATCATTTTATGACACGGTACACAAAGGCAAAGAACCATCAATACTGACTATCAACAAAGTGCCTGGTGATGATAATATGATGTTGATGATTGGCTAAAAATACAAAGACAGCCTTCATAAGTTACAAATTCAGACCTAACTGTCTTATGCGACCTTTAAATTTTCATGATAAATGTACAACCATACATACATAATTATCCACTCGTAAGAATACAAGAAATGACCACAAAATAGGTTTTAGGCTTAAACAGGCCTCAACATTACAAACAAACATCCTACTTTATGAGAGGGCCTTTACCTAGATAACCAACCTTATCTCTCCACACTCCGTGTTTCGAGATAAGATTTGGGTCCATAGACTCCAACGTAGCACATCCCGTCGTGATTCACTCCCGCTGCGATTAAACAAAATTGACAATATTTTCCATCAAAACAACGATTGATTATTGTTATTTATAATATTTCCGCCACACCCAACTACAATTAAGCATTTCATCCTACCTGAAACGGGTACAAATCGTCGTATTTAAAATCGAGGCGTTAAGCCGTTACTAAGACCGCCATCTTTTTTAAACGGCATATTTTGACGGCTATCATCATGAAGGCGGGGCTAATTGTGAGGTTTTAATAACAGCCAATCAAAAAGGCAATTTTGGACCTGATAATAAATGGCAACATAGATCGTATCCGTCAGGATGTGGTAAACGGGGCGTGTACTAAAGGGACCTGTAGTGTTGGCGCATGTACTAAGTAGTCAAGAATTTTGATGGCGGTGAATGTCGAATAGAAACAACGCTTCATTACTTTAAACGCGAATATTTAGAGTTAGGCGATAGTTGTGCCATTACATTGGCCTCTGTAAGTTTAATTGGTCATAATAGCATAAACTTATCTTATTTTAAAGATGTTACATGTATTAATAAAAAAATTGAGTTTGCAACGTACAAACTGAAGGCTCACAATCGTAGCTAAAAACAAACATATCAGTATTATCTCAACGTTTTTAGCTACGTTCTCGTAGCAAGCCTTTACCCAGCAACCATGCTGAATAGACGCTACAATATGACAATTATAAACTCTTCCAAAACTAGTATTTATGAATGTGACAACTAATAACAGTTCTATAAACACTTTCTGCGTTTACTATACTCAACAGTTACATAATAATTAGTGTGCTCACCGTATTTTATGTCATCTCACAATGGAAATAAACAATGAGAACCAGTGCCATATCCGCAGCCATGCTACAACAATGGCGACCTACCAAGACTCGCTTAACCAGAATCAAATTAACATACAATTTACTTAAAGAATATAAGTCTGGATAACAAATCTTTTCAACTAAAAATAACATCTAAATTTAAGACCTGGACACTGCAAATGAAATGATAAAACAAAATATTGATAATTTGCATCTTACAACGTGTATTATGTGTTTGGAAAATGTCTTTATCTACACCAGATTTACCGACTACACATTTAATCCATCTACTGATTGTATCTTTTGAAACATCTGTATGTGGTTTATTACAACCAACAAACAATTGAACACATTCCCCACGAAGATTGGAAGTAATCTCAATATAATATATGGAGCATATGCTTTCAAAGTAATAGGTTGCAAATGAATTCCATGTTTGGACTGTTTAAGTAAATGATTCACATAAAACACACATTTGGAATCTGATAATTTCAGATGTTCAATATCTAGACAATGAATAGCTTGACACCTTTGTCCTGTAAGTAAAGCTAATAACATGACTGTTTTATGTTCAATATCTAGACAATGAATAGCTTGACACCTTTGTCCTGTAAGTAAAGCTAATAACATGACTGTTTTATGTTCAATATCTAGACAATGAATAGCTTGACACCTTTGTACTGTAAGTAAAGCTAATAACATGACTGTTTTATGTTCAATATCTAGACAATGAATAGCTTGACACCTTTGTACTGTAAGTAAAGCTAATAACATGACTGTTTTATGTTCAATATCTAGACAATGAATAGCTTGACACCTTTGTACTGTAAGTAAAGCTAATAACATGACTGTTTTATGTTCAATATCTAGACAATGAATAGTTTGACACCTTTGTCCTGTAAGTAAAGCTAATAACATGACAGTTTTGAATAACTGTCTGGTCTTTAAGCTACATATCTGTCAAATTGTGTATTAATGCGTGATACAAAGAGATTAATACCCGGAGCGTCTCCAGTGCACTTTGAAACAAAACACTGTTAAGTTTCCATTTTTTTCTCGATGATCAACCCGAGATTCCCTGTCAGCTATAGTATTCTCCACACCAGGGACACGAGCTGCAGACAACCAAATTCCATGTGAAATACAGAATTCCCAGATTTATCTTGTTAACGAATTACGTAATTGAGAATGACTTGTACCCATATGATTAATACAAGTAATGTCAGTCCATCATATCTCTTACATGTTGATTGTTAGTGTATCTTTGAAAGATTTTCACCCATTGACGTCACATATACGACGTCACATCCGTTGTCTTGTTATTTTATTGAGTAGCCGTAAATTATATGGATTCGATAATGGCAGCATTTGCCGCAACTATCTATTTCTGTACATTTGTCAAACGAATGTCTGTTCCTTTGAGAAATTTGCCCATATTGTCCCAAATGGGAGGATTAACTCTTGGAACACAAATATGATCTCAATTCCTAGGTGTGGGATATTTTTCCGCATTTACCTTCAGTTTTGAGAAAACCATCTTTGTGTCAAATCTCTTATTCACAAATACAGCCAATTTCTCGTTTACTTTCGATTCGGTATTACCAGTATCTTCGAATTCTTCGTGATCATAGTCATTATCTAAAAACTATCCAACTTATTACTAGTTCTCTTCCCGACCGTGTCATTTTCCTAGTCGGAAATATCATGGATTTTTGGGCATTTTGCTTGTTGAGTCATTGCTCGACGAAACTCATTTTCATCTTCAGAATCAGGACAGGTATGACTAGTAATTGTATAGCTACAGGTGTGCGTTTCTTAGGGTTCGGTGATGAAGGAAAGGTCATTTTATTTCGTAAACGCCTCCTTCATTCCCTTCAGAAATATAGCAATGTCAGTCTTGCTGGCTTCAATGTTAGCCATTTTCTGAA
This sequence comes from Patella ulyssiponensis, assembly GCA_963678685.1. NCBI lineage: Eukaryota > Metazoa > Mollusca > Gastropoda > Patellidae > Patella > Patella ulyssiponensis. The sequence continues at coordinate 2,268,806 of OY783226.1, forward strand.
TTCCATTCGAATTTTACTCGCTCAATTCTACTGCATAACCTTTAGAAGTACATGGTAATGGTGGTTCAACCAAAGTTACTCATTTCCTCTTGTCATCTTCTGAGAAATAACTAAATATCCGAGTGGGAAATTCCTACTTTGTTGACAAGTAGTTTGACTTTATGATTATCAACCTTCGTCGGAGACCTCGATTCAACCATTTGACTGTAGTCACGATGTTAATCGAGAATTCCTCGAAATTCAACAACAAAAGTTAATAATTTGTTGTTTACCTAGGCTTATTAAGTTCGGTAAACTAAATACTATTAAAATTGAACACGTGTTAGATTCTGTCACTAGAAGAAGCGAGAAGTACGACCGCAAGACCCACCAGCAAAAAGCACACTGAAGACTGATGGATTGAGCGCTTGTCACGTGACTATGACGAGGTAGAATTGTATAATACCTATCTATCCCTTCTTTTATAAATACATTTCGATAGTTGAATAATACCTATCCGTTCCTATAGTATTAGTTTTAATCCTTTTAGCGTTGTTTTATCTGGATTATCGCCATTATATTGTTGATATAATTACACTTTAACTTAGGGTGGGGGGAATCACGTGGCTACGTGGGTAAGACGCTGGCTCGCTAGCCTGGAGGTCGGGTCCCTGCATTGGCTTAGAAAAGTCATCTAGATTTTCCGACGTGGTTTTCTTTTGTCAGTGATGCAGAGCGGAGGGCCTGACAAGGACAGCTGTCTAGTCGTTCGGATGGGACGAAAACCGAGGCCTGTGTACACATTGGCTTGCGCGTAAGAGATCCCTCTGCAGATGGAATTCGATATAAGAGTAGGTCGTAGCGCCGCTGCCCGGGCAAAATTCCCTCATAGCGCACTGTCTTGCGTATGCACATCTTCCATTAGCCCAGGTTAGGTGCAGAAGAGTAGGACGTTAAACCCCATTTCAATTTATTTAACTTGGGGTAAGAATGTTTGATAGAAATGAAGGTCAAGGATAGAGATTATATTAAAGGTCAAGTGGAGTCTGTAATGGTAGCAGTCGAAAATTATGGTATCGCCAATGTTATTAGTTGTCAAGATCATCGTCTACTAAATTTTGTCAATATTTTGAAATCTAGAGTTTACTGAGTTCCTGTAAATAAGTCATTTAGTCAGTATGTATCAGAAGCTGGGGCGTTATGGATTAAGGAAGTTCATTCGAATTTTGAGACATGGAAACGACAACTAGATGTTTATGAATATGATAAGAGTGTTCTAATATGTAGCGACAGACTGGGGAACTCACAACTTACCAATTCTAGCTAATTTCCTGCTCTGTTAGATCCCAGTCATTATCTTAAAGGTCTAGTAGTCATCAACCGCATTAGGTAGGTTTTACATAATGGTATTAAAGAAACGTTAACTGAGCTGAGATTAAAGTATTGGATAATTCGTGGAAGACAGTACGTCAGAAAACTTATTTATCAATGTGTAACCTGTTGAAAATATGGAGGTATCAACCACCATCAACGTCATCACTACCTGACTTCAAAGGAATCGTCACCATTCGCCTATGTCGGAGAGGACTTTGCAGGCCCATAGTTTGTCAAGACCAATGGTACAACAGAACAAAACAAGGTGTGGCTATGTCTATTCACCTGTTGTTCATCCCGTGCCGTTCATATTGATTGTTGTTCCAGATTTGTTTACTTCCAGAGATTCGCAGCTAGAAGAGGTTATCCTGTTCTATCAGCTAATGTGGAGAAGGACCATTGATGGGGAGGTATATTTGAAAGAATGATACAATCGGTTAAGAGATATCTGAAGAAGACTGTGTGTTCATGTGTTTGTGTTTGTCAATTCTAGTGTGGTAGTGTATATTAGTGTATATTTGTATTTATTGTATATTGAGTATTTGTTGTATTATTGTCTCTTTAATATAATTGTTACTTATAGTATATTTGATGTTTGTTGTATTGTCCCTTTAAAGTGTATCTGTAAGCTGGTCAGAAGTCTCTTTTCAATAACAAGTCTAAACTCTACTCACTTTAACTGACTAAAATAACCACATGTCAGCTTCTATTTCAAACCTCACTTACATCTTAACCTTGTTACAAGAAGGAGCACCTAATTTCACTTGTCCTGTATTTTACAGGAAGTGACGTCATATACTATTCAAAAAAAGTAGGGGATATTTGATTTTTAAGTGTTATTAAAGTCACCTAATGAAACTGACGAAGAAACAAATGACAAAATGAAATGAAGTTCACATTCATCGATTTATTCCAAATGATCGTTAGACTAAGTAAGGCACAGACTGACCATTATAAGGGTAAAATGATACCCGGGGTCAAACAGCAAAGTTACCACAGCATCACAACAAAGTCAGTAACGGGTAAATCCTCCTCTGTTTGCCAAACAAGCATTGATCCAACGTGGCATACTCCTAATGAGACGTCTAAGGTCATTTTGGTCCAGATTGTCCCATTCCTGTTGCAACGCAGCAGCAAGTTCTTGGACATTGGCAGGACGTTGTTGACGTTGACGTAACCTCTGTCCAAGCATGTCCCAGACATGCTCGATGGGGGAGAGGTCGGGACTCAGTGCTGGCCAAGGTAATGTGGTGATGTTCTGTTGTTGGAGGTAACCTGTAACGATCCTGGCCCTGTGACATCTTGCGTTATCATCCTGGAAGATGAAACGGCGGCCATGACGTCGTGCGAACGGCACAACATGGACTGCCAAGATGTTGTCCCGGTAGTACTGGCCTGTAACACGCCCTGCAACAACATGTAAAGCCGTTCTTCCAGCAACAGTGATGCCTCCCCACACCATAACAGAACCACCCCCAAATCGATCATGTCTGATGACGTTAACTTCTTGGAAGCGCTCGTTTCGACGACGCCACACCCTCCTACGTCTGTCCAAAAAATCAACAGTGAACCTTGACTCATCTGAAAACATCACATTGCTCCAGCGTCGATTATCCCAGTGTTGACGATCCCTACACCAACGACGTCTTGCCTGAATGTGATGATCTCTCAAACAAGGGATCACGCGAGGACGTCGGGCGCGAAGGTGACCCCTATGCAGTCGATTCCGAATCGTCTGGCCACTCACTCTCACACCAGTGTCTGTTTGAAGACGAGCGCTGATCTGATTTGCTGTGATGACACGATTTCTCAAGGACAAGGTACGGATAAATCGATCCTGGGCTTGAGTTGTCGCCCTTGGTCGACCTGAGCGTGGTCTGTCCTGTACAGATTGTGTATCACGGTATCTGGACCATAGCCTGCTTATGACAGACTGAGAAACATTCATCGTCCGCGCCACAACCGCCTGTGTTGTGCCGATCTGTAGCATGCCAAGGGCACGTAACCTTTCATTTTGGGTAAGCCGACGCATATCAAAATTTGTTTTCTGGTCATTAAAACAATTAATCTGATGTTCCCACCCTGGAATTCAATGCCACAATGACTGTAACATTCAAAGTCAGAGTCGTGCAAATCTTGGGTTGGACCCCCATGATGATCCCAAGCATCACCTGCATTCCATGCGGTAGCTATTGGTGCGTTTGGGCGTCACATGTAACTGGAAATGTTTCTTCTGTTAGGTTCTATAGTGACTTTTTTCGTAGTCATTTGCATATTTTAGTATTATGCCCCCCAAATCAAATATCCCCTACTTTATTTGAATAGTATATATGGTAAAACTCCTCGAAATATTCAGTATTGCTACAAACTCCCATTTAATAGGAGTTTTTCTTTAACTGTATAGTCAATTTACGATCCAAAATAAAATCCCGAACCCATGATGTGGAGTTTTGTTCCTTTTTGAATAGAACCCTGCTACAGATAGATCTTTAATATACTTGTGAGAGATAAGCCAGGGAATGGTTTGTGTAGGAGAACTTGAGACGAGGTTTATACTGAATTATGGGGAGATATATGTAGTATATTATTAGAGAAGAAAACAAAACCAAATTTAAATATAACCCATATCTGTGACAATTTTTCGGGGAACAAGGTTTGACGGTAGTTGCTGACAGAAGAGACTCTAGTGAAGATATTTGTAGTCTGCCAACTATGAAAACTACGGGCTAAGTTCAGACAATCCAAGATGGCGGCAAACGAAATGGAATACAATGGGGTTTAACGTCCTACTGTTCTGTCCCAACTGAACTAATGAAGATGGTCATATTATGCATTGCAGTGTGCTATGAGGAAAATTTTGCCCTTGCAGCGGGACTACGGCCTACTCTTATATCGAATTCCAACTGCCAACGGATCTTTTACGTGCACGCCAATGTTCGCACAGGACCTTGTTTTATCGCCCCATGGACTCATTTATGATAGTTTCTAATTCATCTCACAAACAGTTTATCCAATATAGCAGTCAAAATCCAAAATGGCGGCTGGTCTGGGTAATTTTTGATGCAGCGTGGGTGTACCCTGTGTTTTTTAAGATGAAAAGTTCTATGAGTATAACTTCTGTGGCGCTTACCAAGCATTTGCACTCCTAGCACCTAAAGCCTGGATACTTTTCTTCTTCTTGTGCTACGATTTTGCTTGCAACGTCTCTACTAATGATCACTTTTCCCTTCTCTGTTTTGCACAAATGAAGTATCCTACCAATCACGAATATACCAGTCTGTAATTTTCCCTTCGTAACAAACATGTCATCCTCTTTGTAAATCTCTCTGAAAAGTTCTTTCCTCGCAGTACTTCTCCTCTTTCTGTCGCTCTCACTCGAGGCCATGGTCTACTGTTACATAGTATATACGATCAGATATGAAAATACATGGTGAAATTAAATGGTTAAGATGCAAATGAACCAGTGAAATTGATTCCACAGCTTTTTAACACCACCGAAGCTTAAAAAACATGCACAATACCAATTATAGTAACAAAAGTATCAAAAACCAACATTTTTGCAGTTTTTACGAGTTTTGTTAAATTAAAATTAAATAAAACATTGTCCAATCGATGCTGAAATGTCTTTATCATGTTCAGTGTGTCAGAAAATATAGAACAAGAGGATTTAGAAGCCACTCTTTGTATGTTATAAGGCAGAATTCAGAAAAATCAGTGTTTTCGACCGCCATCTTGGAACAATGGCATGATCTAAACGAAATACTGAATTTTGACAATTGATCTCATTAGATTTGGTTATAACACACTAAATGGCCATAGAAAAACAAATGTTTATTTGTGTCATGCCAAAAAGTCCAATTAGTGCCCCGCCCTATTGATAATTATTTGTGAATGAAGATGTGATTGGATGAATGTGAGACAGGTTGACATCGAGTGGGATTGGACAACTTTAAAGTTGCTTGACTCACAGGTGAGAATAGCAGAAAAAACGCATTTGCGGCGGTTGAATTTTCAAAATTTTCTTGGCGACGCCGGCCTTGACCCGTGGACTAAACAACTAGCTGTTTTGAATTCAGGTCAGCCACCTAAATTGGAACAGATTGAAGTTGCTGTAATACGACACACAGAGTGATATCTCCGGCTGGAATAATAAAGACAGATATACGACATACAGTGTGATATCTCCCCATCATTCACTGTAAACCTCGCCTCAAGTTCGACTAAACAAACTTATTCATAGGCTACTCTCTTACGAGTATTTAAAAATAATGTGGTTTATTTAAAATTTATTGGAGAAATTTGAACTATAAATAGAAGCAAACAAACTTTTTCATTGGCTAATCTCTTATGAGTATTTAAAAAATAATGTGGTTTGTGTAAAATGTCGCTCAAAATATGACAATAATAATAATAATAATAATAACTTACATAATGTCCAGATTCACTTTAAAAGGCAAAATAGAATCAACATGTTGACGCCAGAACAGTTAGCGGCCTTACAATCGCAACAAACTCAAATACAGATCCATATTCAAAATCAAGCAGCAGGAGTCCATAATAATCCACAAAACCACATACAGAGTGTTCAGATACAGAACATGCAGCAAGGTATACAGCCCAATTATGATTTCTATGTACCTAGATCCTGGCCAGACACACCTGGTTCGACACCACGATCAGATTCTCCTGTATCACGGGCCACGAATCAATCTCCGCTCTCTGTGTTATCTACGACTTCGTCTCCGTCAACTAATTCGGATATACCTGACAAACCCCCTCCTCCTTACCCTGGCAGATCGTATGCTACTTATGTATGGAAGCCTATTGCGGCCATTTCAGAATCTCGTCCCCTCGCCGCGAGAAGTCGAGGGCGAGAACACGAGAAGACGAGAAGTCGAGAGCGAGGGAGCGAGAAGACGAGAACGCGAGGGAGCGAGAAGTCGAGGGCGAGGGAGCGAGAGAGCGAGAACGCGAGGAAACAGGGCGAGAATACGAGGATCTCGCCCCGAGAACACGAGATAACTTTCACCTCGACTTCTCGTCTTCTCGTCCCTCGACTTCTCGCTCCCTCGTGTTCTCGCCTTTGAAAAACCTCGTGTTCTCGCTCCCTCGCCCTCGACTTCTCGTTCCCTCGCCCTCGACTTCTCGCTCCCTCGCGTTCTCGCCCTCGACTTCTCGCCCTCGACTTCTCGCTTCCTCGTGTTCTCGCCTTTGAAAAACCTCGACTTCTCGCTCCCTCGCTCCCTCGCCTTTGAGTCAATCTCGTCCTCTCGTGTTCTCGCTCCCTCGCTTCGTCACAATCTCGTCTTCTCGTGTTCTCGCTCCCTCGCCTCGGAAGTGCAGTTATTACGCATGTCCACTGACTATACCGTATCGGCATTTGTATTTTGACATGGATTATAATAAACGAAAATGTTTGAAGTTCTAGAAAATGTAATAGTCCTAAACAAGTTTAATCTCTTCTTGCACAGATAGTATTGTATTCTGTAATTGATTTTAAGTCTTCAGTCAAATCTTTCTTTGCTCTCTAAAAATATTCATCGGGAGTTTTCATTTGATGCGTGGTTTTGTCAGTGCTGCAGGATGGAGAGCCTGACAAGGGAAAATGTATAGTTGTTCGAATGGGATTTTAAAAAACGATGTCCTGTGCCCGGAATCGAAATGAAGTTGGTTCTACGGTGGCTCACTGCGTAGAGGTTTGCTCTCTAACTTAAGTTCATCGTGATTTTTCTGCCTATGTCCACCCTTGTCAGTGGTGTAGAACAGAGAGCCTAGCAAGAGACAACGTATAATCGTTCGGATGAAATAAAAATAACCGATCTGACGTGTCCGGAATCTAAATGAAATGAAATGAAATAAAATGGGGTCTAACGTCCTACTGTTCTGTTCCTAAATTGGGCTAATGAAGACGAGCATACGATACAATAATACAGTGTGCTATCAAGGAAATTTTGCCCGGGCAGTGGCGCTAAGGCCTACTCTTATATCGTATTTAAACTTCCAAGTGGTCTTTTATGTGCACGCCAATAGGTGTCCTTGACAGGCCCTACGTTTTGCATCACTGACAAGGAGAAATCACGCCCGAAAAAAAATCTGGATGAACTTTCTCGGTCAATGCAGGGATCGAATATCAAGTGGTGTCAGTGGTGTGGGACGGGGGGCCTGAGAAGGGACAATGAATAGTTGTTCGGATGGAATACAAATAACCGAGATCCCGTGGCCGGAATACAAATGGAGCTACGATGGCTCAGTGAGCAGGATCGACGTTTGCTCTTTTACCTTATCAAAGTTTTTCAGGATTTTTCGGCCGGGTTCCTGCTTGTCAGTGGTATAGGACTGAAGACCTGGCAAGGGACAACGTATAGTCGTTTGAACGGTATATATATAAAATACGAGGTGTCCGAAATCGTAATGAAGGATGGAGCACGGAGGGCCTGGCAAGGGACAACGTATAGTCGTTCGGTTTCGATTCGCCGTGTGGGGTTTTTCCGGTTTCTCCCACTTAGACTGCGATTTAGCCCCGAAAATCGTTTCATCTCGTCCCAGCAAATTCCGGGTGAAAATCTGACGCTTTGTTACATAAGTTAACCAGATAGCCGTCACTGTCGCATACATTTCGTTTCCGACGCATTGCACAATACGTCAGCACTAGAATTACGCCTCGAACTATATTTGTCAAGTGTAGTCATATTCTAAGCCAATCAGAAACCATAAATCAACGTCATAGGGTCACGGGTCAATAGCCATAATTAGACCATGGAATACCTTTTACGAGACGGAACATGTTGGTTTGTTTACATTTGTCAGAGAGAATTTTTCTCAAAATATGCCCGGATTACTGTATAAGACCACATATTAAATGTTGCAGTAACACGATGAAAACGACTAATCCCAGATCTGTGGAATAAATATGGTCAACAGTAGAGAATAGCACCAATGATTGACAGAATCTGTTATTTACTGGAAACAAGTATTTTTTTTAAAAAAAACTTTTCAGTAAAACAATATACTAAATATCCCTGAAAACGATTTTGGCAATAAATTTCCTCATACACCACAATACTATACACTACTAGTAAGAGAAATGAGGTTTAACGTCCACTTGGTCATTTACAGACTAACATATGCTTAAATTTTTTTTCAATAATTCGTTTGCGCGTAGGGTTCTTTAGCAGTGGGAGGAAAACCCACGAGGTTGAGAAGGCAACCTGTCTCCATGGAGTACGGTTTCTAATGTGCTGTTCAGATTGTTATATTCACAGAATATACACAGATCAGGTCTTGTGCCCATTTACACTGTACAAAATTAAGATATATATACCAGTAAATAAAAATAGATATAAGAGAAAAACAAATAGTTATCTAAATGATTCCAGTAAAATGAATTAGAAATGAAATGGAGTTTAACGTCCTACTGTTTTGTTGTACTGGGCTAATGAAAACATGCATACACCATACAGTGTGCTATGAGGGAAATTTGGCCAGGTACAGCACTATTTCCTACTCTTATATCGAATTCCAACTGCCAAGGGATCTTTTTATGTGCACACCAATGTATACAAAGGACCTCGGTTTTTCATCACATCCGGACGACTAGACAGCTGTAATTGAAACTTTTTACATGCACCCCAATGTATACAAGAGACCTCAGTTTTTCGTCACATCCAAACGACTAGACAGCTGTCCTTGTACCTTGTTAGACTCTCCTTCTGCACCATTGACAAGGCAAAACCACGTTGGAAATGAAACAGAATAAAAAAATTAAAATGGGGTTTAATGTTCTACTGCTCTGTTCCTAAGCTGGACTACTGCCTACTCTTATATCAAATTCCAACTGCCAAGGGATCTATTTACGTGCACACCAATGTATACAAACATGGGACCTCGGTTTTTCATCACACCCGAACGACTAGACAGCTGTAATCGTACCTTTTTACATGCAAACCAATGTATTCAAGAGACCTCTGTTTTTCGTCACCTTCGAACGACTAGACAGCTGTCCTTGTACCTTGTCAGCCCCCCTCCACCACTGACAAGGGGAAACCACTTTGGAAATGAAACAGAATGAAAAAGGGGTTTTATGTTCTATTGCTCTGTTCCTAAGCTGGACTAATGAAGACGGGCATATGCTATACAGTGTGCTATCAAATTCCAACTGCCAAGGGGTCTTTTTACGTGCACACCAATGACCAATGTATACAAGGGACCTCGGTTTTTTGTCACATCCAAACAACTAGACGGCTGTCCAGGGGCGTTTTAAGGTTAATCATGGCGGAGGCTACACTATTTTGAGGGCCCTCTTTCTTGGGGGGGGGTCTAGATTGATGACTTTTATGCCAATGCAATGACTGCATTCTCATTCAGTAATAGATTCGACAGTAGGCCTAACAGTGTATAGAAAATGATTGACACAGACTCGGGGCTCTTTCTCATGGCCAGTGGGGCCCTTTTGTCAGACGTGGGGCCCTTCTGTCCGCCTTCAGGACCCTCCCTAACTAGGGTTCATTTTCATTTTTCTCATCGGTTTTAGCATTTTTCTCCCGTTTTATAGCAGCTATAAAACGCCTTTGGGGCTGTCATCGTACCTTTTTACATGAACACCAATGAATACAAGTGACCTCGGTTTTACGTAACATCCGAACGACTAGACAGTTGTCCTTGTACCTTGTTAGACCCTCTTTTTGCACCACTGGGGTTTAACGTGCTACTGCTCTGTTCCTAAGCTGGACTAATGAAGATGGGCATATGCTATACAGTGTGCTATCATGGAAATTTTACCGGGGCAGCGGCGCTACAGCCTACTCTCATCACATTCGAACGACTAGACAGCTGTCCTTGTACCTTATTTAATTGTCAGTCCCCCCCCCCCCGCCCACGGCCTGCACCACTGACAAGATAAACCACCTCGGAAATGAAAAAGAATAAAAATAAAACAAAACCATACAATATTAATCAGCATAGTGACAAAATATAACACGAAAATTTATTGACATGTACAGTACATTTAATTAAAACATTTTTTAAAATATGTATTTAAAAACTGCTTACAAAAATACATGTACATGAATACAGGTTTAAGCCTACTCATAAAAAATCACATAATTTCATAGATATCATCATCAGTATTAAAATCAATGTCACTGTCGAACAATTTACACAAATCCATACAAGAAAGTTTTCACTTGTAACAAGTACATCTATCTGTAATGCAGCCTGATTTGTATCCACAGTGAAAATTTTATTTGGTGCTTAATCTCTAGTTACCCTAACCCTGTCATTTTAAACAGTAGTGTTTAACAAACGGGGCAAAAATTTTTGCAGCTACAGTAAGGCAACCCGGGGGGAATGCGCCAGAATAGGCCCCCGTTTTGATTGGTGGTGCAAGGGCCAAAGCAACATTTTCATCCAGGGGACACATGCAAAGTCAATCTGGTGTGGAATTAATTCATACATTTTTTTACGTTGAAATGTTAAAACCAAATCACCGCGAAATTCAAATACCATCGCACATTAAGTAAGCCTGTATTTATTTTTCGGTTTCTGTCAAACGTCAAAGAATGGATAACAGAAAAGTCGCGTGACAATGAAGTAATACTAGAAGAATTAGATGATGTACCTTTTTGTACCCGAAACATGCTAGGACGGAAAACAGAAGCAGGCTAGCTAGAAATTTCACACCACGGCCTATATAATAAATAAAATCTAAGTGTGTATGGGTGTGTGTATCTATGTTTGTGTATGTTTTTTCGCCCATCACGTTTCGTCGCCACACTCCACCTACACATTATTATGTGTTATTAAATTAACCAGAATCACAACAGGAATGTTTTAGGCCAGTGAATTCGGGCCCAAGGCGAATTACGCTTCGTCGCCGAGCTTAACCCCCACATATCTCGTATCAAATTGAAAAGAACGGCTACGTATGTATTTTAGGCCATCGAATCTGTCCTACAGGCAAATTTGGGCCACGAACGAATAAGACCTCGGGCGAATTTAGGTCCCGTGGGAATTTGGGCACTGGGCGAATATGGGCCCCTAACAAATTTGGGCCATGGGCGAACTTGGACCCCGGGCGATCAATTTGGGCCCGTGTATAGGCGGGTAAACTACGGGTTGTTTATTTGATAATATTTGATAATATTAGCATCATAGAAAGAAGCGGGTATCGAAACCGAGCCCCCGCCCCCCTACAAACACACACACCCAAGCCAATGTGTAGCCTATACGAGACCTCGGTTTTCCATGCCATCCGAACGACATGCTGTCCCCAGGCCTCCCGTCCTACACTGATAAGAGGGTACCTCGCAAGAAAGGCTAGACTACGCATTGAGCCACCGCAGCTCCAACTTCATTTCGAATCCGGACACATGACCTCGCTCTTTTAACCCAACCCTTCCTTCTCCACTGATATGGAAAAAACCCGCTAGAATATTTCCGATGAACTTTAATGAAATGAAATGAAATAGGGTTTAACGTCCTACTGTTCTGCTCCGACTGTGCTATAAGGGAAATTGTGCCCGGAAAGCGGCACCTAGGTCTCTTCTTATATCGGATCCAGGCTGCCAAGGGATCTTTTACGTGTACGTCAATTTACAGCCTAGGATTTTCATCCCATCCGAACAAACAGACAACTGTCCTTGCCAAACCCTCCTTCCTGCACCAATGCAATGACATGGGGAAACCACGTCGGAAAACCCGATAAACTTTCTAGTCCAATGCAAGGATCGAACACGTGACCTTCAGTTTAGTGAGCCAGCGTCTTACCCACTTAGCCGCCGTGGCTCCAAACATTAACGTCCTACTCACTGAGCCACCGGAGCTCCCACTTCATTTTGATTCCGAACACGGGACATTGTTTTTCTATGCCACCCGAACGACTATACGTGGTCCCCTGTCAATTCTTTCCTCCTACACCACTGAAGTAAGAGCTCGAGAGCAAACGTCCCACTCACTGACCCACCGTAGTTCCTACTTCAATTAGATTCCGGACACGAGGCCTCGGTTATTTTTATTCATTCCGAACGATTATACTTTGACTCTTGCTAAGCTCTCCGTTCTACAGGACTTCGGTTATTTTTATTCCATCCGAACTATTATACTTTGTCTCTTGCTAATTTCTCCGTCCTACACCACTGACAATAGTGAACATCGCCAAAAATCACGAGGAACTTTGAAGAAGTTACAGAGCAAACGTCCTACCCAGTGAGCCACCGTAGAACCAACTTCCTTGCGATTCCAGACACAGGACATCGTTTTTTAAAATCCCATTCGAACAACTATACATTGTCCCTTGTCAGGCTCTCCATCCTGCAGCACTGACAAAACCACGCATCAAGTGAAAACACCCGATGAATATTTTTAGAGAGCAAAGAAAGATTTGACTGAAGACTTAAAATCAACTACAGAATACAATACTATCTGTGCAAGAAGAGATTAAACTTGTTTAGGACTTTTACATTTTCTAGAACTTCAAACATTTTCGTTTATTATAATCCATGTCAAAATACAAATGCCGATACGGTAGTCAGTGGACATGCGTAATAACTGCACTTCCGAGGCGAGGGAACGAGAAGACGAGAAGACGAGATTGTGACGAAGCGAGGGAGCGAGAACACGAGAGGACGAGATTGACTCAAAGGCGAGGGAGCGAGGGAGCGAGAAGTCGAGGTTTTTCAAAGGCGAGAACACGAGGGAGCGAGAAGTCGAGGGCGAGAAGTCGGGGGCGAGAACGCGAGGGAGCGAGAAGTCGAGGGCGAGGGAGCGAGAACACGAGGTTTTTCAAAGGCGAGAACACGAGGGAGCGAGAAGTCGAGGGACGAGAAGACGAGAAGTCGAGGTGAAAGTAATCTCGTGTTCTCGGGGCGAGATCCTCGTATTCTCGCCCTGTTTCCTCGCGTTCTCGCTCTCTCGCTCCCTCGCCCTCGACTTCTCGCTCCCTCGCGTTCTCGTCTTCTCGCTCCCTCGCCCTCGAGTTCTCGCGGCGAGGGGACGAGATTCTGAAATGGCCGCAATAGGCTTCCATACTTATGGACATTTACAAGGTCATGGTCAACCACCATTACCTCCAAGAGTGCCTTTACCACCACACGGTATGAAGCCGGCTCCTCAACTTCAATCATCTTACCCTAATCCCCATCACATGATTACCATCCCTCCCGGACAGATGCCGTCTGTTCACACCAATCAATCTAATGCTCAACAACCCTCCACAATAGTTCATCCCAATGTGACGTCCAATCATCAGTGGTTGGAGAACGGTTCGTCGGAAAAACCCCCTCCACTCCCGCCTCCGCCTCAATCTCGGAATCCTCCGCAAAGTTAACTCAAAAATAATCAAAATAACTGTAATAACTGTCAACATTCCTATGAACAAGGTGATGACACTGACACTGATACAGTGTCGTCTGACACGTCATGTCAAGAGACTCATCGTTGTATGTCGCCGATTCCAGAAAGACGTCCGGAAGCGCGGGAACGAGATCAGTTACGACGTGATACAAAAGTTCGTAATTATTCTCCGCAGGCTTTCAAATTTTTCATGGAGCAGCATGTAGAAAATGTGTTAAAATCTCACGATCAACGTTTGCATCGCAGATATCAACTAGAAAACGAGATGACAAAGGTTGGACTATCAGAAGAAGCGGCAACTCAGATGCGTCGCATGTTACATCAAAAAGAATCAAATTACATCCGCTTAAAGCGGGCGAAAATGGACAAATTAATGTTTGATAAAATAACGACTTTAGGGGTTGGGGCATTCGGTGAAGTGACTTTAGTTTGTAAACGTGACCCGAAAACTCTGTATGCTATGAAAACACTGCGTAAAAATGATGTGATAAAACGTAATCAAGTGGCTCATGTGAAAGCGGAGAGAGATATTTTAGCGGAAGCAGACAATGAATGGGTGGTAAAATTATACTATTCGTTTCAAGATCGTGATAATTTATATTTCGTTATGGATTATGTACCTGGCGGTGATTTAATGGGTCTATCAATTAAACTGGAGATCTTGGAGGAAAGCTTGGCAAGGTTTTATATAGCGGAGTTAGTTCTGGCTATTGAAAGTGTTCATAAAATGGGATTTATACATCGTGATATTGAACCGGATAATATTCTAATCGATTATGTACAGGATTTCGCTAGACCCATAATTCAAAATATTATCAAAAAGGTAGGTCATTTATTCACTTTATGATTTGAACAGGCTTGGGATATAGAATTAAGATATTTCCTCCCTCTCTCTCTCTCTCTCTCTCTCCCTCTCTCTCTCTCTTTCTCTCTTAGGGAAGGTTGGATGGCAGAATAGTTAGGGTGAGCATGCGGTATCTAAGGACCGGCCATTGAGTCGACTGGCGTGGTTTCAAATTCGTGGTTGTACGTGGCAAGGAGTAGGTTCGCCTGTCCAGCCTCATGGGTTTTTTCCGGGTACTCCGGTTTCCTCCCACTGCTAAAGACCCCTATGCGCAAGCGAATTATTGAAATAAAACTTAAACCATATGTTAGTACCAAAATGACCTAGTTTGTGTCGAGTGGACATTAAACCCCATTTCTCTCTCTCTCTTATAATAATATAATGATATCAGTGAAATTTGAGATCTGTACTCACCATGTTCCTGTATTTTATAATGATATTAGTGAAAATTGAGATCTTTACTCTCCATGTTCCTGTATTTTATAAGAATATCAGTGAAATTTGAAATCTTTACTCTCCATGTCCCTGTATTTTATAATGATATTAGTGAAAATTGAGATCTGTACTCTCCATGTTCCTGTATTTTCAGATGGCAGTCATGCTCGACAAGATTCAATGGAGGTCAGTAGCTGTAATCTAGATGAACATTGTCGCTGTGAAATTCTTAAACCTTTAGAACGTCGTAGAAACCGAGAACGACAAAGATGTCTAGCTCACTCCTTAGTTGGTACACCCAATTATATCGCACCAGAGGTCCTCTTGCGACAAGGTAAAGTTCAATCAATTAGATACCGTATATATATATATTTCTCTGCTTGATAAAGATGGGAGAACCCTTGTCGAAACATCGCTGAAATAAACTCTTCAAATAACTTGTATTCCATATTATTTGTGTCATGTGTTATTAGATTTATATTATAAAACTGTATGTAGTAGGTGTTTGATGTATAGCACTACACACAAAACCAATAACAAGAAACAATGTCAAATCTCAAGTTAATCGATCCAGGGAGCAAGTCGTTGACCTCCATTTCTCTGTTCAGTCCTGGGTTTGTAATAATACCGGCTTCACTCAAAATAAAAAGATGTTTATCATTTCAGGTTATTCGTCAGTTTGTGACTGGTGGAGCGTTGGTGTGATATTATTTGAAATGTTAGTTGGGCATCCACCATTTTATGCTCATACGCCAATAGAAACTCAACAAAAGGTATGTCGATTGTTTATACACCTACGCCAAGTTTATAGCAAGTTGGTTATAATCTATTTAACTCATTCAAGGAGAACTGGGATACATGTACATACATGTACTTCAATCTCTGTTCTGGTTATTTCCTGGGTGGTGCTTTTGGCTAACAAGAAAAATTTGTCTGGTCACTTGAATGAAAAAATGCAACCAAACAGAGTCCATATTAGTAGTATGACCGCTTGTATACGGACGCTCGCACTGAGTGACCCCTTGTCCTAGTTCGCGGTGACCTAGTTCGGTGTGACCTAATACATCGTGACCTGGTCGAGTGACCTAGTTCGCCGTGACCTAGTTCGCCGTGACCTTGTACGACCTAGTTCGTTTTGACCTGACAGGTGTGGTTATTCAGGTGCGTGACCGACAAAGAGGGGCGCGCGCGCGCGCGGGAAAAGAGAGAGAGAGAGAGAGAGAGAGAGAGAGAAGAAGAAGAAGAAGAAGAAGAAAAAGAAGAAGGGGGAAGAGAGGGCGGGGGAAAAACTCTTTTATACATTTAAATTTGGGGCCCTGAAAAGGGCCGTTGTCCTCACTCGAATAAAAGCACTAGAATGTGAGGGTACGACGCACTTTATGTCGGTTGCGTCTAATGGCCTCCACTAATTCGGGAGGAGGTCTTTTCCTGGGAGGTGTTTTTAATACCTCGTCAGGTAAGACAAAGATCTCGTCAGGGGTAATCACGGCAAGCGTGTGACCCCTGAGATACATGAGAGTATCCGCATTGCGGTTGTATTCGATGCGTACGACCGGAGCATCCATTCTGACAATGAGAGACGAAATGTGTGCCGCTTTATAACCATAAGGACGAATTCATTTGAGAATGGGGGAATCATGTGACGTCACATACAAGTATTGCACAACATGTGGGAAGTGTTATGCAATCATAGCTTCGTGCTTAAAGATGTGGATTCAAGTATTGCACAACACTATGTAACATTTTATGCTGACGCTAAGTATTGTACAGTGGTAATGACATAGATATGACGTCATCACGTAGTGTAATAAAAAGGACGGGGCGCGATAGGTTTTCACAGACCATCAGCGCAAAGCAAGATGAGTTTTACATTACGACCCGTGGATAGACGATACAGCCGATTATTTAGAACCGAATCACTGTGTGTGGAAATAGATTTTCTTGAAGATTGGTCCCACGTTCCAGCCACAGATGTGCCACAACGACTACACAACACCTTTGGGGCCATCATTGAGGAAATTCGTCAAACCTTGGACGCCAGAGAAAGTGACTATGTTAGAATTGCCATCAGTCACCCAGGACTCAAAACACCAATCTGGTTACCCTTTCGTGAGTATCGTTTGTTAAAAGCCGAAGACGTTTTGCAGAAAGTGGCTGCCGTGTTACAGAGTAACGAAGAATTTAGATTAGATCAACGCATGTCCATGAGTATCTGTCACGTGTCCCCTCCCGATGGTCGAGGTAGCGGTGGAACAAACACGAAGAAAAGACACTGCGCTAATTTCGAAGAATATTTGAAGAAAAAAAGATGCCTCGTCACCATAAAGAATGCCGACGAACTCTGTTTTCAGCGAGCTATTGTCGTCGCCCGTCATTATGCCAACAAACAAGACACGCCTGAATGGGAAAGAGAACGGGACAGACTACAGAGGAGGGCAGGACCCCACTCGTGGCAGACGAAGAAAACCGAAGCCCTTATCGATGCCGTCGGTGGAGCCAGGCAAGCATGCACGGGGATGGAAACCTGGGAACTGTACGCCAAGTATTTAGGAGAGCAAGGATACCAACTCAACGTTTTCTCTCGGGCTATCTTTGGGAAGGCGATTTATCGGGGAACAAAACACGTCACCGGGACCCCAAAACATCTCAACCTGTATTTACACGACAGACATTATGACGTCATTGCCTCCATGCCCGCTTTTGTGGAAAGGTCGTATTTTTGTGAGACCTGCCAAGTGGGATACGATCATGGCAAAGAACATTCATGTCACGTGATGTGTCAAGGATGTAAGACAGTGGGTCCACCCTGTCCACCTGATCCCAACACAAAGACGTGTTACCGTTGTCATCGTGTGTTTGTGAGCCGCCAGTGTTTCGACAATCATCTCGCCACCCGTTCCAGAGCCAAGTGCAGTATATGTTATCGATGGAAGAAATGCAAAAAGTGTCAAAAAGAGTGGGACGTCATCAAGGCCAAGCGTAATTTGGAAGAACACCGATGCGGAGAATACGAATGTTCCATCTGCCGAGAGTGGCACACGGCCGAAAAGCAGTTTTGTTACATCCAACCACTGAAATCACCCATCGACATGAATAAAGACAGGAAGACCCAAATCGACAAACTACAGAAATCAACGCTGACCCGTTTCGTCTTCTTTGACTTTGAATGCCAGCAAGATACCGGTGAACACATTCCCAACCTATGTGTCCTGCAAACCTGTTGTCACTTTTGTATCGACAATCAAGATCCCTGCGAGCACTGTGACATGTACTGGAATCACCAAAGAGAAATTGTGTTTAAAGGCCAAGACACGCTGGACGATGTGGGAAAATGGTTTTTACAACTCGCTGCTCACGGTACGGTGGTAGATGGTCGGAAACATGACAGTCACGAATCGAGTCCCGTGATTGCCGTGGCTCACAACTTTAAAGGTTACGACGGACTGCTGATTTTACAGACGCTGCACAAACATTCCGTGGCGCAACCCGAAGTGATTATGAATGGTGGTAAAGCGATGACGATCACTGTCGGTACGGTAAAATTCATCGATTCCCTCAACTTTCTACCGATGGCTTTACGGGACATGCCCAAGACCTTTGGCCTGCAAGAACTCAAGAAAGGTTACTTCCCTCACCACTTTAACAAACCGGAGAACGAAGGATACGTGGGCGCCTATCCTCCCGACACCGATTACGATCCGGATGGTATGAGTGTATCGGAACGAGAAAAGTTTCACGAGTGGTACCAACAACACTTTGATTTTCGTCAGGAAATTCTCGCCTACTGTAAAAGTGACGTCGATGTCCTCCGCCGATGCTGTGGTGTGTTTCGCGAGATATTTCTCATGGACACGGGAATCGATCCCTTCGAAAAAAGCTTGACCCTGGCCTCTGCCTGCAGTCGCGTGTTACGCACGCACTACCTCAAAAAAGACACCCTCGTCGTCATTCCTCGAGCCCTGATGCAAGAGCCGAAACCTGGTAAGGACTGGCACCGCTTCCAGCCTCGACAACAGTCCAACAAAGCCCTTCGATGGTTGGAATGGGAACAACATCAACAGACCATGGCAGCTTTCCGAAACCAGACGCCACTACCCAACATTCGACACGCCCGCAACGGTAGTGAATGCCGAGTTGGCCCTTATAGTTTAGATGGTATGGACACGACCACAGGTACGGTGTACGAGTTTCACGGGTGTGCCTTTCACGGTTGTCCCAAATGTTATCCGGGTCCCGTCCAAGACCTTCAGCATAAACATCCCTACGATCCATCTCGCAGTATGAGGGACTTGTACCAGAAGACCCAAGAGCGTCACCGTCGACTCCAGGAACAGTACGGTATGCAGACCATCCGCGTCATGTGGGAGTGTGAGATGGAGGAAGAACGACGCCACGATCCCGAGATGAACGAATTTTTACAAGGCTTGGAAGATCAGCAATGGCCCGCTCCCGAACCTCTGATGCCCCGCAACGCTTTCTTCGGCGGGAGAACCAATGCCATCCAACTGTTGGTGAACGAGTCGGTGGAAGACATGCGCTACATTGACGTGGTGTCCCTGTACCCTTACATCTGCAAGTACGGTACCTTTCCCATCAAGGAACCCACGATCGTCACACAACCCGATCAAGACCAGTGGCAGCAGTACGAAGGATTGATCCAGTGTTCCGTCTTGCCGCCCCGTGGCCTGTACCACCCAGTGCTCCCGTTTCGGCGCAAACAGAAATTGGTGTTTGCCCTGTGTCGAAGCTGTGTCGACGAACACATGCAACAAGGGGAGATTGCCGAATACCAACCTTGTGAGCACACCGACGATCAGCGAGCCTGGGTGGGCACCTTTGTCACCCTGGAACTGAAGAAAGCGGTGACCCTAGGATACCGAGTACTAAAAGTCTACGAAGTCTGGCACTGGAAAGAATTCAGCACCTACGATCCCGAGGCCAAAACGGGAGGTCTATTTACGGGGTACATTAACCACTACCTCAAGAAGAAAATGGAAAGTAGCGGTTATCCCGACACCTGCCACACCGAAGAAGACAAGACCCGCTTCGTCAACGACGTGTACGACACCGAAGGTATTCGTCTGGATCCCGCGTCGATAAAACCCAACAAGGGGATGCGGGCGTTTAGCAAGTTACAATTGAACACAGCATGGGGTAAATTCGGACAGAGAGACAACTTTCCCAAAACAGAGTACGTCACGGAGCCCAGCGTCTATTTTGAAAAAATGTTGGACGTGACCCAGACCGTGCGAGATGTGCAGTTAGTCAACGATAACATAGTATTAATGGAAACGCTGAAGAAAGAAGAACACGTCGCACCCTGTCCCATCACCAACGTGGTTATCGCCGCTTTTGTCACTGCCCAGGCCCGTTTGAAACTCTATTCCGTCTTGGAAAAGTTGGGAGAAAGGGTATGCTATTTTGACACCGATAGCGTCATCTACCAATACCACGCCACGTCATGGAATCCCCCGGAAGGTTCGAGTTTGGGTCAGTGGAAGAACGAGTTACCCGAAGATGTCACCATTCGAGAATTTGTAAGCGGAGGGCCAAAGAATTACGCATACCGCCAGAGCGATGGAAAAACCGTGTGTAAAGTCAGGGGATTCACACTGAATTATCGTGCCTCCCAACAATTAAATTACGTCACCATGAAGGAGAACGTACGGCACGTCAATCAAAACGAACCTCTGGTCATAGCCAATCCGTTCAAGATATTCAGATCACGTGACCGCCGTCTATGGACACGCCCCGAGAATAAGAAATATAAAATCGTGTATGACAAACGTTTCGTTCAATTCAATGACGATGGCCAGCCAAACAACACTTACCCCTACGGATACTGACTTTCGGGTCTCGGGAACATGGCGAACGAACGGAGAAGAGGACGAACCAATACCAAAGTATGTAGATTTTGTCGAAAAGCTAAGACTACGATGGCTAAACTTTCGTGTCGACCAATGCTACCTACCCATCATAGAAAAAAGTCAGCACGATGAGTGCATCGGTTGCAAGTACAACCATCCCAGTCAGAGATACCATTCGTGTTTGGGACTAGGCGTCTCTTCCATAACGGGTCAAGCCTCACATCCAGTGGACGATTACAGTCACTACCTCTGGGCGGACGAGCCGAAATCAAAAGACATTGGTAATCTGTTAGGCAGCATGGTGGATGATCCACAGGGTCAAGTTAAGAAGTGGGAAACCGAACAACGATGGCAGGAAGACGTCATACAAACCTTGAGAAAGTACTGGGAGATCGTTCCTGGCTTTAAGACACCTATGATCAAACGCAAAGATGGAGTGGATCCCATACGACTATGGATGGACGACTTGCCGAAGAAAAAGAAACGATGGTCTCTGGATCAAATGGATATCAATGTCATGTCCGGTAAACTAGGAGAAGGTTGGGAATCTATTGCCAGACATCTGGGAATCACTGAAGCGCGGATCGGTCAAATCAGGATGAATTACCCTAACGATACACAGAATCAAATCTTTAACATGCTCAACCACTGGCGACAAAAATACGGTAATCGAGCCGACCTGATAACGTTGTTGGAAGCCTGTCACGTGAGTGGAGCCGTCATCGCATGGGAAGAATTGCAAACGTATGTTGACAGCCTGGAAATCATAGACTAAACAACGAACCAATCAAAACGAGAGTTAGTGCGCAATACCGATTGCACCACCAGAAGAAATAGAAAGAACGAATCAAAAGAGAGTGTGACGTCACGACCAAATGAGTATAAGACGTGAAGTGGCCGATTGAATTTTCATTCTTTCTCGATGGCGAGTCAAGCTTGTTACTTCTGCAACGATGTCGGCCACTGGTATAGAGACTGTCCAGCACGTTTCCAACAACAGCAAACAAGACAAGACAGAACATCTTATGATTCTTACGGAACCCAACAAAGAACACCACAGCCAAGACAAGACAGACCAGCTTATGGGTCCTACGGAAATTGTTTCCTCTGTGGAGAAACAGGCCACTGGGCACCTCAGTGTGGCAAACGAACCGAAGTCCAAAAGGCGAAGAACGACGAAGAAAGACAAACCACCACCAAAAGAAAGTGTTACGGAGTCAAGAGACCTACCGACGATAACCACAAGTGCCTCAACTGTGGACAGCTCGTTCACGGTCTCTTCGAATGCCAAGAAGAAATCCAAACCGAAGACAAGTTTGAAGCCGTTACCAATCGCATGTTCGACAACAACATTTATACACCAAGAGAAAACGCCCGTAGTCAACGATACTGGTACTGGTGTGGAGAATCGTTCGAACTCTTCAGGCGATACCAGGAAAAAACGAAAGCGACCGACGAAGATGTCGATTCCACCCGCTAGTCTTCCGGTTACCAGTGAAGTCCCGAACAGCGAAGCCGTAAAGCCGATTGCCCAATGTCTCTGGCTGGCGGAGAAGGACGTGGAGAGTTTGACCCGCGCACTCATCCAATGTGCAGGTCCGAGAGATATGAGTGAAGTTTTGTCGTACCCTCCCTCTTTCGATATGAGCGAATGGGTACCCGTCGTCGTCACGCTTGCCGAGGTGGAAGACTGGCACCCACATGATATGATGCAGAAGCTTATGGGACAAGTCTATTGGATTCCTCGCGTCCTGAGAAACGCAACGTGGATGACAGAACAGATCCTGAAGAGAAACAGTCCAAACTAACGTTCTTTTTTTCTATTTCTTTTGTATTGTATGCCATGCTTTTTGTATTGTATGTTTTTATTGTCACATAAACATTGTTCTTATTTCACTCTATGTCTGTTGTTCTGTGGTGAGAAGGTATAAAAGGCAGGGGAAAAGGGAATGGGGGTAAACAGTGCAAGATGGATGTGACGTTCAAACATCCCTTTACCATGTTGGTCAGTGGTCCAACGGGTGTTGGAAAGACGGTCTTTGTACAGAAATTCCTTCAAGCGTCCCTGTTCGACGTCCCTCCCCAACGCGTCGTGTGGGCCTACGGGGAATGGCAAGAGAGTTACAGTCGGTTTCCTTACACCTACGTTAAAGGCTTGACAGATATTGACGATGTAATGGATCAAGTCAAAGGTCCACAAGTCTTAGTCGTGGATGATTTGATGGGAGAAGACACGGAGATATTGCAAAAGTGGTTCACGAAAAAGAGTCATCACCACGACACGAGTGTCATTTACATCGTGCAAAACTTGTTTGACAAGCAACAGCGTACCATCAGCCTGAATTCCCATTACTTGGTTTTGTTCAAAAATCCCCGAGACAAATCGCAAATTGGTGTGTTGGCCCGTCAGATGTACCCCTCCCGCTCCAAGTATATGCAAGAAGCTTATGAAGATGCGACGAGTACCCCTCGCAGTTACTTACTCATTAATTTGAAGCCCGACACACTCGAGACTCTGCGATTGAGATCCAACATTTTACCCGAAGAGCAACCTTCTATCGTCTACGTCCAAAAAGTATAAAAGGGGGACCTGTACCTCGAATTGACTCTTGTTTGTCACGATGGCTCGCACGAAGAATACACAGAGGAAACATCCACCCCCAGGTCTTCCCAGAGCAATGTTCCCGACGTTGGCACCGGATCTTCGCGATCCCACGGTGCGAAGGCCGACTCGCCCGAAAATGAGGGCACCTAGAACACAATTGTTGCCCTCGTTAACGCCACCCGCGAGTCCCTTGTCTCCCTTTCCGGTCACACCACCACGCCTCACGTCACCACCTTCCCCACCTCGACCCGTCTCTCCGATCAATCGAAGACCGAGGAGAGAAAAGAAGAATTCTATGAAAGGACTGAAGGCCTTCATTCGCAAGTTACAACATCTGACTCCCGATATGGCTTATGGACAGTTGGCCAAGAATACGGGCAGGGCACGTGTTGGTTTGCTGCAATGGTTCAAACTGGCGGCCAATCATTTGCTGAATGGTAACATCCAACCACTGCATGCCCAGCACAAGAAATGGGTGGAACGAAATCGACAGGTGTTGACCCAACTGACGGAGAAAAACATGCCAACGACCGAAAAACTATCCCTGATCATGAAACCCGGAGGACGTGGATTTTTCGGGGGTGTGTTGATTCGAATCTTGGTGCGATGGAAGGAAAGACTGCAAGAGGAAAGAAACAAGCAACGAAATAAATTCGTTCGACGGACCGCTCAGCGTGGAAAGGGATTGATCACCGAGCAGACGGACCAACATCGAGCATTGCTTCGTAAAATGAGTAATCCACGAACATCACCCGACGTCAAAAGGCGACTTCTCAACCAACAGGGTGGTGCGTTTGGAGCATTGCTCGCTATGGCTCTCCCGGCTTTGGCTCCCTTGGTATCTAAACTATTGGGAGGACAACAGGGTGGTAAACATCCCTTCCTTAGAAGGCAGGATAAAGCGAACGCTATGGCTGCCGAGTTATCTAAACTATTTGGGGGATAACCGATTGGACAGAAAGGTATAAAAAGGGAACCGGAGAACGGCCTCGAGCTCAGTCATGGAGACACTGCGGTATCTATTGAACACTGTACCCAAAGACCGCCCTCTTTTGCTCGAGACCCAACCCATCGTCGACGGTGTGTGCGAGTGTATTGGAAACCTGATTCGCGGTAACGTTCCTGTGACGGAGAAAGAAATCAAACGCTTGAAAAAAGACGCCCTCTTGTTACGGCGTTTGGGCACGTCCAAAACACCTTGGAAGACACGTCGACGACTTCTGAAACAACAAAAAGGGGGATTCTTCACCCGGTTGTTCCGGTCATTCCCGAAAGATGAAATTCACCAAGAAAATGAAACTGGTACCCTTCGACGGACCCACCGACGTCAAACCCATCGAAGTCAGACAGGTCGAACCCGCGTACGATCGAGATCCACTGCAGCAAGCCGTCGAGAATGTTCACCAAGACATCCAACACATGCTAAACGATCCAACTCTTACCGACGAAAATAAAATGCAACGGTACGGACAGTTGTTACACCGTTATCAAACGATGCAAAAGAAAAGAAAACAGACCATTCCCTTGTCGGAGGAGAACATACCCGAGCAAAAAGAAGAAACTTCGGAGGCACCCATCCTGGAGTCGGTCCCCCGTGTCTATCAACCTCGGGCTCGCCTTTTGTTGAAACACGTGAAAGAAAAGACACCTTGGTCGTGGAACGAGGACTTGGAATTGCTTCGGAATGGAGTGCGCGTACCCAACACCAATGCCATTGACATCGTGAACGACTTGGTTCGTCGGCGAAAGAATAACCAGGCTCCCTTGGGATGGTTTGGGGTGATGCAAAGTTTGAAAGCCACGAACGTACCGCGCGAAGCCATCGGGAATCAAGAAAGGTGGAACGTGTTGTCCACGCCACCGACACGGACTCCGCCGCGACCCCCGCGAAAGAAGAAAATCTCCAGTACGGATACCCCTAGTACGCCTACTGGACAAGTCAGATCTGCGAGTACACCTACCAGGAGAGCCAGATGGATCCCTCTGCAAAAACTATAAATAGCCTGTTCCCATGACAATCTGCTGAAACATGGAACGAAAGCTGAAGAAAGTCTATTACGATCCGAAACACCCGGCCGCTTTCGGTGGAGCCCTGGGTCTCCACAAAGCTACCGGCGTGTCCTTGGACAAAGTCAAGACATGGTTGAAACAACAAAGGGCGTACACCTTGCACAAACCACTGAAAAAGAAATTTTCTCGGACGCCCACAGTGGTGGCCGGCATAGATCATCAGTGGCAAGCCGACTTGAGTGATATGTCCGCCTTGGCCAAACAGAATGGGGGATACAGATATTTGCTGTGTGTCATCGACGTGTTTTCAAAGTACGCTTGGGTGTTGCCCCTCAAAAACAAGACGGGAAACAGTTTGGTGGACGCCTTTCGTCGAATCTTTCAAAGTCGACAACCCTTACGACTTCAAACGGACAAAGGTACCGAATTCCTCAATCGAAAAATGCAGGCGTACCTGAAGAAGAAAAAAATTCATTTTTTCATGACACACAACGTCGAAACCAAGGCCAGTGTGGTGGAACGATTTCAACGGACACTGAAAGAGCGCATGTGGCGATACTTTACTCATCGACAAACACAACGGTACATCGACGTGCTAGACGAACTGGTTCGGGCTTACAATGCTAGACGACATCGGACCATCGGCATGGCACCTAAAGACGTTCGCCCCGAACACGAATGGATGTTGACAACACCTCCACGTCCCCCGAAAAAGAAAAAAACAATGGATCTCGGAACGACTGTACGTTTGGCTTTACCGAAACATGGTGCCTTCGACAAAGGTTACTGGCCGAACTGGACTCTAGAAACGTTCAACGTGACACCCAACGTTGGTCCTGGTTACAAACTTTTGGACGAAAGAGGTGAACCCATACAAGGCACCTTCTATCCCGAAGAATTGCAAGCGGTCCAAGTCAACGATGATGAGATCTTTCCCATCGAAAGAGTACTCGAAAGAAAAAAAGACAAAGTATTGGTGAAATGGTTGGGCTATCCGGCGAGTTTTAATTCGTGGATCGATAGGACCAGTCTCCAAAACGTATAAATAGGAGCAGTACACAAAACGTATAAATAGGAGCGAGAAACGCCGGTGTCAGTCAACATGCAAGACGAAACCACGTCCACCACATCGCAGACGACATCCCACCATTGGTCACTCTTGGGAAAACGTGTGCCACAAGCGGAAATCGTCTTTTTCTGTCAAGTGATTTTAGTGTACGTCGTGGCGGGAGTTTCTTTGTCCCAACTGGCTTTCAAACCCGACGGTTCGCAGACCACGTTGTGGACGGCCTTGCTCTCCAGTACCTTGGGTTACCTGTTACCTTCTCCGACCTTGAAAACCAAACACAATGAACAACGAACTACCCTTTTACGTCACGCTCCCTAGTGACAGTTCCAGTAAGTGGTATCCCGACAACACTATGTCCACGTATCGAACGCACTTGGACCCCCCACTCCGTCTCGATCATCGGGAATGGGAAGTGGGTCTGGCCGTGGCCAGCTTACCCAAAAAATGGAACAATGTCGATTACCTATACAACACGATTGGCCTACGCCTTCATCCCTGGAAAAATTCGATTGAAGAACCCGAACAAAAGATATGCCTGGATCGCCTAGACGTGGATCCCTCGTACTGTTTCAAGGGTGTAAAGGACGAAGAGATCAAGGGATCGATCGAAATGGAAACGCACATCAAGAGCGACGACTACGAGACGGTTGAGCACATCATGGATGTCCTGAACACTCAACTAGACGGTTTGTGGAAACTGTTTCCCATTCGCAAGCACCTCGGCAATCAACCCGTCCGCTTAGATCCCAACAACAAGGAAATGACCGACCACGAAAAGCAACAGCAAAGAAATTACGAAACTCGAGAGATGATGCGGCAAGGGGCCGAGCAAACAGGTCCCTTCGTTTCTTTCAAGAAAGACCACACCAGAGACAGAGTGTACCTGCAGATCAACCACGTGGAAGCGCTTTACTACTTTGACGTGTTGCCGAAAATCGAACTCCGCCTGCATGGCCCCGTCGTGTCCATGTTGGGGTGGCCTGGAAGCGATTTGTTGATTTCCCTGCAGTCAATAGCTTTGACCGGTACGGATGGCCAAAGTCTACGACATTTCTACGCCGACTACCCCCCACACTTACAAGTAAAGTACGATCTGTTTTACCTGTACACGGACATTATCGAAAACCAGATTGTGGGTGACATGACGGCACCATTGATAGATGTGATTCCCTTTGATCAACTGTATCATCGTCCTTCCAGTATTCATTACTATCCCCTGCAGTACAATCTACTAAACTCCATTGGGGTCTATATAAGGAATGGAATGGGCGAAGCCGTGCCATTTATCGATGGTAAGGTGGTACTCCAACTTCATTTTCGCCGTCGACGATGATTCGGGTGTACAAAAGCGGTACGCTCAGGCAGCGAGGGTCCGGTGGTAGTCCATTGGTGTACAAGGGAGGAATTCTGCGACAACGGGGTGCCGGACGATGGTCGGGATTGCTGAATGCCGTTAAATCGGTCGGAAAGACACTGTGGTCGGCCGGCAAAGCGGCCGTGAAAAAAAATGCAGCCCAAGTGCTACCCAAAGTGGGACAGAGCGTGCTCGACGCCATCAGTGGTCGGGAAAAATGGAACTGGAAGAAAGTCGCTCAGGACACGCTTCGCCCCGCAGTGTCAAACACAATGTCCGACACACTGAAGAACGTGGTCGCCCACCTGGAACCTATAAAAGAACCCCCGCGATACCCGTCCACTTCACATCGCCCGAAGAGGAAGAAGAAGACACAGGTCACCTCTCACAAACGACGCAAACCAGATATCTTCGACCATGGCTACGCAGGTAATGCGCAATGATTCCTGTCCCTGCGCGCGAGACGAATTGCAGAATTTGTTCAGCGTACCCGACACGCAGACGGCCATACACAAGGTGACCCAAATCAGAAAGTATCCTATGACGCCCGATCTGAACCACGACGGACCCATCGAATTTTATATTTCCAATGCCACCACCGATTTCATCGATCTGGCCAACATGACACTGCACGTGGCCCTGAAGGTGACCAAGAATGATGGGAGTGACTTGGATGCGGATAGTCAAGTGGCACCGGTCAACAATCTGTTTCATTCGTTGTTCAAAGACGTCAAATTACGCTTGGGAAAAGATGCCGAAACCTTGGTCACCGCATCTCTGCCCAACTATCCCTATCGGGCTTACTTGGAGAATTTGCTGAGTTTTGGTAAGGGAGCCAAGAACGATCACCTGTCAAAACAAGTCCTGTGGGAAAAAGATACCGCCGGGCAGTTCAATTCCACGAAATCCGTCGCCACCGGTGCGGACGGTGCACGGCAGGCCCCGGTTAACAAAGGATTGGAACAACGCCAGAAAACCATCGCTGCCAGTCGCACCTTTGAATTGCAGTCGCGTCTACACTTGGACATGTGCTTACAGGATCGGTACCTCCTGGACGGTGTGGACCTGCGATTGAAATTGGAAAAGCAATCCCCGAAATTTTTTCTGATGTACGGTGAAGGCAACGATGCAGAAGACTACAAAGTCGAGTTCACCAAAGCCTACCTGGATATCCCATTCGTCACCCTGGCTCCCAGCACCTACACACGCGTGGTCGAGCAACTTCAATCCTCTAACGCCAAATATCCTCTGAAGCGTGTGGTGGTCCGAGACATGGTGATTCCTGACAATCGCACTAGCCACGTCCTAGACAATCTGTTTGTCAACGAAAGCCTGCCCAAGAGATTAATCGTGGGTATGGTACGTAACACGGCCTACGACGGAAGAAAAAACAGAAATCCCTTCCAATTCGAACACAATCAATTGGAAAACATCAAACTGACCAAGAACGGGGAAATTGTGGACGAATACGACGTCAACTTTCCCCAGCGACAAGCCATCGCACCATATCTGGATTTGATGAAAAGAGTGGCCGTCTTAAACACCCGAGAAGACCTGGACCTCCCTTTCAACGACTATATCAATGGGTACACTTTGTATTGTTTCGATTTGACCAACGACCACGGAGCCGACGGTAACTACTTTCATCCCAAAGCAGCGGGTAACCTGTCTTTGGAACTCAAGTTCGGTGCGGCCCCGACCAATCACCTCAGTCTTGTTCTGTTTGCCGAATACGACAATGTCTTGGAAATCGACGCTAACCGACAAGTCATCACCGATTGGTGAAGCTCTCTCCAATGAACAATTGACACGGGCATTAGAAACACATCTTCCCTCTAACATATTCGGGGGCGTGTGGGCTCGTAATCACCTGGATACACTGCGACCAACCTCGTATCCCAAAGCCTACGTCATCAACACGGACGACGAAGACCAACCTGGTAAACACTGGACCGTGTTTGTGTGCGAAAAACCAGAACACGTTACCTTCTTTGATTCCTACGGCAATTCTCCTGATGTCTACGGAGAAGCCTTTCGACGTTTCGTCCAAGATCTGCAACTCCACTACCAACCCCGATGGATTCAAGGACTCGACAGTGTCGTCTGCGGACATTATTGCTTGTATTATTTGTGTCATCGATTTCACGTACCTTCCCCTCGTGCCCTTTCTGTTTTCGGTCATGTGTATCGTGTGAACGATATACTCGTCGAACAATGGACTAGGGATCATGTTCCCGATTTACAACCGGAACAGAAGAAAGGACAAAGATGCCGCTGTTTTTTTGCTTTGTAAATTTGCTTATTTTAATGCATGCTTTTTATTTCCTTCAATTTTAAGATTTCTTTTGTAGTTTTATGGTAACCATTTCATATAATCCAATTCTGTGTAACTTTAGTTCAATAAAATGCTTTGTCAGCAACATATCACGTGTCTGTTGTTTTTTTCACCCACGTCTCGCCCTCTGATTGGTGTAAAATGGTATCGTCCCAGCACATTAGACTCGTCCCGAGGCATAAATTGCAGCATCGAAGCCAAAAGAAGTCACAGTCGAAATGGATCAAGTACGAAAAGATTATAGATTTTGTCAGACTTGTGGGGGTTACTACAATGTGTTTAGGGGTAATCGATCGGATGCTGATATGCTTTTGGTGTGGGATAGAAATTGGAAATACCTGTCATAGACGACACAAACATCTTGTCAAATGCCCAAAGAGACCCATACCACTGTGGTCAGATCATCCAAGATGTTCCTGTTAGTGTAACATGAAGACCAACGGCCCTTTTCAGGGCCCCAAATTTAAATGTATAAAAGAGTTTTCTTGCTTGTGGATTATTTTCTATAGTTTACTGTTATAATTACAGTTCATATCCCATTATTTCATGAACGTGGCCACAATTACTCAAGTTGAATTTCAATTCCTTAACATGACTATTCTGATTTAAAGAAGTCAAATTGTATTTTCTGAAACAAATATTCTCTTTTTTGGTTGTAGGTTATCAACTGGAAGAGTACATTAAAGATACCATCAGAGTCCAAACTGTCGCAAGATTCAAAAGATCTAATCCTAAGATTACTCTGTGGGGCCGAGGAACGTCTGGGTGTCAGTGGGGCATCAGAAGTCAAAAATCATAAATTCTTCACTTCGATCAACATGGATGGGTTGAGAAAACAAATAGCACCTTTTGTTCCAAAGATTCGATACGCTACGGACACATCCAACTTCGATCCAGTTGATCCAGATAAATTACGGAACAGCGACTCGGAAGATTTGATGAGAAGACTGGATTCCAAAATGGAAAATGGCAAACATCCTGAACATGCTTTCTTTGAATTCACATTTCGACGATTTTTTGATGATGCTGGTCATCCGTGTCCCCTCCCAGACCCTAACTCCCCGGTTTATGTTTGAATTTTTAAGTATTTTTAAGTTGTTAAGAAAATATCCCAGCCTATTTCCAAATTCACAAAAAATTGTTTCAGAATCCTATTGATGGATTTCAAACCAACAAACTGTTGCCAAAATCAAATTTATTTTTAAGAATTTTTGTTGTTTTTATTATAAATGGCTTGGATTTTAAGAAAAAAGAAATGGTGTCAGATATAGAAAGAAAACAGTTTTTTTTTAAAGACTGAAATGTTTTGCAAATTTTAGAACAAAAAGTGCTGTGTTTTTTATTTATTTATTTTTTTAAAAAAAAAGCAAAGGGTGAGGGATGGGGACAAAAAGTCCTAGTTGGATTCCACATTTTGTAAAATCTTAAATGAGAAAAACTCTGAAAAGAGAAAAACAAAAGAAATACATGTATTAAAAGTCCGTGAAGGACAAGAGAAACTGAAAACCAAGAGCCTCTTGAATGAATTGTAACCAAACTTTGGAGACAGAATTTGGATTACGAATTTATTTGAGGCTATTTTCGACGTTAACCAAACGAGTCCGACACATTTTAATGAATATTATGATGTGATTTGGCAGAGCTCATAACGATATTAAGTGATGGTGTGTAAGCCTTGGCGCAGTCATATACCCACCCTGACAGATAAATAAAACACTAAATAAGATTTGATCACAAAATGTTAAGTGTGAATTCAACTAGTTGACTTTTAATAATACGGATGTCCGGATCATACTTTAATATGGATGTCTGGATCCATAATACCGATGTCCAGATCATACTTTATTTTATTTTCCATTAAATGGAATAAAAAAACTGAGGGTAGTGTTGAATCAGAAATTAAATTAGATATATTATGGCAGAAACAAGCTAAAACCAAGTCAGTCGCAAAAAATATAAAAAGCACGATTTTCATAGGATGATAGGCCTAGTATTCTACTAAAACATTTTCATATATACTATAATATGATAGTAGTCTACTAAAATATTTTGGTTACTCTTTTAGAAATTGTGACAATATTAAAATCTTATATCTAAATTTATTCACAGTTCAAAGTTATAAACAGAATTTAAGAATTACGGAAATAAAATAGGATGAGTGTGTTGGCCTGTAGAATTTATTTAAGAATAAAAATGATAAAAGTATGAAATAATTGAAGTGATTGCACACTACCCTTTCAGAGATATTCATTGTTTTGTTAATGTGTCTTATCATTTTAGTTTAAAGTCAAAGTTCAAGTTTACAGATAACTCTGGTCCTGTTTTATTCCATCTGGAATCAGACAGGTCGAGATCCTTCTGTTTTATGTGTAATTATGTATGTAAAGTATAAATATATATATTCTGCTTATATAGAGGCTTCAATCACCCATGCTGATGACACGTGCATAGACGCTTGTATGTAGAACTGTAATAATGTAAATATATAAATAATCGTATCGAGCTGCAGTAGAATGTTTTTATAGAAAGTTTAAATGTACAGAACTGTGTAATAATATCAGGCTATATGAATATTCTGTGTTCAAAAAGTGTTCATATGTACATAAAGAAAAACATCTCCCCAATCTTTTGTACATTAGTCAGCCAGAATATATGTTAAAGGGTGATTACCGTGTATATTGAGCTATGTAAGGGAGGTAATCCTGTATAGATTGTATGGAGGCAGACCACCATTAATTTCCCCATTGACTTCAATGTTAATTCTGGACTCTTTGCCCACCTCCAACTTATCCCCAAATTTTCGTTGGGCGAAATGCTTTTCACTATAGACAGAGGAACAAATGGCCATGTCTTTGCACTAAAATTTTTATGAGGTTGACCACCAAAATTTTGAGATACACGAACTTGAAGAAACATACTCAAAACATGTATCTAGTTGCCGTACATATCACCGTAACCAACCTCATAACGCCGTTATCCTTCCGCCTCAAAATCATGAATATTTACCAAAACCTAGCAGAAAATATTAATTCAAACCCTCTTAGTCCATTCTAGGCCAAAAAATCAACAAAAATGGGCATGCAAAAGGGAAGAAAAGAGACAGAGAGAGAACTGCTATAAATAGACGAACTACAATTTGTGGGTACCGAGATGTAAAATTTAATGGTGGTCTGCCTCCGTATAGAAAGAGAGATATGAAAGAGAACTGTACGAGATAATAACAAGGTAATATTCTATAAAATAAAATAAACTGTTGTGATATTATCATATACTATATTAGTTTATACTTTACCTGCCCCACCCACATGTTAGTGGTAATAGGCCTGTATCCCCCCCCCCCCCATGTCAGTAGCAATAGGCCTGTTTCCCACCGCACCCCTCAGTAGCAACGTTTCCTTCTCCCTTGCCAGTACATTGTATCAACATTTCCTCCTCCTTGTCTCCGTATTAACATTTCCATCTCCGATGTCAGTGGCAACATTTTCCCCATCAATTAGTTGACGTCTCCCTTAATTAGACTGGTTGGTTTATAAAAATAAAACAGTATGCCAAACTTTATTTCATTCCTCCATAAATTCCACTAGACTCTTTATCTCGTTTACTTTTGAAGAACTGGATATTCTTAAAATAGGCCTTTCTTCATAAATTAAAGATCTCCTAGAACTTTAGGCGAGGATTGTATCCTTGAACAACGATAAATTGGGTGGTTAAAGTTATTGTTTTGAATGAGAAATTAAACTCCTTAACTTTCTTCCCGTTTCTAGTGGCGGGCAGGGGGGGGGGGTAGAAGGTGACCATCCCGTCTCTAGTGGCGAGCAGGGATGGAAACAGAGGGGTGACCATCCCGTTTCTAGTGGCGGGCAGGGGGGGAACAGAAGGCGACCATTCCGGCTCCAATTGCGAGCAGGGAGGGAAACAGAGGGGTAATCACACCATCTCTAGTGGCAAGCAGGGAGGGAAACAGAAGGTGACCATCCCGTCTCTAGTGGCGTGCTGGGAGGGAAACAGAGGGTGACCATCCCGTCTCTAGTGGCGTGCTGGGAGGGAAACAAGAGGGGTGACCACAGGGGCGTTTTAAGGTTTATCATGGCGGAGGCTATACTAATTTGAGG
This sequence comes from Patella ulyssiponensis, assembly GCA_963678685.1. Taxonomy (NCBI): domain Eukaryota; kingdom Metazoa; phylum Mollusca; class Gastropoda; family Patellidae; genus Patella; species Patella ulyssiponensis. Next base: position 2,303,138 of record OY783226.1, read on the forward strand.
GCCCTCTTTTGGGGTTGTTCGGAGGTCGAGAAATTTTGTGAATAGAAATCATTTTGGTGCATTCTGTCATATCCTCCTGACCCTTCGAGGCCGGTTTATTCTGAGTACCGGGGCCTAATTCGTCCATTCTAGACCAAAAAATCAACAAAAATGGGCATGCAAAAGTCAAGAAAAGAGACAGAGAGAGAAATGCTATAAATAGACGAACTACAATTTGTGGGTACCCAGATGGTGAAATTTAGTGAACACTTCCTATTCAGCCATCACATGTGTTAAGTGCCTACAAACCATAGAGTTATATATAGAAACTATATAAGTCTATGCTACAAACATAACACGTCGTCGTTACTCCGCACCCCGACTATCCGTAACTGTTTATAATTTGTGAGATAGGTGTCAGATTATAAAAATGTTTTTAAAACATAGACAAGGGCTTGACTCACGCCTCATATATGTCCACCACAAGCAACAAGGACTGATATAGACAAGGACTTGAATCATGCCTCCACCACAAACAACAAGGGTTTGAATCATGCCTCCTATAGGTTCACCACAAGCAACAAGAACTGATATAAGCAAGGGCTTGAATCATGCCTCCACCACAAGCAACAAGGACTGATATAGACAAGGGCTTGAATCATGCCTCCACCACAAACAACAAGAACTGATATAGGCAAGGGCTTGAATCATGCCTCCACCACAAACAACAAGAACTGATATAGCAAGAACTCGAGGTTATGTCATGACATGAATAACAATAAAATACGAATCTGCTATTTCCAAGCTAATGGGACTATTGGTGCGTGTCCAGGTATTTGATCAGCGAGGTTGTAGCAAGGTAGGGAAACACTCACAAACTTGATGAAGCTTTCAGGCAATATGTGTGCTTATGCTCATTTACTGTAGAGTGAGCCAAAATGGCAGCAATACTTCGCACGTTAGTTTTTTCGATATTATTTCCATGAATGCCAGAGGGAAAAATATGTTCCGCGCCAGACAAAACACAATACTATTATCGTAAACATACTAAAATATAATGCACACTATAGGCTAACTAAGCACGCAATCTAAACTAATTTTAAAACATTTTGTCTGCTGTGTGTGACATTTTTAGAGCATTAATTATTATTTGTGAATGAAGATCTAAGGATTGGGAGTCAGATTGGCATAGAGTGAGATTTCGGCTGCAAAACCGTTGGATAACTTTAAAGTTGCTTGAGGTCCACATCCCACGACGACCAGCTTCGCTGACCTTTGCTCCGTGGATTAAACGATTAGATGTTTCAGGACAGCCACCTAAGTTAATCCTTCTTATAGCAATTTTCTTTTTACCAGAAATGTCAAATTATAACCAGACATGTATTTTCACATTGTAAGACGTATCAAATACACCTTTTTATCAATTATGGTACCTAAATTAGGAGTTTAGGTTTGTGGGGGGGGGGGTCACATATGTTGTCACCACCCAGCTCTGGGTGGCGACAGGGACCCACATCTGATGCCACTATGCACACATGGAAGGAAATGAAGACAAAAGGAGATATCAAAAATGTAAATTACTTGTCGTTCTCAGATGTAACATTGACATTCTGTGAACTTGATCAACAATTTTATCAACTTTCAGCAGTGTGTGGATGTTTGGCCAATCCAGAGGGCATTGCACTAACATGACTAATGTCTGATTCTCTGAACTTGAAGAAAAACTACAACAAAGAGATTTTCTCTGTCCCACAAGCAAGGCATATACCAGGACAGCGGTAGTGGACCGAAGGCTCACCTGTCAGGTCATTGACCAAGGCCCACACAAGTACGCGCAGAAAAAGTCCTACCCCCAGGAAAATTTTGAAAATTGACAACTGCAAACCCATTTTCGAAGCATTTCCGACCAAAGCAGAAGACTGCACATTTTTGATTTCCTTATACAATTAGATAAAAGCCACCTACTTCCATTTGGGGGGGGGGGGGCTGACATGTTGATCCTACACCAGACTATCACAGGGCCATCTATCATATGCCACTGGACGCGTTTGACCATCTAACCGCCCTGCCATGGGGTCATCAGAGGACTAACCCTATCCAATTGTCAAGGGTTTTTTTACGGGCCCGCCTGTTTGTACACTGTCCTTGCCAGGCCCTGCGTCCTACACCACTATAAAGCATTGATGTCATTACAGGACAAAACAAATCGATACTCGGCATTCCATAACCTTCCGTCCCATAGTTATAGGCTGTGGTTTTGAATGGATTTGTTTCACATCTGATATTTATTGTATAAAGGGGTGACGAATTGTATAAATATTCAGTTTTGGGATATTCTGTTCCCGAGTCACCCTTCTTTTTCCGAACAGGATAAAGGTCAGATTTCTTGAAGTCATCCTTGTCAAATTTGCTCAACATTAAAGTTGTTTTCCTTTCGGATAAGAAGCTGTCAAGACATGGCTGTTGTGTGCATAGGCGTAGGAGCTCAAAATATTCAGGGGGGCATAAGAGAAAATTGCCCGAAATCAATATTATATTGATTATATATAATCAATATAATATAATATAAATCAATATAATTCTAACAAATTAAACAATATTTTGATATTCAGAGATAATCGTCTCACCAAATTGATCGTACAAATCAGGACCCCGGAACAAAAGTAAAACATTTTAGAAATATGAGAGGCACGTCCAAACGGCAGAATGTTCACAATTTCGTAGTTTCTCAAGTAGTCCAATAGTCTTTTTAGAAAAAGTGAGAGGCACGGCCATGACGTCCAGCCAAAATGACGCCCGGAAACCCTGGCAACTGGCTGTTTCCTAGCAGTTTTCCATTTGGCTCGTTTCCTCTGCCGTTTTCCGGCCCGATGCCCGTTTTTTCGGGCATGCCTATCTTAGGGGAGCTTCTGGCATATTTTCGGGCATGCAGTGGACAAGAAAAAGACGAGAAAATACTTTTCGGGCAGTGTGGATCTCATAGAAATAAGTTAGTTATATTTTTTCCCTAAACATTAATAGAAAAAAAAGGTCGAATTTTTCATTGCCCGAAAATAAATTTGGGGGGCTCCTACGCCTATGGTTGTGTGGACGTATTTCCTATAATAATCCAGATAATTAAAATAAAACCCAACCCCTGGCCCAATTCAAATGAAATCAGGTTTAACGGTTCACTGTTCTGTCCGGAAAGCAGCGTTTTTTGTCCCACCCGAATGACCAGACACTGTTCCTTCCCATTAGAATCGAACCCGTGGCCCCCTGACCGTGATAAGTAAACAAAGGCTCTCGGATAAAATATTTTGTACCAGCGTTATCCAAAATAGAAAACCACAGTTGTACAATGAGAATACAAGGGGGGTTGAGGTGGCCTAGTGGTCTAAAGTGCCGCGCTTCGACCTCTAGCTGGCCGGTCACCTCTGGCTTATGGCTGTGGTTTCGATCCATGGTGTGAGCGTATGTGGCATGGAGATAGGGGCGACTTCTCAACCCCGTGGGTTTCCTCCCACTGAAGACCCTTACGCGCAAGCAAACTATTGAAATAAAATTAAACCATATGTTAGTCCCGAAATGACCTAGTTTGTGTTGAGTGGACGTTAAACCCCATTTCTCTCTCACAATGAGAATACTAAGTCTGATCTTCACCTGTGCGGCTGACGAGTAGATAGGATGGGATGAAAAACCGAGCTCCAGACTTGAATACAGTGGCAAGCATGTAAACAGACTGCTGACTTTCATTTAGCAAGGTTTATTTCTATGGTTTTATGGGCAATATGAGGTAGGAGAAATTTGCCCAGACAGTGGCCTTTCCATGAACCTCTTCCACGATTTCCAACTGTCAATAGTTCTTTTACATGCACACCAATATGTACACAGATGGATGTCGGTTTTTCATGATATATAAATGATTTAAAAACAATATTACATTTGTTTATTAACTAATAAATACTATTTATAATTTGTGCGATAGGTGTCAAAATTATAAAAATGTTTTTCAAACAAAGACAAGGGCTTGACTCACACCTCCTGTAATGCATGTTTAAATAATAAAAACTATTTATAATTTGTGAAATAGGTGTAAAAATTATAAAAAATGTTTTTAAAACATAGACAAGGCCTTGAATCATGCCTCCTATAGGTTCACCACAAGCAACAAGAACTGATATAGCAGGAACTCGAGGTTATGTCATGATATGAATAACAATAAAATACATTTAGTGAATCATTCTTATATAATATATTAAATATGAATGTCCTTGACGTCGCACATTGGTTAACCCGGTGATAATGGCGTCATACTCTGCCGACTAATGATGATATTTGTAACATTAGCATGTATGACCAAATTCCATCACAGACACGATTCTCACATTTCTAATTAGTTAAAAGGTTGTGATTATACGGTAGTTGTTAAAAAGGCATGATATTATGGACAGGTTGATTTAATTAAATTATTTACATCTGAATGAGTAATATATTGAAGATAGGTAAAAACACTAATTAATAAAAACTTCTTGTATATTTAAAAGTCACTTTATAATACAGTTTTAAAATAATAAAAAGTTCTTGTATATATAAAAAACTTTAAAACACAGTTTTAAAATTACTGTCGTGAGAAGAGAGGGCGGGTCATCTTCTCACTTTGTCATAATGAAAACAAGTTAAAATAGGAGATCCAGCTGTTTGATGTCATCCCAGCCGATTGAAAAAACACTGTGGGAAAAACAATCTGCTGTTTAATGTGGAAAAGCGAAGTTCTCGCAGTAAAAACCACATATCTGGATGCGTGGAGTATTTACAAATAAAAATGTCCGTGTGGTTCGTTCTTTCAATATAATAAAAGTTAGTTTAAAAGTCCTTTGACACAAATCACATATCGTTGGGTCAGAGCAAAAACATACTTAAGTGACAAATTTTACGAAAACTGTTTTTTGATTGTTTTGGAGTCCAAGTACCTATATCCACCTTTATGGGGTATGAAAGCGTGAATTTATCAATTTTTCTCTGAGATATGGCTTGCCTTAAAATATTGTACGTGCATAAATATCATATTGGTGAGAGCAAGAACATCGTATCTGACTTGTTTAGAGAAAAAACATGGTAAATGAGGGAATCTATCTCTCTGACTATGATGTCATAGCAGATATGACGTCATAATTTATGACATCACGCCTGCGTTTCCATGGTAATAGATTGGAGATAATTAAAATATATACATTTTTTATGCTTACTTTCCTCCAATCTTAGATGGAGATATTGTTGCACAGTCTGCTGGTAAAACAGGGGGGGGGGGGGTAATGAAATATCAAAACCGATAATTCTATAAAAACCAGGCAATGTGAACATCAGAAAATATTAATAGAGTTTTTATGCGGAAAAAAACCAAGTCATTGATAAGCAAGCCCAAAACAAAACTGATCTTCTAAAACTTGCAGAATATCTACAAAGTGATTGTTGACATTATTATAATAAAGTTAGCACCCTTTATATAGGAAAATTAGAGTGTCACATGACCTTATCAACCAATGAATAATTGTCCATCTTCTGATTGTTCTTTTTTTAATGGGTCTTTTAACGTCTATATATTTTACCTCCTGAAAAAAACAAACAAACATAAGCTACGCCTTTAAAAACACAAGTTAAAGGAGACATGTCTGATATATTTATAATAATCTTATATTATGTTTTATTATTTATTTTAAATGTAGATTAAGTGATATAACATGAAATGTACTATGACGGAACAGTTTGCTCAGACATCGACATTCCGACCTCGTCTTCCACGAAATTCCAACTGTCTGTCAAAGGTTTAGTTTTCTTCACCAACTGAGGTAATAAAGACAGTCGCCATGACTTCCAGCAGTATTATAAATATTTACCTATAAATGGAGGTGTTTTCATGTACGTATCTAAACAACCATTATGAAACAGATGACCACAATAAACTCTCTCTATTTGATTTTTACGACCTTTCAGTTGATTCTGAAATAAAATATTTTTCACACATTATCTAATTGTTCACAGCTTGATCCATGTTAAAATGTATCAGCATTCAAATTGATTATTTCACATTTAATTTAATTAAGAAAATAAAATCAGAATATTAACAGTGGAATAATTTCACGGATTTAATAGTTTTTGTGTTTCCATGGAAACAAATAGTACTTTTTGGTATACAAGGGTGCAGCATTATAAATATCTATAACTATAAAGGGCTGCATCCTAGATTAAACCATTATCAATATTATACAGTCTGTCAAGTTTGTTGTTAGAGAATTAATACTCTTTGGTTATTAGACAATAAAATATAAAAAACTCATTACCTCAGAATCTTCAGCTAAAAAATGTTTTTTACACAGTGGACAGTTTTCTAGTGGAAATAATTACAAACAACTTTTAATGAGGGTTTATGTTCGAATGTAGCAGCTCTGAAAAACATAAACAAAATAGAGAGAATATAATTTACAAGACGCTAAAAACTCATCACGGTATTGTTTATACAATTTTTAACACGATTCCAATTTTCTAGATATCTTTTATACAATTTCTAATATTATTCTAATTTTAGAAATATTTTGTGGTGTTTTTACACATAACAACTATTAATTTATTGTATTTTAAGGTTCAATTCTTACAAAATATAATCCTATTTCTATATCATCCAGAAAGGATAACAACACAAATTTATTTTTTAAAATATTCCTATAATAAAATCGTAAATGATTCATCTCCCCTTAAATCAGAATTTAAAACATGTCTGCCTTATACATCACTCAATAAAAACAATTGACAAATATTTCTAAATAATATAGTAAAACAAGCCTTAAACCAGAATTTAAAAGATGAGTCGAAGTCAAGTTCCATGTGAACATATATTAACAAAGAAATCTGGAGAGAGATATTCTAGAAATTAAATAGGCTTTAATCATTTAACTCGGAGTCTTGACATGATAAAAGTAGATGTCAATTTATAAAATGAAAAATAAATAAATTTTTCTTACCTTCTATAGTAAATATATTTATTTCCTGAATTAAGTTGGGGTTAAAGTTGACTTTCATGACCACCAAAACATCACATGAGTTGATTTTCTATTCATGTTATTTAACCTGTGACGTAATAACCCGCTGTGACGTTGTAATCACGTGTTACTAGTTTTAATGGCTGGTAGGTAGCCAGTTTGCGTACAGAATGTTGTTGATAATTGACAGAAAATGGTTTATAACAAATCTTTAAATTTACATCAAAATAAAACAAAACATTTTAATTTAGTGGTAATATAATTATTAACGAGTAAAATAAATAGTATGATTATTTATATTCTATTTATCAAGGCCTAATTCACGCAAATATGATACACATTCTGTTCTATGGAACAAACGAGCCCAGTATAATAAACTACCACCATATTCATCCTTGACATCTACCATGGCACCAGTAGAGACGAGGAGTTTCATCTTCTCTAATGGTTGATAGTCAGACGCAACACAATGAAATATAGGTGTTCGTCCCCACACGTCACGAATATTTAGATCTTTATTATGAAGTATTAAATAGTTGACATCATCAAGTGTACCATCTCGACAAGTATCAAATATTGAATCCACGTCCATTGTATTGTTATCGGTTGTTTTATCATCTGAAATTATATAATATTTATATAAGTTGATTACCTGTTCACCGTCCTGGTGGTGGTTAAAAACCCAGGCCATCTTTAAACTAGGTTATCTTTGTTGTCTGAACGAACAGGTGGGGTAAATAAACCAGTTTTAAAACAACTTAGTCATGATCTAAGCTGGTTTATGTCGGCCATCAGACTTCAGTTAGCTTTGTGCCGGTATATTTCCGTATTATTTGTGGTAATTTGTGGTTTCAGGTAGGATATACACCTGAGTTATTTTAATTATAGTTTTAATCCTTGACCTTGTGGTTTCAGGTAGGATATACGAAATGAAATTAAAATGAAATAAAATGGGGTTTAACGTCCTACTCTTCTGCACCTGACCTGGGCTAATGGAAGACAAGCATACGTCATACAGTGTACTACGAGGGAAAATTTTGAACGGGCAGCGGCACTACGACCTACTCTTATCGAATTCCAACTGCCAAGGGATCTTTTACGTTAATGCCAATGTGTACACGGGACCTCGTTTTTTCGTCCCACCCGAACGACTAGACAACTGTCCTTGTCAGACCCTCCTGCATCACTGACAAGGGGGAAACCACGCCGGAAAATCGAGACAAACTTTCTCGGCCAATGCAGGGATCGAACACCCGACCTCCAGACTAGCGAGCCAGCGCCTTACCCACTTAGCCGCCGTGATTTCCAGGTAGGATATACACCCGAGTTATTTTAATATGTCACAACATGTGAAGATATACAACCCGGGCCTAAAACACTTTCACTTGAAAATTATTTGCCATTTCTTCACTTATTAATTAAAATGGGTAAAACGTAATGACATACCTGGAATTGTCATCCCTTTGTTTTCTTCATCTATTACTAAGTCTAAGTGATCATATGTATCATCAGTATCTGTAATAGAAACATATATTAGTAAGTACAGAAGAATCGTACCATATATAAACAAAAATAGGTTGCCAGACAACGAAACATACGCATACTAATACTAACGTGACTAAAGGCGGATCTAAAAAACATGGACAGGAGGGGGCGCACGGGAGGCGAAGCCGCAGGGTGGAAACAACGAAGCGCTCAAAAGGGGTCCCTGCATGTGGCCGCCTGTGGAGTATTTCGGATTGAAACAAAAAGCCCGGAAATGCCATTTTTCCAGTGACCTGAGACAAGAATCGGGCTCTAAAGTGCGTCCTGTGGATCGACATGAGGGGTGTGGGGAGGTGTGGGTTCTATTTCAGAATCGCACCTCTACCAGTTCCCGGGGTAGTAGAGACTTGAAATTTTCAGGGGATGTTCCGCTGGGTTAGCGATAACCTCACACCAAATTTTTAGCAAAATCGATCTATAACTTTTCATTTTACCGACCTTTAGCTTCTCCATGGGAGATATGTTTATCGGTACGACGCCATTTGCATTTCTTGACAATTTAGACTCGAATAACAAGACACTCAAACGAACTCCAACACTCGGCGCCCCGTGCCTGATGCTGCCGTTCATAAAAGTAATAATAATTTTCGTATATTTTAATTATACGCCCACATGGAAATGTGGTCGTATATTGCAGTCGCCCCCGACCGTCCGTCCACCTATCGTCCACAATTTCTTGTGAACGCTCTAGAGGCTAAAGTTAATACCCGACTGACTTTAAATTTATGCACAGTGTTTAAGGTCATGAGACGAAAAAGCATATAATGGATTTTGAGGGATATCCGATAATTACTGCCAGAGTTATTACCCTTGATCTCTTCAAAAAATATTGTGAACGCTCTAGCGGCTAAAGTTAATATCCGATTGACTTGAAATTTAAGAACACAGTTTTAGGTCACGAGACGAACACGCCTATTAATTTTCAGCGATATACACTAATTACTGCCAGAGTTATGGCCCTTGATCACTTTGAAAAACCTTGTGAACGCTCTAACGGCTAAAGTTAATAGCCAATTGACTTGAAATTTATGCACAGTGTTAAAGGTCACGAGACGAAGAAGCCTATGGATATCCGATAATTACTGCCTGGGTTATTACCCTTGATCTCTCAAAAAATTCTTGTGAGCCGTCTAGCAACTAAAGTTAATATCTGATTGACTTTAAATGTATACACAGTGTCTAAGGTCACGAGACGGAGATTCCTATTGATTTTCAGCGATATCCACTAATTACTGCCAGAGTTATGGCCCTTGATCACTTTGAAAAATCTTGTGAACTCTCTAACGGCTAAAGTTGATATACGATTGACTTGAAATTTATGCACAATGTTAAAGGTCACGAGACGAAGACGCCTATGGATATCCGATAATTACTGCCTGGGTTATTACCCTTGATCTCTCAAAAAATTCTTGTGAACGCTCTAGCGACTAAAGTTAATATCTGATTGACTTTAAATGTATACACAGTGTCTAAGGTCACGAGACGGAGATGCCTATTGATTTTCAGCTATATCCAATAATTACTGACAGAGTTATGGACCTTGGTCACTTTGAAAAATCTTGTGAACGCTCTAACGGCTAAAGTTAATAACCGATTGACTTGAAATTTATGCACACAGTTTAAGGTCAGTTTTTCGACACTTGGCCTTTTGGTACGACCTTCACCCCATACAATATTTTAAAGGCCACATTCTTGACTTGGACCACCGACCCTGACCCTTGGTCGTGTCACACACGGCTTGGTCAGAAAACGGTCAAACGTTAAGGGCCTGTGTTTGAAGGGTGGTCTATGGGCCTTGTCAATATGAAAGTCGTGGGTCAAGGCAGGGTTTGAAAGGAATAAAATCATGGAGAGCTCTAAAAGCTGCACCTAAAATTACAAATTCAGAAAATCGCTCTCCCAAAAACCTCACCTCAGATATTCTAGGAGAGTGAAGAGTCGACTCATGTTTTCTGTGACTTAATCCTTCGTATAATAATACAATAGCCTACATCGGTCACTTTATATTTACTCCAAAGTCTCAATCTCAATGTAGCTTTTTCCCCCAAACAATGTTGAAATAAATTCGCCCTCATTTAAACAATACTTTCATTAGAAGCAATAATCGCCATATCATGGAATTCGCTAAATTGGATATACCCGGATGTGTAAATAACCCGGAGTTTCCCCTAAACTTTCAGAATTCGTCTGCTCATTATAAATGACTGATAGATGACAAAAACGTTTGTATTTCTTATTCGGAATCAAGGCTACATTATTTTAATAATAATAAACAATTTACGAATTAGTGATAAGTTATTTAGGCTATTAAATTTTCTTTAATATTTGCACGCGAATTGACAACGTATTGTCCGCCATGTTGGTATTGGTCGCTCTCACGTACGCAATGTTTTGAATCGACTCGTGCTCATTTTATTTTGGTTCCTCCACATACATCGGCCTATCAACCGTATTTCGTCATTCAGGCTACATTTTTTAAAAATTAAGTACAATTTATACGTAATATGAAACGTTTTATTATTAATTAGACAAACAAAAAACCATCTATCGCAACATCGTATGGTTTTGACTTTTGAATACGTAACCCATTCTTGGTTACGACCGTGAAAATAAGATTGTTTCGATACATTTCAATGCCGATTACTGTCGTTGTTTTTTGTATTTCAGAGGAGAGTCCAAAAAAAAAAAACTCCCCTCAATCAACAAATTGAAAAAATGGCTCTCCTAAAAGGTTCTCCAAGTTTCGATAAGTTGAATGCTTTAGAAATTAAGGCGAGTGATTTAGAAATTAAGGAGAGTGATCTGACATTAAAGCCCCAATAACACTCTTGTTGTAACTGACTAATATGTCCCAATCTTCATTCTGGTCAACAAATCGTATTATTTTAGAATATTCCAATTAAATGATGATATAAATTTCATTTTAACACACCTATTTTAAAAAATTGGAAAAATTCAACCAATTGATTTGAACAGTCTGACGTAAACCTTTTCAAATGTGACTTGGATTTTAAAATAGGTTGTAATGGATAATTTACACAACAGGTAGGACACTTAAACATCTAGTACTTAGAATAAGGGTATTATTTATTTTCTGGAGCTACCAAGCCAGCAAGAATGTTATTGTCCCTTTAAGGAGAGTGATTGGTAGATAAATGTTAATAAACCCTCAATGAATTTGTAAAGGAGAGTGATTTTCAATTTTAAGGGGAGGGAAAAAAACTCCCCTGGGTCGACATTCAGGTGAGCTTTAGGCGCCCGAGAGCGATCACTCGCCTTAAAAAACAATGATTGCGATTATCGATAGCAAAATAACTATTGATACCCAACACAAATCGGTGACCATACATGGCCGTGGATAGCTAAAAATCGGCCACGAATCTGCGGCCAGATTGTAAAATTCGTAGGCCATGCCGCCGAGGCCGACGGCGTCTCAAGCATTGCTTGAGGCCGTTAAATAAAAATAGATTATTTTTACGAGAATTTTATTAAAAGCAAAAGCGTTCGCGTTAATTCATTTAAAAGGTTGGGTGATATTTTAGAAAGAGAACCGTGAGTTAGCCTTCGGTACGAGGAGCGTTGTATATAAAATTCGGGTGCGTTTAAAAATATGTACCTGGGTTTCACTTTAGGTGCATGGTAGGTACGCGAGCGCTTTCGCGCGCCTTTCGTTTCGAGCCCTGTCAAGGTCATGTTACAGAAAACTGAACTCAAACTTTTCACCACGATCTTCCATATTGATCTTTCGAACACAGGCCCTCCACGTTTGACCGTTTTCTGGCCAAGCAGTGTGTGACAGGACCAAAGTCAAGGTCGTTGGTCCAAGTCAAGATTGTGGCCTTTAAATATTGTATGGGGTGAAGGTCGTATTCCAATTTCAAGTGTCCAAAACCTGACTTTGAAAAGTTTGAGTACAGTTTTCTGTAACATGACCTTGACCCTCGACTTTGACCCAGTTACCTCTTTGAAGGGCATCGTTTCTGCTTTAACCTCAAACATCGACCTTCATAATACAACGAGAATTAATGCCATGACAAGCATAAACGTAAAGGCCCTGGGCTCAATGGGAATTTTGGGTTCAAGGTCAAAGTCGATGGCACGGTTGGTTAGCCTTGATTACCGGAGGTCACCACGACCTTTAATATTGACAAGGCTCAAAGACCTCTTTTCGAACTCGGGCCCTCAGCGTTTGATCGTTTTCTGACCGGGTCGTGTGTGACAGGACCAAGGTCAAGGTATGTGGTCCAAGTCAAGATTGTGGCCTTTGATATATTGTATGGAGTGAAGGTCGTACCCAAGGTCAAGTGTCCAAAAACTCACTTTGAAAAGTTTGAGTTTAGTTTTCTGTACCATGACCTTGACCCATGACTTTGACCCTGCTACTTTTTTGGAAGGGCATCGTCTCTGCTTTCACATAGAACATCGACCTTCATAATGTAACGCGCAATAGGGCCATGACAAGCATAAACGTAAAGGCCCCGAGCTCGATGGGAATTTGGGGTTCAAGGTCAAAGTGGAGGTCACGGCTGGTTAACCTTAATTACCAAAGGTCACCACGACCTTTCATATTGAAAAGGCCCATAGACCACCCTTCAAACACAGGCCCTTAACGTTTGACCGTTTTCTGACCGATCCGTGTGTGACACGACCAAGGTCAGGGTCGGTGGTCCAAGTCAAGATTGTGGCCTTTAAAATATTGTATGGGGTGAAGGTCGTACCCAAAGGCCAAGTGTCGAAAAACTGATCTTAAACTGTGCGCTTAAGTTTCAAGTCAATCGGAAATTAACTTTAGCCGTTAGAGCGTTCACAAGATTTTTCAAAGTGATCAAGGGCCATAACCCTGGCAGTAATTAGTGGATATCGCTCAAAATCAATAGGCATCTCCGTCTCGTGACCTTAGACACTGTGTATACATTTAAAGTCAATCAGATATTAACTTTAGTCGCTAGAGCGTTCACAAGAATTTTTTGAGAGATCAAGGGTAATAACCCAGGCAGTAATTATCGGATACCCATAGGCTTCTTCGTCTCGTGACCTTTAACACTGTGCATAAATTTCAAGTCAATCGGATATTAACTTTAGCCGTTAGAGCGTTCACAAGATTTTTCAAAGTTATCAAGGGCCATAACTCTGGCAGTAATTAGTGGATATCGCTGAAAATTGATAGGCGTGTTCATCTCGTGACCTAAAACTGTGTGCTTAAATTTCAAGTCAATCGGAAATTAACTTTAGCCATTAGAATGTTCACAAGGTTTTTTCAAAGTGATCAAGGGCCACAACTCTGGCAGTAATTATTGAATATAGCTGAAAATCCATAGGATCCTCCGTCTCGTGACCTTAAACACTGTGCATAAATTTGAAGCCAATCGGATATTAACTTTAGCCGTTAGAGCGTTCACAAGATTTTTCGAAGAGATCAAGGGTAATAACTCTGGTAGTAATTATCGGATTTCCCTGAAAATCCATTATATGCTTCTTCGTCTCATGACATTAATAAACACTGTGCATAAATTTGAAGTCAATCGGGTATTAACTTTAGCCTCTAGAGCGTTCACAAGAAATTGTGCCGGGGGCGACGGCAATATACGACCACATTTCCATGTGGGCGTATACTTAAAATATACGAAAATTATTATTAATATTATGAACGGCAGCATCAGGCACGGGGCGCTGAGTGTTGGTTTTCGTTTGAGTGTCTTGTTATTCGAGTCTAAATAGTCAAGAAATGCAAATGGCGTCGTACGGATAAACATATCTCACGGGAAAAGCTAATGGTCGGTAAAATGAAAAGTTATTGGTCGATTTTGCTAAAATTTGGTGTGAGGTCATCTCGAACCCGGCGGAACACCCCCTGAAAATTTCAAGTCTCTACGACCCCAGGAACTGGTAGAGGTGCGATTCTGAAATAGAACCGAGGTGTGTGGGGGGGAGGTGGGGGCGCCGCGTTCGCCCCACCCCCCCTAATCCACCCTTTGCACACAGCAGCTAAGTCGTCCGGGCAGAAATATTTTTTTGTGTCGGTAATTCAAACATTTAGATGTACAATACAACATACTAAAAGCCCAGTAATTATAACCTCTACAAGACGGATGGACAGGGGTGACGACAATATACGACCAGATTTGATAAAAATAAAAGCCCAGAAAACAACCCCACTCTGACATGATACAGAACAGACTGTAATCAATAAAAACACTATCAAACCAAATGATAAAAATGTAGGCTACCTGTAACCTATGTATTAACTATACTTTTGACAAGTTTTGTCGTTAAAATTTCCACATGGTCCAACCATAGGCTAGAGAATAGGCTAATTTTACATGTGAAAATTGGACCATAACTCTAAATTGTGGACGACGGATGGATTGATGGACGGACAGCAATACGACCACTTTACCATGTACAACATTATGTACAAGAAAGAAGATATCATGCAACTAGGGCAAACCTGTCTTCACCACATTCTTCTGCTAAATGAAACTCTTGTTAGCTGTCGTCTGCTGAATGACGTCACTTGACGACGGTCGTCCCCGAACGACGTAATTAAATTAGAACGTTAAACACATTGACGCCATGTGCTATTTTTCAATAAACGAAAAGTTATCGCTGAACAGATCAGCCGTTTTTAAAAATATATATTTCCACTGCTTTCTTGATTTCTTACCACTCTGGAGTCATATAGGCCTTGTCTAAATACAGGCGCGGATCCAGGATTTTTTGCAGGGGGGGGGTCCAGGTTTGATAATTGCCACCACCACCATTACCGGGGGGTTTGGGGGCCCTCCCGCCGAAAAATTTGGTAAATTAGATTCAATTTGGTGCATTCTGACGTATTTCAGGAAGGTAAATTCCAAAATTACAGGTCTAAAAATCGCCAATAAAATCGCATTAAAAATTTTCAAGCCCGAGCAGGGGGGGGGGGGGGGGGGGGGTCGGACCCCCTGGACCCCCCCTCTGGATCCGCGCCTGAAATAGAGGGGGTGGATTGTCGGATTCCCCTTGGAATTGGAGACAGGACGCAAACCAATGTCCACAAAATAAAACAAAATCCTTCCTAGACATTTCTTCGTTGAAATTTTTGTTGGACCTAGAAATGTGTTGGGGAAATCTAACAGCCAACATAAATAATTATTATTTCATACGGATACACACAACATACGTGATTGTTTAAGACTATTTGAAGGCCAGATCGACTTTTACCTGACAATTAAAATAAAATACAATTTAGCTTGATTTAGCCCATTTAGGTAGGCTAAAGCTTCGTAGACAAGCTGTAAAATATCAAGTTATCGGAAAATTTTGTGACCAGCAGGACCCTTTTGCTGACAAAATTGTGAGAAATATTGATTCAAGGGAGATAACTACATATTGTAGGCCCATTGACGATAAATAATCCATGAAACTCTTGATTTGTGATACTTGATTGCTTCTATTGTTTTATTTTACTGCGAATCTGATTTAGGTCTACTCAGAAGAATCTATATTGATCAAATGTTATAGATGATTTATTGTTGAAATGTTGTAAAAAAAAGTAAAAAATTGAATATTTTGTGAGATCTCGAAATTAAATTTTGTAGACTTTATGAGAAGAAAACATTAAAATTAATATTGTGCCTGTCGGAATGAACATGATTGCACGTAATATCAACCCTCAATCACAATCATATATAGGAGCAGGGTTCTATTAATTTCCAATGATTAAATAGAACCCCAACTTAAGTGGGTTTCAGAGCTATGGAAGTCTATTGCGGTCATTTCAGAATCTCGACTTGTTGCATATATTGGTGTGCACGTAAAAAGATCCCTTCGCATTTGGAATTCGATATAAGAGTAGGCCGTGGCACCGCCTGCCGGGCAAAATTTCCTTGATAGCACACTGTATGCGTATGCCCGTCTTCCATTAGCCCAGGTTAGGTACAGAAGAGTAGGACGTTAAACCCCATTTCAATTATTAGTAGTGTGTGGTATTGTTGTGTATGAGAAAATTTATATAATTGCATTTGTTTATAATTTTTTTTAATTTGTTTCTTTCTTCAAATTAATGTACGTTGTATAGCCTATCTTATACTTTCTTATGGGGGGGGGGGGGTAGATTAGCCGAATGGTTAGCATGTGCTATCATAAGGTCAGTGATTCCTCGGTTGTACATGACAAGGAGAAGGGTTGCCTGTCCAACCTCGTGAAGGGGTGGGGTAGGTGGGTGCATAGCTGAATGATTGGCATGTGCGTGTTGTATCACAAAGCATGTCATTAATTCGATTAACCAGTGGTACTAGATAAGGAATAGCGTCGTCTGCCCAACCCTCGTGGGTTTTCTCCGGGTCCTCCGGTTTTCTCCCACTGCCAAAGACCACTACGCACAAGCGAATTATTGGAATAAAATTGAACCATGTGTTAGTCCCGAATTCCCATTGTTTTTGTCGAGTGGGGGTTCAACCCCCTTTTCTTTCTCTATATACTCTCTTATAATAAGTCTATTGTTTTATTTTTAAAATAAATGGTATAATTGATGAAGGTGACTTATTGTTAATTGTATCGTTAAGGTCACATGTTATGGTACCAAACCAGTATTTCAATCATGCCAAAATCGTTTTCATGTGTATTTAGTATATATTTCTCTTGGATATTGTTTCACTGAAATACTTGTTTCCAGTAAAAAACAGATTCTTTCAATCATTGGTGCTATTTCTCTACTATTGGCCATATTTATCAGGCCCGTAGCTAGCGCGGGGGGGGGGGGGGGGGCAGCTGCCCCAACTGCCTCAAAGGGCGCCAAATGACGCAATACGAGACCAACGACCAACGTTTCCATAATAGTATAGGCGCCACATAAAGTCGAGTGACATTGGTTGGGTGCCCACGACGATGTTGGCGCCCATCCAATGCCACTTGGTTTTAAAGGCGCCTCGCCAAATGATCCACACGATTAACACAACAGATGGGGCGCCCAAACGGCTTGATCTGTGGCGCCCATAATGACATGATTGGTGGGGCGCCTTATAATGTTGGGCCGCACATAATATCGAATCAGATTGGTTGGGCGCCCACGACTAGATCAGTGGGGCGCCCAAAACGGCATGATATGCGGGATGCCTTATCCCAGAGGGGCGCCAATAATGCCGAGATCATGGGCGCCCCATAATGCTGAGATCACGGGCGCCCATAATATAATGCTAGTGAGATTTGTTAGGCGCCCACGAATGAATTGGGCGCCCAAAACGGCTTGATAATTTTCTAAATTCAAACGGCATGTTTTGTGGGGTGCCCCATCTCAGAGGGACGCGCATAATGCCGAGAGCATGGGAACCCATAATATAATGCTTGTGAGATTGGTTAGGCGCCCATAAATGAATTGGGCGCCTCATCTTAGAGGGACGCGCATAATGCCGAGAGCATGGGAACCCATAATATAATGCTTGTGAGATTGGTTAGGCGCCCATGAATGAATTAGGCGCCCAAAACGGCTTGATAATGTTCAAAATTCAAACGATATTATTTGTGGGGTGCCCCATTCAGGTGGGGCGTCCATGACATAATGTTAGTGAGATTAGTTAGGCGCCTACAAATGAATTGGGCTCCCAAAACGGCTTGATCTGTGGGGTGCCTTATCCCGGGAAGGCGTTCATAATGACTTGAATGGTGGAGTGCCTTAAACTGTTGGGCCGCAAATAGTAGGCCTACATACTGCTGAATAAGATTTGTTGGGTGTCCACAACTTGTTCAATGGGGTTTCAAAAACGGCATGATTTGTGGGGTGCCTCATATCCCAGGGGGACGCCCATAATGCTATTGAGATTGTTTAGGCACCAACGAATGAATTAGGCGCCCAAAACGGTGTGATAATCTTCAAAATTCAAACGACATAATGTGTGGGGTACCTCTTCCCGGAGGGGTGCCCATAATGACGAGATAATGGGCGCCCATATTATAATGCTAGTGAGATTAGTTAGGCGCCCATGATATAATGCTAGTGAGATTGGTTAGGCGCCCACGAATGAATTGGTCGCCGAAAATGGCGTGATATCTTCAAAATTGTAACAAGTCGCACTCTAACCCGATTCCTCACTTTTCATTTTTCTCATAAATTATTATAGGTATGTTAAAGTCGTATTCCTTACTTACAAATGTTGATATTGTTCATATCCAAGTATCATAATACGCCAATATCATAAATTGAAACCCTATTCCCCCCCCCCTCCATTTTTTTTTTCTTTGGGGGGTGGGGGGCACCATAGGCACTGTGACTTTTCGGGCCGACGGGTAAAGTGAAAACCAAAAAATGTTATTAAATCTGGTTGGCAAAATAAAGTGCCCGAAATCTTTTAATTGAATACCGCCAATTTGTAATAAATTGACTATGGATTTAAACATATCTGGAACCACATTTTTCGTCAATGATTATTTTTTGTCAATTCAATTACAACAATGGCCCGTGAAATCCCTCTCTGGTCAGCAACGTGACAGCCCTTCGTTTAATCTTGGGTCTTCCCTAAAAATTTTGGACAGTGATTTAAGGTATCGTATCCGTTCAGATATCCTCGTTTATCACGCAATTACTTTTTTTTGGCAATATTCTGCTACATATACATACACTGGTTAATTGGGTATAACAAAAGCGTGAGCCA
This sequence comes from Patella ulyssiponensis, assembly GCA_963678685.1. Classification (NCBI taxonomy): domain Eukaryota; kingdom Metazoa; phylum Mollusca; class Gastropoda; family Patellidae; genus Patella; species Patella ulyssiponensis. Next base: position 2,322,303 of record OY783226.1, read on the forward strand.
TGACATAACGTTATATAAACATGTTTGGTCTAAATTGGATATATGTTTAAAGCGTAATGGCATTGCTACGCAGTTAGCTATTGGTTGTTAATCGGACTATTGACAAGTCATAATTTTGAACATAAATTTGCTTCCATTTATGGTACGCCACCGAAGGTAGACTATATCGGACTACATTTAAGTTGCTGTATTCAGCGGCTGGAATATCAGGAAACACGTTTACGGCAGTCAAATTTTTTTCGAGACGGCCCCGTCTCCATGGAATATAAGCGACGGATTGGAATTCGACTCGGCCAGCTAATTTAGGCTATATCAGACCACCTATTGTTTCAGGGACTGGAATAGCAAGAAAACACGTTTGCGGTTGTCGAATTTTCCCACTAGACGTCTTTAAGGCTAATCCAAACCCCATGGAGAGCACTCTATAAACCATTCCGCGGTGTAAGCACATGTACATCGGCGCCCCCAGAAGCCCCATTGGCGCCCCCGTACACCTTTGCCCCCCCCCTCCTAACAATTTTGGGCTAGGTAGTTTTCATTGTATCACTATCAATGCAACATACAGTCATGCAACATATAGTCATCCCGACATACTTGGAGAAAAATTCTCTATGACAAATGTACACAAACTAACGTGGACCGCCTCATAAAAGGTATTCCATGGTCTATTTATGGCTATTGACCCGTGACCCTATGACGTTCATGGCTTTTATGGTTTCTGATTGGCCTAGAATTTGATTTTTTCACCCATTATGGCTACACTTGACAAATATAGTTCGAGGCGTAACTCTAGTGCTAGACGTATTATGCAATATCGGCGCAGAAATCTGGTTAACTTATGCAACAAAGCGTCATATTTTCAACCGGAATTTGCTGGGACGAGATGAAATGATATTCGGGGCTAAATTGCTGCCTCAGTGGGGGGAAACCCGGTGAAACCAGAAAAAACCCACACGGTTCAAGCAGCGAATTGAAACCGTGCCACTTGAATCAATGACAGACCTCACCTTCCCCTACGTCCACGCCAATGTGTAGGCTACACCCCTCGATTTTTGTCCCATCCGACAGATTACACGTTATCCGTTGCCAGGCCGTCCGTCTTCCATCTTACATAACTGACAAGGGGGGACATCTCCAGAAATAGTCCGACGCACTTCGATGAAGCTAGGGAGCAAACGTCCTACACACTGAGCCATTGTAGCCACCACTTCATTTCGTTTTCTGGCAAGGAACCTCGTTTTTTATTTATACCATTCGAACGACTATACGTTGTCCCATGCCAGGCCTTCCGCCCTATACCAGTGACAAGCAAGAACACCGACCGAAAAAACCCGGAGTAGTCGAGATTCTAAAATGGCCGCAATAGGCTTCCATACAGAGTATAGCCTAATCTCTGATTTAAATCGGCGAGAGGGGGGTGGGTGGCTGAAGGGTTAGTGTGCGCGCGCTGTATCATAAAGTCTGTCATTGAGTCAACTGGCGTGGTTTCGATTCCCCGGTAGTACGTGACAAGGAGTAGGGTTGCCTGTCCAACCTCGTGGGTTTTCTCGGGGTCCTCCGGTTTCCTCCCAATGCTAAAGATTGTGAATTATTGAAATAAAATTAAACCATACGTTAGTCCCGAAATGACCTAGTTTGTGTTGAGTGGACGTTAAACTCCATTTATCTCTCTGATTTAAATCTTTCGGGGAAATTCACATACTCTCAGAAATGATTGCAACCAAAATAGCTGAAAAATGCATTTTTTTTTTCAGTGATTTTTATTGACTATAAAGGTCAATGATTTTCGTCCTGAAGAATAAATTAACCAGAACAAAGTAATTACGTGCGCATCTTTGTTAAGGCAACGAAAACCACATTTAAAAAAAAAGAGCTAAAGTCACTCGAACAAAATTTCTACTTGACATTGAAATATCGACTACTTAATTTTACCCATACTTAAAATTAGGTAGATAGGCCATTACACGAATCATTATAAAAGACATTGAGTCCTAATGTTATGTATACATGCTATCATAGATCGTATCAGAACAGTTCTGTGATGCTATCAACACTAACGCAAAAATGGATTTTAACTTCAGTCATATAATAACCTCATTTTTTATTTTAATGGAAATGAAATAAAATGGGGTTTAACGTCCTACTGTTCTGTTCCGAATGAAGACATGCATATGTCATACAGTGTGCTATGTCTCATACGAACAACTCAATAACTGACTTTACCAGGCCCTCCGTCCTGCATCACTGACAAGGAGAAACCACGCGGGAAAATCTGGATGATCGAACACCCGGCCTCCAGGCTAGCGAGCCAGCGTCTTACCCACTAAGCCACGTGGACCCGCGTTTAAACTAACCAGCATAAATATACTTGCGATTAAATCACAAAAAACATATGCCTTAAAATATTATGGTTTAATGAAAGGTTAAGCAAAACAACAAATTAATAGTTTACATAAGGATTGTTCATAAATTGAAGTGGAAATTATCTAAACGAAACAAGATCATTGCGATATAAACATATATTATTTTTAGTTTCATCAAAATCGGATAAAAATTGTAACCTCTAGAGGGCCCACAAACATTTTACATACCTTAACACTATTTGCGTGTAAGGAGGGGCCATTTTGGTCCGATATTCACGAAATTCGAACTCGATAATCTTTATTAGTAAGTGCAAGAGGAAGGCACTACACGCAAAACAAAAATCTACAAGATAAACCCGCGGACAAGACAGAAAATAGACATTGCAAAAAATAAACAAATATCAAATCAAGTGAATGGATCCGGGGGTCAGCCGTAAGCGTCCACTGCGTTGTATAGTTCCGGGCCTGTTATGGTTCAGGCTTCACTAAAATGATTTACAAAAAAAAAAAGACGTAACAGAAATAATGCGACCAATCTTGACAGTGGTTGTCTCTTAAATGGCGATAGTCTGCTAGTTGACGTCAGGTAATAAAACGTCAAACACTGTCCAGAATAATCCGGACGGAATCTCGGAAAACGCTAAAATAATAAGTTTAGTGAGCAAACAGGAGCAAAGTCTAACAAGAACATGGTGATATACAAATTACGACCACGTCAAAATCGTATAAGACTTGTCGTAAAATCAGGCTTCAAAATCCATGAAGTAACAGTCTCAAACAATGGTTACAATTATTATCCGATTTAAACAAAACATTTGAATATGTCACCGTTACACCGTAATGTTAGTTTTGTTCGAGTTTCGTGAAAATCAGACCAACCCTGCCAGCCAAATATCCGCCCTTCGTATGCAAATAGTGTAAACATCTGGTATATCAAGGTTGTAGACCAGGGGCGGATTGGGCCGTCGGGTGATCGGGCGATGGCCCGAAGGGCCGGTCGGACAAAAAATGAAAATGAATTAATTTTGTCCAATTCGTCTAAAAAAACCTTTTTCTTCTGACCATTATATGGGGGGCGGGGGTATTAGACCGGCAATGGAGCGATGATGATCATGTTGTATGTGGCTGGTGGCTTTAACGCGCCGACACGGCCAGTAAAAGGGATCGCTACGACACGGGAGTCCGAGCCGGTTCCTGGTCCTAATCCGCCCCTGTTGTGGACCCTCCAGAGGTCACAATTTTGAACGGATTTTGATGAAACTTGAAATGCATGTTTATAACCCACAGATCTTGGCTGCTTTCATATTCGTGCATATCGGATTATTACTTCCTAAATAATGGCCCTTGATTGTACGAGAAATCGTATTTTAGATTTTGGATTCAATTTTTTATGACCGTTATCCTATATAATGAAAGTTGAATTCGTATGTCTTTGCGGACCCTCTAGAGGTCACATTTTTTATCCGATTTTGATGAAACTTAAACTACATCTTTATATCGCAAACATCTCAGCTCCTTTGGATATTTGCATATTTCAGACCATAACTTTCGAGATTATGGCCCCTGATTGTACGAAATATCGCTTTTGTTTTTAGCTTGTACTCTACCTTTCTCTTGCAAAATGCAGGCGTATCCTGCCTGGCAGCCGCGGGTTAACAATGTATCGACTATCGGTGTCGTTTTTAACGTTGAAAGTTAACTGTTGCGATCATATAATGTACTCAACGTTGAAAGTTAACTGGGGCGATAATATAAAGAGATTGGACATTACTGGTTTTCAGTTCACAGAAGTCGCCGAACACTGCATCTGCATCAACTCGTAGTGTTTTATAGGATTGCTAATGATAAAGTTTGCAAATGTCCTATGAAACTAATAAACCACAAGCCCTGCCCTCTCCAAAGCAGCAACTCTTATAAAAACGTGCAATAATACGGGAGATAGAGAGAGAGAGAGAGATATGGGGTTTAACGTCCACTCGACACAAACTAGGTAATTTCGGGACTAACATATTGTTTAATTTTATTTCAATAATTCGCTTGCGCGTAGGGGCCTTTAGCAGTGGGAGGAAACCGACGAGGTTGAGAAGGGGCCCCTATCTCCGTGCCAATACACTCGAAACCACTGCCGCAAGCCATAGCTGACCGGCCAGCTAGAGGTCGAAGCGCGGCACTCTAGACCACTAGCCCCCCCCCCCCCCCCGTGCAATAATACTTATATGTTCTCTGAAAATTCCCCTGCCATTGTAAAAGTATCGTTCATTTTATCTCAACATGAACAAATCATTAATTTACTTTCAACATTGTATCTGCAGCAAAGACAACCACTATGGGTCCACATGCTAAAAAAGTCATTTTTCATACAATCCGGGACCATAATGCACGAAGTCATGGTCCGATATATGCTATTATTGAAAGGAACTGAAACCTGTTGGCGATAAACCTATGTTGCAAGTTTCATCAAATTCGGATAAAAATTGTCACTTCTAGAGTGTCCAAAAATCAATTCTGGACAGACAGACATGGGCGACAACAATATACGTTCACATGACGATGTGGGTGCATAACAAAGGGTCTTACCTGCTCCATTTTCCAATAGCACATCAGCCATCTTTTCGTCACATTTAGCACGGGCTTCCATCAGTGGTGTTCTACCGAACACATCTTTAGCATTAACAGGTGATCCAGCATCCACCAACAGTTCCATTATGGCAGATGAGTCAATATCCAAACGACCTGCATTTGAGTTCGCTGCTACGTGAATAGGTAATTTTTCGTCTTTGTCAGCCACCTTAACAGAAGAATTCAGTTTTATGAGACAATCTATTGTCAAGGCCTTTCCGCGTTGAATGGCTAGAATTAATGGAGTTTGGCCATTTTCATCCTTGGCATCGATATCCGCACCCTTTTCAGCGATATATTTGACGATTTCTGGAATGTCATGATCAGAATCACAGGCATAGTGTAAATATGTTCGCTGGTTAACATCCACAGAGCTAATGTCAAAATCTGTAAAAGAACTAACATGTTTCAAAGTATCCAAACTGTTTGATTGGACTGCTGCACGAATAAGTTGTTGAATGTCAGCTTTACTCTGGCGTTCCATGACCAATTTCTGGTCACGTAAATAATTCATTTTATCTTTTGCGTCGTTCTCGGAATTAGCGGCAAGGCTTAATAAATCGAACCCAAGCTTCGTTGTTATTTCAGATAAATTGGCAAAATTTTTGATGAAGTACGGAAAAAATAATTGCAGTTCTTTTAAATATCCAAATAAGCATACATAGTGTAAAAAATGTCCTTCATCAATTGTACCACTACCAAGTTGCATCATCAACTTGGGGTTTAGCAGCAATTTAGCACTATCTAGAGTAAGAAATTTATGCAAGAAATTACTGTCAAGAAATGCTTGGTGGAATAAAACAGCTTCATTTCCCTCCTGCAACTCACAAGAGAATCTTTCATATAGATCAACATAACAATGTGGCTGAATAAAAACCTTTTGGTCACCTGGTACGGTAGAAACGTGATCTATTAAGAGATCAAAAGGACAGTATTTTATCGCCAGTTTTATAAATCGTTGAGAGACATGAAGCAGAAAGCACCTGACCACCTTTTCTGGTAAAAACATACAATTCTCCTTGTCCTCATCACATATTACATAAGAACCAGTTAAATGTTTGCATGAATCCAGAATATCTTCTACACCACAGGTATTCCCCATTTCACGTTGTATTTGAGTTTGTATTAAGTGATTCGTCTTTTGTCGGATTTCATCCTCAGAGATAGGTTGTGGACTAAATATAACCAATAAAGATATATACTTAATCCTATCTTCATTCCAGAAAATATCGTATTCCCTGCGCAAAAATTCAAATAGACCATTCAATATCCTAGGTGCATTTACTCTCGCGGTTTTACTACAAAGACTCACAATACCTGGAAAACCAAAGCATCCTGAACTGTGTTCCAGCATCTTCTTCAGCTGTTTTTCGGAACAGTTTCTGAAATGGTATCGCAAAATATCTTCTTGTTCATCCTTTGACAACTGGAATTGCCTTCCATGAAGCTCTAACTGATATGACCAAGAGAATATTTCATATTTCCCCAGAAGATGCCGACAAGCCTGATGGACATCATTTCTCATAACATAGATTATTGCCGATTTGCGTTTTTGTTTTTCTAAGAAAAATAATTCAAAATGTTTTGGCCATTCTTGCATTTGTTGTTTTATTGTTCGTGTCCAAATACCAAACATATCATCAATGATCAGGAGGTAGCTATCCTCATCGGTAAAAGTTATGGAATCCATGTCTCTTGGGTGTCCTATTTCCAATGGAATAAAATGTTTATGGGCCTTCAAGAACGAATTGGCGATCATCCGACATAATACTGTTTTACCATCTCCTACAGCGCCAATTATACCCAAGATAAAATATTCTTCCAAAATACGTTTCCCTTCTCCGAAGGCCCTTGTTTCTACAAACTGCTTACTTGTGGAATCACCGAGTAAATTTTCGGCATCTTTAAAGAAAGGAAAATGAATATTAAGTATGGTATAAAAACGAAATTAAAGCAAAACATTTCCCCTCACAACAGTCTCTTAGCTATAAAAACGTCAAGGCTCTCATCATGAGATGGAAATATACCCATTTATGTCATTTTCCAGGGAAGGGTGAAATTCTATATGAACCGATCACACGTGCTAGGTGATCAAATTTGATATCGCCATAGTTTAAAGAGATCAAAAGATATACACCAAATCCTAATTCTAGAATATTCTGATAGTAATGAGATAACAGGTACACCAAATCCTAATTTTAGATAGGTCAAAAGATAAGATGATAAGTGGTACACCAAATCCTAATTCTAGAATGCTATGGTAAGATATGTCGCTGTGTGGCTATTTGGCGGCCCTTTTGTTTTTCACGATACCGTCATTCTTTGTCCATCTATCGATTGGCTTTAATAAATAGCTTGAACCCTTATGCCAAGATTGGTTAGTCATATGGCATTTTACGCCCACCTCCTCCGAATATTGAGTGTGGTCACCCATGTACGGATTTGTTAAATAATAGGGACAGTATTATTTTGTGTTCTATGATCATGCAATCATAAAATAAGGGTGGGTTGATAGTGCATCTTGATTATATTCCATATTTAAATCATTTAATATATTCCTAATGGTGGTATTGACCTGATAACTATATCATTTAATGGGAGTGGGGTGGATGACCAAATGGTAAGCACGTGCGTGCTGTATCAGAAAGCCTGTCATTGAGCATATTCCTGAAGCAATGGCCCGAGAAATTCCTCTCTGGCCACTGCTGGATTAGCTTCTGATTCTTGAACTTTTGCGGGAGTCTGTCTATTCTTCCCGTTCAATCAAAGCTATTACTTGAGTACAGCAACATGACAGTCCTTCGTTTAATCTGGATCTTCCCTAAAACTTTGGACAGTGATTTAAGGTATTAAAAACGGTGAAAGTATGTTCGTTTCCAAACAGTATTGTTTACATCCCATTCGACTTGATAGCCTCGTTTTTCTCACAATTAGTTTTACTGCAGTATTCTGCTATGTACGGGTTAATTGGGCATAATAAAATCATGAGCCATGACGTAACCTTATGTAAACATATTTGGTCCAATAATGGCACTCGTAGAGCAGCTAGTCATTGGTTGGTAGTCGGACTACTGACCAATCAAAATTTAAAACAACAATATCCACTCATTACAGCAGTGAGTAGTAGGATTACCTCTAATCAAACGGAACACTGCGAGGAGTATGGTCATTGAGTCAACTGGCGTGGTTTCGAATCCCCGGTTATACGTGGTAAGGAGTATGGCCGCCTGTCCAGTTTCCTCCCACTGCTAAAAACCCCTACGCGCAAGCGGATTATTGAAATAAAATCAAACCATATGTTAGTCCTGAAATGACCTAGTTTAATATGTTCCTACTGGTAGTTTTGACCTGATAACTATATCATAAAATCCTACATTATTTATTAGACAATGTAGACTCTAGAACCAACCTGTTTGGTATTTAGTTTTTACACGTTCTGGTTTTGGTTGTGGATTCTGCTGCACAAGGGTTATATTTAGTCCACTAGATTTTTTCCGCTCATTTTTTTCACGCTGGAGTTGTCTAATTCTTTTCTCAAAATCACATGTTATTTGTTTTAGTGTCTTAGTGTATGCTTGTTCAGCTTCCTTGAACATTTGATGTGTATAGGAGCGTCCTTTGTTTTTAGTAACTGTTGTTTTAATAGTGTTTATAATGGCCTCGATTTCTGGGTTGTCATCGATCGTGACATCACTAACATAATTCACAACTAAACATCTGTCTTTACAACGATCTAAAATATCTTTTAATGACATTGGTAATTCTGGAAGTAACTGTTCTTTGGATTTAATCTCCCGGCCCTTGTTATTCAGTATTACAATAAGATGTTCATTCATGTCTTCACCAAACACGTCGCACAGAGACCGCAGGGTATTTTCTTCCTCTTTAGTAAATCTCACATCAATTCTGACAACCATTAAAAATATGTCAATACCAGTAGATTTAAAGATGGAGAGAAACTTTTTAACAGTATCTGTATTGTCGTCTCTTGTGTCAAATAAGCCGGGGGTGTCCATGATGGTCAAGTTAGTATCTTCATCTAATGTCCGTTCTCCATTTGAACAAACTGATGTACACGAATGCATCGAATCACTGCACTTAAAATGATCTCTTTGTAGGAGTAAATTTCCCAAGTGACTTTTACCAACGCCGGTTCTACCAATGAGCGCAACTCTGATGTATGAAGGAATTTGTTCACCTGTAAAATAATAAAGGGTTATTTTTCTAATGTTAGCATGAAATAAAACTTAACAAACAAAATCAAACGGGTTGCAGTATCTCAAATCGTACACCCCATTCAATAGTTCCCAGAGAGAGAGAGAGAGAGATAGGGAGAGAGAGGGAGAGGGAGAGAGAGAGTTTCGGTGAAACAAATTACAATCAAATTCATGGTATATAGCGATGGGTGTCAAGGTAGTAAGTAATTAAACATTGAGATTTGTACAGGAAAAATTACATGTATATACTCAGTTGTAGAAATTAAACATGGCTTGGATTACAGAATGAATAAATTATATTTGGAATGAAATAATCAATGGCTTACATATCGAATTTACAATTGATGCGGATGATCTGCATTCTTGTAGGTTCTAACGGATAACTATCTTCTTATAAATCATGATGTCATCCATGTCATACCTCAACGCTATTCGTTCTATTGATATAAGAACTATAGGAGAATCCCTGAAGGGATATTTAAATGATTATCACTGACAAATTCAAATAATGGGATCGAATATCAATTGTACTATTTTACTTACCCGGTGCTAATTGTTCGGCTACTGCTCCATATCCTGATTTCTTTAAACAACAGATGAATTTAGGATATGCATTTATACCACAAGTTAGAAGAATATTCAGAAATCTACGTATCATTTTACTTGTGCCGTTAGATTCCGCTTTTCTGATTTGTTCCAAGTCATCCTCATTTAGCACATATATCTCAGTTAAACTGTCTAATAATGGTTGTAGGGGACGCAGATTGTCGATTAAATAGACATAGTTAGATATTATCTTATATTCATCTTCAGGTAACATCGTCCCCCCCTCCCTTATAGGTTTAACATTTCTCCTGTCAGGATGGGATGAGCTCTCTAGAAAATTAATAACACAATATTATACCTGTGTCTATAAAAAACATAAATATTATAACAACAATGTTTGTTTATTAGCCGTTGGTTTATAAACATACATTTCAAGTTTCATCAAAATCGGATCATAATTGTGACCTCTATAGGGTCCACAACCTTGATATAACATATTTTCACACATTCGCGTACAAACGGCGGCCATTTTGTACGTCAATTTTGGTCCGATTTTCACGAAATCCAATCTCAACCTCCATTACCATGTAACGTTGATATAATTAAACGGTTTTTTTTTAAATCGAATAATAATTTTGACCTCCAGAGGGACCACAAGCTAAAAAGGACGATTTGTCGGACAACCAGGGGCCATAATTCAGGAAGTGACGATCCGATGGGCGTAAATATCGACAGGAACCAAGATCTTTGGGTTATAAACATACATGTCAATTGTCATCAAAATTGGTTCAAAATTGTGACCTCTATAGGGTCCATAAGGTAAAAACATGATATTTCGTATAATCAGGGGCCATAATCCATGTAGTTTCGATCCGATACATGTCAATATCGCCAGCAGCCGAGATCTTATGGGGATAAACCTATATATCAAGTTTCGTCAAAATCGGATAAGAATTGTGACCTGTAGAGAGTCCACAAACAAATTGTTGACGGACAGACAGACGGGTGTCCGGGCGGACAGGGGAGACGACAATATACGTCCACATGAAAATGTGGGCGTATAAAAAGACGGGCAGAGCCGACGACGGAATACTTCCACACGAAATTTGTTTTTTTAAGATTACCTGGAACTTTGGAGATGGGGTCTGTAATATCTTTATTATCAAACTTCTGACCGCATTTTGGACAAAATACAAAACTTTGATTCGAATTATAGTGACAGTTTGGGTTTTTACACTTCATATTGAAACTGAAATATAAATAATAATGGTATTTGATCAAAACGATCTTGTTTTAGATCTAGTGGAAAAACACGTTCAAGAATCTGTGATGGGATTGTTAAATTAGTAACTAACTCAGAAGACATCATTATTTATTTGTCAATTAACTAGCCTTTGTTCTACTGCTGTATTTGTAGATTACTTGGATAAATTTCGTCGGCCGAGAATTAACTAGTTCTATCTGTCAAACTGAAAAAAATTTTTTTATTGTATTAAAATAATCCCTTCTCAAGTAGCTCCATTTTGATTTCAATATAATCCCTGTGTCATATTTCCCTAAAATGTTATACCCATTATTACAAAGGTGTATCTGTAAATTTAGTCTTCCACTAAGTGTTAATCCCAGCAAACACAAAACGTTTTGGTAACATTCGTAATTGGTTCTAATATGGTTGCGTTCTGAATGTTTGTTTAAGCACGTTCTCCGAACGTTCAGAAAGGGTTCAGAGATAGACTGTACTTTTTCTAAACGTTCCAGAAACATCGCCAAAATGTTGTCTTTTGACGTTTTAATTTTACTGTCATTCAACAATAACGGAACGTTATTTTGAATGTTTTTATAATGTTCCATCGGCAAACGTTGCATTAAAACATTAGATTAATGTTTTTTTTTATGACGTTATATCGTTGATACGGTGATACGTTACTAAACATTAGTTAATATCATTCTACTGATGTTTATTTTAGAAACGTTCAGATTAGTTGTTCCAAGAACGTCAACGGAACCACCTGATTCAACGTTATTTGTCAAGCCTGGTCAGACAAACTGTAGACGTCAGTAAATTATGTTCTGATAACGTAACTTTTGTAACGTTTTAAATTATGATTCTTTGAACGTTGGTAATACATTTGTTTGTGACGTTATATTGATTATATTGAATTTCAGTTTTTAAAACGTTCTGTTTTCCTAATCTAAAAACGTTAAAATAAAACGAAAAATAAACCCTTCCAATAAAGTTCGTAAAACGTTGTATTTCTATTTTACATTCTTTACTTCTTACATCATTAGCAAACGTTGCATTATAACATTAGATTAATGCTTCAACCATGTTTTTAATGACGTTATATCGTCGATACTGTGAAACGTTACTAAACATTAATTAATATTGTTCTCCTGACGTTTACTTTAGAAACGTTCAAACCGGTTGTTCCGAGAATGTCAGGTGAACCACCTGAATCAACGTTATTACGCAAGGCTGGTCAGACAACCTGGAAACGTCAGTAAATTATGTTCTTCTAACGTGACTTCTGTAGCGTTTTAACTTATGATTCTTTGAAGGTTAGTAATACATTAGACTAATGTTACGACTCCGTTTTTTTTATGACGTTATATCGTTGATACTGAGAGACGTTACTAAACATTAGTTAATATCGTTCTACTGACGTTTACTTTAGAAACGTTCAGATTTGTTGTTCCAAGAACGTCAACTGAATCACCTGATTCAACGTTATTTGTCAAGCCTAGTCAGACAAACTGTAGACGTCAGTAAATTATGTTCTTCTAACGTAACTATTGCAACATTTTAAATTATGATTCTTTGAACGTTGGTAATACATTTGTTTGTGACGTTATATTGATTATATTGAATTTCAGTTACTAAAACGTTCTTTTTTCCTAATCTAAAAACGTTAAAATTAAACGAAAAATAAAGCCTTCCAATAAAGTTCGTAAAACGTTGTATTTCTTTTTTATATTCATTACATCTTACATCATTAGCAGACGTTGCATTAAAACATTAGAGTAATGTTTCAATCCCGTTTTTTATGACGTTATATCGCCGATACTGTGAAACGTTACTAAACATTAATTAATATTGTTCTACTGACGTTTACTTTAGAAACGTTCAAGCCAGTTGTTCCAAGAACGTCAGCTGAACCACATGAATCAACGTTATTTCCCAAGGCTGGTCAGACAACCTAAAAACGTCAATTAATTATGTTCTTTTAACGTAACTATTGTAGCGTTTTAACTTATGATTCTTTGAGCGTTAGTAATACATCAGACTAATGTTTCAACTCCGTTTTTTATGACGTTATATCGTTGATACTGTGAGGCGTTACTAAACATTAGTTAATATCGTTCTACTGACGTTTACTTTAGAAACGTTCAGATTGGTTGTTCCAAGAACGTCAACTGAATCACCTGATTCAACGTTATTTGTCAAGCCTGGTCAGAAAAACTGTAGACGTTAGTAAATTATGTACTTCTAACGTAACTTTTGTAACATTTTAAATTATGATTCTTTGAACGTTGGTAATATATTTGTTTGTGACGTTAAATTGATTATATTGAATTTCCGTTTTTAAAACGTTCTGTTTTCCTAATCTTAAAACGTTAAAATAAAACGAAAAATAAAAACTTCCAACATAGTTCGTAAAACGTTTATTTATATTTTACATTACTTACATCTTACATTATTAGCAAACGTTGCATTTAAACATTAGATGAATGTTCCAACCATATTTTTGTTTGACGTTATACCCTCGGTACCGTAAACCGTTACTAAACATCAATTAATATTATTCTACTGACGTTTACTTAAGAAACGTTCAGATTAGTTGTTCCAAGAACGTCAGCTGAACCACCTGTTCAACGTTATTTCCCAAGCCTGGTCAGACAACATGGAAACGTCAGTAAACTATGTTCTTCTAACGTAACTTCTGAAGCGTTTTAACTTATGATTCTTTGAACGTTAGTAATACATTAGACTAATGCTTCAACTCCGTTTTTTATGACCTTATATCGTTGATACTGCGAGGCGTTACTAAACATTAGTTAATATCGTTCTACTGACGTTTACTTTAGAAACGTTCAAATTGGTTGTTCCAAGAACGTCAACTGAACCACCTGATTCAACTTAAAAACGTCAATTAATTATGTTCTTCTAACGTAACTATTGTAGCGTTTTAACTTATGATTCTTTGAACGTTAGTAATACATCAGACTAATGTTTCAACTCCGTTTTTTATGACGTTATATCGTTGATACTGTGAGGCGTTACTAAACATTAGTTAATGTCGTTCTACTGACGTTTACTTTAGAAACGTTCAGATTGGTTGTTCCAAGAACGTCAACTGAATCACCAGATTCAACGTTATTTGCCAAGCCTGGCAAGAAAAACTGTAGACGTTAGTAAATTATGTACTTCTAACGTAACTTTTGTAACATTTTAAATTATGATTCTTTGAACGTTGGTAATATATTTGTTTGTGACGTTAAATTGATTATATTGAATTTCCGTTTTAAAACGTTCTGTTTTCCTAATCTTAAAACGTTAAAATAAAACGAAAAATATAAACTTCCAATATAGTTCGTAAAACGTTGTATTTATATTTTACATTCTTTACATCTTACATTATTAGCAAACGTTGCATTTAAACATTAGATGAATGTTCCTACCATGTTTTTGTTTGACGTTATACCCCCGGTACCGTGAACCGTTACTAAACATCAATTAATATTATTCTACTGACGTTTACTTAAGAAACGTTCAGATTAGTTGTTCCAAGAACGTCAGCTGAACCACCTGATCAACGTTATTTCCCAAGCCTGGTCAGACAACCTAGAAACGTCAGTAAATTATGTTCTTCTGACGTAACTTCTGAAGCGTTTTAACTTATGATTCTTTGAACGTTAGTAATACTTTAGACTAATGTTTCAACTCCGTTTTTTATGAAGTTATATCGTTGATACTGTGAGACGTTACTAAACATAAGTTAATATCGTTTTATTGACGTTTACGTTAGAAACGTTCAGATTAGTTTTTCCAAGAACGTCAACTGAACCACCTTATTCAATATTATTTGTCAAGCCTGGTCAGACAAAATTTAAACGTCAGTAAATTATGTTTTTCAAACGTAACTTTTGTAGTGTTTTAACTTATGATTCTTTGAACGTTAGTAATATATTTTTGGTGAAGTTATAATTATTATTATTGATTACATTGAATTTCAGTTTTTAAAACGTTCTGTTTTCCTAATCTTAAAACGTTAAAATTAAACGAAAAATAAACCCTTCCAGTAAAGTTCGTAAAACGATGTATTTCTACTTTACATTCTTTACATCTCACATCATTTGCAAACGTTGCATTAAAACATTAGATTAATGTTTCAACCCTGTTTTTATGACGTTATTTCGTCGATACTGTGAAACGTTACTAAACATCAATCAATATTATTCTACTGACGCTTACTTTAGAAATGTTCAAATCAGTTGTTCCGAGAACGTCAGCTGAACCACCTGAATCAATGTTATTTCCCAAGTCTGGTCAGACAATTTATAGACGTCAGTAAATTATGTTCTTCTAACGTAACTATTGACTGTAGTGTTTTAACTTATGTTTCTTTGAACGTTAGTAATATATTTGTTAGTGGCCTTATATTGATTATATTTGACTTCAGTTTTTAAAACGTTCTGTTTTCATTATCTAAAAGCGTTGAAATTAAACGAAAATAAAAACCTTCGAATAAATTTTGTAAAATGTTGTATTTCCTTTTTCGACATCTTACATCATTAGCAAACGTTGCATTAAAACATTAGATCAATGTTTCAAACCCGTTTTTTTTACCTTACATCGCCGATACTGTGAGGGGTTGCTAAGCATTAATTAATATTGTTCTACTGACGTTTACTTTAGAAACGTTCACATCTGTTGTTTCAAAAACTTCAGCTGAACCACCTGAATCAACGTTATTTCCTAGGCCTGGTCAGACGACCTGGCAACATCAGTAAATTTTGTTCTTCTAGCGTAACTACTGTATATCGTTTTGACTTATGATTCCTTGAACGTTAGTAATATATTTGTTTGTGACGTTATATTGATTATTGGATTTAGTTTTTAAAACGTTCTGTTTTCCTACTCTAAAAACGTTCATTTTTCCTAATCTAAAAACGTTCAAATTGAGTTCGTAAAACGTATTTCCATTTTACATGTTTTTTACATCTTACATCGTTAGCAAAAGTTGTATTGAAACATTAAATCAATGTTTCAAACCGGTATGTTATGATGCTATATCGTTGATACTGTGAGGCGTTACCAAGCATTAATGATTTTCGTTCTAGCGACTTTTACTTCAGAAACGTTCCAAGAACATCAAATGAACCATCTAATTCAACGTTGGTTCCTAAGCCTGGTCACACAACCTGTAAACGTCAGTAAACTATGTTCGTCTAGCGTAACTTTAGTAGCGTTTTAGCTTATGATTCTTTGGGTGCCATTAATATATTTATATGTGACGTTATAATATTGATTATTGGATTTTAGTTTTTAAAACGTTCTGTTTTTCTTTTCTAAAAACGTTGAAATTAAACGAAAATATAAACAGACTTACAATAAAATTCGCAAAACATTTCCATTTTACGTTCTTTTTTTTTTTTACATCTTACATCATTAGCAAACGATGCATTCAAACATACGATTAATGTTTTCACCCCGTACGATTATGACTTTATATCGTTGATACTGTGAAACGTTACAAAACATTAATTGATATCGTTTTAGTGACGTTTACATTAGGAACGTTCAGATTAGTGGTTCCAAGAACGTCAACTGATCCACCTGATTAAACGTTATTTCCCAAGCCTAATCAGACAACCTGTAAACGTCAGTAAATTATGTTCTTCTAACGTAACTTTCGTAGCGTTTTAGCTTATGATTCTTACGACGTTGGTAATATGTTTGTTTAGCTTATGATTCTTTGAACATATTTTACTTCAGAAACGTTGGGATTAGTTGTTCCGAGAACGTCAAATGAACCATCTGAGTCAACGTTATTTCCCAAGGCTGGTCAGACAACCTGTAAACGTCAGTAAACTATGTTCGTCTAACATAACTTTTGTAGCGTTTTAACTTATGATTCTTTGAACGTTATTAATATTTGTGTTTGTAACCTTATATTGATAATATTGGATTTGGGTTTTTAAAGAAATTCCATGTTCTTAATATAATAAACGTTTAAATTAAACAAACAAAAATAACCGTCCAAAAATGTTCGTAAATCGTTTTATATTTAGATGGGTTTTACTGACAAGAACTGCTTTTAAACTTACGTCATTTTTGACGTCACGTCGTTGAAACTCCGGAGACGTTCTCAAACATTAATTATTGATGTCTTTCTATTGGCGTTTACTTTAGAAACGTTCATATTAGTTGTTTTAAGAACATCGAGTGAACCACCTGATGCAATATTATTTCCCAAGTCTGATCAGATCGCCTGTAAACGTTAGTAAACTATTTTGCTGGAACATAAATTGTGTAATATTTTAATTTAAATTCTTTGAACGTTATTGAATCATTCATTCATGACGTTCTATTGATTCTATTAGAACTTAGTAATCTGAACTGAACGTTCCGTTTTCTTTATCTAAAAACGTTTTTAATTCAATGAACAAAAATTATCCTCCAACGATGTTACATCTTAATTGAAAAAATGTTTTTCTGGATGTTTTACTAGATTTTGAAACAGTCGAAAAACTTAAATGTTTAATGTTTTATTTGAAGTTACATTGTTGATACTGTGAAACGTTACTAAACATTTATTAATATCGATCTAGTGACGTTTGTAAACTTTTAAAACGTTCACATTTCATCTCCGGATGAACCATCTGATATAAAATCAGTACACGACTTAGGAATAAAAATTTTCAAGGTCATCGGTGGTCATCCGAAAATTCTACCTCAACATTATTCCCTGTATAAAATTTTGGCAAAGTACGACACAAATCTATTGCACGTACATTTTGAAAAATCCTCAACAAATAATCAAGGTCATCGGAAGTCATACGAAAAGTACAAACATTTTGCTAAAGTAAAATTTTGACGTAGATCCTTGTTTTTTTCACTACCCACGCCGTAATAATCAGTCAACGAAAGTTGACAAAATTTGGCCATCAGTTTTTAATATGCTGAAACACTGACAATTCTCTGCGTAACTGACATTATGACCTTGATCCCTGGGGCATGTTTCTACAAGGAACTTTCCGTTTTGAGATATAGTGAGTAAATGTGGGAGGTAAGGTCAAAACCAAAGGTTCGAACATTTACCTTGAAAAAGAAATTTTATTTCGGAGTCATTTTTCATTCAGTAGATTTGATGGTCATTTAATGTTCTTTTCACCCATGAATTTGAACCAGGTCAAAAGTCCCATCTTAAACTGAATATAAGGCCAAACACAAGTTCAGGGTCACTTCTTGGTTGGCAATTACATGGACTTTAACACATTAATGGTCAATTTACCTGACTTTATCACAGGTGTCACAGTAAGGTCGAGGAAAATTCATATTTATTTTCCATTTTTGAACAATTTTCAAGTTTGATATGACTTTGACCTCTGAGGTAAAATGCATTGGCGATGTTCTGCTTCACCGTGGACGATTTAGTTGGGATAGCCGGAGTCTTAAAGTTGTACCAATATTTGTCAACTTCGATTACCCGGGGTGGGGGTGGGGATTTTATACCCCGGGAGATGTTTATGGTATAAGGACGGACTTTAACACCGTAGATCGGCTTCTCCGACATAATTTGCAGAAGTAGCCTGGATAGATGCGCCGTAAATTTAATTAGGGCTACCATCTTTTTTTTTCAAAATGGTTGCTCTTTGGGTGGCGTATATTAAAGGGCATTTGTAACAGGTATCTACGTGGCTAAGTGGGTAAGGTGTTGGCTCGCTACCCTGGGGGTGAAGTGTTCGATCCCTGCATTGGCCGAGATTTTCGGCGTGGTTAAAATGGTTTCCCCTTGTCAATGATGCAGAACGGGAGGACCTGACAAGGGCAGCTGTCTTGTTCGGATGGGACGAATAACCGAGGTCCCGTGTACACATTGGCGTGTGTAAAAGATCCCTTGTCAGTTGGGATTCGATATAAGAGTAGGCCGTAGCGCCACTGCCTGGGCAAAATTTCCCTCGTGGCACACTGTATGGCGTATGCCCGTCTTCCATTAGCCAAGGTTAGGTGCAGAAAGTAGGACGTTAAACCCCAATTCATTTTTGCCTTGACATCTGGGACATGCATCTACAAGACCTTTGCATTTTGAGATATAGCTAAACAAATAAAGGACCTAAAGCCAAGTTCAAGATCATTAAGGTCAAGGCCAAGGGGTGGACAATTGACCTTGAAAAAAAAGGTTTATTTCAAAGCCAGTTTAACTTATTTGACCTTGGCCCAGGACCTTAAGACAGTTCAGATGGGTTGAAAGTCATCTAATGTTCTTTTGAACCACGACGTTGAATTTAGTCAAACACCCACTCTTTAAGGTCTCAAATAAATGATCTATTTTTTTTTTGAGGGGGGGGGGGGGGGTGGAGGGGTGTTTTTAAAAAGCAAATATTATTCAATTTTATCTCTAAAGTATTTTAAGGTTTTTTATTCTCTTACCCAACTTTGTTCAAGAAAAAAAAATGTTCAAGATCATGGAGTTCATCGTAAAATTATACCCACAAAGAGCCATTTTATTCAATTTTATCTCTAAAGTATTTTACGTTTTTTATTACCCAACTTTGTTCAAGAAAAAAAATGTTCAAGATCATGGAGTTCATCGTAAAATTATACCCACAAATGGCTCTTTGTGGGTATAGGATATAAATATTAATATCACCGGAATATTAAAACAAAACGCTATTGGCCAAGAAATGTGATGGTTCGGTCATATTCACGGCTGAAAAATACCGAAGTGTACTGAATGGCGCTTTCATTCAAAATTAGCGCTATTTTTGTCACAGTCAGTGAGGTACCGGTAGCTGTAGTAAAGGAGATTTATTACTTATTATTAGACGGTGAGTACAATTTATGTTTTGTTAAATTATAAGTCATTGCAATAAGACTGAGGATGTTGTTAGTGGGTTTTTTTACGTCTACTTGTATAAACTTTGTTTGTTTGTGACCGTACACTGTAGTAAGTCAGTAGATACAGCTAAACTTGCCCAGTTTAGCTAGACTAGTTAGATGATTTAGTATAGAGAGAGAGAGAAATGGGGTTTAACGTCCACTCAACACAACCAGGTCATTTCGGGACTAACATATGGTTTCAATTTTATTTCAATAATTCGCTTGCGCGTAGGGGTCTTTAGCCGTGGGAGGAAACCGGAGTGCCCGGAGGAAACCCACGAGGTTGAGAAGGCGCCCCTATCTCCATGCCACATACGCTCACACCAGGGCTCGAAACCACAGCCGCAAGCCAGAGGTGACCGGCCAGCTAGAGGTCGAAGCGCGGCACTCTAGACCACTAGGCCATCCCAACCCCCCTATGATTTAGTAGTATTATTATATAGGGTTACTAAACTGGTCTAGATCTAATACGAATATATTAATAGTTTGAAATCTATATAAACCCATAAACTGTCCATTTTTGTAGGTTGTTTGGAATGTTGAAAAGTCAATTTTGTTAATATTGATTGTTTAAATAAAAAATTTACAGAATTCTTTAAATTCTTAGAAGTTTTTACGAAAAAAAAAATTGGTTATGATCACCAGGTAGGGCCCACCAAAGTACCAATACCAATTTGCAGGCTAAGCCTATCCTATATCATGACGCACTCTTGTGTCGGTATTCAAATCGGTTCTCAATAAATTGTTAATTTTAAAGTAGCAAAGTCTCTAAACTCAATATCATCCAAAATCTTCAACATTGAAAACACGAATTAATTGTCAATTTAAATCAACATTGATGCTGTGATCTTATCGGAAAAAAGGGGGGTTGGGATGGGCTAGTGGTCTAGAGTGCCGCGCTTCGACCTCTAGTTGGCCGGTCACCTCTGGCTTGCGGCTGTGGTTTCTTATCGGAAAAAAAGGGGGGTTGGGATTAGGGCCGAAACGATACGCTGTGCCACGATATGATACAGCATGATGTCGTAGCCCAACGATACGGGTGCATCACGATACACACGCCATTAATGTGAAATTGACTAAAGTTTTCTTGAAATAAAGAAAAAATACACAATGTTTACTTAACACCTAACTGCTTCTGGCAAAATGATGCATTTTACTCATTTTAATACCCATTTACACTAAATAGGAAATATTTTTCAACTACAAATACTTCAAACTTCTTTATTTATTTTTCTTTTACCTTAAAAAAATGTTTGAGAATTTAATTTGTCGGAGTAAAAAAGTTAATATGCCGAACTCATGTAGTCATTAAGCCTCGTCGATGTCATGCTTATCATTATCAGTGATTGTAGCGGCCAAGCGAATATTCACCGCGGGATCAGTTTGCTTCGATCGAACAGGCAGGTGGCTTTTCTATTTCAACTTCACTAAGTGTAACACTGCTACCACCAGTACTGGGCGTGAACATAATAGTCGAAAGACTAAGAGAGACTGTTAACCAAAATTTCAACACCCTTTTCATTCATTCGAATAAGAGCCCCCGGCATCGTGAGGAAGACGTGACTGTTAAATAAAATGCGATTTTATTGGTGTAAAATGCATGGCTTCCGGTATTTTGTCCAATGGAAAAAATTGTCTTATCCAGTTTCTGAGTCGTATTTTGCTCGCGCTTAGTAGGTCAGTTTTGCAATGATTGTGAAGTCTGGATGCCCGGGCCTATAGTTCCTAGTCTATTTATAGCTACCGAGGGTTTCTTTACATTTAGGCCTTGTGTACGTACGTACTGAACTGATAGGTAATTTCTAAGGGTCCTACATGTCTCATTTATTGAACAAATATCGCGATATAGTATGAAATTAATCGTGAACCTTAAATTGAAAAATAAATCTCGATTATCGATATTCTTAAAAAAAATATCGTTCATCGTTTTCATGGAAAAAATCGCGGTTCACCGGTGAATCCTTTCGGCCCTAGTTGGGATGGGCTAGTGGTCTAGAGTGCCGCGCTTGGACCTCTAGCTGGCGGGTCACCTCTGGCATGCGGCTGTGGTTTCAATCCCTGGTGTGAGCGTATGTGACATGGAGATAGGGGCGCCTTCTCAACCTTGTGGGTTTCCTCCGGTTTCCTCCCACTGCTAAAGACCCCTACGCGCAAGCGAATTATTGAAATAAAATTGAAACCATATATTGGTCCCAGAATAACCTAGTTTGTGTCGAGTAGACGTTAAACCCCATTTCTCTCTCTCTTTATCGGAAAAAGATGGGCTTCTGATATCCAATATTTTAAGACAAAATAAACATTTTACCATTGGTACACGAATCGTGTACCATAATGCGTTTCAGCCGCAGCTCTAGCAAGAGACTCGAGGAACAAGGCTAGAAAAACATTGCACCAAATCCAACGGCGTATGTGGACTGGAATAACCAGGTGCTAGAAATTTGCATTCGATTTAGACTGCTGGCTTATTTAGCTGAACTTGAAATTAGAGTAAAAACAGTAAACCATTGACTGTAATCAGTTTCTATAATACTGTATTGTATGCGCTGCGTCCCACTTGTGTCAATTTCTAGGTCTCAAAAATTAGCGATTCAGCTACTTTAAATGCGATGATTTGCTTGACAAGATGACAATTAGTAATAGTAGGCCTACATGAAACCTATTGTACAGGCTAAAATTGTAAGTTTAACGTCCTACTGTTCTGCTCCTAAACTGGGCTACTGAAGACAGGCATACGCAATACACAGTGTGCTATGAGGGAAATTTTGCCAGGGCAGCGGCGCTATGTCCTACCCTTAATATCGAATTCCAACTGCCAAGGGATCTTTTATGTGTACACAGGACCTCACTGTTTTTTTGGGTCCCGTACTCCCATTGGAACAACTAGACAGCTGTTTATGTCAGGCCCTCAGTTCTGCATCACTGACCAGGGGAATCTACGACCTCCAGGCTAGTGAGCTGGCATCTTACCAACGTGATCCTCGGACGAGCTTCTTACTTGTAGATTGTTGTGTTGGTCTACTTTACTCTGGGGTGATGTGAAAGTTAGAGTAAAAGGTTCGCCAATATTAAGGCTAAGGGGGTCACGGTGGCTAAGTGGGTAAGATGGGAATCTATTAGTGAAGTACATGCTAAAAAGAGATATCGATAATCACTCCAGTAACAAGCTACATTTTGACACCAAAACACTGTTCATTATTGTTTACCTTCAAACAAGATTTTGTGAATTGGGTTTCATGTCCACAACAAATTTTAAAATTCAACAATTCGGACGTAAAAGTAAATATCTACTTCAGTGCATTACTCTGCCGCTCTAAAAATCATTTTATTATACATTCAATTCCTTCTGACGTCATACATGTAGACTTCAACGATCCAGTCTAAGTCATTGGAATTCAATATAATAAG
The DNA here is from genome assembly GCA_963678685.1 of Patella ulyssiponensis. Classification (NCBI taxonomy): domain Eukaryota; kingdom Metazoa; phylum Mollusca; class Gastropoda; family Patellidae; genus Patella; species Patella ulyssiponensis. Next base: position 2,345,558 of record OY783226.1, read on the forward strand.
AGTAGGCTGTAGTACTTGCTGCTGTCTGGGCAAAATTTCTCTCATAGCACACTGTATGGCATACATGTTTGCCCGTCTGCATCTTCATAAGTCCAGTTTGGAGCAGAACAGTAGGACGTTAAACTCCATTTCATTTCATTGTGTCTAATGGCTCCTCCAAATTTGATTTCCAAATTTCCAAGTAATTTGTGAAGTTTTAACCGAATCCACTATTATTTCAACTTGTATCACATTTATTTACATGTAATCAAATGTTGGATAATATAAGCTTGCTGTTTTTTGTATGCACACATTTTGGAAGTTTCTCACATTTACATTTGACCGGTATGTCATGTCGTCCACCTCACTTTCCCTGTGAGTGCTCTACAGGTCACAATTTTTATCCGTAATTTTCCAAAGATCTTGGTTTCTTTCGAAATTGGCATGTGACGCACCACTTTAAAATATTGTTTATGGCCACTGATTGCACTGAAAATCACGTTTTTACTTTATATATATAGCTGGAGGTATATTGTCGTCCGTCCGTCCACAATTGTTTGTGAACACTCTACAGGTCACAATTTTTATCCGATTTCAATGAAACTTGATAGTTTTATCATTCTAAGATCTTGGTTCTTTTCGACATCGGCATGTATTGAATTGTAACTTCGTGGATTATGGGCCCTGATTATACGAAAAATCTTGGTTTTAGCTTCTGAACACTGTCTAGTTCCCAATTTGGAACTGATTTTGATGAAACTTGAAATTCCTCCTTATTACCCAGGCATGTTTTTTAACGGATTTCCGTGATATTACAGTCTTCCACGGGTCATTCTTGTGATTCGTCCAAATTTGCAATAAAAAAATGGGGTGGGGGTAATGCATGTCGGCCAAGTCTTAGTCTTTCTCCTCAAAAGAGAGAGAGAAATAAGATTTAACATCCACTCGACACACACTTGGTCATTTCGGAACTAACATATGGTTTAATAATTTTTTAAATAATTCGCTTGCGCGTAGGGGTCTTTACCAGTGGGAGGACCCGGAGAAAATCCACTAGGTTGGACAGGCGACCCTACTCCTTGTCACGTTCAACCAGGGCTTTGATGACAGGCCTTTCTCCTGGAACCTGATGTTAACAGTAAACACAGTTTACTTCATTATCAAGGCTCTTGATGGTTATTACCGTCCTGGATAATGAAGAATCTGAGGTACGGGATTGAGACTAATAATTGTCTAATGAAATTCCAAGAAATCATAATTTGCGGGAAATTGCCCTGTAGAGTTGTTTCGTGTCTGTGAGTTAATTCATAATACTTATCACGTCACGCGTGTTTGTAACGAAATATTGACTTTTTCTATGTGATTTAAAAAAAGAAAAAACCTTTGATTATCACTGTTAAACAGTAATGAAGGTTGAGTTAGAATTTCACGAAAATCGGACCAAAACTTCGGGACAAAATGATCGCCACTTGTACCCGAAGAGTGTAAAAATATAATGTTATATCAAGGTTGTGGACCCTGTAGAGGTCACAATTTTAATGAAACTTGAAATGCATGTTTATTGTATAACCGAAAAATCTTTGGTCCTTTTGATATTTGCGCATATCGGATCGTAGCTTCTTTAGGATATTTGCGCATATCGGATCGTAGCTTCCTGAATTATGGATTCTGATTGGCTGAAAAATGGCCTTTTTTAGATTGTGGTCCTTATGGAGTTCACAATTATTATCCGATTTAAAAAAACTGTTTAACTGTATCACTGTTGAAACGAGTTCAAATTTCGTGAAAATCAGACCAATACTGCTGAAGACAAAATGGCCGGCGCTTGTACGCAAATAGTGTTAAAATATGATATCAAGGTTGTTTGTGGACCCTGTCACAATTTTAATCTGATTTTGATGAAACTTGAAATGCATCTTTATAATTCAAAGACCTCTAAGAGGTCACAATTATTATCCGATTTAAAAAAGCGTTCGAATCACTGTTTCACTGTTATGAAGGTTGAGTTCGAATTCCGTGAAAATCGAGCAAAACTACCCGACAAAAAGGCTGCTCTGTCTACACCAATTGTGTAATACATAATACCAAGATTGTGAACTCTCCAGAGGTCACAATTTTTATACACCCACATTTTCATGTGGACGTATATTGTTGTCGCCCCTGTTCGTGCATCTGTCCACAATTGTTTGTGAACAGTCTACAGGTCACAATTTTTATACGCCCACATTTTCATGTGGACGTATTATGTCGTCGCCCCTGTCCGTCCGTCCGTCCACAATTTTTTTGTGGACTCTCTACAGGTCACAATTCTTATCCGATTTTGACGAAACTTGAAATATAGGTTTATCCCCATAAGATCTCGGCTGCTTTCGATATTGGCATCTATCGATGGAAACTTCATGGATTATGGCCCCTGATTGTAAGAAATATCATGTTTTTAGCTTGTGGACCCTATAGAGGTCACAATTTTGAACCGATTGTGATGAAACTTGACATGCATGTTTATAACCCCAAGATCTTGGTTCCTTTCGATATTTGCGCCCATCGGATCGTAACTTCCTGAATTATGGCCCCTGATTGTCCGAAAAATCGCCCTTTTTAGCTTGTGGTCCTTTTGGAGGTCAAAATTATTATCCGATTTTAAAAACCGTTGAATTATATCACCGTTACATGGTAATGAAGGTTGAGTTCAAATTTCGTGAAAATCGGACCAAAATTGACATACAAAATGGCCGCCGTTTGTACGCGAATAGTGTGAAAATATGTTATTTCAAGGTTGTGGACCCTATAAAGGTCACAATTTTGAACCGATTGTGATGAAACTTGACATGCATGTTTATAACCCCAAGATCTTGGTCCCTTTCGATATTTGCGCCCATTGGATCGTAACTTCCTGAATTATGGCCCCTGATTGTCCGAAAAATCGCCCTTTTTAGCTTGGGGTCCCTCTGGAGGTCAAAATTATTATCCGATTTAAAAAACCGTTTGATTATATCACCGTTACATGGTAATGAAGGTTGAAATCGGACCTAAATGGACAGACAAAATGGCCGCCGTTTGTACGCGATAAGTGTGAAAATATGTTATATCAAGGTTGTGGACCCTATAGAGGTCACAATTTTGAACCGATTTTGATGAAACTTGACATGCATGTTTATAACCTGAAGATCTTGGTTCCTTGCGATATTTGCGCCCATTGATTTGTAACTTCCTGAATTATGGCCCCTGATTGTACGAAAAATCACCCTTTTTAGCTTGTGGTCCCACGGGTGGTCCAAATTATTATCCGATTTAAAACAACGTTTGATTATATCATCGTTACATGGTAATGAAGATTGAGCTCAAATTTTGTGAAAATCGGTCCAAAATTGACAGACAAAATGGCCGCCGTTTGTACGCGATTAGTGTGAAAATATGTTATATCAAGGTTGTGGACCCTATAGAGGCCAGCATCTTACCCACTTAGCAACATGATCCCCAGTCGAATTCGAAGCCTACTGAAATGCACCTTTATAACCCAAAGATCTTAATTCATTTCGATATTTGCACATATCAAATTCTAACTTAATGATGTAGGAAAAATCACTTTCGGTATTGCTTGTTCTCTATCCATCTCTCGAAAATGTGGGCGTATCCTGCCTGGCAGTGCCAGCCTATCTTTTATCCGATTTCAATGAAACTTAAAATATAGGTTGATCAACCTAAGATCTTGGTTCCTTTCGATATTGGAATGTATCGGACTGTAACTTCATGAATTATGGCCCCTGATTGTACGAAAAATCACGATTTTTTGATTGTGAACACTGTAGAGGTCCGATTTTGATGAAACTTGAAGAAATGCATACCGGTACATGTTTATAACCCAAAGATCTTGTTTCCTTTCTATATTTGCGCATTTCGGATTGTAACTTCCTAAATTATGGCCCTTACTTGTACGAAAAATCACCTATTTTATCTTGTGGTCTTTCTGGAGGCCAAAATTATTATCTGATTTAAAAAAAAGTCTGATCATATCACCATTACACCATAATGAAGGTTGAGTTTGAATTTCGCGAAAAATCAGACCAAAATTGCCGGACAAAATGGTCCTCACTTGTACGCAATTAGTGTTAAAATATGGTATAACAAGGTTGTGGACCCTGTGTAGGTAACAATTTTAATCTGATTTTGAAAATTGATGCATGTTTATAACCTAAAGATCTTGGTTCCTTTCGATATTTGCGCATATCAGATCCTAACTTCATGGATTATGGCCCCTGATTGTATGAAAAATTACGTTTTTCGCTTGTGAACACTGTAGAGGTCACAATTTTGATGAAACTTGAAATGCATGTTTATAACCCAAAGATCATGGTTCCTTTTGATATTTGCGCATATTGGATTGTAACTTCCTGAATTATAGCCCCTGATTGTACGCAAAATCGACTTTTTTAGCTTTTGGTCCCTCTAGAGGTCTGAATTATTATCCAATTTTAAAAAACGTTTGATTATGTCACCATTACACTGTAATGACGGTTGAGGTCGAATTTCGGACCAAATATGTCGGACAACATGACTGCCGCCAATACCCTGTAGAGGTCACAATTTTAATCCATTTTTGATGAAATTTGAAATGTAAGTTTCCTTTCGATATTCAGGCACATTGGACCAAAACTTCCTAAATTATGGCCCCTGATTGTACGAAAAATCATCTTTAATACCTTGTGGATCCTATGGAGGTTACAATTTTATTCTGAATTAAAAAAAATGTTTGACTGTATCCTGTTACACATTAATGATGGTTGATTTTGAATTTCTTGAAAATCGATAATTGAACAGCTAAAACCATAATAATAAATGTTTCGTATACTAAACGTTAGCATGCGGCAGAACTTTTATAAAAACCAAACAAATTTTAATGATTTTCTGATAATTACTTAAAGTGCGAATCCCGAATTTCATAGAATCTGAAAATTACAAGTTCGTATACATATGAAATTTTAACGCCAAAATACAGAGGAATTGTGTATTTACCTTGTCTGAAAAGTTCAGTTCAAAATATTCAGTCGTTTGGACGTGAACGTCAAAATCGCACCACAATCAAATATCCGGACACTAGACTTTTTAAATAGTTCGGGCCAACCACTTGATAAATGCGACAACATGCGATACCTATTGTACACTTCATAAATAGAGAGCTTGCGGTAAGCGATAACATGAGAAATGCCACTGCACACACTCAGCATGTAGACGCGTATTATCCAGGCACTTTTTAGGATGCAACCAAGACGCCGGTCTTCAAACACAGAGCAATACCGACAATTGCAAATTTTTTGAAAACGTATCACAACGCTTGAGGTAGTTGCTAGGGGCTAAGTTATAAGTTATTAAAGGCCTTTCATACAAAATTAAGCAATTTTAAGCCCCAAAATGTAACTGGGATTATTCCTTCAATATGCAACAACTCTTGTTGACTGCTCGGACGATTTAGCTGCAGTGGGAGTATGTTTCGTTGACTGGCAACCTATTTTTAACCAATTTTGATCAATCTTGAATTGTATACTTGTGTATAACCCAAATTTCATAGTTCCTTTTTACATTCGCTCATATCAGACGGTTACTTCCTGTATTACGGTATGGCCCCTGACTGAACAAAATTTGCGTTTTCAGCTTGTGGTGCCTTTGGAGGTTATGATTTTTATCCAATTGAAAAAAAAAAATTTGAATATATCACGGTTACACACAAAAATGATGGCGTAGTTTAAATTTTGTGAAAATCGGACAAAAGGTACCCAATCAAACTTAGTGGCGAAATATGCAGGGTATTACATGAAGGGCTTGATAAGATGTACGTAGTTAAGGCGAGATCAAGCCTTCCTATTGAAGATGCCTAATACCAAGGTTATTGTGCACCCTCTAAAAGTTGTAAATTTTATCAAGTTTTGATGAAACTTATTGAAATTTTATGTTTATATCCAAATGATCTTGGTTCCTTTTGATATTGGTGCATATCGAAAGGTCACTTGCTGGTTAATGGTCCACGATTGTACAAAAAATCACTTTAATTTTTTAGCTTGTCCATCTTTTGCAAAATGTGGGCCTATATTATCTTGCATGGCAACCGCTTGTTATGCTAAATTGTCACTTTTAAGGGCGTTGAGCAGTCTACAATACACACTAAATTTTCAACACCAAAAATATTAAGACTTTTCAGTTGCACACTTCGTTGCCTGAAAACCATATTGTTCTATTTTCAGGCAACGACTTGTTCCTTGTATAAAATAAATCAGAGGACACATAACAGTCCGACGGTTTGTATTGAGGTAGGCTACAAGCGGAGAAAAATCAGAAGGAATTTGCTGTGAGACATAATTATCCAGGTCTACCATCTATCGTGATTGGAACATGGCTTAATTTCATATTGATGATCGAAGGCAGAGTAGTGCACCGAAGGAAATATTTACTTTTACGTCCGAATTGTTGTATTTAGAACTATTTATGGACATATTCAACAAATTGACCGAAAATGTTCAAACTTGGTGGGGGGTTAATTGGGTGGCCGAATGGTTAGCGTGCGCCTGATGTATCAAATGGCCTGCCATTGAGTCTACTGGTGTGGTTTTGAATCCCTGGTTGTACATGGCAAGGAGAAGGGTCGCCTGTCCAACCTCGTGGGTTTTCCCTGGGTACTCTGGTTTCCTCCCACTGCTAAAGACAAATACGCGCAAACGAATTATTGAAATAAAATTAAACCATATGTTCATCCCGAAATGACCTAGTTTGTGTCGAGTGAACCTTAGTAAACCCCAGTTCTATCTATCTCAAACTTGGTGTAGGTGTAAGCAGAGATAAGCAATTTCATTGGTTGATGCTTTGGGAGATGATAACTTTAGTTCTAATTAAGTGAGACGTGAGAGTGATGAAATTTGGTGCATAGTTTTATTACATGATTACATCAATGCCTTGACTAAGTTCGATACTAAACATTTTCTGCTCCGGGTAAGCAGAGTGATAATATGAGCAATTTGATTGGTCGAGAGACTCAAGACTTTGGAATATGACAACTCTCATTCTAACTGAGCTAGAAAGTTCAAACTTGGAATAGATGTTTATTGGGTAAATGCCATGATGGAGTTTGAAGATGAGAATTTTCTGCTTTAGGTTAATTTAGAGTGAGGAAACTTGGTGTATAGTTTTATCACATCAATACCTTGACTAATGAACATTTTCTGCTCTGGTTAAGCAGAGCATTAAGAAATTTGATTGGTCGAGACTTTAGAACACAATAACTCGCCTTCTAATTGAGGTAGAATGTTTAAACTAAGTGTAGGCGTTCATAAGGTGAATGCCTTGGTGGAGTTCGAAGATGAACATTTTCTGCTTAGGGTTAACAGAGATAAGCAATGTGATTGGTTGATTCTTTGGGGCACGATAACTTTAGTTATAATGAAGTGAGAGCAATGAAGCTCCTAATATAGATTCATTATATTATCACCTTGACTTAATATAGATTCATTATATTATTACCTTGACTTAATTCGATGATGAGAATTTTCTGCTAAGGCTAAGGAGCAACAAGCAATTTGATTGGTCAAGACATTGGAACATAACAAATGCACTTTTATTTGAGGTAGAATTTTTAAACTTGATCTAGATGTTCAATAGGAGCTAAAAAAAAAGCAATTTCATTGGTTGATGCTTTGGAACAAGATACCTTTGATTAAGAAGCAACAAGCAATTTGATTGGTCAAGACGTTGGAACATAACAAATGCACTTTTAATTGAGGTAGAATGTTTATGCTTTGGGACAAGATAACTTGTTTTAGCTTCTTCTCTGTCCATTTCGGTGTTGTCATTGCAACCGCTTGTTCTTTTTGATAATAATGATAATGAATATTTATATTGCGCGCATTCCATCCAAACAGTATGCTCATGGCTTACAATTTTGTATTCCAGAGCATAAATGATAAGCTTAAGCTTGTACAAACATAATTATTATACATTACATGTGGTAGTAGTGCATTTTGCTCATCAGAAGTTTTTCTGTTGAATGACTTTTGTATTTCTACCACAACACCTAGAATAAGAAGGCCTATTGAATTCAACAGAATCATAATCTGAAAAAAATTAAATTTATTTTACACGCAGTTTATGCTCACGAGATGAAGAATTCTATTGAGTTTCAATGATTTCCAATAATTACTGCCCAGGTTATTGCCCTTGATAACTTTAAAAAATTTGGTGGAGGCTAAAGTTTTTACTTGTGACAATTGCTATCGAAACATAGCTTTAGTAGAAGTTGAGCAAAACATGTATGGTCTTGTTTTGTAAATAATGAAAAATTTAACCTGTTGAGAGAGAGAGAAATGGGGTCTAATGTCCAATCGACACAAACTAGGTCATTTTGTCTAATTTTATTTCAATAATTTGCTTGTGCGCAGGGGTCTTCAGCAGTGGGACTGGGAGGAAACCAGAGTACCCGGAGAAAACCCACGAGGTTGGACAGGTGACCCTACTCCGTACCACGTACAACCGGGAATTCGAAACCACGCCAGTTGACTTAATGGCAGGCCGCATGATACAGTGTGCGCACACTAACCATTCGGACACCCAACCCCCCTTTAACCTGTTGAAGTAGAAAAGCTGTTATTTGAAACATTGGTTCAAATGCACCCTAACACTAGCACATGTTTAACTAATCTTAAATTTGATTTCAGAAGCCTGTAGAAAATTACATATAAACAGGGCTGTTAAAGAGATAATGATTTCATGGAAGATACCCTCAAATAAGCTCAGGTAATCCATTTTATCATATTTTCAATTTGAGAGAATATTGTTGCCATAAAAGTCAGTTCATCAGTCTGTAAAATTCCAGTTATTGTGAAACTTCATTTGGCAAGAGAAAATCATAAGTCCTAAACTTAAGTGACTGTAGTCCAAAGATTTGTCTTATCTACAATGCGGAGATCTAAAGAGAAACAGACTTGCGAAAATCTTAGCTGAGAAGTATTTAAGACTTTTACTTCATACATTTATCAGGAATCATAACACATATTCAAATGATTTGCAAAACTGCGAATCAAATGAGGTAAATTTAGGAAATTAATTATCAATTTCCGGTTTTGATTAGCAGTATATGGGGAAAATTGTGATTAAATAATGTCTGTGTTGAATTTACAATATAATGCAAAGCTTTATTGAAGTATAAATATTTCAAAAATTATAATTATAAATGTAGATTTCAAAATTTGCCCACTGTTTTCTATACTTGCATGTGTTACAAATACTTTCTTCAAAGCAGTGGCAGTTGAGTGAGACACTGGTTGTAAGCTTATCTGAATAGTTTAGATATGATATTTCTGCAGGCCTGGAAATAACTGTGTTTTATTTATCTGACATTTTCAACTTAGTGTCGGGCATGTATTAATAATATCATTAAAAAGACAAATCAGTGCCTGGCAAAATGACAGGCACCAGAGGTTTAGTGCCTGACAAAGCCTGAATCTGTGCCTGAAATTGTCAGTGACAGGTGCCTAATTTCCAGGCTTGTATTTCTGGGTTGATTGGTAGTTTGGAAATGACATGAAATGAAATTGGGTTTAATGTCACAATAAGCACAACCATATTATGCACTGTATAGATATTTCATGCCAAAGCTAACTTGTCTCATTTTGTTTTATTATTGCAGAAGAGTTACCTTACAAGATACAAAGGGTAGTGATGAGTCATACATGTAATTATATATATTGATTCTTTGATATTGCATGATTATATTATATGTTAATTCTGTGATACTGTATGACAATATATAAACTGATTCTGTGATACTGTATGTAGTATGACAATATTTATACTGATTCTGTACTGTATGATAATATACTGGTTTTGTGTTTCTGATTCTGTGATATTATATAATTGTATACAGATTTCATGATTCTGCATGATTATATACTGATTTTGTGATACTATATGATTATATACTGATTCTGTTTTTGTGATACTGTATGATTATATATACTGACTTTATGATTCCCATTTCTGTGAAACTGTATGAGTATAATAAAAATCTGTGATAAAATATGACAATATACTTATACTGTGGTACTGTATGATAAGATAGTGATTAGAGAGATACTATGATAATATACTGATTCTGTAATAGTAGTAATACTATCTGATAATATACTGATTCTGTGATACTTTGGGATTATATACTGATACTGTATGATAATATACTGATTCTGTGATACTTTATTATTAGATACTGTATGATAATATACTGATTCTGTGATACTTTATGATTATATACTGTATGATTATATACATACTGATTCTGTGATACTTTATGATTATATACAGATACTGTATGATAATATATAATACTGATATTGTATGATTAGATACTGATATTGTATGATAATATACTGATTCTGTGATACTTTATGATTATATACTGATACTGCCTGATAATATATTGATTTTGTGATACTTTATGATTGTATACTGATACTGCGTAATAATATATTGATTTTGATTATAATACTCATACTATATCATTATAATACCGATACTGCATCTTTATACATGTATACTGATTCTGTGATTCTGATTACTGTAGGATTATTTACCCTTTCTGTGATATCGATGTATGATTTCTGTGGTATTGATTTATGCTTTTTAATGTTGTTATCATTACTTATTAAATTTATTTTTAAAAAATATTCTTGTTAATGTTCATATTTTTGATGATAGAATTAAGCTGACCTTTGAAGAAATGATATTACAGGTGATACTTGAATTACACGTTATCGGTAACGTGTAGGGGAAGAATGTAGTACATGCTATAGACGTTACAGAGAACGTTTCAGGGGCAGAATTAAAAACCTGCTATAGACGTTATCGGTAACGTATTAGGGTGGGGATTTAGCATATGCTGTAGACGTTATATAGAACGTTTCAGGGGGAGAGTTGAACACCTGCTATAGACGTTATGGAGAACGTTAACGGAAGGGGGTGTCATGCATGCTGTAGACGTTATGGGGAACGTTTACCCAGAGGATTGTTACACCTGAACTAGACGTTATCTGTAACGTTAAAGGATGGAAATAAAACACGTGCTATCGACGTTATCAGAAACATTACAGGGGAGGAATGTAAAACATGATATAGACGTTATCAGGAACGTCTAAGGAGGGGGATTTACCACATCCTATTGACGTTATCCCGAACGTTAAGAGGTAAATTTTAACACATGCTATAGACGTTAATGGTAACTTTCATGGCTTACGTTCGATGAACATTCAAAACTAAGGTAAAGTAACAGAATAACTAATGTTTTCAAAACGTTAAAATTAATGTTCATTTAACTTATCCTGTAACGTTTGTAAATAACGTTTGCCTTACGACAACAAAACTTTCCTGGCTTACGTCAGATGAACATTCAAAACTAACGTTAAATAACAGAATAATTGATGTTTTCAAAACGTTAACGTTAATGTCCAGTAAACGTATCGTATAACGTTTTTAAAAACGTTAACGTTACGACAACAAAACTTTCCTGGCTTACGTCAGATGAACATTCAAAACTAACGTTAAATAACAGAATAATTGATGTTTTCAAAACGTTAACATTAATGTTTTCAAAACTTTAGCGTTTATGTCCAGTAAACGTATCCTTTAACGTTTTTAAAAACGTTAACGTTACGACAACAAAACTTTCCTGGCTTACGTTAGATGAACATTCAAAACTAACGTAGAATAACTAATGTTTTCAAAACGTTAACATTAATGTTTTCAAAACGTTAACGTTAATGTTTTCAAAACGTTAACATTAATGTTTTCATAACGTTAACATTAATGTTTTCAAAACGTTAACATTAATGTTTTTAATACGTTAACATTAATGTTTTCAAAACGTATCCTGTAACGTTTGTAAAAACGTCAACGTGACGACAACAAAACTTTCCTGGGTCACGTGCCACAAACATTCACAGGGAACGTTAAATAACGAAAAAATAATGTTTTGTAAACGTTCTGAAAACTAAATTTTGTTAGCTGGGACTTGGTGTAACTGATTTAGCCAATAGGAATGCCTGTATATGGTCACGTGATAACAACATCCAGCATGGCGGGCACAGGCAGAACGCCTAGGTCAAATAGAGGAAAACTGATGTCTACTGATGAAATTAGATCTTTCTTTGAAACGTAAGTTTAGTTTTATGTTCTCATCCTACCTCTGATGATTTATAACTAAATACAGATGTAGAATTTTAAAAAATAAAGTCAATAATGGCGATTATTGTGTAACATCAACTCTGCAGATACACCTAGTTAATCCTATTTTTTGTGGATCATTTTATTTATTAATTAACTATCATTTATTTAGTATCATATTACACAATTTAATGAAAATTATTTTAAATATTGGTATTTGCTCCTTGGCAACATTTTGTCAATTATTTTTTAACTGGTAGCCTGTTTTTAGCAATAGTTCCTTCTATATCAAGACTGTAGACATTGATAATTGTGTGAAAACAACCAAGCTACTAAAATAAATTAGGATACTTATTTTATTCATTTTAGGAATTCTTCTGATGAATCCTCTGATATAAGTACACATGAAAAAGACCCGACTACTATCCCCGAGTAGATGCATGTGAAGATAGTGATAGTGGAGATACTTAAATAAAATGATAATTTAATGTTTATGGTTTAAATGTTCAATAATATTATTAGTTTAACTATTTTGTTATTATTTTTAAACAACAGATATTCAGATACACCTTTGTGACACCCAGATTAAAAACATTTCGAAGTCACAAAGGTGTATCTGCAAAATCGACCAATGAAATTATTATGTTCCAGTACTACATGGGACATGTCAATTAGTATGTACACTAATATCAAATCATGTTAGTTACATGCAAAATACCAAAAGCAAATCTTTAAAGGTAACAGAAATATAGAATCCCAAAACTTTAAACTCAATTTCCTCAGAACTAGAAAAATGTAAGATAGAACTAGTTAATTCTCGGCCGACGAAATATCAACAAGAGCATCGATACCGCTGCACTATATGTACGTATTCCTGGGGTCAGGGCATGCACCAAAATAAATAGTTACTGTCTTTACGGTATAAGGAATAAATATGCAAAGTTCCAAGATGATCAATTTCAGAATTGCAGCCTGTTGACAAAAAACACCAAAATTGGGCGTGTCTTCTGTCGCTAGGTGTTGGACATGGAACAATATAAATAGGTATGTACAACCCTGTGATGAATCATGCCGAATGGGATCCAAATCGGTTAATAATTGCAACCTGTGGGCGTGGCACCGTCCAAGCGTGGCGGAGCATGCGCCAAAATCAATAGTTGCCGTGCTTAGGGTATAAGGACACGGGGATGAACTTTCTCGGCCAAGGGATCGAAAACCCGACCTCCAGGCTAACGAGTCTGCGTCTTACCCACTTAGCCACCGTGACCCCCAACTTCATATGAGATTAGACCATTGTCGTCTGCCACTTGAGTTTACGTAGATTGTTTATACAAAGACCAGTGTAACTGTACTAAATTAAAATAATGTGTTTCAACAAGATCGGATAAAAATTGTGACTTTTCGAGGACCACGGCCTTGGTATTACATACTTTTACACTATTTGGGTACAAGAAGGAGCCATTTTGTCGTTCAGTGTCGGTCCGATTTTCATGAAATTCAAACCAAGTCATTATTAGCGTGTAACAGTGATATGTTTAATTTTTTTTTTTTTTTTTTAAATGGGATAAAAAATGTGCCTCTAGAATTTCTACAAGGTACAACACGTGATTTGACGTACAATCAGGGGCCATAATCCATCACCTTATATTCCGACCAGACCTCTAAAGTACTCACAAGCTAAAAACTATAGAAGACCAAACAGCTCTTTCTTAATATTTTTGAAGAAATGTTTTGCAAGATTTGCATTTGCAGATTTGTATTTGGGAATTTGTTGTCCGAGATTTGTTTTTCGTTGTATTTCTCTGATGAAATGTAAATGTAGGCTAACTTTTTGATTTTTAAAAAAAGAAATCTTTATATAAAAATACAATTTAGGTAAACAAAAATACATTTACTTGTTCGATTTAGTGTACAAATGTCGAAATACGACAACAAATGTCGAAATACGACAACAAATGAAGAAATAAGAATTAAGGACTATGAATTAAGAACTAAGAACATTGAATAAAGAGCTGTTTGGTCATCCATACAATCAGGGGCCAAATACATGACAATATTAAAAGGAACCGAGATCTTTGGGAGGTAAATCTATATTTCAAGTTTAGTCAAAATGCGATAAAAATGGTCCCGGATCTTCCTTGTTCCGCTTCCAGCTATCTTCAATGATCGCCCTAGGTAGGTGACTGGAATCAGAACGCGAGGAAACTATAGAAGCTTATTGTAGTCATGTTATAATCTCGACGTCACGCCAAGGATTTTTAAATTTAGCTGTTCAGGTTATTGGAAATCGTCAACAAGCGGCTGCCATGCAAGATACGCAAGAGGTAGACGGAGAACGAGCTAAAAAGATAATATGATTTTTTTATGCAATCAGGAGCCATAATCAAGGAAGATATGGTTTGATATACACGAATATTGAAAAGAACCGAGATCTTTGAGTTATAAACATACATTTCACGTTTCATCAAAATTGGATAACAACTGTGACATTTAGAGAGTCCTCAACCTTCGTATTACATGCACAATTTGCGTACAAAGAGTGGCCATTTTGATGGGCTATTTTATTTCAATTCGGACATGCGCAGTCCACAACCTTCATGTACCATATTTTTACTCTTTTAACTTTCGAGGGGCAGACATTTTGTCCGTCAGTTTTCGTCAGATTTTCACGAAATTCGAACTCAACCACCATTACGGTGTAACGATGAGATAATAATCGTGACCTCTAGAGGGACCACAAGCTAATAACGCGATTTTTCGTGCAATCTGGGGCCATAATTCAGGAAGATACGACTAGATATGCGCAAATATCGACAGGAACCAAGATCTTTGGGGTTATCAACAAGCAACACAAGGTACAATTTTACGGATACACAATTACTGAGTTTGATACTAAGCGACGTTTCGACGAGGATGCTCTCGTCTTTATCAAGCATCCTCGTCGAAACGTCGCTTAGTATCAAACTCAGTAATTGTGTATCCGTAAAATTGTACCTTGTGTTAATATGTTCAATTACTAAATGCCAATCAAAGAAGATATCAACAAGCATTTTAAGTTTCAACAAAATCAGGTGAAAATTTTGACCTCTCGACTGTTTACAAGCTAAAAACGTGATTTGTCGAAGAATCAGGCTCCGAAACATGCCAATATCGAAAGGGGCCGAGATCTTTGGGAGATAAACCTATATTTAAAGTATCGTCAAAATCAAATGACAATTATGACCTGTAGATTTGGATAGACTTGTGTTGGTTCGGGTTAATTTTCCTGTTAGTGGTAATCAGTGAACATTGTCACGAATTGACCTCCCGAGGCGAGAAAGCCCCTTGACATTGAGATAATAACATCGCCGCAATAGGCTTCCGTAGAATAAGGGCAATCCCCCGACTCCACGACCGTTAAGCGGATTGGATAATACAATATGAGTCATTACTTGCCATTAATACACCCATAACGACTTTGTATGATGTTTTGTTGTAAATATCACTAAAGAGGAGTATTTAATATTGACAACTATTCAGTCGACTTATAGAGGAAGATTTCACACGCCATGACGTACAAAAAGGTAGAAATCAATATCGTAACACCCGTGTCATTATAAATAATAATAAAAATAATTGTCTTGTATAGCGCTACATTATGTCCAATGGTCATTTCTAAGCGCTGTTCAGCCACACTGTATATTATGTGGAAAGTATCTCTGGAGTATATTTATGATCACACCACTAGTATACTTTATTAAATAGATAAGTTTTTAAAGCAGATTTAAATTCTGTATATGTAGATAGTTCCCGCATTATTTTTGGAAGATCATTCCAGAGAATTGCGCCATTAACAGGGACGGAATATTTTCCACGTAGCTTATTATATTTCGGCACAGATAGTAATGTGTTATCGTTCGAGGATCTGAGGTTGTGGCGTATCTGTACATCACTATACAGTGTAAACATCTTTTTCATATAGCTGAGAGCGGATATAGAGAAGAGACTTTTATGTACAGTCGTAAGGATTTTATATTCAATTCGTGCTCTGACTGGCAACCAATGCAGTTCCCTTAGTTTGTCACTGATGTGTTCACGTCTCGGTGTTTTAGTTACCAGTCTGGCCACATTGTTTTGTGCAACTTGCAACCTATCCAGAGAGTATTTAGGTGCTCTGGCTAGAAGAGCATTGGTATAGTCTAGTTGGGAAATAACTAATGAAGTCACAGTCCTTACACAGACTGATTTGCTCAAATAACATCGGATACTTGCTATTGGTTTCATTGTAAAGTATATTTTTCTAATAATGTTGTTTATTTGGGGAGTTGCAGACATAGTGTCATCCATGACATAACCAAGATTCTTCGCTTTTTTCATTGTAAGAATGAGACTAGAACCCATTCGTAGTTTTGGTATCAAGCTTAGGCTCTGTGATTTGGACAGAGGGGTTATGATAAGGAATTCAGTTTTGTCGTCATTTAGTTTTAATTTGTTAAGGCACATAAACACACGAACATAATCCAGACATTTCTCTATATTGGAGATAGTCTGTTCTGCGAATTTTTCAGACAAATGAAAATTGTGATAAATTTGATTGTCATCAGCAAAACCATGATTGTTGACTCCATGTTTCCGTATAATTGAACCAAGTGGGAGAAGATACAGCAAGAACAACAAAGGGCCTGGAACTGACCCTTGTGGGACACCAACAGAAAGTGGAATTTTCGGTCCAAGGGTTGAGTTAACCATGATTTGTTGGCTTCTGTTGCAGAGGTAAGATTTAATCCATGCTAAAGCTGATCCTGTGATTCCTACTTCAAATTCCAGCCTATCGAAAAGCATAGCATGATCAGTGGTATCGAAGGCAGCACTTAAGTCTAAGAGTACCAGTAAGACGCCACGATTGTTATCAAGTGCAACATCTATGTTTGATTTTATTTATTGAATTATTCAAATAAAAACTGTATTAAATATGAGCCACTGGTTCATCGGTAAACACAGAAATACAAAAATACAATTATATACTATTCAAAAAAAGTAGGGGATATTTGATTTTTAAGTGTTATTAAAGTCACCTAATGAAACTGACGAAGAAACAAATGACAAAATGAAATGTAGTTCACATTCATCGATTTATTCCAAATGATCGTTAGACTAAGTAAGGCACAGACTGACCATTATAAGGGTAAAATGATACCCGGGGTCAAACAGCAAAGTTACCACAGCATCACAACAAAGTCAGTAACGGGTAAATCCTCCTCTGTTTGCCAAACAAGCATTGATCCGACGTGGCATACTCCTAATGAGACGTCTAAGGTCATTTTGGTCCAGATTGTCCCATTCCTGTTGCAACGCAGCAGCAAGTTCTTGGACATTGGCAGGACATTGTTGACGTTGACGTAACCTCTGTCCAAGCATGTCCCAGACATGCTCGATGGGGGAGAGGTCGGGACTCAGTGCTGGCCAAGGTAATGTGGTGATGTTCTGTTGTTGGAGGTAACCTGTAACGATCCTGGCCCTGTGACATCTTGCGTTGTCATCCTGGAAGATGAAACGGCGGCCATGACGTCGTGCGAACGGCACAACATGGACTGCCAAGATGTTGTCCCGGTAGTACTGGCCTGTAACACGCCCTGCAACAACATGTAAAGCCGTTCTTCCAGCAACAGTGATGCCTCCCCACACCATAACAGAACCACCCCCAAATCGATCATGTCTGATGACGTTAACGTCTTGGAAGCGCTCGTTTCGACGACGCCACACCCTCCTACGTCTGTCCAAAAAATCAACAGTGAACCTTGACTCATCTGAAAACATCACATTGCTCCAGCGTCGATTATCCCAGTGTTAACGATCCCTACACCAACGACGTCTTGCCTGAATGTGATGATCTCTCAAACAAGGGATCACGTGAGGACGTCGGGTGCGAAGGTGACCCCTATGCAGTCGATTCCGAATCGTCTGGCCACTCACTCTCACACCAGTGTCTGTTTGAAGACGAGCGCTGATCTGATTTGCTGTGATGACACGATTTCTCAAGGCCAAGGTACGGATAAATCGATCCTGGGCTTGAGTTGTCGCCCTTGGTCGACCTGAGCGTGGTCTGTCCTGTACAGATTGTGTATCACGGTATCTGGACCATAGCCTGCTTATGACAGACTGAGAAACATTCATCGTCCGCGCCACAACCGCCTGTGTTGTGCCGATCTGTAGGATGCCAAGGGCACGTAACCTTTCATTTTGGGTAAGCCGACGCATATCAAAATTTGTTTTCTGGTCACTAAAAGAATTAAACTGATGTTTCCACCCTGGAATTCAATGCCTCAATGACTGTAACATTCAAAGTCAGAGTCGTGCAAATCTTGGGTTGGACCCCCATGATGATCCCAAGCATCACCTGCATTCCATGCGGTAGCTATTGGTGCGTTTGGGCGTCACATTTAACTGGAAATGTTTCTTCTGTTAGGTTCTATAGTGACTTTTTTCGTAGTCATTTGCATATTTTAGTATTATGCCTCCAAAATCAAATATCCCCTACTTTTTTTGAATAGTATATACCGTGAAGAGAGAGCAAACAAACACATCGAACATTATGATAATAACTCCCTTCTATTAAGTATTAGCGAATTAGTTTGAAAAGTTGTGAATAGTTTTGACTTTGAAGTAGTTTTATCAATTTTCTAATATTTGATCTAGTATGATAATATTTCTTTGTAGAAAAGAATGAGCATACAAATACAATGTGATATTCATCTTCACTTTCATTATTTTCACAAAGTGTACAAATACTATATACTCTCGGTATTAACTCCAGTGCGATTTGTAATAAATATGTTTATATATCATTGGACTCTCAGTCATTCGACTGCGTTAATCGCAACTTAGTTCCATGTGATTTCCTAATTACAAATAATTTCCATGTGATATCCTAATAAAAATATAATACTGTGCCTCCGATCCTAAAGAGCAACTATATTATATAATATAACGTAGGCCTATTATAACGTAGGCGACATCACCAGGGCAACATACCAAAGTAAATGACGTTTCCATGACAAAGTATTATCTGGTTAATTCTGTTATTTTCCTTATCGGATTTCTACTTTTCACCCATCATGTCGATGATTGATTTTTTACCAGGGATGTCATGTATTAATTAATACCGGGAACATGATGGATATAGAATTTATTAGGTTCAGGTAAATATAAAATGGAAGAGGGTAGGTGGGGGAGAGGGGTACAGAATTCATTAGGTTTAAATTACTATAAAATGGAAGAAGCCTTATTGGTGAGTGTAAATATATAATTCATGTTATAGAACGGAAGAGGTTAGGCGAGTGGGAATATTGAAATGGGTATTCACTTCTGCACTTGCTAAATTTAGTCGGCCAGTAGACATAGTATCTATGTATTTTAACTAAATTTAGTCGGCAACGATAAAAAAAAATACAAATCAGATCACTGACTAATATATAAGTACTAATAACCTTAGGTAATAAAAATACTTACAACCTTATATAATAACAATATAAAAATACTTGTAACCTTAGGGTCAAAATTATTACACTTTTAATCGTAATATATTTTATTCAAATTCCTGAACTCTTCATCTATATAGCTAAGTATGCACCCCTACATAACACGGCCACAGGGGCCGTTGCTGTGGACGACATTCAGACGAAAGCATAACATTTTAATGTAACATAATATCCAGTACATCAAATATACGTAAAATAAAATCAAAATTACAGATGAATAATAAGACACTTGTTGCGATCTGGTAGACAGTGAAAATAGTGAACCGCTTAAATGAAGACTTCTCGTCAAATAAAACTCGTTTGCTAATAAACATAATGTTATATCACATGACACCAATTGATCATTGCGTTACTAAAGGAACAAATTTTCCATAGATTCGTTCCCCGTGAATTTAACTTTTATTGTATTCAATATGCACACGTCACGACTATGACAAGCTGACTGAATAGACAATGCATAGAAAAACCTCAACGTGGGCCAATATATAACTTAAATCACGTGTTATTTAAAAATCCGTTTTACAGACACATTTTATAATATATTGGATTAAACAGAATCCACACTAACCGATCAGGGCCAATCCCGATAACTTTTTGGGGAATAAAACTGCTTAATTTTGTGTTAAAATCCCTTAAAACCCATTACCTAAGGCCGACCAACTAACATGATATTTGTGATACGCTTGTAAATAACTTGACAGTCTTCATCTGGAAATGGAGACCGTTGTATTATACAGTATTTGGATAAAACCAGACCTTTTTCTATAAAAAATAATATGTAGGTGAAATTTACCTTTTGTTATCAAGTACAGTACATGGGTCATTCACTGTATAGACCTATCAAGAAACGGGAATCGATTATCAGGTCACCCAATGAAAAAAATGACCCGAAATCTTAAAAGGGTTACGTGTCCGGATAAGCAGTGTTGACGTTCACGTCCAAGCGACTCAATATTTTGAGCTGAAATTTTGCGACAAGGTAAATACACCACGCCTCTATATTTTGGTCCCTAAATTTCATAAATACTCGGACTTTAATTTTTGAGGCTCTGTTCTTATCGGGATGGTCCCTTTAAACCTATAAACTATTTAACTACCGTGAAACTATAGAAGATATATTGACAACTACAATAATACGCTGTCCAATACTCGTCATTTCAAACACAATTTAACAGAGTCATTTTTCAAACTTAACATCAACATAGCAGTGCCAGTGTTATCGAAGCGTGCGAGAACCGAATATAGAATATGAAACATTCCCACCAAGATATATTGATATTTACAATAATACGCTTGTCCAATACAGTCATTTTTCAAACTTATAACATCAAAGTTCAAATGTTTTATTCAATAAAGAAGATTTTGTCATTTTGATAAATATGTTTACAGCCTTGAATTTTCCTGTAAGTATACGTTACTTTAGTAGGACGTTTAACTTGATGTCATTTCATTACATTTACAATTTAGTTTGAATCGGGAATTCCCGGGGATTATCGTTTACTGACATTTGACACGTACAACCTGAAAATCCCAGATAATATACAGGTGCAATATTACAACATGTCGTCAGTAACTATGGCAACGCAATACTAATAACTTGTCAAATACTATACAATACTTTAGTTATATGATAGCCCATTCAGACGCTTCAGTTGAATTGGTTTTAACCAGTTTAACTTTGTCGTCTGAACACAAATATGGGTCAAATAAACCAGTTTAAAAACCCCAGCTCAACTGGTTCATCTTTTCCGTGTGAACGGGTTGGCTTAAAAATCCCGGCTCCAGCTCGTTTTGAGCGTGCGCAGTGTGAGGTAAGTTACTTTCCTGGGAACAAGTCGGGGTCAGGGCAGTGCCGGTGTTATCGAAGGCGTGCAAGAATCGAATATAGAATATGAAACATTTCCACTAAAATTTGCACAAATCTCGTGTACATCTTCGAGGTCTATGTCAAAAAGTTCCTTCGGATCCGCTATGACAATATAAATCCTTCTGAGTAGTCAATTTGTGGGGATTAACCCACTTCTGAGTATTTCAAAGGTCACAATTGGTTAGCCACGTCCAATATACATTAAATACAATTCTCATTACAAGTACAAAATTGGTGTCAAAATATTTCTCTGTACACTTAGGGCAATATGAATTCCCCTGAGTTGTCACTTTTGGAAATTAACCCGCTTCTGAGTAAGGTCACCATTGGTCTGCTATGCATAATTTACCATATATCCCAGACATTCCTTCAGTTCAGGTTTCAAACTGTCCCTATTGATCCCCTGTGGCATCATAAATATATCTGTTGCTATTCCGAGAAGGTTAAATGTCACCATTGGTTTCATGTTTCATGTACTCGACCGTGTATATGAAATGTGCAACTTGGCACAATCAAGCCATTGTAACCTTTAACCTTTAATCACTAAAACTGACAACTCAGAAAAAATCATGGTAGCCTACCCTTTGACCTGCTCATATGTTTATTAATCCATATAATTATATTAAAAATACTCAGAGGATTGCATGGAACAGTTGGATAATTATTGTGTGGTTGTACTGAAGGTAAGTACTAAGATATCCATTTATTGGACGATGTTAATGAATGGTACACTATAACTTAATCAAACCTTGGCTAATCCCCAAATTATGGAAGAACAACGTTGTCAATATTATTTCAATGTTCATGGTGTAAACGTCATATGTCAGCAGTTCAAAATACGTATTTTAATTTTACAGTTTACATTGCTCCGGTATTTAAATACAGAATACACTTTCCCGGATGTCACCGCCATTTCAGTCTACAGCTAGGTACGTATACCCAAATGAACTTGCACAGTAGTGAATATTTTTGCATTACGATAACTTTTACGAATCAATTTCTGTGTCAACAATGTTGTTAGATATAAAACAGGGCTTATTAAATGTTTCAACAGACCGGCATAATAAAGTTAAAAAACTTCAATATATAATGCTATAAAATGTGCACATACCTATTTTGAAAGTCAAAATGA
This sequence comes from Patella ulyssiponensis, assembly GCA_963678685.1. Lineage (NCBI taxonomy): Eukaryota > Metazoa > Mollusca > Gastropoda > Patellidae > Patella > Patella ulyssiponensis. The sequence continues at coordinate 2,368,245 of OY783226.1, forward strand.
TATCGATCTTCAAGCTGAGCAGGTCCTGGTATAGTCAAGTCACCTTAATGTAGTGTGTAATTATTCAGTTACACGTGATCATGTAGAAAAACTATCTTGTGATAAGTATTAATATGCCCATATTTGTACATAAAGAAGACGCGATCCGCCGTGGTTGCATGTGTTGATCATATCTGGTGTATGTTTTCACAAATGACTAACTCCGCTATCTAATTACATATATAATATTTTTACTAGTTAATGTATTTCATTACGGCGGTATTAGATTCAAAATTCTAAATTTGTTAATGTCGTGCTTTCGTCTAAGTTCTATTCATGTAATTTCTAAGATAAAGACATCGTATAATCCAATTTCATTTTGCTCAGAATACGTTTTAATATGAATAAAATCAAAGATGTCTGTTTGTATGTAACCAATATAGACTGAACTCTGTTTAACTGTCAAAGGAACATGACAGTTAACATATCCTAGCTCAGGTTCTCCATTTAAGATGAATAAAAATGCGATTATAAAAGTATGACCCATGCGAGAACAACACAAAAGAACGTCATTCCTCTTGTTGTTTCTGTAGGACTTGAGAGTGAGGGTCCTATAGAATGGGCGTTAGATCAGAAGGTCTTTTATTCAATCAAGTAGCGTGGTTTCGAATACCCGCTGGAATGTGAGTTGGGTCGCCAGTCTAGCCTCGTGGGTTTTCTCCGGGTTTTCCAGTTCCCTCCCACTGCTAAAGCCCCCTACGTTAAAATAGAATTTTGAAAAAGACCATATATATGTTAGACCTTGTTTGTGTTGAGTGGACGTTAAACCTCGTTTGTGTCTCCCAACATACAACACGAGCAGACCCGGGGGATCCGACCTTTAAATGTCAACTTGGCCTCAGTTAAAGCTTTATAAACAACCGTTTTACCTGTCATCATATAACTCGTATGTAATATAATATTATTGTACATGTTGGTCTATACATGTTGGTCTATGTATACAGGTCACGATTCTATGGAATACAATTACTGCTTATTACTGAGCGACGTTTCGACTAGGCTAATCGTAACTGAATTCAAGGTTTTACACTTTAAGAAAAAAACTCTAAAATATATCTAGGCCACATATCAAAATTGTGCTTTCCCTAATAGATTACTAATAGTTTCCAAAACTATAAAGATATTGAAAATAAGATAAGGATTTTAGGAAAAGATAGATTTTAAAGATTGACGTAAAATTTCTGGGTTTATTTTAGTTGCACATAAGCTTTGTTTACCAACCGAATTTGATACAACTTTCAAACCTGGAACCAAATGACTTAGTGAATCGCAACGCATCAACATTAAAAATTTAACTCATTTCGAACTTTTACACTTTTTGTGCTATTTTATGACAAAAACTTTGTTTATGAAACGTTTCTGATACAACTGGGAATTATCAACAATCTGACTCGCACAAAAACTTTGTTTATGAAACGTTTTGATACAACTGAAATTACTGCATTCAAATTGATTGAAAAATAAAAAAGAGTTTCCTTTGATGTGTAACGTTCGTCTATTTTCTTATATGACGTCACTTCCTGATTACATTTGTAAAGTTTCAGATATTCACACAGTATAGAGTTTAATTCTATAAAATATGTACTTTTTTTTACTAATACGCGAGGTCAAATAATAATAATATTAATATTTTTTTTTGTATAAAAACAATAGTTTATACTACGTTATAGTGGGCTAAAAACTAATAGTAATAAGAAGAAAAATAATCTTGACAATACAATAGTGTCACACATCGTGTAGCTTGTGTAAATCCCTAAAAATTATCTAAACAAAAACAATAGTGTTTCACACTACGTAGGTGTAAAACTCTAATAAAATTATAAATTATAAAATATTACCTTTAATGAGGAGTTACGAGGAGAATTTAGTTGTTGATAAAACCAGTGTTATCATCTATTACTGGAGATTGTGTTTCATCATTCTACTGTATAAGTCATTTATATACCTGCTAGTACATGTATGTACCTGTCATATACCTGCTTACTATATAATCTGTCATGTAACTTGATCAACCATAAGATTAAAACAAACAGACCTGTAGTTTTATATACATATAGACACACACCATTGTTCAAACACCATCTTGTTATCAGGCTCGTAGCTAGCCTAAAATTGTTAGGGGGCGGGGGGGGGGGGCAAAGGCTTCTGGGGGCGCCGATGGGGCTTCTGGGGCGCCGATGATCTCGTCGTAGAATGCCCACCAATCGCGGCATTTTGGCAACCCTCCAGGATGAAGACCCCCACAAATTATGCCGTTTTGGGCGCCCCATTGATCAAGCCGTGGGCGCCCAACTATCTTACTCGGCATTATGTGTGGCCCGACAATCATATATTGTCATTATAAGGCGCCCAAACCAATCATGTCAATATGGGCGCCTCTCCGGGATTAGGCTCCCCAAAGATCAAGCCGCTTTAGGTGCCTCATCAGCTGTGGTGTTAATTAGTCATTATGAGGCGCCTCACCATTGGGCTAGGGGCTCAAAATATAGCGAAATGATTGGTGAGGCACCCATAAAACCAAACGACATTGGTTGGGCGACCGTCGTCGTATGTGCAGAAACAATGTCATTCGGCTTTATGTGGCACCCATACTGATATTGGAACGACACGTTGATTTTTCTCCCAATGGGCAAAGGGTGCCGAAGGCGTTCATCGGGGGAGCCGATATTTTCCAAGGGCGGGGGCAGCTGTCCCCCTCCCCCCTAGCTACGGCCCTGGTTATGACTTATCCTGCGTTCTTCTCACATATATAATATTACGACTTAATATAGGACCTATAAATATTGTATTATAATCTCATATTGAAAAACAATAAATGAATATATTATATTCTACTTACAACATAATTACACACAACCAACAATAAACATATGCAACTTGGTAGATTAATGGGGACGTCGCGATCGTCGAGTATATCAGCTTAATAATTCTGTAATATGCCATTTTATTTTAATGCTCATGCAAATCGAGAACTACTAAAAAGATCTGGTAGAAACATTAGGTTAGCTATCCCCTTAATAATGTAATAACATTCAACAAGTAACTAATAAACGACCCATCCCACACTCACCTTTATAGAATTTATGTATCTCATCTCCCTCTTGAAGCTCCCTTATTAACTGTGAGGTCCAAGATTATTAACTAATAAAAGACCCATTCAAAGTCCGTGACATATGGAAAACTTCACACGTCACAGCCGCCTTAAAATCGAAGGGTGATCCACAATTACCAGAAAATTATCTCCCAATTTCCCTAACGTGCACAATTTGTAAGATTTTTGAAAAAATTATCTTAAAACACCTGTACAACTTTATTAAAAATTATGATTTATTATCTAAACATCAGTCAGGATTAAAAAAACGAATCAACAATAAACCAACTTCTTGAGATATATAAAATAATTATAAGTAATCCAGATAAATGGAAAAACCGTAGTTTTGTATTCTGCGATATTTCTAAAGCGTTTGATAAAGTATGGCACTTGGGAATTATATATAAACTGCGAAAGTATGGTATTAGTCTTCATGTATGTGATTGGATATACACTTATTTAACACATCGTAAACAATGTGTTGTACTTGAAGGTTTTCAATCATCTTATTTGACAGTTGAATCTGGGGTTCCCCAGGGATCAATACTCGGTCCTTTTCTATTTGTAATATACATAAATGCTATTTCAGACAACCTAGATAACAATGTACGATTATTTGCTGACAATACGTCCTTATTTGCAATTATAAATGATAACCCATTAGAAATTGTCAATTCAATCAATAGTGATCTTAAGCTGATATCAACGTGGGCAAATAAATGGCAACTAAAATTTAACCCAAATTAAATTAAAAACTTAATATTCACACGTAAAAAAACTAATCATCCTAATCTTATGTTTGAAAATACGTTATGTACGATATTTACGTCCTTACTTGAGAATATTCAACTTGAAGCAGGGCGAATCATAACTGGTCTGCGCCGAAATTCCCACAGAAAATATGTTTATGATGAATTGTCTATTTGTATAAAATCCTTAATTACCATAGTCCCCAGTATTCTAATAAAAATACAACCCGAAACAAATTATTACAATCTTAGAAACCACAACTGAAAATACCTCAATGTAAAACGTTCTCTTATATAAAAAGGTTTTTTCCCAATACAATAAAACTATGGAATAGTCTTCCGAACCACGTGCAGTTATCGCCGTCTTTCAATACTTTTAAGTCCAGTCTCCTGAGTCAATATCCTATACATAAAAAACCTAGTTACTTTCATTATGGAAACCGCAAGGAAAATATCATTGACTAAGAAATAAATCTAGTAATCTCAATAATCACCTTTTCCACCACTACCTATCTGAATCAAAAATATGTCTAAAATGCAATTCTTCGGATGAAGATAACTACCTTGCCCATCTTATTCAACTATTAGAAGCAAACTATTCAATTCATTAAAGGTATTCACAGAAATTATTAATCTAGATCTAATTTTGAATGGCTCTTCCGACCTTTCGAGCACCTCTGATATTTTGATTTAGGAAGCAGTCCATAATTTCATTAAATGTAGCAAAAGGTTTTGATTCTCTTTTATATTTTGTTTGACTATATTTCATATTTATCATTTCCACATGAAACTGTATATATGTTCGTTTTTACCATTTATATTATTTAATCTTATTTTTATATAGATATTTATATTTATTGTTTATTATTTTTTGTATACCAGGAAAAGAACTTATATAGGCTTTGCCTGTTGTTCAATCCTTTTCAAATGAATAAAATATTGTTTAAACTAAACTATCTCATTTGCCTCAATGGCAGATCTTATGGTTAATGCGCTAAACCATCGACTATTCAGCCCCACTCTGTGTGAAATATTGATAATAATAACGAAGTTCTGGTTTTGAATACATATTTACTTTCATGGATGATTTAACAAGCTTTGTAAAAGCGTGGCCTTTACGAGTAGCTACAACTTACACAGCTATTACTGTGCTGGATAGACTTTTCTAGACTATTGGATCTGGTGGTGTTCTTCACAGTGATAATGGTTCTGTGTTTACATCCAAAGATTTTCAAGCTTATAGTGAGAAATGGAACATTAAACTAAGTTATACGCCTATTGTTCGTCCTCGAGCAAATCCAGTAGAACGTTCTCATCGTACTTTAAAAGCGTCTTTGCAAAAAAACTGCTTCTACTGAGAAAAATTGGAATATTGTGTTACCAGAAATTGTGTTCGCTCATAATTCTGTTTCGAATAAAACTACACAAATTCCGCCGTAGTATGCTATGTTTGGTAGGCATAGTTCTATTACTCAGATATTATCTGATGATCAAGAAAGAAACTGAAAATCGTCCGTCTTGTTCTTTTGAAATTAGTCAAAAGGCTGCTGTTAAAATTCTTAATGATCTAAATTCAAAAAAGAACATTATCAGTTAGGTTTTATTGTTAAAAAAATCTATGGTGATTTTTTGTGTGTTACTAATACGGATCGTGTTCATAGAAAAACTATTATTGTTAGTAAGGACCTGGTTGTTCCAGATAATTCTGTTTAGATGTTTGCTTTCAATTTTCATAAAATGTTTTACAATAATTTTGAATTTTGTAACTCGGTATACAGTTCGTATATTTGCATTTTATGTTATATTTTCCTTCTATTATTATAGTCATTAACTTCTGAAAGGGGAGGAAATGTGGGTATTGCTTTATGCAGTTATGTATTGTACATCTCTTTAAGAACTTTACGGTAAATATGTTAAGCTGCACGTGTGACGTTGCACTGTGGGACAGCTATGGCGGAATAGTAGAGAGGACAGCGTTGGTCGTCTGTCGCCGTTTGTCGGCCGTATCGTCGTATCATGTGTGTCATAAACTGTTGATAACTGGTAATCTGTTTGTCAGATGTTCATATTATAATAATACTTTCTCATTTGATGACCATGTTGTTGGTGTTGTTTATTCGGCTAAAACCCTACATCATGTAGGTACAGAATTTCTATATTAAACAGAACACCTTTCTTAGAACTAAAATAACCCCATAATATTACATCATCATAGAGCAAGTGGAACTTTATTGTAACATAACTATTGCCCAAGATAGCTAAATAACATTGGGAGATGTGTCTCGGTGGTATACTTTCTGTTTGGATCTGTATATGGCATCAAATCGGGCTTTAGATGTAAAATAAAATGAAGCTGACAAGATAACCGATGTTGTTTGTGGTTCGTCGTAGTATACAGTTGCTAATCATGTTTTTTGCCAAGAAGAAATACTCTGTCTAATTCTCTTAGGTCCTGCTGGATCTGTACTTATATATGTATGGTCGTTGTAGAATATAATACTCTGCCCTGAAATACATCCTCATTAGCAGAACTTGTCTCGTTTAATTTACCATGTGTTTGGCACAATGTAGCCGAGGTGGAGGACGGGAATAAAACCAACGAGGTTGGACAGACTCAATAGTCTAATGTGCACGTGTTTAACTATTCGTCCACCCAACACCATGTTACCCCATATTTTATAAACATAGATCAGGCCCAAGAGTTCGGGTTGTGGAAGTTGATGTTAAATATCTTCGAATCGTTAAAACAAGCGGTTGTCATGGACGATACGCTAAAAAAACCCGATTAATCGTCAATCACGGGCCATAATCCAGATGTTAGTGTCCGATTCGTGCTAATATCGACCGAGAACTTTGGGTTGTAAACATATAATTTAAGCTAAATCACAATCGTATAAAATTAGGTTTAAAGTTTGATCCAAATTGGATAACATGTGTGACCCGGTTTTTACATTCAGTCGAAGGGGAGGGGGCGGCAATCTAGGAAGATATTGAAAGAAACCGTGATCTTCTGGTTATAAACACATGTTTTAAGTTTCATCAGAATCAATTTGAGTCCACAAGCTAAAAAAACACGATTCTTTGTACCATCAGGGGCCATGACGTCACGGTCCGATACATTCCAATATCAACATGAATCCATATCGTGACACATATTTGATGTTTCGTCCAAATCAGATCAAAATTGTGAATACATACTTTTACACGATTTGCCTAAAGGAGATGGACCTTTTTAACGGCAAATATCACCCTTCGCCGTCATTATGATGTAACGGAGATACATAGGCGTAGGAGCCGGGGGGGCAGGGGGGGCATTTGCCCCCCCAGAAATTTATTTTCGGGCAATGAAAAATTCGATGACCTTTTTTTTCTATTAATGTTTAGAGAAAAAATATAACTAACTTATTTCTATGAGATCCACAATGCCCGAAAAGTATTTTCTCGTCTTTTTCTTGTCCACTGCATGCCCGAAAATATGCCCGAAGCTCTCTTATGATAGGTATGCCCGAAAAAACGGTATTGCCCGAAAAACGGGCATCGGGCCGGAAAACGGCAGAGGAAACGAGCCAAATGGAAAACAGCTAGGAAACAGCCAGTTGCCAGGGTGGATTCACCAGTTTTCGGACGTCATGTTTGCTGGACGTCATGGCCGCGCCTCTCACTTTTTCTAAAAAGACTATTGGACTACTTGAGAAACTGTACGAAATTGTGAACATTCTGCCGTATGGACGTGCCTCTCATATTTCTAAAATGTTTTACTTTTGTTCCTGAGTCCTGATTTGTACGATCAATTTGGTGAGACGATGATCTCTGAATATCAAAATATTGTTTAATTTTTATACGCCCACATTTTCATGTGGACGTATATTGTCGTCGCCCCTGTTCGTCCGTCCGTCCGTCCGTCCACAATTGTTTGTGAACAGTCTACAGGTCACAATTTTTATCCGATTTCAATGAAACTTAAAATATAGGTTTATCGTCCTAAGATCCCGGTTCCTTTCGATATTGGCATGTATCGGACTGTAACTTCATGGGTTATGGCCCCTGATTGTACGAAAAATCACGTTTATTAGCTTGTGAACAGTGTAGAGGTCACAATTTTGAACCGATTTGGATGAAACTTGAAACGCATGTTTATAACCCAAAGATCTTGGTTCCTTTTGATATTTGCGCCAATCGTATCGTAACTCCCTGAATTATGGCCCCTGATTGTCCGAAAAATCACCCTTTTTAGCTTGTGGTCCCTCTGGAGGTCAAAATTGTTATCCGATTTAAAAAACCGTTTGATTATATCACCGCTCCGTGGTTATGAAGGTTGAGTTCGAATTTCGTGAAAATCGGACCAAAATTGACGGACAAAATGGCCGTCGTTTGTAAGCGAATAGTGTGAAAATATTTTATATCAAGGTTGTGGACCTTATAGAGGTCACAATTTTGAACCGATTTTGATGAAACTTGACATGTATGTTTATAACCCAAAGATCTTGGTTCCTTTCGATATTTGCGCCCATCGGATCCTAACTTCCTGAATTATGGCCCCTGATTGTCCGAAAAATCGCCCTTTTTTGCTTGTGGTCCCTCCGGAGGTCAAAATTGTTATCAGATTTAAAAAAACGTTTGATTATATCACCGTTCCATGGTTATGAAGGTTGAGTTCGAACTTCGTGAAAATCGGACCAAAATTGACGGACAAAATGGCCGCCGTTTGTACGCGAATAGTGTGAAAATATGTTATATCAAGGTTGTGGACCTTATAGAGGTCACGATTTTGAACCGATTTTGATGACACTTGACATGTATGTTTATAACCCAAAGATCTTGGTTGCTTTCAATATTTGCGCCCATCGAATCATAATTTCCTGAATTATTTCCCCTGATTGTCCGAAAAATCGCTTTTATTAGCTTTTGGTCCATCTGGAGGTCAAAATTATTATCCGATTTAAAAAAAAACAATTGATTATATCACCGTTACTTGGTAATGAACGGAGAGTTTGAATTTTGGGAAAATCGGACTAGAATTGACGGACAAAATGGCCGCCATTTGTACACGAATAGTGTGAAAATATGTTATATCAAGGTTGTGGACCCTATAGAGGTCACAATTTTGAACCGATTTTGATGAAACTTGACATGTATGTTTATATCCCAAAGATCTTGGTTCCTTTCGATATTTGCGCCCATCGGATCACAACTTCCTGAATTATGTCCCCTGATTGTCGGAAAAATCGCTTTTGTTAGCTTGTGGTCCCTCTGGAGGTCAAAATTATTATCCGATTTAAAAAAACGTTTGATTATACATGTATCACGGTTTCATGGTAATGAAGAGAGAATTTGAATTTCGTGAAAATCGGACAAGAGTTGACGGATAAAATGGCCGCCGTCTGTACGCGAATTGTGTGAAAATATGTTATATCAAGGTTGTGGACCCTATAGAGGTCACAATTTTGAACTGATTTTGATGAAACTTGAAATACATGTTTATAACCTAATGATCTTGGTTCCATTGCATACTTGCCCATATCGGATCGTAACTTCCTGAATTATGGCCTCTGATTGTACGAAAAATCACCCTTTTTAGCTTGTGGTCCCTCTGGAGGTCACATTTATTACCGGTATCTGATTTAAAAAACGTTTGATTATATCGCAGTTACACCGTAGTTATGGGTGAGTTTGAATTATGATTTTCTGATGATTACTTAAAATGCAACAACTCTTGTTGACTGCCCGGACGATTTGGCTGCTGTGTGGGCGTATGTTTCGTTGCCTGGCAACCTATTTTTTAGAATTATATTGATTTATATTATATTATATTGATTATATATAATCAATATAATATACTATATATTGACCATATTGATTTCGATATATATATACTATATTAATTATATTATATTGATTTCGGGCAATTTTCTCTTATGCCCCCCTGAATTACTTTGAGCTCCTACGCCTATGCGGAGATATGTATAAACGCTGTTTAAAATCAAATAAAAATTGTGACCTCTAGAGGGCCCACAACCTTGGGATTATATACTTTTATACCATTTGCGTACAGAAGAGCGACCATTTTCTCTCAGGCATTTTCGGTCCGATGTTCACGAAATTCGAACTCAACCGTCAATATGGTGTAAAGGCCCATTCTCATGGTGCGACTTGTAGTAACTACTTGTAGTATCGACCCGAGTTGCAGCTTGAGAACACCCTAGTCGTACCAACTTTTACAAGCTCCCAACCAATTGAAAGCGAGTTGCGTGAAATAGAAACTTCCCTATTTCAGCCAACAGATCGTATGAAATTGACCAATCTGAGACGTCGAGTATTAGTACAAACACGAGTTCTCTCCCCTTGTTGTTTGTAAACATGGACGCGAAGCGCACCCATCAAGAGCCGCTCAGCAAAACTGGGACAGAGAATTTTGTCAATTTTTACCTCGCACAACCTAACTCAGACGGATTTGGGTTTTCTCTTTTTCTTTTTGTTCTTATTTATCAAATGTAGGGCAATAATAGCCAGTGTCTCTTCGTCGCTTGACGACGCCATTATGCTAAATTAAGACAAGACGAGATTATCGCGAGATTCCAAGTCGTATCAACTCATTTATATACGATTTTGTAATCTACATGTAGATACTTGGGCCTTAACGGTGATTGTGTTTCAATAGTTTGTAAAGTTAAATAACAATTGTGACACCAACAGGGTCAACGAGCTAAAAATGCGATTTTTCTTACCATTGGGGACAATACACTAGGAAGTTACTGTCCGATATGCGCCAATATCGCACGGACCCAAGATCTTTAGCATATAATCCTATATTTCAAGTGTCGTCAAAATCGAATAAACCTTTGTACACTTATCAAGAGAACATAATACTTGTCACACTGATGAGCAGTGAATATTCGCTAGTCCACTAAAATCACTGATAGGGATGACATCGTTACGGTTTAATGAGCTCTCAATATTAATTTGTTTCCTTCTGCAAATTAAACTCGAGAACAATTTTTGTTAAGCATTAGAAAAATAAATAAATAAATAAATATGTTTGAAGTATATTATGTGTAAGTATATTATAATCATCCTATTGAGTGTTAATGGGTAGGTAAAACCATCCTATTGAGTGTTAATTGGTAGGTAAAATCATCCTATTGAGTGATAATGGGTAGGTAAAATCATCCTATTGAGTGTTAATGGGTAGGTAAAATCATCCTATTGTGTTAATGGGTAGGTATAACCATCCTATTGAGTGTTAATGGGTAGGTAAAATCATCCTATTGAGTGTTAATGAGTAGGTAAAATAAGTAAAAAGCACCATTCTGTTCGAACTAGTAACGTCTTGTGTAAACAATACACGCGCCATTGAGCCAATGTGATGTGACGTCACATGTTGAAAGCAGTCATCGTTTATAGAGTTAATGGTAATCCTCTGTGAAACAGATTGAATATGTGTATGTTATCCTTCAAGTGAAAAATATTATTATAATTGCCAGTTTGTAGTTGTACTATGACATAATTGGGTTTGGGCACATGACAACTCCGTTCTACTCGGTAGAATTACAATCAAACTTTACTTTCCTAACGGTAAGCTCGTTTAATCATCCAATTCTACCTCGTCATAGTATGACGTCATAGTATCTGTCAAATTGTGTATGTTAATGCGTGATACAAAGAGATCAATATCTGTAGCGTTTCCACTGTACTTTGCAACAAAACACTGTTATGTTTCCATTCTTTTTCTCGATGATCAATCCGGGATTCCCTGTCAGCAATAGTATTTTCCACACCAGGGACATGAACTGCAGACAGCCAAATTCCATGTAGAATACAGAATTCCCAGATTTCTCTTGTTAACGAATTACGTAATTGACAATGGCTGGTACCCATATGATCATCGTCTACTTAGAGTAACATCAAATGTATAGAAGTTTGTCAATATTTTGAAATCTAGAGTTTACTAAGTTCCTGTAAATAAGTCATTTAATCAATATGTATTAGAAGCTCAGACACGTGACATCCAGATTAACGCGCCAACGTGGCTTTATTAACATTTGGGCAGCAAGAAATTGTCTGAATTGGGCTTTATAAACATTGTTGATGAAAATAACCCATGTTTTATATGCCATTGTTGGTCGATGGACTCATTTATGATAGTTTCCAATTCATCTCACAAACACTTGATCCAATATGGCAGTCAAAATCCAAAATGTCGGCTGATTTGGGATATTTTTGATGCAGCGTGGGTGTACCCTGTGTTTTTTTGAACAGAGGAACCCCGCTTCAAAGCCGAGTGCTAGGAAATTTGAAGTAACTCGATAATCAACATAGAGGTCAATGAAATTGACATTTTCATAACTTATGCATTTGCTTATTTGGTGAAATAAAGATATTTGAATCTAGCTTAGAAGTTATTGTGTGCGCAGTGAGCCTACCCTAACCCGATTGTGAAAATATAACATCGGAGGCTACTGAAATTTTGCAGTAATGTAATACTGCAGATGTAATGTAATATTAATAATATACCATTTTATATACATGCAATATAAAGAAGAAAACAATGAACTTTATTTAATTCAAAATCAGAATGTGACGTTACTGTGTACCTGATATAACAGCCAGGAGGCTCTTCTATTCGCCCCCCACACCCTTGGCATATTTTGATGCACTCTTAGAAGACACGTGGTTTTTGTCTTATCTGTACCGTCTTGTGTCGCTTCTGTTGTGTTTTTTTGGGGCGATACGATTACAGATATCCGTGTTAAAATATTACGTACTGATGTACGGGAGATGTTGAACGTGTGAATTGTAATCTATCCCCTGTAATATTGGATTTTTGATTAGCAGTTAAAGCAGTCGGGGTTAGTCAGAATGCGGGAATGTCTTACACAGCCCAACCGATACGATTTTTGGCTAGGTGATTAACCGATTCAAGAATTTGGTAAACGTGATAGTGATAGCACTAATAATCAGAATGGATATTTTCTGGGAAAAGTATTCCGGTCACCGATAATAAAATCAGTTATATCAGCAATTTGTTCTGCTTATAAAAATGGACTTTTACATTGATTTGTCGATTAGGGCCCAATGAAAATTGTCTGTTATAAACGATTGTCCGTTATAGAGTGTCCGCTATAAAACAAGTTGAATATAAGAAATTTCTATTACAAAAATCGGGACCAAACTGTTGTGTTCGTTATAAGCGATTGTTCGTTGTATGGGCATCCGTTATAAGCGGAGTCTACTGTAATTTTGAAACGTGGAAGTTCTCTAGAACTCTCTCTCCGGTAGTTGAAATGCTATAAGGGAGATAAACTTTGGATAAGTTGTGGATGAAGCCCACAGTGCAGATAATCAATAAAGCCACAAGGCATTAAAGAGAGTAAACACGGACAATCTATTATAAATTTTAAACTGAGTAAATCGTCCGTTGTTGACCCACAAGGCCTTCCCTGTCAATGTATTTTCAAAAACGTTCGTTTTTGACTGCTGTGAACATCTTGCCATACAGCTCAGAATAGTAATCCCTCGGTAATTTTCAGCGTTATTTGTGCTACCTTTGTTTTTGTATATGGGGATATCTTGTCCATTACACAGTATAGGCTATAGATTTTGTATATGGTGGATATCATTGCACATTACACACTGTTGGTTATAGTTTTTAACGGGTGTATTTAAAAAATGGTGTGAAACATTCGAGTATGAGAAGACAAATACTATCGATTTTCGAGTAGGATTAACTTCGCTATGCCGCATGCTTTGTTATGGCGATAGCGTGTAAATTTCTTAACCGACTGACTTTGCAAATTTGGTGTGTATTGGATTCATGACCGAACAAAGCATTATCAGCGTTTTCCTCCACCCCTCCTCATTGTTAACGCGAGAGAGTCTGTAATGTTTTTACAGATTTACTTCAGATTTTGGTGTTAAGCATTGAGTCACGAGAGGACGGCCCACAACTGGACTCAGACTAGCAATTATTTGCCCATTGACTTCAATGTTAAATGAGTGTAACATCACAGACTGTAACTTTTTTGCTCAACATTCCGTTGCTTCCAATCTTTATAGACACAATGGTGACCACATTTGGAAATCTCCTCATCATAATTTTGTAGGGGGTTACCGTTTAGAATTTTTGCTACGGGGATTTGATGTTAACTGCCGATGAAAATCTCACTTCCGACACAATGTTTGCTCTGCAGAAAGACACTTTACACCCCTATCCCTCCGCTGTCATATCATGAGTATTACCCCAAAACTGCTATGAAGTTGCAAATTTGATTCTTTTCTCCAATTCTAGACCAAAAAGTCAACCAAAAAATGCAAGAAGAGGCGAGCAAAAAACACCCATTTATAACGCGCACTAATATTCGTGAAAATAAGGGGAAATAATTACTAGTCTGAGCCCAACTTTTCAATTTGGCGTTACCTCCCCTTAACCAGCAATCACCGTCTACAATGTTAAGGGATTTTCTTTTTTAAAAAAAAATGTGATGAAACTTAGAACAGTCACTCAACACACTTGTTAAACGCAATTTAGGGTACATTTTTAAACAGATTTATTTCATATTTAGCGTTAAGCATGGAGGTCATAAGAGAACAAACCCTATCGGTTTCCAGGGTGTAGGATCGGGGAGATTAGCCTACCTTTCCATAATAGACCATTGCACCAAATCGAATCTAGTTTTTCAAAATGGTTTAGACCCTCAGCTATTCTTCCTTAATCCAGCGTCGTAGTTTAGGCATATAGTCATCACCTTGTCCGTCTGTCAACAATGGGCTTGTGAACGCGATAACGGATACAGTTCTTGATGGATCTCTTTCTAATTTCGTATAAAGCAATCAGTGTTCCGTGACTTTTCTTCCAAAGTTAGACCCCCTTTTCCGACAACATTGTGAACGCAATAGATGGGATTGTTTTTCAAATTAAATTCGGCGTGAGGGAGAGATAAATGGGGTTTAACATCCACTCGTTACAAACCAGGTCATTTTGAGACTAACTTGTGGTTATTTATACATATATTTATTAGTCGGCGGTAAACGGAAGACCAGGAGAAAATCCACGAGATTGTAGCGGCGACTTTACTCGTTGTAAAGTCTACGCGGAGAATCTAAACCACACAACTTGACGCGTTTGAGCATTTGGCCATCCAACCGCCCCTGTAGTCATCAGAGGATGACCTATCCTCCATACAGTGCCATTAGGAGGATTTTGCCCGGACAGCTTCCAGACCACCGTCAAGAGTTCTTGCCTGTGTAAGCAACTCCAAAAGTATCCAATGGTTTTGTAACCGAAATCCAACTCTGAATTCCAACCATCTAATCACACTGTTGCAGTTGCATTCACAAGTAATAATCGATGCCCGAAAAATGTCGCACAAAGTAGAGTGGCCCCCAGACAAAATGTTTTAATCAACAGTCAACTCAGTACAAATTCGTGGTATTCAATTAAAAGAAAAGTGAAATTACTGTTTTAGTAGGACTCGATGACAGTTAGGGAAGCAAAACTAGAAATGTCCGAAGAAGATTTACGGACAGCGCACATTTTTCTTCGAGAGGCGAAGAAGCGGAGCTGACCTTGGATGGATCCGCCAAGAAAATGTTTGAATATTTGATGGCCGCAAATGGGTTTTACTGCTATTCCAGTCCTAAAATTAGTGTTTTATTAGATTTCGGGCACTTTATTTTGCCAAATTATTTGCGGCGGGGCGGGTCCAAGTATATTCAGACGCCCCTTCCCCCCGGAAAACAATGGGGGGGGGGGGGGCGGACTCCCCACCCCACGTGTGACGCCCATGACCAGCGTTAGATAAACTAGAAAACCCACATTGTACAATGAAGTCGAAACATAATTAGAATACAAAGGCTGACCTTCACCTATGCAGCTGACAAGTAGTTTGGATGGGATGCAAATAAAGGCCGAGGTTTAGTGGTGAACACAGTGACAAGCATGTAAACAGACTGCTGACTTTCATTTAGCAACAAACATTTTGTAATGTTTATTTCCATGGTTTTATGGGCAATGTGAGGTAGGAGAATTTTGCCCAGACAGTGGCCATTCCATGAACCTCTTCCCCGATTTACAACTAACTGTAAATGGTTCTTTTACTTGCACAGCAATTTGTACATAGATGGATGTCGGTTTTTCATGATATATAAATGATTTAAAAACAATATTACATTGTTTATTAACTAATGAATACTATTTATAATTTGTGCGATAGGTGTCAAAATTATAAAAATGTTTTTCAAACAAAGACAAGGGCTTGACTCACACATCCTATAAAGCATGTTTAAATAATAAAAACTACATGTATTTATAATTTGTGAGATAGGTGTAAAAACATAGACGAGGGCTTGAATCATGCTTCCTATAGGTTCACCACAAGCAACAAGAACTGATATAGCAAGAACTCGAGGTTATGTCATGACATGAATAACAATAAAATACATTTAGTGAATCATTCTTATATAATATATTAAATATGAATGTCCGGCGTGATGGGAAATAACGTTCGCAAAACCTTAACGTCCTTGACGTCGCACATTGAATAACCCGGTGATAATGGCGTCATACTCTGCCGACTAATGATGATATTTGTAACATTAACATGTATGACCAAGTTCCATCACAGACACGATTCTCACCTTTCTAATTAGTTAAAAGGTTGTGATTATACGGTAGTTGTTAAAAAGGCATGATATTATGGACAGGTTGATTTAATTAAATTATTTACATCTGAATGAGTAATATATTGAAGATAGGTAAAAACACTAATTTATAAAAACTTCTTGTATATCTAAAAGCCACTTTATAATACAGTTTTAAAATAATAAAAAGTTCTTGTATATGTAAAATCACTTTAAAACACAGTTTTAAAATTACTGTTGTGAGAAGAGAGGGCGGGTCATCTTCTCACTTTGTCATAATGAAAACAAGTTAAAATAGGAGATCCAGCTGTTTGATGTCATCCCAGCCGATTGAAAAAACTCTGTGGGAAAAACAATCTGCTGTTTAATGTGGAAAAGCGAAGTTCTCGCAGTAAAAACCACATAGCTGGATCCGTGGAGTATTTACAAATAAAAATGTCCGTGTGGTTCGTTCTTTTCATATAATAAAAGTTAGTTTAAAAGTCCTTTGACACAGATCACATATAAATTATAATAAAGTTAGGAATATTAGAGTGTCACGTGACCTTATCAACCAATGAATAATTGTCCTTTTTCTGACTGTCGGCACTTCGTTGAAAAATAGTCTACTTAAATAATAAATCGAGCTCGTCCGTTTTACTTAAATTTGACCAGGAATAATTTGAGATGTACAACAGAATGACTGATTATAAACAGATAAAATGGACAATAACTATTGAACTGAGTAATTTTATCAAATGAGACCATGCGTAACTATTCAAGACGTAATAGGTAACAATATAATCCAGTTGAACTACGTCAACCCTGGCCATAAAACATAATTATTATAACAACCAAGATGAAATACTAGTCTTGGCAATGATGCACAATAAGCATTATCTTTGTTTAGCTTGATTATGTGCCCATCTATTCTCCATTACTTCAGCTGACACTTTCCATTTTTCAAGATAAATTAGTTTATCACACGAAGGACATTTTTTATCTCCTGAAAAAAAAAAAAAAAACCAAAACAAACATAAGCTACGTCTTTAGAAACACGTCCATGAAATTCCAACTGTCTGTTACGGCTCTATTAAGTGCACGACAATGTGTACAATATGGAGCATTGTGTTTCTGACTCAGTCAAATAAGAGAATACACTTTTTATTTTCATTCAACTATGATCTAAAGTGAGATATGGTAAGCAGGATTATAACCATACCATTTAACCAGGATTATAGCCATACTATTTAACCAGGATCATAACCATACCATTTAACCAGGATTATAACTATATGGTATAAAATTGGGTTTGAAGTTTTAGTTTTCTTCACCAACTGAGGTAATAAAGACGGTCGCCATGACTCCCAGCAGTATTATAAATATTTACCTATAAATGGAGGTGTTTTCATGTACGTATCTAAACAACCATTATGAAACAGATGACCACAATAAACTCTCTCTATTTGATTTTTACGACCTTTCAGTTGATTCTGAAATAAAATATTTTTCACACATTATCTAATTGTTCACAGCTTGATCCATGCTAAAATGCATCACCACTCAAATTGATTATTTCACATTTAATTTAATTAAGAAAATAAAATTAGAATATTAACAGTGGTATAATTTCACGGATTTAATAGTTTTTGTGTTTCCATGGAAACAAATAGTACTTTTTGGTATACAAGGGTGCAGCATTATAAATATTTATAACTATAAAGGGCTGCATCCTAGATTAAACCATTATTAATATGATACAGTCTGTCAAGTTTGTAGTTAGAGAATTCATACTCTTTGGTTATTAGACAATAAAATATAAAAAACTCATTACCTCAGGATCTTCAGCTAAAAAATGTTTTTTTACACAGTGGACAGTTTTCTAGTGGATATAATTACAAACAACTTTTAATGAGGGTTTATGTTCGAATGTAGCAGCTCTGAAAAACATAAACAAAATAGAGAGAACATAAATAATTTACAAGACGCTAAAAACTCATCACGGTATTGTTTATACAATTTTTAATATTATTTCAATTTTTTGATATATATTTTGTAATAACAACTAATAATTTAACTGTATTTATTGTATTTGGAGGTTCAATTCTCAGAAATTCTAATTTTTTAACAGTACCGGTTGGTTAAATGGATTAAATCCCACTTTTATATCATTCAGAAAGGATAACTCTAGTTTGACTTATCTCCCTTTAAACAACACGCAATTTGTCAATCTGTTTCACAGAGAATTACTTACGAAATATCTCTGTCACACATGACTGTCTACAACATGTGCATTGACTTCACGTGCCGTCAGTCATTGGCTAAACGGCTCGTGCATTGTTTACATAACACCTAACTGCTTCGGGCAAAATGGTGCGTTTTACTCATTTTACATTTACACTAAATAGGAAATATTTTTTTAATTACAAATGCTTCAAACCTCTTTATTTATTTTTCTTATACTTCAAAAAAATGTTTGAGAATTTAATTTGTCGGAGTAAAAAAGTTAATATGCCGTACTCATTAAGCCTCGTCGATGTCATGCTTATCAGTGATTGTAGCGGTCAAGCGAATATTCACTGCGGGATCAGTTTGGCAATTTGTTTTTAAATCTTCCTAAATAATAAAATCGTAATGATTCATCTCCCCTTAAACCAAAATTTAAAACATGTCTGCCTTATACATCACTCAATAAAAACAATTGACAAATATTTCTAAATAATATAGTAAATCTCGCCTTAAACCAGAATTTAAAACTTATCGCATTACAATTTACACAAAAAAATATTCTAAATAAAAACAACTTAAGCATGTGATTACTGGTAAACAACAACAAATATAAACAAGGAAATCTGGAGAGATATATTCTAGAAATCAAATAGGCTTTAATCATTTAACATGTTGTCTTGACATGATAAAAGTGGATCGATGTCAATTTATAAAATGAAAAATCAATTTTTCTTACCTTCTATAGTAAATATATTATTTCCTGAATTAAGTTGTGGTTAAAGTTGACTTTCCTGACCACCAAAACATCACATAAATGAGTTGTTTTTCTATTCATGTTATTCAACCTGGTAATACTACTTTCAATTTGTTTATAAATAGATTTAACCTGTGACGTAATAACCCGCTGTGACGTTGTAATCACGTGTTACTAATTTTAATGGCTGGTAGGTAGCCAGTTTGTGTACAGAAAATGGTTTATAACAAATCTTTAAATTTACATCAAAATAAAACAAAACATTTTAATTTAGTGGTAATATAATTATTAACTAGTAAAATAAATATGTTGTATGATTATTTATATTCTATTTATCAAGGCCTAATTCACATAAATATGATTCACATTCTTTTCTACCTAACCTACGAGCCCAGTCTAATAAACTATCACCATATTTATCCTTTACATCTAACCTGGCACCAGTAGAGACGAGTAATTTAACCTTCTCTACTGGTTGATACTCAGACCAGGCACAATGAAATAAAGGTGTTTGATTATATTTATCTCTACCATCTTTATCAAGGCCTTGTTCCAATAGGTATCTAATACAGTCTATTGTTGTACTATACCGACAAGCCCAGTGTAATAAACTATGACCTCTATTATCCTTTACATCCAACATGGCACCAGTAGAGACGAGGAGTTTCATCTTCTCTACTGGATCTATTCTAGATACAACACAATCAAATAAAGGTGTTTGTCCCCGCTCGTCACGAATATTTAGATCTTTATTATGAAGTATTAAATTGTTGACATCATCAAGTGTACCATTTCGACAAGTATCACATATTGAATACACGTTCTTTATATTTTTATCGGTTGTTTTATCATCTGAAATTATATAATATTTATATTAGTTGATTACCTGTTCACCGTTCTGGTGGTGGTTAAAAACCCAGGCCATCTTTAAACTAGGTTATCTTTGTTGTCTGAACGAACAGGTGTGATAAATAAACCAGTTTTAAAACAACTTAGTCATGATCTAAGCTGGTTTATGTCGGCCATCAGACTTCAGTTAGCTTTGTGCCGGTATATTTCCGTATTATTTGTGGTAATTTGTGGTTTCAGGTAGGATATACACCTGAGTTATTTTAATTATAGTTATATAATCCTTGACCTTGTGGTTTCAGGTAGGATATACGAAATGAAATTAAAATGAAATAAAATGGGGTTTAACGTCCTACTCTTCTGCACTTGACCTGGGCTAATGGAAGACAAGCATACGCTATACTATGAGGAAAAATTTTGTCCGGGCAGCGGCACTACGGCTTACTCTTATCGAATTCCAACTGCCAAGGGATCTTTTACGTTCATGCCAATGTGTACACGGCACCTCGTTTTTTCGTCCCATAAGAACGACTAGACAACTGTCCTTGTCAGACCCTCCTTCTGCATCACTGACAAGGGGGAAACCACGCCGGAAAATCGAGACAAACTTTCTCGGCCAATGCAGGGTTCGAACACCCGACCTCCAGACTAGCGAGCAAGCGCCTTACCCACTTAGCCACCGTGATTTCCAGGTAGGATATACACCCGAGTTATTTTAATATGTCACAACATGTGAAGATATACAACCCGGGCCTAAAACACTTTCACTAGAAAATTATTTGCCATTTCTTCACTTATTAATTAAAATGGGTAAAACGTAATGACATACCTGAAATTGTTAGGCCTATCCCTTTGTTTTCTTCATCTATTACTGAGTGATCATATGTATCATCAGTAGGCCTACCTGTAATAGAAACATATATATTATATATTATTAACTATAACTGTACCACATAAACAAAGATAGGTTGCCTGACAACGAAACGTGACAGCAACTAAGTCATCGGTGCAGTCAAAAACGGTTCTCACATGTATTTGCACATGTACACGGGTCCTCGGTTTTACGCCCCCTCTGAACGACTAGACAGATGTCCTTGTCAGCCCCTCCGACCTGCATCACTGACAAGGGGGAATCATGCTGGAAAATCTGGATGAACTTTCGCTTTCACGGACAATGCAGGGATCGAACACCCGATCTTCAGGCTAGCGAGCCAGCGACAGTCAACAAGGGCCGTCGCATATTCATTCTTTTGTAGGTAGGCTAATGGGAGAATTTAAAATAGGCTTTTGTCGTTTAACAAAGTGAAACAAGGGCCAGAACTGTCTAAATTCAACAATAGACTTCTTCGCTTTACTAATTCTAATAATATTAATATAAATTTAGATCTAATACAGATCGGACCATAACTCTACTATTACTAATAGTAATATTACTATTTAAACTAATTATTATTAAATAAAAGGCCTCTTTGTCCCACTACACTAGGCCTAGATCTAATGTAGGCTAAACAATATTAGTATAAATTTCTAACTGATCAGCTGATGTAGTCAGTAGAATGGTCACAAGAAATTGTGAACGACGGACAGGCAATACATTACCATGTGGACGTATAAATATAAAATTATGTACAAGAAGAAATGTAACTGAGGCGACCTGTCTTGACCACATGCTTCTGCTAAATGACAGCTATTGTTGGCTGTCGTCTGCTGAATGACGTCACTTGACAACGGTCGTTTGCCAAACGACGTCGTTAAATTAGAACGTTAAAAACATTGACGGCATGTGCTATTTTCTTGTTGCACGAAATGTCACCGCTAAACATATCAGCTATTTCTAAAAAGTCCTTGCTTTCTTGATTTGTTATCATGCTGGAGTTACGCACTGAATTGTACTTTTAAAAATAAATAAGAGTCACGGTGTGGGGGAGGTGTAGGCCTACTGCACTGACGGGATTCCCCCGGAAATAAACTAAAATCTCTACCGCGCACATTTCTTCGTTTCCCTAATACCAATCTTTACGGCTATGTTTAAATATAGACCAGTAACTCAATATATATACTGAAATAGTAATTATTTTATACGTATAGGCCTACGCACCATAGGCCTAGGCCTAGGCCTCCATATAGCCTAGGATTGTTTAAGACTTTTTAAAGGCAAGGGACCGATTATTCAAAATGTGTCGTTTGTTAACACAGTCTGTTTAGCCTAATATCTGTTGTTGGAAAGTTAATTTCATTTTCTAACGGATTGATTAAAGTTAGCCTAATTCGATTCCAAGAGAAGAAGGTTTGGTCACTGGCTGAATATTTATTTTCTAAATTGAATGTAGGCGGCCTAGCATAGGCTTAATATCATTGCTCAACTTTCACCTAAAAATATACCCAGGTGATCTAAACGAAAATATAGGCCTACTATCACAAAATATCACAAATTACAAAACAAGTTACCTTGAAGCAGGCAAATATCCTACCACAAAGTATAACAAATTACATAGGCCTAACATGTTACCTTGAAGCAGGCAAATAGGCCTATAGGCCTACTAGGCCTACCACAAAATATCACAGATTACATAACATGTTACAGTTTATGGAAGCCTATAACTACCATTCATAGTTTCTACTTTTCGTCCCTTCAAAACACGAAAGTCGGAAAGTAGAAAAGTAGAAGATACGACAAAATGTAAGGCGACAGTACGGTATAGTATAGGCCCTACAAGCCAAAATCAACTCGAAAATACGAAATTAAGAAATAATACACTGCGATAATAACGCCCCTCGTTATTTCCAAATTTCTTATTTTCGACTTGCATTTTGGCTTATGAACCGTCTTGGCGACTTTCGACTTAGTCATACTTTTGTATTTATTGATGACTGTAATTTAATTTATTAGGCAGGCCTATTATAAAACAATTATCACGTACCGGTATATATACAATATACAACTTATACCATGCGTTGGGTGATCTAGTAGTTTAACGCGTGCGCGGGATATCACAAGATCTTTCATTTATTCAAGTGGCGTGGTTGCTATTCCTCGAATAAACAAGGGAGTAGGGTCGCCTGGCACCCCAGTTTCTTCCCACTGCTAAAGGCCCCTTCGTGCAAGACAGAGGGAGGGAGAAATGAAGTTTAACGTCCACTCGACACAGACTAGGTCATTTCGGTAATAACGTATGATTTAATTTTTTTTTTAATAATTTGCTTCTGCCTAGGGGTCTTTAGCAGTGGCAACACCACTCCGTGTGACGTACAACCATTCGGCCATCCATCACATCCCCACACTCATACAGACACACACAATTGCAAGCGAATTATTGAAATAGTTATTGAATCACATGTTAGCCTTGAAATGAATTAGTGGGCGTCGAGTGAAACACACAGCCCTCTCTCTCTCTCTCTCTCCCTCTCTCTTAAATTTACATTTAAAGACCCCTAGACAGAAACGAATTATTAAAATAAAATTAAATCATACGTTATTCCCTTGTTTATGCGAGGAATAGAAACCACGCCACTTGAATTAATGAAAGATCTTGTGATGTCACGCGCACGCGTTAAACTACTTGATCACCCATGTATACGCGAGGAATATAAACCACGCCATACTTGAATCAACGAAGAGAGATGTCATTTTGGGAATAACATATGGTTTAATTCAATAATTCGCTTGCGCGTAGGGGTCTTTAGCAGTGGGAGGAAACCGGAGTGCCCGGAGGAAACATAAAAGGGTGGGGAGGGGCCTGTTCCCAATTCATTACACTAGAAATTAAATAAAATGGGCAATGACGTCCTACTGTCCCGCTCCGACTTTTCTAATGAAGAACGGCGTCAATGTATACATGGGACCTCGTTTGTTCGTCCCATCAGGATGACTATATGTTGTCCAGTGTAAGACGTTCTGTCCGACACCATTGAGAAGGGGAAACCCCGCCATCAGGATGACTATATGTTATCCAGTGTAAGACCTTCTATCCTATACCATTGAGAAGGGGAAACCCCGCCAGAAAATCCTGATGTACTTTCTCGGTCAACACCAGCCAGGATAGAACACGAGACCTCAGGTTAGCGAACAAATGTCTTCCTCATTGAGCCACCGCGGCTCCTCACACTTGAAACCGCCCAAATTGGAAGCGAACTGTCTGTGTAAAGGAGTGGGTCCATTTAACAAGAAATGCAGTCCGATTTACCATACAGCATCTACGATTGTTGTGTTATGAACATAATATTGAATGTTTATCAAAATCGAATAGATTATAGACTATAATCACGGACAATAATCCACGAACTTTCCAGCACGTGCCACAATGTGAGATAAAAATATATATTTCAAGATTCCTAAAGATAGGATGCCAGGCAACGAAACATACGCCCACATGAGCTAAATCGTCCGGGCAGTCAACAAGAGTTGTCGCAAATTTACTTTTTTCGGTAATGAAAAATTTATTATAAACATTGATTCAGTAACAACTGATTCAGTAATTATCAAAAAAATAATTAGAATTTGTTTGATTTTTAGAAAGTTCTTCCCCACGCTAACGTTTAGTAAACGAAACATTTAATATCAAAATTCATTGAAAATAAATATACTTCTTCGTCTCAAGACCTTAAATTCTGTGTATGAATTTAAAGTCAATCGGATATTTACTTTGGCCCCTAGAGCGTTCACAAGATATTTTGGAGTGAACAAGGGCCATAACTCTGGCTGAAAATCAACAGGCCTCTTTGTCTTGTCTCATGACCTTAAACAGTGTGTATAAATTTAAAGTCAATCGGATATTAACTTTAGCCTCTAGAGGACGGACGGAGTCGACGACAATATACGACAACATTCCAATGTGGGCGTATAAAAAACAACAGAAAAGTACCACTGTCATAGAATAATGCCAATATTTATGTAAATGTGTAATATTTATACAATTTAATTGTTATCTGTTATCTATGTCGTGAACTCAGAAGACGATGTGGTTTTATTATATTGGTAGTTTAGAAGTTAGTGTTAAATCACCTCTGATGAACAGATACCTTTCACACTACTGTCTTCGAATTCCTAAACCAAGAAATCATTCATCTGCCCTCAACCTTTTGATGTTTTAAAACAATATTTTATTCAACATATCTAAATGGATTGGAGAATTGGTTGAGGTTTTATAACATCTATCTCCATCAACATTTTAATCGTGTGTGTTAAACAGATGGTGATAGACAGTTTTTACTAGTTTATATACTTTACATCATTTATAATATTTAATATGATGTGTGAATATATAGAGAATTTTTTTTTACTTTATCAACGAGTGTTGATATTTTTTGATATCAAAAAACACGAGTTGGAGATTTTATTTATCACCCAATCCTTTCTTACATGCACAAGTAAATAAATATAATTCTTTGGTATAGATTTCACTTTTACTGAATCCTTATTACATTACAGCGTAGTGATACATCAGTTTTTTTGACACCAGTTTGCTATTGCAAAGTCCTATATATTGACCCAGTATTTCCTTCAAGGTCAATTAAATAAAAACAGTTTCTTTTTAACAAAAAAAAGTCATTTTTTATTTAACTCATTGAGATTTTATCATTGCTTGATAACGACTAGAGAAGCCTAGTCGAAACGTCGCTCAGTAATAAGTAGTAATTGTATTCCATAGAATTGTGACCTGTATGTCAAATAAGATATTGGGTGATAAAGTGGTATACCTTGTTGATAATCAGTGTGAATTATAGGCCTACCTTGTCTTATATTGGATGATAAAGTCGTTGGTTGTATTACCCCATAAGTCTCATCGATATCGACTGGTTCTTGTTTAATCGCTAGACCTACTGGGTCACTCGTTCTAGCTGTCTGATCACCAGTCATGTCTACTGCTACATCAGTTGTTTTAGCATGATCTTCTAAAATATATAAACATTGTATTGAAATATACAGCTGGATTCCACTAGTTATACGATGTTATATATAAACATGATATATCAATATAAGGCTGGTATTCCACTTGTTATACGATGTAATCTATAAACAGGGTAATATCGTAAATCGCTGACAGGCTTCTTCACCTTATTAACTTCAGCCCTTAGAGCGTCTACAAGCAATTGTGAAGGCCGTGCAGACGGACAGGGGATACCACAATATACGACCAATCTCTCTCTCTCTCTCTCTCTCTCTCTCTCTCTCTCTCTCTCTCTCTCCACACCCATACAGACACACACAAATGCAAGCGAATTATTGAAATAGTTATTGAATCACATGTTAGTCTTGAAATGATTTAGTGGTGTCGAGTGAAACACACAGCCCCCTCTCTCTCTCTCTCCCTCTCTCTTAAATTTACATTTAAAGACCCCTAGACAGAAACGAATTATTAAAATAAAATTAACTCATACGTTATTCCCTTGTTTATGCGAGGAATAGAAACCACACCACTTGAAACAATGAAGAGAGAGGTCATTTTGGGAATAACATATGGTTTAATTCAATAATTCGCTTGCGCGTTGGGGTCTTTAGCAGTGGGAGGAAACTGGAGTGCCCGGAGGAAACATAAAAGGGTGGGGAGGGCCTGTTCCCAATTCATTACACTAGAAATTAAATAAAATGGGCAATGACGTCCTACTGTCCCGCTCCGACTTTTCTAATGAAGAACGGCGTACGCCATACAGTGTGCGAGCAGGGAGATATTGCCCGGACAGCGACGCTATTACCTCGTCTTACGAATTCCAACTGCCAAGGTATATTTTTCAGACACGCAAATGTTTACTTGGGACCTCGGTTGTTCGTCCCCTCAGGATGACTGTATGTTGTCCAGTGTAAGACGTTCGGTCCGATACCATTGAGAAGGGGAAACCCCGCCATCAGGATGACTATATGTTGTCCAGCGTAAGAAGTTCTGTCCGATACCATTGAGAAGGGGAAACCCCGCCAGAAAATCCTGATGTACTTTCTCGGCCAACACCAGGATAGAACACGGGACCTCCAGGTTAGCGAGTCAATGTCTTCCTCATTGAGCCACCGCGGCTCCTCACACTTGAAACCGCCCAAATTGGAAGCGAACTGTCTGTGTAAAGGAGTGGGTCCATTTAACAAGAAATGCAGTCCGATTTATCATACAACATCTACGATTGTTGTGTTATGAACATAATATTGAATGTTTATCAAAATCGAATAAATATTATGAACTCTTACGATTCTATAGACTATAATCACGGACAATAATCCACGAACTTTCCAGCACGTGCCACAATGTGAGATAAAAATATATATTTCAAGTTTCCTAAAGATAGGATGCCAGGCAACGAAACATATGCCCACATGAGCTAAATCGTCCGGGCAGTCAACAAGAGTTGTCGCAAATTTACTTTTTTCGGTAATGAAAAATTTATTATAAACATTGATTCAGTAACAACTGATTCAGTAATTATCAAAAAAATAATTAGAATTTGTTTGATTTTTAGAAAGTTCTTCCCCACGCTAACGTTTAGTAAACGAAACATTTAATATCAAAATTCATTGAAAATAAATATACTTCTTCGTCTCAAGACCTTAAATTCTGTGTATGAATTTAAAGTCAATCGGATATTTACTTTGGCCCCTAGAGCGTTCACAAGATATTTTGGAGTGAACAAGGGCCATAACTCTGGCTGAAAATCAACAGGCCTCTTTGTCTTGTCTCATGACCTTAAACAGTGTGTATAAATTTAAAGTCAATCGGATATTAACTTTAGCCTCTAGAGGACGGACGGAGTCGACGACAATATACGACAACATTCCAATGTGGGCGTATAAAAAACAACAGAAAAGTACCACTGTCATAGAATAATGCCAATATTTATGTAAATGTGTAATATTTATACAATTTAATTGTTATCTGTTATCTATGTCGTGAACTCAGAAGACGATGTGGTTTTATTATATTGGTAGTTTAGAAGTTAGTGTTAAATCACCTCTGATGAACAGATACCTTTCACACTACTGTCTTCGAATTCCTAAACCAAGAAATCATTCATCTGCCCTCAACCTTTTGATGTTTTAAAACAATATTTTATTCAACATATCTAAATGGATTGGAGAATTGGTTGAGGTTTTATAACATCTATCTCCATCAACATTTTAGTCGTG
The DNA here is from genome assembly GCA_963678685.1 of Patella ulyssiponensis. Lineage (NCBI taxonomy): Eukaryota > Metazoa > Mollusca > Gastropoda > Patellidae > Patella > Patella ulyssiponensis. Next base: position 2,396,678 of record OY783226.1, read on the forward strand.
TGTGTTAAACAGATGGTGATAGACAGTTTTTACTAGTTTATATACTTTACATCATTTATAATATTTAATATGATGTGTGAATATATAGAGAATTTTTTTTTACTTTATCAACGAGTGTTGATATTTTTTGATATCAAAAAACACGAGTTGGAGATTTTATTTATCACCCAATCCTTTCTTACATGCACAAGTAAATAAATATAATTCTTTGGTATAGATTTCACTTTTACTGAATCCTTATTACATTACAGCGTAGTGATACATCAGTTTTTTTGACACCAGTTTGCTATTGCAAAGTCCTATATATTGACCCAGTATTTCCTTCAAGGTCAATTAAATAAAAACAGTTTCTTTTTAACAAAAAAAAAGTCATTTTTTATTTAACTCATTGAGATTTTATCATTGCTTGATAACGACTAGAGAAGCCTAGTCGAAACGTCGCTCAGTAATAAGTAGTAATTGTATTCCATAGAATTGTGACCTGTATGTCAAATAAGATATTGGGTGATAAAGTGGTATACCTTGTTGATAATCAGTGTGAATTATAGGCCTACCTTGTCTTATATTGGATGATAAAGTCGTTGGTTGTATCACCCCATAAGTCTCATCGATATCGACTGGTTCTTGTTTAATCGCTAGACCTACTGGGTCACTCGTTCTAGCTGTCTGATCACCAGTCATGTCTACTGCTACATCAGTTGTTTTAGCATGATCTTCTAAAATATATAAACATTGTATTGAAATATACAGCTGGATTCCACTAGTTATACGATGTTATATATAAACATGATATATCAATATAAGGCTGGTATTCCACTTGTTATACGATGTAATCTATAAACAGGGTAATATCGTAAATCGCTGACAGGCTTCTTCACCTTATTAACTTCAGCCCTTAGAGCGTCTACAAGCAATTGTGAAGGCCGTGCAGACGGACAGGGGATACCACAATATACGACCAATCTCTCTCTCTCTCTCTCTCTCTCTCTCTCTCTCTCTCTCCCACACCCATACAGACACACACAAATGCAAGCGAATTATTGAAATAGTTATTGAATCACATGTTAGTCTTGAAATGATTTAGTGGTGTCGAGTGAAACACACAGCCCCCTCTCTCTCTCTCTCCCTCTCTCTTAAATTTACATTTAAAGACCCCTAGACAGAAACGAATTATTAAAATAAAATTAACTCATACGTTATTCCCTTGTTTATGCGAGGAATAGAAACCACACCACTTGAAACAATGAAGAGAGAGGTCATTTTGGGAATAACATATGGTTTAATTCAATAATTCGCTGGCGCGTTGGGGTCTTTAGCAGTGGGAGGAAACCGGAGTGCCCGGAGGAAACATAAAAGGGTGGGGAGGGCCTGTTCCCAATTCATTACACTAGAAATTAAATAAAATGGGCAATGACGTCCTACTGTCCCGCTCCGACTTTTCTAATGAAGAACGGCGTACGCCATACAGTGTGCGAGCAGGGAGATATTGCCTGGACAGCGACGCTATTACCTCGTCTTACGAATTCCAACTGCCAAGGTATATTTTTCAGACACGCCAATGTTTACTTGGGACCTCGGTTGTTCGTCCCCTCAGGATGACTATATGTTGTCCAGTGTAAGACCTTCTATCCTATACCATTGAGAAGAGGAAACCCCGCCATCAGGATGACTATATGTTGTCCAGTGTAAGACCTTCTGTTCGATACCATTGAGAAGGGGAAACCCCGCCAGAAAATCCTGATGTACTTTCTCGGCCAACACAAGGTTAGAACACGGGACCTCCAGGTTAGCGAGTCAATGTCTTCCTCATTGAGCCACCGCGGCTCCTCACACTTGAGACCACCCAAATTGGAAGCGAACTGTCTGTGTAAAGGAGTGGGTCCATTTAACAAGAAATGCAGTCCGATTTATCATACAACATCTACGATTGTTGTGTTATGAACATAATATTGAATGTTTATCAAAATCGAATAAATATTATGAACTCTTACGATTCTATAGACTATAATCACGGACAATAATCCACGAACTTTCCAGCACGTGCCACAATGTGAGATAAAAATATATATTTCAAGATTCCTAAAGATAGGATGCCAGGCAACGAAACATACGCCCACATGAGCTAAATCGTCCGGGCAGTCAACAAGAGTTGTCTCAAATTTACTTTTTTCGGTAATGAAAAATTTATTATAAACATTGATTCAGTAACAACTGATTCAGTAATTATCAAAAAAATAATTAGAATTTGTTTGATTTTTAGAAAGTTCTTCCCCACGCTAACGTTTAGTAAACGAAACATTTAATATCAAAATTCATTGAAAATAAATATACTTCTTCGTCTCAAGACCTTAAATTCTGTGTATGAATTTAAAGTCAATCGGATATTTACTTTGGCCCCTAGAGCGTTCACAAGATATTTTGGAGTGAACAAGGGCCATAACTCTGGCTGAAAATCAACAGGCCTCTTTGTCTTGTCTCATGACCTTAAACAGTGTGTATAAATTTAAAGTCAATCGGATATTAACTTTAGCCTCTAGAGGACGGACGGAGTCGACGACAATATACGACAACATTCCAATGTGAGCGTATAAAAAACAACAGAAAAGTACCACTGTCATAGAATAATGCCAATATTTATGTAAATGTGTAATATTTATACAATTTAATTGTTATCTGTTATCTATGTCGTGAAGTCAGAAGATGATGTGGTTTTATTATATTGGTAGTTTAGAAGTTAGTGTTAAATCACCTCTGATGAACAGATACCTTTCACACTACTGTCTTCGAATTCCTAAACCAAGAAATCATTCATCTGCCCTCAACCTTTTGATGTTTTAAAACAATATTTTATTCAACATATCTAAATGGATTGGAGAATTGGTTGAGGTTTTATAACATCTATCTCCATCAACATTTTAATCGTGTGTGTTAAACAGATGGTGATAGACAGTTTTTACTAGTTTATATACTTTACATCATTTATAATATTTAATATGATGTGTGAATATATAGAGAATTTTTTTTTACTTCATCAACGAGTGTTGATATTTTTTGATATCAAAAAACACGAGTTGGAGATTTTATTTATCACCCAATCCTTTCTTACATGCACAAGTAAATAAATATAATTCTTTGGTATAGATTTCACTTTTACTGAATCCTTATTACATTACAGCGTAGTGATACATCAGTTTTTTTGACACCAGTTTGCTATTGCAAAGTCCTATATATTGACCCAGTATTTCCTTCAAGGTCAATTAAATAAAAACAGTTTCTTTTTAACAAAAAAAAAGTCATTTTTTATTTAACTCATTGAGATTTTATCATTGCTTGATAACGACTAGAGAAGCCTAGTCGAAACGTCGCTCAGTAATAAGTAGTAATTGTATTCCATAGAATTGTGACCTGTATGTCAAATAAGATATTGGGTGATAAAGTGGTATACCTTGTTGATAATCAGTGTGAATTATAGGCCTACCTTGTCTTATATTGGATGATAAAGTCGTTGGTTGTATTACCCCATAAGTCTCATCGATATCGACTGGTTCTTGTTTAATCGCTAGACCTACTGGGTCACTCGTTCTAGCTGTCTGATCACCAGTCATGTCTACTGCTACATCAGTTGTTTTAGCATGATCTTCTAAAATATATAAACATTGTATTGAAATATACAGCTGGATTCCACTAGTTATACGATGTTATTATAAACATGATATATCAATATACGACCGGTATTCCACTTGTTATACGATGTAATCTATAAACAGGGTAATATCGTAAATCGCTGACAGGCTTCTTCACCTTATTAACTTCAGCCCCTAGAGCGTCAACAAGCAATTGTGAAGGCCGGGCAGACGGACAGGGGATACCACAATATACGACCACATTTCCATAAACATTTATTGATTTAAAACACAACAACAATGATATAAATATATTTTACCTTGCTCATCTTCCAATACATCATTATACATGGAGTCATGGTTCTCATACAAAACACAGTTGGCAATATTTTTAACATTACGTCGACATGATGATATTATCTCCTGCTTTACGTTGATCTTTTGATGGTCAGATTTCACCTTCGATAAAATAACAGTGTTCTTGGACTTCTTGACCACAACTTTCACAACATCAACCTCGCCACGTTCATTGTATATCTCTGATCTGTTCCCGAGTTCTGAATGTGATACATCATAGTGTTCATCAGTTCCACCAAGCATCAACTGGTGTCTATCACCCATTCCTCTAATCATGAACTGATTACCATGGAAACCAGATATCTCTTCATGCCTCTCATCTCTACCTGAATTTAAAGATATTGTAAAATGGCAGCATTGCCTTTTGTCGGAGAGAGAGAGAGAGAGAGAGAGAGAGAGAGAGAAACAATTTTCTGTGTTAAAAATTAAGTGAATAAAACTTACTTGATTCTAATTGTTCAACTACTGACTTGTAACCGTCTTCGTTTAAACTCTCAATGAAACTTTGGTAGGAATTTGACCCACCATTAAGTAATCTGGTAAGTAGCTCATTGGTCTTGGCCCTTTTTCCTATTATGTCTTTTATCGTATCCATGTCGTCCATATCAAAAACTGATTTACTAAACAGACACTGTGATAAACGTTCCGGATCAGTTATATTTTCCAGTAGAAACCTAAAATTAGATTGAATGTGTTTTTCATCCTCTTGAAGCATCTTTCCCCTCTCTCTACAACTTAGTTCATATTTGCGTTTCTTAGGACGAGACATATTTAGGGTATTAAAGCTGCTGCCATGATGATATGTTGAAGTACTGGCTACTTCAGTGTATGATTGTCTGCTAGTTGAACTTAACAACTGTACTGATTGTCTTTCCCTTTCTAGATGTTGAATTCTCATTTCAGTTTCTTCTTGTTTTTGTTTTAATTCCATTTCTCTTTTGTCCAAATCGATTTCTTTATTTCTTTTATCTTCAATCAATTTAGCACGTTCTTCAGTCCATTGTTCCCGCTCTTTCTGCCAAATCAGTTCTTGGTGATTCTGTTTTGCACGTTCTTCAGCCCATTGTTCCCTCTCTTGTAGCCAAATCTGTACTTGGTGATTTTGTTTTTCACGTTCTTCAGCCCATTGTCTTTTCTCTTTCTGCCACATCTGTTCTTGGTGAATCCGCGCGTCGCGTTCTTTCTTAAGTTGGTCTATTTCAGCCAATGCTTTTTGTTTGTCTTCTTCTTCGTCGTGTATTCTTGCCTCAAATAATTTCTTCGCCTCTTCGTACATTTCGTTTTTATAAAAGTCCTCACCATTATTCTGTATAGTTGTCTGAAGTAATTTTAAGATTCTGTCCACATCCTTCGCCCTGCCTTCTGTTTCATCTATGTTATTGATCGTTGCGAATCGACGGTGTTTAAAGACATCACTAAATGTTGATAACTGAGTATGAAGTTCACGCATAGCATCCTCTTCATTTCTGTTTCTCAGGAGATCTTTCCCCGTAAATACCACAACAGCAAATTTATCAATTAATTCACCAAAAGTATTTTTAAAATATTCAAGAACTTTTATGTCCTCTTGTGAGAGTCTTAAGTCGATACGAAAGACGAAAAGAAATAAATGCGGCCCTGGCGATAAAAGATTAATACATTTAACGATTTCCCTGGCTATTGTCTTGTTACTGTTACCCATGTCAAACAACCCTGGTGTATCCACAACTTTTAGTAATGTATTTACACCGTTTAATTGAAGAAGTCGTTTTCCTGAACCACATTCTGATGTTACTGAAGTACTCTGTTGTTGTGATTTAAAGGTCTCTTGTTGTAACAGCGCATTTCCTAATGCGCTCTTACCAACTCCCGTCTTTCCTATAATGGATACCCGGATCTCTGAAGGACAAAAATAGAATTGGTGAAAGATTTGTGAATATAAGATTTGTAAATATTATAAATGTACAATGGTACATGGGTACATATTTAGATCAATTATTGAATTTACAGGATATTTAGTGTTCGCTGGTCGAGTTTCTTACACCAACTTGACTAATGAAGATGAGGGGACGACAGCTGAAGTAAACCCAACCCTCATCCCTCACCCCCACCACTAGGAGGTTTGTCATGTGAACAGGTAATGAAAATCGTCTCTATTTGAATAAATATCGTTTCTATCTGAATAAAGATCGTTACTTTATCGTTTCTATCTGAATAAAGATCGTCTCTATTTGAATAAAGATCGTCACTTTTTGAATAAAGATTTTAATGATAGACTGAATTTTAAAATGGCTCTCTCTGGTCAATAGGCAGTATCCTCATTACTGGTCCATATAGTCCCTACCTGGTCAATATAGTCCCTCCCTGGTCAATGCGGTTTATAACTGGTCAATATGTTTATGTTTTTTAAAATATATTTACCTGTACTTGTATTACCATGTACAGTTTCTGTTTGGTGAACTAAAGCTGACCCTGTATCTGTACTACTACTGGTACTAGGTGATGGCTGTGGTTCTAATCGGGGGACTGAATTCTTACTACCGGAATGTCTTGCTGAAGATTTCATTTTACCATTATTTGTCTTGCCTGACATGTTCATATTGAAATTGGGAAACATCTGTTATTAATTGTAACCTGTAGAATATTTACAGACATAAAGATAGGTTGCCAGGCAACGAAACATACGCCCACAGCAGCTAAATCGTCCGATCAGTCAACAAGAGTTGTCGCATATTCTTACTTTTTTCTGTAATGAAACATTTATAATACTCTGAAATCTGATTAAGATTAACAACTCATAAAGTAATTATCAGAAAATCATTAGAATTTGTTTGGTTTTTATACAGTTCTGCCCCATGCTAACGCTTAGTATACGCAACATTTAAAATCATGGATTTAGCTGTTCAGTTATCAAAATTCATTGAAAATCAATCTCAAGTCAATTGGATGACAAGTTTGGCCTCTAGAGCGTTACAAAAGATTTTTCAAAATAATCAAGGGAGATAACTCTGGAGGTTATTATCGGATTCTTTGTCTCATGACCTTAAACACTGTGTACAAATTTAAAGTCAATCGGATATTAACTTTGGCACCTAGAGCGTGATCAAAGGCTTTAACAGTAATTATCGGAAATCGCTGAAAATCAATAGGTTTCTTCGTCTCGTGACCGTAAACACTGTGTGTCAATTAAAGGTCAATCGAATATTAACTTTGGCCTCTATAGCGTCCACAAGATTTTTTGAAATGATCAAGGACCATAACTCTGGCAGTAATTATCGGAAATCGCTGAAAATTAATAGGTTTCTTCGTCTTATGACCTTAAACACTGTGTATAAATTTAAAGTCAACCGGATATTAACTTTAGCCTTTAGAGCGTCCACAAGCAATTATGGACGCCGGACGGACGGACGGACGGACGGGGGCGACGACAATATACGACCACATTTCAATGTGGGCGTATAAAAATTAACAGAAAAGTAGGTGTGGCACCTAATTCAAGACATAAGTATACTACAAGATTATTCATTCAGAATATTGGCCGTCAGGCGCTAAACATCAAGACTTGCTACCTGTAGGCTACACACAGACATACAGATAGAAAATAAAAGAGGCTCTGCCGCTAGCGGTTGATCAAACACCTAAAAACAAAGTGGCATGTTACATTGGTAACTTTTGTCGAGCAGTTTTTGTTTTGCTACTAATAATAATTTTCTTGTAGTTAAACAATCTGATTTCCTTGTCTTTACTTCACTAGGATGTGGAAGAGTAGTTATATAATATGTGTTCTTATTGATGTCAGGAATTAGCCAATGAAACGGTCTGTTACGGCGACTTCTTAGCGTAACTGTGGGTAAACCCCTAAAAACGTCAACGCTGATTAATCAATCAAAAGCCTCTCGTTTGACACCTTGCGTCAACTCCCGACTATAACTAATTGTCACATCTTCATGTAGTGTAGGCCATAGGAAGTATAACCAGTGGCTGCCAGGCAGAATACACCGACATTTTGCAAGAGATGGATAGAGAACAGGCTAAACAAAAAGGCGATTTTTTTACAATCAAGGGCAATAACCCAGAAAGTCATGGTCTGAAATTCCCAATATCAAAAGGGACTGAGGTCTTTGGGATATAAAGATATGTTTTAAGTTTCATCAAAATCGGATAAAAATTGTGACCTCTAGAGGCTCCACAACCTTCGTATTACATACTTTTACACAATTTGCGTACAAAGAGCGTTCATTTTTTTCGCAGTTTCTTTCAATTTTTCTGAAATTCGAATTCAACCTTCATTATGCTGGAATGGTGATATTTTTAAATAGTTTTTAAAATGGGAAAAAAAACCTCAAGAGAATCTGCAAGCTAAAAATTCGATGTTTCGAACAATCAGAGGCCATAATCAAGGAAATTACGTTCGGATATGCGCGAATATCGAAAGGAACCAAGATCTTAGTGTGTAGAAGTTTCACCTCTAAACCGACCACAAGGTAACAACCTGTTTTTTTTTTGTAATACCAAGGGCCATAATTCAGAAAGTTAAGATCCGATATGCGCGAATACCGAAAGGAACCAAGATCTTTGGCTTATAAACATGCATTTCAAGTCTAATCAAAATCCGAACAAAATTATAACCTCTTGAGGGTCCACAACCTTGGTATTCCAGATGTTTATACTATTTTTGTACGGGGGGCGGTCATTTTGTCCGGCAGTTTTTGGCCTGATTTTCATGAAATTCGAACTCAACCAACATTACGTGTAACGGTGATATATTCAAACTTTTTTTTTTAAATCGGAGAATAACTGTAACCTCTAGACGGACCACAAGCACAAAACACGATTTTTCGTACAATCAGGGGCCAGAATTCAGGCAGTTACGACCCGATATGCGCGACTATCGAAAGGAACTAAGATCTTTGGGTTATAAACATGCACTTAAGTTTAATCAAAATCGAATCAAAATTGTGACCTCTAGAGGGTTCATAACCTCGATATTCCAGATGTTTACACTATTTGCGTACGAGGGGCGACCATTTTGTCCGGCAGTTTTGGTCCGATTATCACGAATTTCCAACTCAACCAAAATTTTTTTAAATCGGGTAATAATTGTGACCACTAGATGGTGATATATTCAAAGGTATTTTTTTTTTAAATCGGATAATAATAAAATTGTGACCTCTAGAAGGACTACAAGCCAAAATTGAGATTTTGCGTACAATCTGGGGCCATAATTCAGGAAGTTGCGATCCGATTTGCGCGAATATCGACAGAAACCAAGATCTTTGGGTTATAAACATGCATTTCAGGTTTCATCAAAATCGGGTGAAAATTGTGACCTCTTGCGTGTACACAAGCTAAAAACGTGGCTTTTTGTACAATCAAAGGTGATAATCCGTGAAGTTATGGCCCGATACATGCAAATATCGAACGGAACCGAGATCTTCGGAAGATAGACCTATATTTTAAGTTTCGTCATAATCGGATGTGACCTGTAGATTGTCCACAAACACATTGTGGACGGAAGGACATCGGAACGGACATGGGCGACGGCATAATACGTCCACTTAAAAATGTAGGCGTATAAAAACGAAACGAAAAAAAGATCCGTATTTTAATCAGATTGGATGTTGAATATCCATAAAATATTTTTACAAGTTAAAAATCTCGAAACTGGCCATTTTTATTATTTTGACTATGAGAATGTTTCAGTTTTAACAATAATATTTTCAACTAATATTACAACGATTCGGCTCCATAGGACTACAACACTACATCAATAGTAATGAATTACAGGTTCGGCTCCATAAGACTACAACACTACTATACAGCAATAGTGATGAATTACACAGTAAACTATATGCTAGGTAAATCTACAGTGTATTGTTTGAATATATAATTCATGTAATAGTGTAAATATTTACATGTACGTTTTATAATACAAGACAGAGGTTATATCATCACGCCTGCGCCAGTCAGGAGCACCACACATAAACTATAAGCAACAACACCCAACGGATAAAGATGGTATATTTTATGACATCTTACAAAACATGTTTACATTTCGTAAAAATGGTGGAGAAGGACAAGAGAGGGTTTAAGGGAGATAACTCCTGTTAACAGGTCGCTTACAACACTACAACTATGCAGTATGCCAACTGGCGCAACTTCTCTCTTTTTTTTTAAACAAAGAATAACATAGAAAAACAAAGATTAAGTCTAAACTGAATGTCCTACGAAATAGAGGTTAAGTCATATCTGTACTGTGTTCCGGTGAAGACCGATAATTTCACGTCACATAGTCCTGTAAATACGCGGGTTGCTTGTGCACACGGGTTGGTCGAGTGTTCATGGAAGTATTGACTGTCGGTTCGGCTGATGACGATGAAGGAGACACTAATGTGGATAGGTTTGAATCAAGCTTCACTGGGGAAGCCGGGGTGATTAACACAGGTGGTATCACTGGTGGAGCAGGTGGTTCATCTGGCTCTATGATTGGATTCGTATCGCATTCTATCTGAGCAGTGACTTCATCCAAGTCATTACTGTCTCCATGGTGTCGCAAGGGAAAGCAGTTTTTTTCAACAAAGTAGTTTGGTACAATATAACATTCTGATGTTTTGACCTTGTAAGTTGAGGAACGTAACTGGGATCCTGAGAATTTCCTGACGAAGCACCAATTACCATCAAGACTAGTTACAAGATATCGATCACGAGCCTTGTTTTTATTACCATCTGAGCGCAAGTAGACCAAGTCACCAACTGCGACATGGTTACTTGGAGGTCTGTTTCCAATACGATTTTTGGAAGTCTCACTATATCCATGATTACGTAATCGTTGGGCATGTTGTTCGATTATAAGATCACGATCTGAGACTGGAAGCTGTGTGTGTGTAAACTGGCACCTTTGTGTTAAGATTTCACGGGCAGATAAACCTCTACTTCTAATTCTAGAGTTCAACTGAGCAGTTGCGATGGACAGGCCTAAAGGTGACACAGGTCCACCACCAGGTTCTTGACGCAACAGCTCCTCCTCGAGTTCCGCAATTCCTCTTTCCGCAACAGGATTTTTGTTGGGGTTTTTAATGCGACCGACATCAATATCAATGCACAGGTTTTGTAGTATGGCATCATTCTTTAGAGCAATAAAACCAGAAGCTGCATCTACGCGGATATGTACATGAGAACCATCAAGGGGGCGTAGTTCCATACACAAACAAGCAAGACCTTCTCTTAGGGTTGTGTGACGCTCGTCCTCAATTAAACAAGTAGTGGTATACGAGGATGTGGTCTCTCGAAGAAGCAGGATAAGCTGCCTATATCGTTTAAGAACATCAGCTGCAAACGATAAACCTAGTGCATCAGGAGGATCTGAGGTAGACTGTTCGACAAGACATTGAGGGAATCGTTTTAAGGAGGCACACGTGTGACATGTTTCCGAAACAGTATTAATGGCTTTGTCCAGATCCAAAGCATAAAAATTCCGCTTCACCACTTGCTTAAGTTGGTGCTTGGTGGGGTGACTGAGCTTAATATGTAGGGCTGTTAATAGTCCATCCAATACGGCCCTGGGGATGACAATCAATTCCGACGTTGGAAGCAAGGGTTCATGGTGTTGAACTACCAGAAGGCCATCTCGGGCTATAGTAAGTATGTTGAGATAACGCTTGACATCTTTAAGATTTGTAAGTTTACGAGATGGGCGGGTGCCTTGCTTTAGGTGAGCATGGACGCGTCTCAAATCTGGGCATTCTGACTGAGTAGTAATCCAAGCTGATCTGCTGGTAAAGGGAAGCCGGAGAGTACCATCCATAATATCCTGTACAGAAATTGACCTTACTACAGAATCTTCTAAGCAGGTGATGAAGTTACAAATCTGACAATGCGGTTCCTGACAATCTGGAGCATTACGGCTAGCAAAATCAGATGGGATATTTGCCTGGCCTGCTAAATGACGGACACTTATCTGATATCTGCTTACTATTGACAAAAAGGAAGTAACGCGTGGACTCGCAGAAAATTCGCCACGGCAAAGCTTGGATATAGCCTGGACACACGGCTGACTGTCAGTCAGAACACAGGTCTGGTGGTGAGACTGTATTATGAATGGGCTAAAGTGTTTAATGGCTGCAGCAATACACAGTGCTTCGATTTCACACGGTAACCAAGTAACTTGGTGTTGACGTAGTTTAGAGCTAAAGAATCCTGCAAGGGATATTTTGTTGTTGCGGCTAACATAAAGTGTTGCTCCAATGCCATGCCTTGTAACTGAACCATCGGTGACGATCCACAATAGGTCTGATGGTCTGGGAAGGAGGATGGCGGTATTGGTGATTAGAGATTTCTTGGCATAAGAGAAATGGTGATTTAATTCATCCGTCCAGTTGACCTTGTCCTTTGATTGCTGGCCAGCAATGGCCATATCCAATGGATTTATCAAGTCAGAACAGCGAGGTAAGACACGTGCTAAAACCTTATAAGCCCCTATAAATGATCGGAGATCTCGAACGGTGTCTGGTGGTGAGTATGTTGAAAGAGCAGATATGCGATGGGGGCTGGCATGGATGGAACCTTGTGACCATACCCAACCTAAAATGGTAGTGGTTTTCGGACAAATGACGGTCTTCAATGGCGATAACTTAAGGTTACATGTGCGTAATGCATTCAACGTCTCCGTAAAATTAGGCATAAGCTCCTCTGGTGAATTACCTCCTATATACAGATCATCGGCGAGCTTAGCTACTGTGCCAGCCTGTAGTTGGTCACCCAAAACACGGCACATTAGTTCTTCAAGGGCAGTTTCTGAGCCGGGCATACCCATGGCAGAGCGTGTGTAAACACGTACCCCACGAAAGGGCGTCGCTACACCACAGTATTTCATGGACTCTCTGGACAAAGGAATCTGGTAGAAGGCACTTGTCAGATCCGAAACAATAATGTACTGCCAACAAGCAATAGTACGTAAGATGCAATCAACATCGGGCAAGGCAGTGACTAAGCGGAAACCTCCAGATGGTTTCTTAACTAGGAAGGACGGATTAAGGTACTCAGCAGTGATGTTGAGATCTTCTGGACGTTTAAATACACCTGCTGATTCTAATTCATCAAAACGGGTTTGAAGCTCAACAAGTTTGTCCCTTGAGTATTGGGGTACGCGACCTTTGCGTTGTGGAGGCTGAACTGGACCCATGTTGACAGTGGCTTTAAAGGGACCAACTGCGCCGTTGTAACCAGATATATCAGGATCAAATACAGTATCATACTGACGAAGTAAGTTTTTAAATGCTTCTCTAGTGGTTGACGATAATATAAGATCGGGATCGAGAGCTACTTTATCAGAATAAAATAAGCCTGGACCAAGTTTAGAGGGGACAAAACTTGGTGCTGGAGTATCACAGCGATCAGCACTTGGCGGGAAATCAGTGACCAGTCGAACCTGACAGAAGTGTTCATTGCGTTGAATGGTTCTGGGATGATGTGTGGAATTTGGTATTCTTACCTTACCGGCAATAGACTCTAAGATGGAGGGTTGTGGCCACATCTGGGAGACCTTTAAACTATGTGAGCTTGGGCAATCGGAACGAGCTTCGATGGCCAAGGTACAGTCTGGATGATAGTCGGGTGGTGCAGAAACTTCTAGGTAATCACCAGGCCAAACAATTGTCGCTGAAGATGGAGAGCGAATCACAGAAGCCTGTGTACGCCGGATGGAATGGTACTGAGACGGTGCTTGTGATGACCCATATACAATAGTATCGGAATCTTTGATTGTAACTTGGTGTTTGGCTGGACGAACAGACACATCATTTACAGTCATGAATGGTGTACCAGCTAAGATTTCGACGTCCAAGTCTTCCACAACAAGAGCATCTAGAGATAAGTCCACAGAGTTCCGTGAAAGGGTGATGTGCGTTTCACCAATCACAGCCAAAGGTGTGATACCGTCGGCCTGAAGGGCACGTTGAGAACTGGTCAATATAGTAGCTCCAATATACTTGGCAACAGCAGCCTTGATCATATTTGTTTCAGCACCGGTATCTAAAGTAAGCTGCACAGGATGATGTTTATAAAATGCTTTAAAATGAGGGGACTGTTTGGTACTAACACGACACGCGGAAACACTACGGGTGGTAGATGTATCATCGTCTTCCGGGTGTGTAGGTAAACTATTGGTTAAGTCCAGATCATCATCATCTAGGCAGGTAGTCTGACGGGCGCGATTGAGAAACTTTTTGTCATCTGCAGGTAAGAAAGGGCAGGTACTAAGATAATGTTGAGTCTTTGGGCGGTTGGCTTGGATGCAGAGAGGGCATGATCTAGGTTTAAATCCGTCACTCTTAGCGGGATCTGGAGTATATCGCCGTCGAAGTAATTGGCTAGTAGCTGATCGCAACACCTTAGCGTCGACCGAGGCGTGTACTTCGTCCAGCAGCGAGTCAAGAGCTAGAGAGATCTCAGGTTTAAGGGATGCTAGTGTACGAGAGCGCAACTCTGTACCATACCGTTGCTTCACTAACTGTGGTAGGTCTGGATGTATACGTTGAAGCCAAGTTAGTACAACTATATTCTCTAAAGACGGTGTTAATTCTTCGTCAACTGTGGGATCTTCACCATGGTGGGAAATGTGACCATTACGTTTAAGTAGGTTGTCTTCAATAAAAGACATTAATCGTTGAAAAAGATCCTCAGGTCTTTCATCTGGTTGGAGATTAATAGAGTTAAAGTCCAGGAAATGACTGCCAGTAGACTGGAAGCCATAATGTAGGCGAATAGCTTGCCAAATAGCGGATACAGAAGTCGAGTTTTTAACAATTGTATTGCGGGAAATAATGGGACAAAAATTAACAATTTGTCCCAACATTAACTCGAGGTGGGTCACTTTCTGTTGTGCAGTACGTCGGTTGTCCGCTGGAACATCACCACCATCATCACGGAAGCCCCGCAATGGAGTATTATTAGACGCCTTACCCCACGTGACACCATCGACGAGATATGCGGCAAAATTGGGATCTAGAGATAAAGTGTACTGCAGGTTTTGTCGCCAGGCTTCATAGGACGTGATTGTTTCATGTTTAGTTAGTGTCCACTGTTTCGGAGCACGATTAGTAGCCACCTTGTCTTATGATGGTAAAACGGTGGGTGTATTCACAGCTAGAGAAGAAACCGGGTCGCTTATGTCAAAAATGACGATGTATGGGACTGTTCAGACTTGGATTGTTTTTGTTGTTTCGTTAACAAAGAGAACTTCCTGGAGTTCGTAGGTACGGCAAAACACTCTAAGCCACCACGCCAGTCAGGAGCACCACACATAAACTATAAGCAACAACACCCAACGGATAAAGATGGTATATTTTATGACATCTTACAAAACATGTTTACATTTCGTAAAAATGGTGGAGAAGGACAAGAGAGGGTTTAAGGGAGATAACTCCTGTTAACAGGTCGCTTACAACACTACAACTATGCAGTATGCCAACTGGCGCTGGTGGATCACGATTCAGCTAAACAGACATATCATGGACAAATAATCAAATAATAAAGATACACCCAGCTGTATGGTATAACATATTGATTAACCTATAGTCTATATCACAGAGATACCCAGCTGTATGGTATAACATATTGATTAACCTATAGTCTATATTAAAGATATCCGACCAGCTGTATGGTATAACATATTGATTAACCTATAGTCTATATTAAAGATATACCCAGCTGTATGGTATATCATATTGATTAACCTATAGTCTATATTAAAGATACAACCAGCTGTATGGTATAACATATTGATTAACCTATAGTCTATATCACAGAGATACCCAGCTGTATGGTATATCACAATTAAAACATATTGATAATATTTATACCCTTGTAATAATGGTATATTCACACATTGATGACATGAAGTATTATTAGAACTCAAAATATATCATATTTACATATCAGCTTTCACAAAACTGACACAAAATATTTAAATTAGATATACTTTAAATTACATGTCACTTACTTTATTGACACAGGCTTCAATATGGTAATAATCCTCTCTTTAGAGTCTTTTATTTCAACAATTTAATGGCGAAGTTACTGTTTAATTTATTTCCCAGTTGTATCAGGAGTTGGTAATAAAATGAGTGGGCGCTATATATTTACTAAAAAGGGGTGGAGCTTATCAATGAATATGAATACCCTAGCTAAGAGAGAGACAGAGAGAGAGAGAGCGAGAGAGAGAGAGAGAGAGGGGGGGCGTTAACGTCCACTCGACACAAACTAGGTCATTTCGGGAGTAACATGGATTAATTTTATTTCAATAATTCGAGTGCGCGTCAGGGTCTTTAGCAGTGGGAGGAGACCGGAGTATCCAGGGAAAACCCGCGAGGTTGGACAGGCGACCCTACAACCGGGGATTCGAAACCACGCCAGTTGACAAAATGACAGGCTTTATGATACAGCTAACCGTTGCCCCCCTTACTGATACATATATTAGTATGATAGACTAGATTATATTAGACAGAGAGGAGAGAGAGAGAAATGGGGTTTAACGTCCACTCGACACAAACTAGGTCATTTTGGGACTAACACATAGTTTCAATTTTATTTCAATAATTCGCTTGCGCATAGGGGTCTTTAGCAGTGGGAGGAAACCGGAGTGCCCGGAGGAAACCCACGAGGTTCAGAAGGCGCCCCTATCTCCATGCCACGTACGCTCACACCATGGATCGAAACCACAGCCGCAAGCCAGAGGTGAACGGCCAGCTAGAGGTCGAAGCGCGGCACTCTAGACCACTAGGCCATCCCAACCCCCCTATATTAGACAGTGTTGATACAAGATTATTTAACAAATATATTATACCAGCATTGTTTTATACAATCTTATAAAATCTCAGATATTACCTTGTCTTGATCTGTCAACAATAGTTCAGCTACAATAATGTCCACCCTGTTAACAAATGACACGTCAGATCTATTTTTATCTGGAAAATCCAGGCTATTATATATAGACACGTAAGGGCAAACCCGATTTCTATATTTAAAGATGCATCATGTTGGAACTAAATCTGTTTTTTGTAGGTCTTTATATTGGCTTCAAATTATCATTTAGACATGTATTAACATGACGAGCCTATGATCAACTCACTCTCTAGTTCATCGGATGGTGGAGATTTAAATGGATTGAAACTCGATCTCCATATTATTCTGTCTTTTGTATCTTTAAATAATAAATACTAATGGGAACCTTTGTCAGGAAAACAAAATTTCTTGTCTTTACTTCACTAGGATGTGGAAGAGTAGTTATATAATATGTGTTCTTATTGATGTCAGGAATTAGCCAATGAAACGGTCTGTTACGGCGACTTCTTAGCGTAACTGTGGGTAAACCCCTAAAAACGTCAACGCTGATTAATCAATCAAAAGCCTCTCGTTTGACACCTTGCGTCAACTCCCGACTATAACTAATTGTCACATCTTCATGTAGTGTAGGCCATAGGAAGTATAACCAGTGGCTGCCAGGCAGAATACACCGACATTTTGCAAGAGATGGATAGAGAACAGGCTAAACAAAAAGGCGATTTTTTTACAATCAAGGGCAATAACCCAGAAAGTCATGGTCTGAAATTCCCAATATCAAAAGGGACTGAGGTCTTTGGGATATAAAGATATGTTTTAAGTTTCATCAAAATCGGATAAAAATTGTGACCTCTAGAGGCTCCACAACCTTCGTATTACATACTTTTACACAATTTGCGTACAAAGAGCGTTCATTTTTTTCGCAGTTTCTTTCAATTTTTCTGAAATTCGAATTCAACCTTCATTATGCTGGAATGGTGATATTTTTAAATAGTTTTTAAAATGGGAAAAAAAACCTCAAGAGAATCTGCAAGCTAAAAATTCGATGTTTCGAACAATCAGAGGCCATAATCAAGGAAATTACGTTCGGATATGCGCGAATATCGAAAGGAACCAAGATCTTAGTGTGTAGAAGTTTCACCTCTAAACCGACCACAAGGTAACAACCTGTTTTTTTTTTTGTAATACCAAGGGCCATAATTCAGAAAGTTAAGATCCGATATGCGCGAATACCGAAAGGAACCAAGATCTTTGGCTTATAAACATGCATTTCAAGTCTAATCAAAATCCGAACAAAATTATAACCTCTTGAGGGTCCACAACCTTGGTATTCCAGATGTTTATACTATTTTTGTACGGGGCCTGATTTTCATGAAATTCGAACTCAACCAACATTACGTGTAACGGTGATATATTCAAACTTTTTTTTTTAAATCGGAGAATAACTGTAACCTCTAGACGGACCACAAGCACAAAACACGATTTTTCGTACAATCAGGGGCCAGAATTCAGGCAGTTACGACCCGATATGCGCGACTATCGAAAGGAACTAAGATCTTTGGGTTATAAACATGCACTTAAGTTTAATCAAAATCGAATCAAAATTGTGACCTCTAGAGGGTTCATAACCTCGATATTCCAGATGTTTACACTATTTGCGTACGAGGGGCGACCATTTTGTCCGGCAGTTTTGGTCCGATTATCACGAATTTCCAACTCAACCAAAATTTTTTTAAATCGGGTAATAATTGTGACCACTAGATGGTGATATATTCAAAGGTATTTTTTTTTTAAATCGGATAATAATAAAATTGTGACCTCTAGAAGGACTACAAGCCAAAATTGAGATTTTGCGTACAATCTGGGGCCATAATTCAGGAAGTTGCGATCCGATTTGCGCGAATATCGACAGAAACCAAGATCTTTGGGTTATAAACATGCATTTCAGGTTTCATCAAAATCGGGTGAAAATTGTGACCTCTTGCGTGTCCACAAGCTAAAAACGTGGCTTTTTGTACAATCAAAGGTGATAATCCGTGAAGTTATGGCCCGATACATGCAAATATCGAACGGAACCGAGATCTTCGGAAGATAGACCTATATTTTAAGTTTCGTCATAATCGGATGTGACCTGTAGATTGTCCACAAACACATTGTGGACGGAAGGACATCGGAACGGACATGGGCGACGGCATAATACGTCCACTTAAAAATGTAGGCGTATAAAAACGAAACGAAAAAAAGATCCGTATTTTAATCAGATTGGATGTTGAATATCCATAAAATATTTTTACAAGTTAAAAATCTCGAAACTGGCCATTTTTATTATTTTGACTATGAGAATGTTTCAGTTTTAACAATAATATTTTCAACTAATATTACAACGATTCGGCTCCATAGGACTACAACACTACATCAATAGTAATGAATTACAGGTTCGGCTCCATAAGACTACAACACTACTATACAGCAATAGTGATGAATTACACAGTAAACTATATGCTAGGTAAATCTACAGTGTATTGTTTGAATATATAATTCATGTAATAGTGTAAATATTTACATGTACGTTTTATAATACAAGACAGAGGTTATATCATCACGCCTGGTGGATCACGATTCAGCTAAACAGACATATCATGGACAAATAATCAAATAATAAAGATACACCCAGCTGTATGGTATAACATATTGATTAACCTATAGTCTATATCACAGAGATACCCAGCTGTATGGTATAACATATTGATTAACCTATAGTCTATATTAAAGATATCCGACCAGCTGTATGGTATAACATATTGATTAACCTATAGTCTATATTAAAGATATACCCAGCTGTATGGTATATCATATTGATTAACCTATAGTCTATATTAAAGATACAACCAGCTGTATGGTATAACATATATTGATTAACCTATAGTCTATATCACAGAGATACCCAGCTGTATGGTATATCACAATTAAAACATATTGATAATATTTATACCCTTGTAATAATGGTATATTCACACATTGATGACATGAAGTATTATTAGAACTCAAAATATATCATATTTACATATCAGCTTTCACAAAACTGACACAAAATATTTAAATTAGATATACTTTAAATTACATGTCACTTACTTTATTGACACAGGCTTCAATATGGTAATAATCCTCTCTTTAGAGTCTTTTATTTCAACAATTTAATGGCGAAGTTACTGTTTAATTTATTTCCCAGTTGTATCAGGAGTTGGTAATAAAATGAGTGGGCGCTATATATTTACTAAAAAGGGGTGGAGCTTATCAATGAATATGAATACCCTAGCTAAGAGAGAGACAGAGAGAGAGAGAGAGCGAGAGAGAGAGAGAGAGAGGGGGGGGGGGGGCGTTAACGTCCACTCGACACAAACTAGGTCATTTCGGGAGTAACATGGATTAATTTTATTTCAATAATTCGAGTGCGCGTCAGGGTCTTTAGCAGTGGGAGGAGACCGGAGTATCCAGGGAAAACCCGCGAGGTTGGACAGGCGACCCTACAACCGGGAATTCGAAACCACGCCAGTTGACAAAATGACAGGCTTTATGATACAGCTAACCGTTGCCCCCCTTACTGATACATATATTAGTATGATAGACTAGATTATATTAGACAGAGAGGAGAGAGAGAGAAATGGGGTTTAACGTCCACTCGACACAAACTAGGTCATTTTGGGACTAACACATAGTTTCAATTTTATTTCAATAATTCGCTTGCGCATAGGGGTCTTTAGCAGTGGGAGGAAACCGGAGTGCCCGGAGGAAACCCACGAGGTTCAGAAGGCGCCCCTATCTCCATGCCACGTACGCTCACACCATGGATCGAAACCACAGCCGCAAGCCAGAGGTGAACGGCCAGCTAGAGGTCGAAGCGCGGCACTCTAGACCACTAGGCCATCCCAACCCCCCTATATTAGACAGTGTTGATACAAGATTATTTAACAAATATATTATACCAGCATTGTTTTATACAATCTTATAAAATCTCAGATATTACCTTGTCTTGATCTGTCAACAATAGTTCAGCTACAATAATGTCCACCCTGTTAACAAATGACACGTCAGATCTATTTTTATCTGGAAAATCCAGGCTATTATATATAGACACGTAAGGGCAAACCCGATTTCTATATTTAAAGATGCATCATGTTGGAACTAAATCTGTTTTTTGTAGGTCTTTATATTGGCTTCAAATTATCATTTAGACATGTATTAACATGACGAGCCTATGATCAACTCACTCTCTAGTTCATCGGATGGTGGAGATTTAAATGGATTGAAACTCGATCTCCATATTATTCTGTCTTTTGTATCTTTAAATAATAAATACTAATGGGAACCTTTGTCAGGAAAACAAAATTTCTTTGAATTTCAAGTGCTTAGGAATCTTTAGAAATTTATATTTGACCTCCAATATTCAACAAGAATGTATCAATATTTAGTCCGTCCAGTTTAAATGTTCCACACATGAATCGAATGGCAACAATTGGTGCCAACCCCATAATCACCCATAAATAACGTCCTTTACTCCCTCATCCCCTCCCCTATTACAAAAACACCGAAGATGAAATATCAACGTTTCGCAATATCAACAGAAAATATATATTTATTTCATGAATTGAATTCAAAGAAGATATATGTTACTGTATGACAATAAAAGCTCTAGTGGTACAACCATATTAGTACAATAATATAACGCATGCTTATTGGAAAACAGCTACTAATTTATTTGTTTGAAGAGGATACTACCACATCTCCATATTGATAACGATAATAATCTTGAATGTCTCTTACATTAGTAGGTGTTTTACCATACAGTGTGTGTAAAATAGTATACAATATATTAAACTAGATTTAAACAAGAATTATTTATTGTTATCCTACTAGAATAATAATGATAACGTTACCTTGAATAACTGTACTTTAAGTTACTTGTATCGACTTCTACAGATGATATTTTACATCAGACGATGAACGAATTAATATTTATACTGACAGGTTGTACAATGGCGCAGGTATATTGTCTTCTACAAGACTCGATTACACAGTCTCTGGGCGTGCAATGTTTAAATTCGTGTATGAATATGGAAATAAATGACTTGATAATAAGAACTATTAAATTGGTTTTTCCCTTTCCATAAATAGATATTGAGTCATTTGTCACATGTTACAAGCGGTGTAAAGTGAGTTTGATGGTTTATCTAAATGGTACCTGGTGTGAAATTCACCGTTCAAAATATTTATTTGAATAAATAGGTTATCAATATTGTTATAGACCTATTTTTCTTTACATATATATAATTAACTATTACAATACTCAATCTGTTAGTTAAAATATACGCATGACAGAACCCAACCTGTTGTAATAATAATATAATACTATATTACGCAATCTGGTTTCAGTTTTTACCCAATTTTATATAGACAATGTGACAAAAAATACGTAGGGTAGACTCAAAAATGCGCCTAGGGAAAGAAATTTTCGGTCACCGTTCAGACGTATTCCCCCAAAACAGACAAACCGGTCTCAATGCATTTCAACCAACCAAATCATGACATTTCTAATCTTATTGTCATGTTAATAGAAAAGACCAAGAAGCGATTTTGAAACTACAGAAGAAATTAAAACGTTTCATCTTCTGGAGCGACAAATTGAAAACAACAGCCCCCCCCCCCAGTTTGAATATTCACACGTCTAGTGCAATAGACCCTTTTGTAGATCCATTTTAAGCGCAACAACAGCAGGTGCATCCAAAATCATTGGAAAACACTACACTGATCTCCAAGAAAATCACCCGAAAATCTTCACACAGAAACTTATAATTGCATATTCTAAAAGTAAAAATCTGAAAGATATTCTAGTGCACAGTAAATTAGATTAAATAAGACCAATCTTCACCCTAACCCAAAACAAACCATATTTCAAATCTTATCCCTAAATGTTAGTTAATAAACTCAACTAGATATAAGAACCCCAAGCCCTAACCCGGTGATAGGGGAACCAACGCATTTTTTTAGAAAATCCAATTCTTAGTAAGTAACATGCTAACGTGGCTCTCCTCCGACAGCCTCAAATTTATTCTCTTTTCTTCAGAAACAAAAATACCAGAATACCGGAAGCACCATCAAAGGAAGATCACCAGCGCCACCAACTTTAAAAACAGCCAAATCAACTTTGTATATAAATCGAATGTATTGTATGCATTTTTAACAAAACTAGGAAATATCATCCTAGGTCAGTGCTTATGTGGAGACTTAACCTCTTCCCCAAATTCTTAAACCTAACCCTTGCCCGTGCCAGGCGGATGTAAACCTGGTTCGAGATATTTCCCTAATAAAGATAGTCAAATCCCGCCTGTATATATAATTATCTTTCTTTACAAATTCTATTACTTTTATTTCATAATTTATGTCTTATGTTTTTATATATATAATATTTGTCAGCCTATGATGTATGTTCTTCTTGATATTATATTATTTTTATGTGATATGCGCCATTTAAATAGTCTCCTAAAGTAATCTATTATATATATATAGATATTAACGACTTTAGTAAGAATCCATCGACTAGAAATGCATCAGAAAATTTAAACTGAATTTCTATAGGTGGCATCATCCGGATACTGAAAATCCGAGAGAATCTGTCATATATTTTACTCCACTAAATAACGAGAAAATGCCTCAGGGCAGCCATCTTGAATATCTAAATTTCCCCAAGGGCGCCAGGGTGACACCATCCGGATTTTAAATCTACACATAATGAAGATAAACCCTCAAAAATACATTTGGTGGATCAGATTTCCAAGTTTTTCGACTTGCTGCCGGACTAACGACAAACTTATTAACCTGATAATAAAAACACTTTGTTCATCCATCAACTAGATCCATAGAAAAATACAGTACATAATATTGCTAAAAAATAACCTACAATCGTAAAAGTGAAATCTGACAATATGCGGTAATGTTATAAAACCTCAGATATTACCTTGTCTTGATCCGTCAAACAATTGTTCAGTTCGTCGTTGTAACACAGTACAATAATATTCACCCCGTTAACAAATGCCACGTAAGATCTATTTTTATCTGGAAATTCCAAACTATTTATAGTACGGGCAAACCCGATTTCTATTGCAATAGTGGACATATAAATTATAATATATAACTTGGAATTTCAAGTCCCGTGAAATGTACAAAGATTTATATGTGCACCTCCAATATTTAACAAGAATGTATCAATATTTAGTCGGTCCAGTTTAAATGTTTCAAATGCCAACTTCATAATCACCAATAAACAAACGGCCAATATCGCCATTTACTCCCCCCCCCCCCATTACAAAATATAATCAAAACAAAGATATTTTGATAACTCGCCCAATATACAAAACAAAAATAGTCTAATACTTGGCCCCAACCACGTTCTACAAAACTTTGCTATGAGACACCGATCCCATATTGTGAAAACTTATAATAATAACAGCGCTTACTAATCGTGGGGCAATATCAACATAAAATATATATTATGTATTTCATAAATTGAATTCAAACAAGATCTATATTACTGTATAACAATAAAAGCTCCAATGGTACAACCATATACGTACAGTAATACAGAGATATTTACTATACACGTACTATTATTAGAGGTATTTACTATATAAGGGTATAATAAGGGTATTTATAAACGTGATGACTTTGATAATGATAACGTTACCTTGAATAACTGTACTTTAAATTACTTGTATCGACTTCTACAGATGATATTTTACCTCAGAAGATGAACAAATTAATATTTATACTGACAGGTTGTAGAATAGCGTAGGTATCCTGCCGTCTACAAGACTCGATTACACAGTCCCTGGACGTACAATGTTTAAATTCGTGTATGAATATGGAAATAAATGGCTTGATAATAAGAACTATTAAATTGGTTTTCCCCTTTCCATAAATAGATATTGATTCATTTGTCACATGTTTCAAGCGGTGTAAAGTGAGTTTGATGGTTAATCTAAATGGTACCTTGTGTGAAATTCACCTATATTTATACTATAATATAATATATATTTAATTAACTACTTTAATGCTGACTCTGTTAGTTAAGATATACGACTTGTATACTATTACAGATCTATATTTATATTACAATATATTCAATTAACTTGTATAATACTGACTCTGTTAGTTAAAATATATGACTAGTATACGCATATAGGTATACTATTATAGACCTATATTTATATTTACATTCAATTAACTACTATAATACTGAATATTTATGGACTAGCCTCCTTGTCTTGGAGACTGGGGTATCAATCAGAGTTATGGATTTTCCAAGGGGCAATAAACATAAAAATTGTACATATAAGTTGATTTGATAAATGGTTATTTCGATAAAGTGTTAAACGTATAAAGAGGTACATTTTAAAATTGTAATACTATAGGTCCTGTATATTGTAGATGTTATAAAGTTATGAAGGGTCTGTTCAATATATTGAAGGTATTAGCTAGTACCAGTGACAACAAGAACTAGACTAATAAGATTATGTCTGGTGGTTAAAAACGGGGACAATGACATCATTGTCTGATAATCCAAACAAGGTAATCCCATGAGTTAGAAACGTGGTTAGCTACCCTCCTATGTGCCCAAATAAGTACACTGTCTTGAAATCCAGGGTAGCATCGGTGCATTTGACCAATCCGATAAAGGGAGCATCTGGTCAATTCGATGGGGCTCAATACTAAGTCATGCACGTTACCTCGTGTAAAAGAACGTGCGCGATTTAAGTCTCTCCAGACATGATGAGGCCGTAGGAAATAGATACCATTGGGAGGCTGGGAACATCACAGCCTTCTCAGCTGAGAGGCCAGGAAACACCGCCCCAGAACACAAGCTAGGTAAAGAGAACTTATACTTAATGTCATAGCTATGTGTGTATTTTCCTGTAGTATGGATGTTAGAAAGATATAAAAACATATTTCATACGTAAAAAGTGTTCCAGAATCATTTTATGGAAGACTGAAACAATTACTCACAGAGCGTGAAGTCGAAGGAAGCCCTAGACGTCATTGTCACGTCTGTGTCCCCATAAACCCGGGCCCGGCGCCGGGGGGGGGGGGCTTAGCCCCCCCACCCTAAAAAAAATTGAATTCGCCCCCCCCCCCCCAATATTTCGCCAACAATAATGATTTCTTAGTAGTGTTCTTCGCCAGACACATCCTTAGCCCCTCCAGAAAGTTCCGTAGTCCCCCCCCCCCCAAATTTTATGAGCTGGCTACGGTCCCGCTTAAACCTATAGGAACTAGCCTTTTACAACCCTTTATCCTAGTTACTCACCTTCTACAGCCATTTATCCTAAGAGCTCCCATTTTACAACCCTTTTTCCAGGAACTCGCCTTTTTACTTTTACAATAGATACTCCCATTTTACAGCCTATAATCCCAAAAACTCACCTTAGCCCTTTTATAATAGGAAGTCACCTTTTACAGTCCTTTATCCGAGGAACTCACTTATTTTTCATTAAAAGCATTTGTTATTGAGCTAGAAGCTTAACGTATGTAAATGATCCACACACAAGTTTGTCAATACATGGTGGGAATATTATAAAATTTCGCTGTTGAAATTTATGAAAATATCTATTTGAAATCAACATAATCTTTTATGTAAATATCTATTACAAAGCCCATACATAGAAGCTTATTATGCCATTCATGGCCAAAATCAAACTTAGTAATTATTGGAGACTTAAATGCCCGAACTGCTAAAGAAAGGGATTTTTTAATAGATGACTGCACGAAATATATACCTGAATTAGATGAAGCGTAATACAAGACTGACAACTTTGAACTCGATCGAAATTCCAAGGACCCAGAAGTAAATAATTTTGGAATCAAGTTACTAACTCTATGTTCTATTCTTAATAAACATATTGTCAATGGTAGAACAAACGGTGATAAATTGGGAGAATTTACCTGTTTAAAACATAATGGTGCAAGCTTAGTGGATTATTTATTGGTACCATCAGAACTCTTTTAAAATGTGAAAAACTTTGCAGTCGATCAAAGGACCGAATCTGATCATCAGCCATTAATCTTTGAGTTTGAGACCAACCTTTTAGATGTTCTATTCTTAATATACATATTGTCAATGGTAGAACAAACGGTGATAAATTGCTAGAATTTACCTGTTTACAACATAATGGTGCAAGCTTAGTGGATTATTAATTGGTACCACCAGAACTCTTTTAAAATGTGAAAAACTTTGCAGTCGATCAAAGGACCGAATCTGATCATCAGCCATTAATCTTTGAGTTTGAGACCAACTTTTTAGAGCCTTTTCTGGAAAGTAACAATAACGGATTACAACCCTATACAAAATATGTTTGGGATCCTGAATTAACTGAAGTTTATAAAAACAATATTGTTAATTTATATGGAAAGTTCATTAATGATTTAAATTCATGTGATGTAAATGCTGCAGTAAAACGTGTTACAGAGTTCATAGGAAAATGTGCGGAATTAATGATACGAAAACCCACAATAGGTAATAAACCTCGCACAGAAAACAGGCAACCGCCATGGTTTGACGAAGAATGCCTTGAACAGAAACGGTTGAAATACAAATTCTTGAATCAATTTAGAAAAAGTAATAATGACGATGATTTAAAAATATATAATAAAAGTAAGAGCGTTTTTAAATCCTTGTGTAAAAGTAAACAACATGACCATGAACAATTAATTTTGTGATAAATTATGTTCGAACTTACAAAACCCCGATAAATTTTGGACAACAGTAAAACGCTTCCGTCCAAAATCCAGAGTTTTTAAATTGATCACGCCAGATGAATGGGTAAACCACTTTCAATCAATTCTAAAGCCAACATCACCTGATGATGACTTTAGTCAGCGGCTTCCTGAACTCTGTGGTGACTTGAATGACTCTAATAATATTCTAAATAGGCCTATTTCAGAATATGAAGTCACGAATTGTATAAAGGGCATGAAATCCGGTACATCTCCTGGGCCAGATGGCATTGGTGTGGATTTTTATGATTCGTGTCTATATCTGTTTGTACCAATTTTAACAGTAATCTTTAACAGGATCTTTGATACCGGTTGTTATCCTGAAAGCTGGTCCAAAGCACTTATTGCCCCACTACACAAGAAAGGTCCCATAAATGAATGTACAAATTACAGGGGTATCTCTTTATTAGACACTATTGGTAAAATATATAGCTCTGTTCTCAATAATAGATTACAAACGTGGTGTGCCTTTGAAAATAAGTATTATGAGGAACAGGCTGGCTACAGAAAAGGCTACTCTACGATTGATCAAATATTCACCCTTCATGGTCTTATCCAAAAATATTTCTAGGGCCTTCGATTCCCTGAACCGACTTAAATTGATGTCCTTATTGTTAGAATTGGGAGTCAATGGTAAAATGTATTTTAACCCTGAAAAATATGTATTCGTCTGTAAAATCACGCATCAAAATAGGATCAAATTTAACATGTTATTTTGATCGTCTTTCTGGCGTTCGCCAAGGCTGCATCTTAAACCCCCTCTAATTTTGCTTATACATCAATCGACTAATCGATTACACGAACTGCGGTGACGTTACAGGGATATTCACTAATCAAGAGGCCAAAGATATTCTTATGTTATTATATGCTGATGATTTAGGTATACCATCTGATACTGTGGGTGATCTCCAGAAGAAAATAAATATTTTACATACTTTCTGTACTGATTTCAATCTTACTGTCAATACTTCAAAAACAAATGTTGTAGTATTTAGAAATGGGGGTGTTGTACGCAAAAACGAACAATTTTACTACAATAATAATACGATAGAATGTGTTTCATATTATAATATCTAGGTGTACTTTATTCGTTCAGGTTAGTCTGGAACAAGGCTGTGTATAGTTTATCAGTCAAAGCCAAAAAGTCACTTCTACCCATACAAGCTTTGCTTCGGAAAACCAGGTCGATACCCTATTCATTAAGTTTTAAAATATTCGACGCAATTGTAAAGCCAGTTTTATTATATGGTGCTGAAATATGGGGATTTGAATATAGGAAGGATATTGAAAATGTGCAGTCTCAGTTTTGTAAATTTGTTCTTCAAATACACAAGAGCAGTTCTTCCGTAGCTGCAAAGGGAGAATGCGGCAGGTATGACATATCGGTTTACTATATGTTAGCTTGTATAAAATACTGGCTTACACTCACTGTAATGTCAAATCAAAGATATCCCAAACAGGTATATATGATGTTAAGAAAGCTCGACTCTGCTGGTAGGGTAACCTGGGCAACTAGGATTAGACTGCTATTGAGCTCAATTGGTTTCGCGTATGTTTGCCTGATGGACGAAGTTGGTGATCATAAGCTCTTTCTAGAAATTTTGAAACAAAGACTAATTGATATTAACACACAAGAATGGTCAGCCAGAATTCATAACAGTGAACGTCTAAAGGACTATTGCATATATAAAACCAATCTAAGTCAAGAATCATACTTGACAGTTAACATAAATCAAAACGTAAAAAAGAAATATTACAAAATTACGTCTTAATTTATTTCCAGTAGCCCAAAATTTGTTTAGACGCAACCAAAGCAATAGCCCTATTTGTACACAATGTAACTGTGGTATTATTGAAGACTTGTTTCATTTTATTCTTGAGTGTAACCATTATAAACATTTAAGATCAATTTATATACCAAATCAGTATATCAGCCACCCCCCAACTAAAGCAAAATTCCACCAGTTATGTAACAGTTACGATATAAATACACTTGTTTCGATATCTTGTTATATAAATAAAGCTATACGTACTAGACAGTTTAATTGTAAATAGAGAAACTTTAAGGCTGTGTTGGATAATAACCAAGCTGTATATTGTAAATAGAATAATAATTTATCATTGTTCAATAATATAATTATATTGCATTATATTTATAACTCAAAACCTATTTACTTCTACACTGATGAATGGCATAATGATAATAATAATATTTTTATTCAGTATGGAGATCTTACGATCTATAGATACAAATAACATTTGAACATATATACATAGTGATATTTTCTAGCAATTATACAGAATTTAGTGTATATTGATGGCTACTTTATAATGAGACGGACTTATTAAAACATCTAATGTGTTCAATATGTTATTTACGGACTACACGCGAATGGCCTCTGCTCGTTTTGACAAAAGGCACGATCTCATTGAACATATTATTTATTCAAAAGAAATATGCAGTGCAGTTACAGATATTATAATTTCATAAATAAACAAATGTACATCCGCTCGTGTATCATTCTTTATAAGACAGAGTTTACTGTTAGTTTCAAAAGACTTGGAATGGCGCTCCTCCCGGAGTATGCCTATTTCATGCTCTCAATAAAGGTCTATCAACTATGCTGATATTCAGCTATCTGTAGTGTTCCATAACGTCCTACTGTTATGTCCCGAATGGGTTAATGACGTAGGGGCATACGCCAAACAGTGAAGACGAACAACTATACGCGTATACGTATATTTCAAACGGTAACATGTGTGCAGCCGTTTCTTGTTTATTCGTCTTCCAGATTTTGATTTTAATTTAATAACCATTTTATATACATGTTGTTGAAATTCTCTGATAATATAAAATTTGTTTCCTTGTTGGGCTTTCCTCATAACACAGAAATATGGCTCATTTATTACAGCTGTAAATATGGACATTTGATTTTGCACAAAAAATAATTTGATTGTGACAAACCTTAAAAAATAATATATAAATTTGCACATATCGTACCGATACTTCCCAGATTATTGCCCCTGATTGTACGAAAAATCACGTGTTTTGCATGTGGAACCTCTAAAGCGCACAGTACGGGTCGTTTGTGCCTCGGGCCTTGCGAAAAACTTGAAAACGCGATAGAGGCTGCAGATTTTAAGATTTATAAACACTATCGATAATGAGCGTTTCTTAGCCTTTCATTCCAGAGTTATGCGCCCTTAGCAAACTTTAAGAATCAACAGAGGCCACAGTTTTCATTTATATTGGTTTAGGAAATTCATTCCCAATTATAGTGCTATTCCCACTCCTTTACACAGTTTATTAAAGAATCACGTGTCTAAAAATTGAGACAAATCACATCAATCAGTGGTTGATAAATTAAAAGAGACATTGTTAAATTCTAAAGTATTAGCTTATCCTCGCTATGACCTACCATTTTATTTAACTGTCGACACATCGACATCCAGAGTCAGACTTTAAGGACAAGTTAGATGAGAAACAACGAACAAGAGTTATTGAATTTGGCTCAAAAAGCCTTTGGAAATGGCAGCAATCATATGGTCCTACTAAACTGGAACCTTTGGACATGACCTCAAGCATTTTGGATTGTGCTTTCTAATAATGATTCGATCCCTGCATTGGCCGAGAAAGTTCATCTAGATTTTCCGGCGTGACTTCATCTTGTCAGTGATACAGAAGGAGGGCCTGACAAGGACAGCTGCCTAGTCGTTCGGATGGGACGAAAAACCGAGGTCCCGTGTACACATTGGAGTGCACGTAAAAGATCCCTTGGCAGTTGGAATTCGATATAAGAGTAGGCCGTAGCGCCGCTGCCGGGGCAAAATTACCCTCATAGCACACTGTATGGCGTATGCCCGTTTTCCATTAGCCCAGGTTAGGTGCAGAAGAGTAGGACGTTAAACCCCATTTCATTTCATTTCATTTCCTATTAATGAGGTCGTCATTTCACAGTAGAATGTGACCATCAAACGTTACGGCCCTTATTTCAAAAATCTCTCCGTAGTGCCATCTATGATCCGTTGTTAACCATTGTTCAGCAATACAATTTGATTTTGACATTAAATATAAACCAGCAGCACAGATGAATGTTCCTGATACTTTGTCCCGTTGTTTCGAAGCCAAATATTGTATGGTTTTTGAAAATTTCATTCTAGAGCTGCAATGTCTAAACGTTCCAAAACATTAAATTATTGTTATTAACAAGTCGTACCTTGTGTATTAGTTCATGAACTTTAACATTTATACCATGATTCTCTGTTAGGTGGTCATGGGGGAATACGGGATACTATTGGCCGTGTTAAAGTATCTTATTATTTTCCTAAAATGAGCCCCCTTGTCTCTGACTATGTCAAGTCTTGTCATGCTTGTCTAAGTCGAAAGTTAACCAAAGCACACACCAAAATGACCATTATCGCATATCCTACACCACATGCTCCCTTTGATGTTTGGGAAGTAGATCTTTATGGGCCTTTAAATAAAACCCCTAAAGGAGATTGTTATGTATTCACCGCTGTTGATATGTTCAGTAAGGTTTAGTTCGTTATCCAATTGCCAATACTGATGATCGATGTTAAGCGGAACTTTCATTCGCTTAGTTCTAAGTTCATAGTGGATCAATTTGACTGAAATTTTCAGCAAGTTGCCTTGACATTACCCCTATTTTTAACTATAATAGTGGGAACTGCCAACTCGTTATCTAATCCCCCATAATGTATCTTTGAGAACTGTTCTGGGCCAAAATCAAATGTTTTGGGTATGGCCTTGGATTGCCGAAATAGCCCTTGTATCCGTACAACGGTTAATATATAGCCGTTAAATTAACAGCATGGGGAAGAAAAAATTAACTATGTAACTTGGCAAGAAACTCCAGGGGTAGAGGTTTCAAATTCCTACAATATTCCGATTATCAGCATTCATTAGCATGAAAAGAAATGAAACTGGTATTAACTTGACATGTATGTTTATAAGCCAAAGATCTTGGTTCCTTTCGATATTTGCGCCCATAGGATTGTAACTTCCCGAATTATGTCCCCTGATTGTCCGAAAATTGGGGATTTTTTTGTCTTGTGGTCCCTCTGGATGTCAAAATTATTATCCGATTTAAAAAAAAAACGTTTGATTATATCACCGTTACATGGTATAATGAAGAATGAGGTTGAATTTCGTGGAAATCGGGCCAAAATTGGCCGACAAAATGGTCGCCGTTTGTACGCAAATACTGTGAAAATATGTTAAATCAAGGTTGTGGACCCTACAGAGGTCACAATTTTGAACCGATTTTGATGAAACTTGAAATACATGTTTATAACCTAAAGATCTTGGTTCCATTGCATATTTGCACATATCTGATTGTAATTTCCTGAATTATGGCCCCTGATTGTAAGAAAATCGCCATTTTTTTTAGCTTGTGGTTCCTTTGGAGGTCACAATCATTAACGGATTTAAAATAACGTTTGATTATATCACTGTTTCGCCGTAATGAAGGCTGAGTTTGAATTTCGTGGAAATCGGACCAAAACTGGTGGACAAAATAGCCGCGGCTTGTACGCGAATACTATAAGAATATGGTATATCAAGGTTGTATAGACCCTGTGGATGTCACAATTTTAATCTGATTTTGATGAAATTTTAAATGCATGTTTATAATCCAAAGATCTTGGTTCCTTTCGATATTTGCGCATATCGAATTGTAACTTCCTGAATTATGACCCCTGATTGTACTAAAAATCGCCCTTTAAGTTTGTGGTCCCTCTGGAGGTCACAAGCATTATCCGATTTTCAAAAACGTTTGATTATATTATCACCGTTTCACTGTAATGAAGGTTGAGGTCGAATTTCGTAAAAATGGGAGGAAAACTTCAGGACAAAATGGCTGCCGCTAATACGCGAATAGTGTGAAAAATATGATATATAAAGGTTGTGGATCCTGTAGAGGTCACAATTTTAATCCGATTTTGATGAAATTTGAAATGTAAGGTTATAACCCAAAGATCGCGCACATTGGACCATAACTACCTGAATTATGGCCCCTGATTGTACGAAAAAATCATGTTTTTTACCTTGTGGACCCTATACGGAGGTCACAATTTTATTCCGAATTAAAAAAACGTTTGACTATATCCACGTTACACATTAATGATAGTTGAGTGTGAATTTCTTGAAAATCCATAATTGAACAGCTAAATCCACAATATTAAATATTTCGTATACTTAACGTTAGCATGGGGCAGAACTTTATAAAAACCAAACAAATTCTAATGATTTTCTGATAATTACTTAATATGCGACAACTCTTGTTGACTGCCCGGAAGATTTAGCTGTGGGCGTATGTTTCGTTGCCTTGCAACCTATTATTATTTTTTTTTTGTAGGAGTGAGAATGAATATTTGTAATAATATTTCTTATGTTCCTTTTCTGTTGGTGGCTGAATAGTTAACGCCTGTGGGCTGCATCATAAGGATGTCATTGAATAGTTTCGATTCTCTTCTTGATATAGGGACGGAAGAATAAGAAAGTTGAAAGGTTGATTACGATGTCATACGCTAGAAAGTTACATTTATACATGTACGTTACATCCGATTTGCTTATCTCAAAATCTCAACGGTCAACCTCAAACAAGCTTCTGAGAGAGACATTGCCTGATCTGATTTTTCGCCGTGGAGAATTTGCCGCAATGAAATATAGGAAAATGTTAGAGTCGGGGGTTGGGCAAATAAAAATATATGAAAATAAAGACAAAGTGGAAGAATTAGTGGTCTGCACACAGGGCAGAAAACTGGAGTTGTGTCCCTTGACCGATGACGACATAAAATTATGGGATGGATATCAAATCTGTGCAGAAAATAACAACTGCGAAATAAATCAATTATTTACGGTGGGTATACGGATCAAGTACATATCATTCAATTGTCTCAAATTCAGTTTGATCATTTCAATATGTCGACCATTTTTGTTTTCCAAATAACACAAATTTAGGCTGCGTTTCTAGTTTTCTTTTTGCCCGATGGCTGCCACGGGCTGAAGCTGATTTGCATAAAATTATCTCTTTATTTTATCGCTTCAAGAATAAATGGCCTTTTATTTTATGAATATTTACGATTATTAAATATCCACGATCTCCAGACAACCAATATTTATTTTGTTGTCTATTTTATATTAGCTCAATGGAAGGAAATGGAACAATATTTATTAAATTCGTAGAGGAAAAAATCAGCCATTTTGGACCAATCAAAATTAGCATGTTATGAATTTTGCTGAAACGAATGAAAGTTTGGCGGGAAATATAAAAATAATAATATAAATAAGCCACATCTTTTTTAGTTTTTGTATTTTTAATCAAATGAAGTTTCATTTTTGGAATCGCATTTCTAATGACACTAAAACATTTATTAAGTACTGTAGGCCAACATAGTATTACTCCTAATGTTGTCTTGATTCTCCTAGTCCCATTGCTAAGTAAAGCCCTAAACTAAACTAAAGACTAATCTAATGGCAATGGCAAACACCCAAAAGATAGGAATTTAAGGAACGATGAGACTTGATGATCGGGATTCCTTTATTTCCCGAATATTATTTATTCTGTTTTAAGCAATTAGAACTACGTACTGGGATATTCACAATACAACCTTTACACGCAGGCGAATTATTGAAATAAAATGGAACCATGTTATTGTTATTACTCCCGTAATGATTTAGTTTAACTTTATGTTGAATGGACCAGTGGCGGATCCAGAGGGTGGGTTTGCCCCCCCCCCCTTGCTCAGCTACCTAAAAAAAAAATAATGACTTGCATCAATGGAATTACATCACAAAGTGATCCTACATCAGTATAAAAATGATTTCTCTGTTTTAAAAGCTCAATTTGTATGTATGCTTATGTAATTTAGAGACGATGGTGGCAGATTTCCGTAACAGAAACCTGGCAAACCCCCTCCTGCAAAAATTCCTGGATCCGTCCCTGTGGCCATGGTTAAACTCTCTCTCTAGAGATAGACTGATGTCTTCCATCTTGCCTCCAGCCACTCTACGTCTCTAGTACTAGTAGGCCTAGTTTGAATGGTTCATCTTGCCAGACTTGCCTCCAGCCACTCTACGTCTCTAGTATTAGTAGTGTGAATGGTTCTATTATAAAGTACTTAATAACAAAATCAAGTTTTGTAATCATTTGAATATTAAAAACAGTCACAAGCCTAGAACTCCATTAGTTTCCAATTAAATTGCTCCCTACCTAAGTGTAGTCTACTACACGTAGAATTAGCAATAACCTATAATAAACCAGTTTTCATTTAAACAATAACATGGATAGCTGTATTATTATAGGATTTGATGAAATCAAACGGCTTTGTGATATTTTTTCCTTCTCTTTCTCTAACTCAATATCATCCAAAATCTTCAACATTGAAAACACAAATTATTTGTCGGCTTAAATCAACATTGATGCTGTGATCTTACTGGAAAAAGATGGGCTTCTGATATCAAATATTTAAGGCAAAATAAACCATAATGCGTTTCAGCGATATTTGTAACATGTGAGCAGAAAGAACGAGGCTAGACATATTCCACAACTCAGTCAAAAGGCGATGCCATAACTTATCTTAAGAGCATGCACAGGAGACACTAGAAATTTATATTTCGGTTGTCGTATTTTGCTGGACATAACTGATTTGAAATTTAAAGGCAAAACGGAAACAATTGAATATAAATCAGTTCATAAACAATCAGATTACATTATTGTTGCGACCCATTTGGTTCAATTTCTAGGTCCCAAATACATGTATTAGCAATTTAATTCCTTCAAAATGTCTGAGTGACATACATGGCGTCCATATGAGATACTGATAGTATAGTAGACCCAAACAAAACCTGATAATGAAAGGGACGTTCGGACCAATGCACAATGATATTTGGCAACTTCTCATCTGGCTGATGTCATGGCGTTATGTCCACACGGCCGGCAACAATAATCACATGTACACTACTGTGTCCCCTCTCACCCCCTTCATAGTCCCTGCCTGTGTAATACTATAATAGGGCAAAGGTAGGCCTATTTACTGTAGAAGTTTTGGTTAATATATTGAAGTTGTTAGCTAGTACCAGTGACAATGAGAACTAGGCTAACGGTAGATTAAAATTGGGCAATGGCATCATAATCTGATAATACAAATATGGTAATCCCATGCATTAGAAACGTGGACACTCATCCTCCTGGGTGCCCATATAAGTACACTGTTAAAATTGAGGGTAGCTTCTCTGCAGCTGACCAATCACATAAAGGAACTACCTGGTCCATTTCCCGGGGGTCAGTGCATGACTCGACAGATTTGTATCCTCTTTTTAAGAACGAGCTCGATTAAGTTTTTTTTTAGAAATCATTCAGAGTTCCTATTGACGAAATTTAGACATGCAGACAGATTCTACTGCAGGATCAGTTTGAGATTCTACATGTAAGAGGGAAAAAGGTGGCAAGTTCTATCAGTACTCGTATGAGCGAGTTTGCATGGGAGTTGCATAGAGAGAATGTTTTTATTTGTAATCTACGTTTGCAACCGTGACATAAAATGTAGTTAAACAAATTGTGGTATTATTATTCCTGTGGGTAACCCATAGGTTCCATGTCGGCTATATATATCAATATTAATCAGTGAGCTTTAAACTGGACATAAGTACTTAAATTAGATGATTTGGAGTGATTCTAAATGATTTTTACTAATTATTAAACAGAGATTTGATATTAAATGAATGTGATATAAATTAGTACTGGATACACAATATTAAATGATGCCCGAGTAGCCTACAGTGATTGCAATGGGGTCAAGATTTTTAGTAATTATTGAGTGGATGTTAACCCCCCCCCTCTCTCTCTCTCTCTCTCTCTCTCTCTCTCTCGTTATCCTTAATAGGACAGTAGGATGTTAAACCCCCTTTTATTTCATACACTGACTGAAGCTAGACACGGCCAGGCCCATCTTGGACACAGAGAGAGAGAGAAATGGTTTCAATTTTATTTCAATAATTCGCTTGCGCGTAGGGGTCTTTAGCAGTGGGAGAAAACTGGAGTGCCCAGAGGAAACCCACGAGGTTGAGAAGGCGCCCCTATCTCCATGCCACATACGCTCACACCAGGGCTCAAACCACAGCCGCAAGCCAGAGGCGACCGGCCAGCTAGATGTCGAAGCGCGGCACTGTAGACCACTAGGCCATCCCGACACCCCCATCATGGACAGAGATTAGTTTATAGGCTATAGATGTTTAGCTGTATGTTGGAGATGGAGAAAAATGGGTTTAATGTCCAAAGGTCGCAAATTATGTCCTTTTTGGACTAACATATGAATCAGGATGACACCATTTTTATTGTACGGCCACATCGAAATGTGGTTGTACAGTTTCTTGTGAACACTGTACCAGAATTAATTTCTAATCTAATTTTTTAAAATTGATTTACATGTACCGTGCATTTACATATGTTTACATCAGTGAGATGAAGAATAGAATATCATTTAATTTATCAATATTTGTCATTAATTTCTTCTGGAGTTATGGCCCATGTTTCACTTTGTTGAACCTTATGAATACTCGAATGTTATCATCTGATCTGTTGGCGCAATATAGCCCGGTTGGTGCTGAAGAGCCATAAAACCGCATTTCTTTCTTTCTTTCATCTGATCTGTATGAAATTTATATTCATGATTTAAATTAGTGAAATAAAGTATTGGGTAGCCTATTGAAGTTTAGCAATTTCTGTCAATCACCTCTAGAGTTATGTCCCTTGTTTTACTTTATTCAAGCTTGTGAACGTTCGTATGACACAAGTTATTATCTGATCTGTATAAATATTTTTGAAATTAGTAAACTGAGGAAAACGCCTGTTGATTTTCAACAATTTCTGTGAATTACTTGCCATGTTGAGATCCTTGTTTCAGTTTGTAGAGAGGGGGTTTGTAAATGTAAGGGCTGTCGTTAAGTCAACTGGCGTGGTTTCGAATCCCCAGTTGTACGTGACAAGGAGAAGGTTTTTCTCCTGGTACTCCACTTTCCTCTCACTGATATATAGACCTCCTATTATGTGTTAGTCCCGAAATGACCTAGTTTGTGTCGAGTGGAAGTTAAGCCCCATATCTCACACAGTTGTAGAACCTGGTAAACCCTTATTGACTTATCAAGTACCAAAAAGTAGACCAACAGCCTGCTTTAAATGTCTGATCTTGTTTCTATTTTCAGCAGATATCTGAATGTAACTTAAAAATGGAGGACGAGCAAAATCCTCCAGAAATGATGCAGGAAGTGGGAACGCTAGATCCGAGTACGATAGAAGCTCTTCAAGAAGGGGAGACAATCACATTAAGTCTGGAGGAAGCCAGTCAGTTGTTGTTAGATGGAGCAGAATTCGCTCCAGGAACGTATCAGATATTGACAACACCAGATATTATTCAGGTAATTTTCATATTTTTAACTCAGATGTTTGACAGAGTTGTGGTGATCAAGAGAGGTCATTTCAGGAATAATTGGTTTAATTTTATTTCAATAATTCGCTTGCGTGTAGGGGTCTTTAGTAATAGTGGGAAGCTGGGGGACCATCTCAAGAGACCCTACTTATTATCACATACAGGTGAGGAATTGAAACCAAACCACCTGACAGTCTGCCCAATAATAATTGAACAGTAATCACACTCCATTCTCCATCACAATCAATTCAAATATTTAAATATTTAATTATTTGACTTTAAATATTTGAATATTTAAATTTAAATGTTTGTAATTTGAATATTGAAATATTTGAATTTGAATATTTGTAATTTGAATATTTGTAATTTGAATATTTAGATATCTTTAATTTGAAACTTTGTAATTTGCATCTTTGTAATTTGGATCTTTATAATTTGAATCTTTGTAATTTGGATCTTTGTAATTTGGAGCTTAAAATTTGTAGCTTTGTAATTTGAATCTTTGTAAATGGTAATTTCAATAATAGAATACTTGTAATTTTGTAATTGTTGTAATTTCAATAGTTGAATAATTGTAATATTAATATGAATGTATGTCTGTTTGTCTACTTGTACAGAATGGTGAAGTTCCATTTGAGATTGTTAATGGGGATCAGGAAACATTGCTGTCATTTTTACCACAGAATGCAACAACAGATGGAGTACATCACGCGACAACAGAAGATGGCCGACAGGTCAGTCATTTCACGCATGGGTTGAATTAGACCACAATTTTGATTAAGCTATTGACTTGTGTCAGCTCTGCCATATGATTTACACTTTCTCGTTCAAATGGCTTTAAATGGTTTATCATGGTGGTGTGGGGGCAAGATGCAAATGATCTAACTAACTCATCTTTACGAGTAGTCCCATGAATGGGTGGGGGGTGTTCGCTTTGAATAGGAAGTGAGTAGTCTTCATTAGCCCAGTTCATAGCAGAACGTTGAACTCCGTCAGACATAATCATCCGGTAGTGGGTTGGTACATGTACGTTTATCTATGGCATGATGAACCCAATTGGGAGCAGTGGTAACTAAGTGGGTAAGACGATGGCTCGCTAGCCTGGAAGTTGGGTGTTTGGTTCTGCATTGGCTCAATTGGGAGCCGTGGTAACTAAGTGGGTAAGACGATGGCTCGATCCTGCATTGGCTGAGAAAGTTTCAAGTGGGTTGGAACATGGATCTATTTTATGATAAACCCATTTCATTCTCCCTCCTCAGCCTGACAAGGGCAGTTGTCTAGTCGTTCGGATGGGACGAAAAACCAAGGTCCTGTGTACACATTGGCGTAGAAAATCCCTTGGCAGTTGGAATTCGATATAAGAGTAGGTCATAGCCGCTGCCCTGGAAATATTTCCCTCATAACTCACTGTATGCTGTCTGCCCGTCTTCATTAGCAAGAGCAGAACAGTAGGTCGTTGAACCACATTTCATTCATTCATTCATTCATTCATTCATTCATTCATTGATTCATTGTCTCTCTTAGATGATGATTCACATTAAGACAGAAGATGAGAGTATGGCTGAAATACAAGAACCAGTGGAGGAAGGCGTCGATCAACAACATATCTTACCAGAAGAACATTCGCAAGAATCCGAGGAAAATAATACTGTTGACAAGGGAGATAACTCTGTTAATGAGACGTTGCCAGGGGAGACTGAAGAACGAATTCCATCAGAAACTGTGTTAAATTCTGTTCCGATAACGACAGATGTAAATCTAGGGCAAGCTGAAGGTCAAGGTTAGATTATCTAAGTCAATTTCAATATCTGAGCGAAACTATCAAATCCATCCAAACGACGAGACAGCTGTCCTTGTCCAGGAGGAACAACGCCGGAAAATCTGGATTAACTTTCTTGGCCAATGGCATGCAGGGATCGAACACTCAAGCTCCAGGCTAGCAAGCCAGCGTCCTACCCACTTAGCCACGGTCATCCCTTTGCCAAAGAGGGAATAACTCTGGAATGGAAAATCACAGAACGCTGAAAATCGATAGGGTTCATTCCTTCATGACCTCATTGCTTCCCATTATGGCCTCTATGAAAAGATATTGTAGCCTCTTATTATAACGTTCACAATGTTTTTTGAAAAAGCGGCATACCTCTGTAATGAAAATGCTGAAAATAGATGTGGGTCCATTCTCTTCTCTTATGACCACAAGACAAGATTTGAAATTAGTCTAGCCCAAAAGTGTTGCCTCTATCGCATTCCCAAGCCAATATGTTAACAGACTGACTGACTGGGTGACAGCATTATATTCCCACACTAAAATCTGAGCATAAAACAATTACGCGTAAAATTGAACCGTAACTTAGGTTATACGACATACAAATGTATGCAGTCAGGACTAAAATTTGAATCCTTTTTCAGCATCTCTTCAACCTAAAGTAGTTCGGACGAAAATTATAGAGGGAGGAAAAACTCCCCAATCCAAAGAAGTAAAGACTGTTAAAACAGAACCGAAACCAGACTTAGCATCTCCGACATCTGTTAGTGATCGGACGGAAGTGGTGATAAATGGAAAGAAGTGTGTCCTATTGGTCAACCCAGATACAAAGGAGATGTCTGCTTATCCTATTTTACCACCAGAAGGTAACACTGTAACCTGAATATCATTTAATCTTGGGTATTTAGCACTTATTTCTTTCACATTCATTCAATATCAAATCTTTGGTTAAAAATTTGTAAAAATTATTTAAAATCAAAAGAAATCATCCAGTTTGTGTTTGTGTTGAGATTAAAGATGACCATTTAATTTTGATAATGGTTGTCCCTTACAACCGTTTAATTTCTAGATATTGTTAAACAGTAAACAATCCATAGTAAGCAACATATTAAAGATGTGAGATTTAGATAAAGAACTGGTCGTTCTTGATATAATAGTTCAAATAGACATGCAATATTAGGGTGCCCTACGTGCCTACTAAAAAGTTGTTCTTGATAAGTTGATTGTGCACGCTTAACTAACCACTGATTTCTGACAGTCTCGCACCCTCATTGAGACATAAGTAGTAATCAGGTATGTTTATATGGTCTACCTGTACTATATATATTTGTATATGTAATCAGGTATTTATTAGAGTTGTAACAACATGAGTCATAGATCTATAAATATACACCTGATAGACAGGTCTACATACACCTACATTTACTTATATCATCTCTTACATACACACTGGACAGTCTCAGTCTATCATACACACTGGACAGTCTCAGTCTATCATACAAGCTGGATAGCCTGAGTCTATCTAGTAGTCACGGATAGTAAGTGCTACATGTATAATAGAACAACAGCATGTAAATACTTCATCGCAATACCCTTCCTCTCTCCCCGCCCTCCATCTTGTACATGTACAAGAGTAACTCCCAAGTAACAAACTAGACAAGACTACCGTAAATAAACTATAACCATGGAATCCAAGGTATAAAAATTATAAAACTGAATCAATTTCCGGCGTCGTAGGTCAGTTTTCAAGGTTGGTACATGTAGTTCTAAGTTTTAAAGAATGCTAAGAAGAGTGGCAAAATGCCAGTCCTTAATGAACTGTGGAAAACACAGTTTTATGTAAAATGTATTTTGGTAGATTCACATATCATATTGAACATGTAGAAAACAGCATTCCGTGATTTTAACCAAAAACAAAATGGAAGTGGGGAACAAAGTGTAATGTAGACAATATTTTGGAAGGTTTACTGTACTTCGCACATACATACATGTATACTATTTTAATGTAAAAACTGTAATTATCTAGTTAAACAAATTGAAGTACATGAAAACCTTTAGGGCTGGCAGGCGATACTACTTTCAAATATTAATAATCGCTGACCATCAATTATCAATAATATCAGGGGAATCGTTGAAAACATAATTTGTATATAAATAACAAATTATGTATGTATGAGTTTATGTATACATGCAGAATTTATTTCATTCATTTGATAATAAAATGATAGCATTCCATAACAAAATCAAGGTGTCGAAACTTAATTAAACCCTCTGATTCCCACCCCAGAATCCCCTTACTGTTCTGGTCTTCTGTAATCCTGAAAGGGCCTGACAATGGAGAGAATTTAATATCTGACCGTCTCAAGATAATATTTATGACTATAAAGAATGTTTAACAAGTTATGAATAGTGATGACCTTGATAGTTGACTATTGATGAAGTAGACCAGTTATTGTTGTTTACTTTCTATACATGTAGTTGATATTTATGGTATGTAGGATATGTAAACTATAACAGTATAAACATCCCTTTCCCTTACATGTACTGTATATACCAGAATATACATTAAAACCCCAACATACCAGAATAAACATTTAAGCCCCAACATACCAGAATAAACAGCCCCAACATAAACCAGAATAAACGGCCCCAACATACCAGAATAAACAGCCCCAACATACCAGAAGAAACCGCCCCAACATACCAGAATAAACAGCCCCAACATAAACCAGAATAAACAGCCCCAACATACCAGAAGAAACCGCCCCAACATACCAGAATAAACAGCCCCAACATAAACCAGAATAAACCGCCCCAACATACCAGAATAAACCGCCCCAACATATCAGAATAAACAGCCCCAACATACTAGAATAAACAGCACCAACATACCAGAATAAACAGCACCAACATACCAGAATAAACAACCCCAACATACCAGAATAAACATTAAACAATAAAGCCCCAACATACCAGAAAAAAAGCCCAAACATAAACCAGAATAAACAGCCCCAACATACCAGAAGAAACCGCCCCAACATACCAGAATAAACATCCCCAACATAAACCAGAAGAAACCGCCCCAACATACCAGAATAAACCGCCCCAACATATCAGAATAAACAGCCCCAACATACTAGAATAAACAGCACCAACATACCAGAATAAACAGCACCAACATACCAGAATAAACAACCCCAACATACCAGAATAAACATTAAACATTAATGCCCCAACATACCAGAAAAATAGCCCCAACATAAACCAGAATAAACCGCCCCAACATATCAGAATAAACCGCCCCAACATACCAGAAAAAAAAAATTACCCAACATACCAGAATAAACAGCCCCAAGATTAACCAGAATAAACGGCCCAACATACCAGAATAAACATTAAAACCCCAACATACCAGAATAAACAGCCCCAACATACCAGAATAAAACAGCCCCAACATACATGTTCCCGAAAAAACGTTAATGTTGGTGTATCATGTCAGTGGATTATTCTAACGACGATACATATGTAACTAGGCTCCGAACGAAATAATTTGACTGAAATTTTCAACATATACACTTTTCATTATCATTATCTAGTTTAAACTATTATAGTGAGAACTGTCAGCTCTAAATCTTACATAATGTATCTTTAATGTGATTATTATTATTTTACAGGAGATAGCCAGTAGAGCATTAAAGTTATGTAATAATAGAAATATTGAAACTGCTGAGGCGGTGTTGTCCAGATTAAAGAAACATGTTGAAGGCAGGAATGGAAATAGTAAAATATCATCAGGTGGGTCATTAATTTTACTCCTTCATTATAAAACACAGTCGAGGCTCCAGACAGAGCCACACAAGTAGAGACACCAGCCAGAGCCACAGTAGTTGATGCTCCAGGCAGAACCACACTAGTAGAGGCACCAGCCAGACAGAGGCTGCTAGTAGAGGCTCCAGACAGAGTCACACTAGTAGAGGCATCAGACGAAGCCACAGTAGAGGCTCCAAACAGAGCCACACT
The DNA here is from genome assembly GCA_963678685.1 of Patella ulyssiponensis. NCBI lineage: Eukaryota > Metazoa > Mollusca > Gastropoda > Patellidae > Patella > Patella ulyssiponensis. Next base: position 2,441,531 of record OY783226.1, read on the forward strand.
AGTAGAGGCTCCAGACAGAGCTACACTAGTAGAGGCACCAGACAGAGCCACACTAGTAGAGGCACCAGACAGAGCCACACTAGTAGAGGCACCAGACTGAGCCACAGTAGAGGCTCCAAACAGAGCCATACTAGTAGAAGCTCCAAGGTTTGATTTTCCCATAGCACACCGCATGTTGCATATTCATCTTCTATAACAAGGTGCTGCGTTAAACCAGGTTCCTAAAGCAACGACAGCGACCTTTATAACATCTAGACGTTGCTACACTGGTCTGCAGTTCTCGGACTTATAGCTACTTTTTCTCCCTTTAAAGCAGACACGTAAACGTTAGCATACAATCAGAGATTGTGACACCAGAACACTCAAATCAAACATGGCGACCTCCACGGAGACCTTGACATTGAATGAACTTTGAACTTTGTAACTCAATTATCACAGAGACATTTTATGCACAGTATTATGTGAAGGTCTGGATAAGAGTTAAGAGTGTATCCGCGAGAAGACCATGCAAAAATCGCAAAAAGTGCTAAGATGGGGGGTCGGAAGTTTTTGATCAAACTTATGGTATGACATCCCCCAGGGGCAAGAAGTGACATGTTGAAATGGTTTAAACCTAATGTCGCTATAAAGGACTGTACTGGAAATATTGATTTTATGGGTAAAATCTTGGTTTTCACATCTATATTTATCACCGTTTTTAAGCATAGACTGCATTCTATGGTGCAATAACAACCTTCTAATTTTGACCCTGTCTGATAAATCGGGTTGTCAACTACCACTCCAGCAATCAGTCCGTACTATATTTTTGTGGACTTGTTTTAGGGTACCATATTCACATTATCCCAATAGTACAGCAAAAGATACACTGAAACTTTTTCTTTCATGGTCGCAAGTGGAATGTCTTTGGATGGTTTTGAAGTGCTAAGCACATAGTATCAATAGGTGTAAAAAAAAATAACCGGAATGCAACATACTTTAAATATACAGCTTATTGAAAAATGCTAAAAATAAGCTTTTGTGATACATTTTTTTGCAAATTTGATTAGAGAAATAACATTTTTGGCTTTTATACCTTTTCATCATATCCATAGCCCTCATTGTACCGTGTGGTACTGTATATAAGTGTGTATTTGTATTTATTGTATATTTGGTATTGTCCCTTTAACATATTTGTTGTATTGTCTCTTTAAAGTTTCATTGTCCAACAGGTTACCGAAAATGGCTACAAATTTTAGAGCTTGTTTTCAGTATTCCTTTTGGGACATATCTACTGATTTCACAATACAGAAATGTTGAAGTTTTAATTTTAACAGCAAGGCAGCCCTGCATCGAAATGGGCGACGTTGAATCGACGCTAAACGGTGTAGTATGGTAGCTACAGCTCTCGAGCGCGGTCAGTTACACCTTCAGGGCCAGATTTAGAATAAGAGAGACCATGGACAATCACCCTGGACAGGTCCCGCGACATGGACCTTGGGGTCCTGGGACAAGCGATTTGGTGATGGGGTCTGTTGGGGGAAGTCATGCTTTTGGTGGTTCGAATCTCACTCACTGTCCAAGTTATGACACTTGATCACTTTGAAAAATCTTGTGAACGCTCTAGAGGCTAAAGTTAATATCCGATTGACTTTAAATGTATACACAGTGTTTACGGTCATAAGACGAAGAAGGCTATTGATTTTCGGCAATCTCTGACAATTACTACCAGAGTTATGACCCTTGATCACTTTGGAAAATCTTGTTGTAGCTTAGGGGCTAAAGTTAATATCCCATTGACTTTAAATTTATACACAGTGTTTAAAGTCATGCGACGGAGAAGCCTATTGATTTTCAGCGATATCCGATAATTACTGCCAGGGTTATGACCATTGATCACTTTGAAAAGTCTTGTGAACGCTGTAGAGGCTAAAGTTAATATCCGAATGCCTTTAAATGTAGAACTACACAGAGTTTATGGTTATGGGACAAAGAAGCCTTTTGATTTTCAGCAATATCCGATAATTACTGCCAGAATTACGACCCTTGATTACTTCGTAAAATCTTGTTGACACTTTGGGGGCAAAAGTTAATATCCCATTGACTTTAAATTTATACACAGTGTTTAAGGTCATGAGACGAAGAAACTCAAGTTAATATCTGATTTCAATTTATACTCAGTGTTTGGGGTCATGAGACGAAGAGACCTATTAATTTTCAGCGATATTCGATAATTACTGCCCGAGTTATGATCCTTGATCATGTGTTGTAAACGTTTTCCTTACTGACAAAAGAAAAAATATGCGATGGCGACAGTCCTTGTTGGCTGCTCGGACGACTTTGCTGTTGTGGGCGTGTGTCTTGTTGCCTGGCAACCTATCTTGTTTGGATTATTTCATTTAAAATAATGTCTATTTGAGATTAATGGATATGTTTAAGATCATTTCATTGAGGACATTGATATTCCGATGGAAGTTCGTGGACAACTGCGGCAACCATTTCCCCTCGGCACCAGATGAACAATGAACGATTACAGGCCATTAAAAGTATTTTTTTCTGTGACATTTTTATAAATCAGATACTAATGTATTTTAGGGCTGGTAGTAAACACGATAAGAATGAAAAGGAAAAAAAATGTTAGGTTTTTCTTTCTACTACGGTTAATTTACACCAAAATAAGGAAATTACAGGTTAATCACATGGGTTATTGTTTCATCTCATTATAGAGAACCTCAAACCAATGGCTAACGGACATCAGACTCCTCCTCCTTTACCATCTAGAGCGCCAATAGCACCCCCATTAACGCCACCTAGAGGACAGACACCGCCACCTAGTGACCTTCTTCAGGTTCCATTTCAAGGGCAGATAAATTGTGGCATTCAATCGACATGTCAACCAGCCGTTATTCCTGCTGGTCACGTTCAACATATGATCAAGTTCATGTCTCCGACAGGAGTACCGAGAGAGAACGCCGCAGCCAATCAACAGGCTTTATTCCGCTCTCATTTTGTTCAACAACAATCACCATCTCCGACCCCAAGTCCGAACGGCAACGCTTCCATAATTCCTCAACAAAGTATGAATCCGGTGACATCATTAAGTAGATCCGTTTACGGGCATAATGGACAGACTCGCCCCCTGGCTCATCCGTTACAGAGAGGGACCCTCACTCACAATGGTACAACCAATATTATATCTCAGTCATCGGGCGTCACTGCACCACGGGTGACCATGAAAATGGCACACCCTCAGAATCAGTTCAGTCAAGCTCCATCAAGACAATCTCCAACTGTTGTTCATATTCCCGGAAATGGTCACCATGAACATTCTCATTTGATAACATCCCAAGTTGCTGCCGAGTATGACATCTATGGCAACTTGCAGAACAAGATTCCCACTTCCAATGACGGAAAGATTCAACTAAATTTACCAAAACAAGTGACAGTGGCTCCTTCTCCTGTTCCGGCAGCAGTTCGGGCCTGTCGAACCAATCATGCACCAATTATCATGCACTCTGTAAAAAGTAAAGAAGTTCAGAAACCTGTTCCTCAAACAGCTACGGTACCAACTGTACCCCCTTCGATCAATCCAGCTTCTTCTACACCCAACTACATATCTTCTGTTCAGACTCAAGTCAATGGAAATTCTGTCTCTCAAAATATGACGGCACAACAAGTCAACAATAATAATAATAATAACTTACATAATGTCCAGATTCACTTTAAAAGGCAAAATGGAATCAACATGTTGACGCCAGAACATTTAGCGGCCTTACAAACGCAACAAACTCAAATACAGATCCATATTCAAAATCAAGCTGCAGGAGTCCATAATAATCCACAAAACCACATACAGAGTGTTCAGATACAGAACATGCAGCAGAACATGCAGCAAGGTCTACAGCCCAATTATGATTTCTATGTACCTAGATCCTGGCCAGACACACCTGGTTCGACACAACGATCTGATTCCCCTGTATCACGGGCCACGAATCAATCTCCGCTCTCTGTGTTATCTACGACTTCGTCTCCGTCAACTAATTCGGATATACCTGACAAACACCTCCTCCTTACCCTGGCAGATCGTATGCTACCTATGGACATTTACAAGGTCAAGGTCAACCACCATTACCTCCACGTGTGCCTTTACCACCACAAGGTATGAAGCCGGCCCCTCAACTTCAATCATCTTACTCTAATCCCCATCACATGATTACCATCCCTCCCGGACAGATGCCGTCTGTTCACACCAATCAATCTAATGCTCAACAACCCTCCACAATAGTTCATCCCAATGTGATGTCCAATCATCAGTGGTTGGAGAACGGTTCGTCGGAAAAAAAACCTCCCCTCCCGCCTCCACCTCAATCTCGGAATCCTGTAATAACTGTCAACATTCCTTAGAACAAGGTGATGACACTGACACTGATACAGTGTCGTCTGACACGTCATGTCAAGAGACGCATCGTTGTATGTCGCCGATTCCAGAAAGACGTCCGGAAGCGCGGGAACGAGATCAGTTGCGACGTGATACAAAAGTTCGTAATTATTCTCCGCAGGCTTTTACATTTTTCATGGAGCAGCATGTAGAAAATGTTTTAAAATCTCACGATCAACGTTTGCATCGCAGATATCAACTAGAAAACGAGATGACGAAGGTTGGACTATCAGAAGAAGCGGCAACTCAGATGCGTCGCATGTTACATCAAAAAGAATCAAATTATATCCGCTTAAAGCGGGCGAAAATGGACAAATTAATGTTTGATAAAATAACGACTTTAGGGGTGGGGGCATTCGGTGAAGTGACTTTAGTTTGTAAACGTGACCCGAAAACTCTGTATGCTATGAAAACACTGCGTAAAAACGATGTGATAAAACGTAATCAAGTGGCTCATGTGAAAGCGGAGAGAGATATTTTAGCGGAAGCAGACAATGAATGGGTGGTAAAGTTATACTATTCGTTTCAAGATCGTGATAATTTATATTTCGTTATGGATTATGTACCTGGCGGTGATTTAATGGGTCTATTAATTAAACAGGAGATCTTGGAGGAAAGCTTGGCAAGGTAGCGGAGTTAGTTCTGGCTATTGAAAGTGTTCATAAAATGGGATTTATACATCGTGATATTAAACCCGATAATATTCTAATCGACCGCGATGGTCATATTAAACTCACAGATTTTGGATTATGTACAGGATTTCGCTGGACCCATAATTCAAAATATTATCAAAAAGGTAGGTCATTTATTCACTTTATGATTTGAACAGGCTTGGGATATAGAATTAAGATATTTCCTCCCTCTCCTTCTCTCTCTCTCTCTCCCTCTCTCTCTCTCTCTCTCTCTTAGGGAAGGTTGGATGGCAGAATAGTTAGGGTGCGCATGCGGTATCTAAGGACCGGCCATTGAGTCGACTGGCGTGGTTTCAAATTCGTGGTTGTACGTGGCAAGGAGTAGGTTCGCCTGTCCAGCCTCATGGGTTTTTTCCGGGTACTCCGGTTTCCTCCCACTGCTAAAGACCTCTATGCGCAAGTGAATTATTGAAATAAAATTTAAACTGTATGTTAGTCCCAAAATGACCTAGTTTGTTTTGAGTGGATGTTAAACCCCATGTCTCTCTCTCTCTCTCTCTGAGACACAATTATGAAGTGAAAGGTCTGAGATTTTCCCTCCAGGGTTTTTGCTGTAGTCATCTTCACAAATGTTGACCAATAGGAGAACTCGGTCAATCTACTACACATACCTTGCGTATCAAATTTACCGAACATGCCTTTAAGGTATTTCAACTTCTTCTAACATAGGTAATAAATGCAACTACATTTATGGTTGTTATGTAAAAAATGATCATTGTCTCCTGAAAAAGTTATTTGCGTGACCAGTAATATTTATTTGAGTAGGGGATGTACATACATGTATTGTATATCAGAGGTATTTATTATAACTTCTTTGTCACCTTTCCAACCTGCAGCATCAACCTGGGATGCAAGATGCTGGACACAATTTTATTACTTACTGTTGGACATTATTTATTGCATTGTTGTTTTCACTTTGTCGGTCTCTCTTGCATTCATTTATTTTATAATGATATTAGGAATAGGATCGCCTGTCCAACCTCGTGGGTTTTCTCCAGTTTCCTCCCACTGCTAAAGACCCCTACGCGCAAGCGAATTATTAAAAACCAAAATGACCTAGTTTGTGTCGAGTGGACATTAAACCCCATTTCTCTCTCTCTCTTATAATAATATAATAATATTAGTGAAATTTGAGATCTGTTTTCACCATGTTCCTGTATTTTACATGTATAATGATATTAGTGAAAATTGAGATCTTTACTCTCCATGTTCCTGTATTTTATAAGAATATCAGTGAAATTTGAGATCTTTACTCTCCATGTCCCTGTATTTTATAATGATATCAGTGAAAATTGAGATCTGTACTCTCCATGTTCCTGTATTTTCAGATGGAAGTCATGCTCGACAAGATTCAATGGAGGTCAGTAGCTGTAATCTAGATGAACATTGTCGCTGTAAAATTCTTAAACCTTTAGAACGTCGTAGAAACCGAGAACGACAAAGATGTCTAGCTCACTCCTTAGTTGGTACACCCAATTATATCGCACTCGAGGTCCTCTTGCGACAAGGTAAAGTTCAATCAATTAGATAGATATATATTTATCTGCTTGATAAAGATGGGAGAACCCTTGTCGAAACATCGCTGAAATAAACTCTTCAAATAACTTGTATTCCATATTATTTGTGTCATGTGTTATTAGATTTATATTATAAAACTGTATGTAGTAAGTGTTTGAAGGATAGCTCTACACACAAAACCAACAACAAGAAACAATGTCAAATCTCAAGTTAATCGATCCAGGGAGCAAGTCGTTGGCCTCCATTGCTCTGTTCAGTCCTGGGTTTGTAATAATACAGGCTTCACTCAAAATAAAAAAAAGTTTGATTTACAAGTCTTTAGAGGGATTATAAATCGCTTTCAAACCTCTCTCTCTCTCTCTTCCCCCCCACCTCTCCCTCTCTCTCCCTCTCTCTCTCTGTCTCTCTCTCAATATTGATGTTTATCATTTCAGGTTATTCCTCAGTTTGTGACTGGTGGAGCGTTGGTGTGATATTATTTGAAATGTTAGTTGGACACCCACCATTTATGCTCATACGCCAATAGAAACTCAACAAAAGGTATGTCGATTGTTTATACACCTACACCAAGTTTATAGCAAGTGGGTTATAATCTATTTAACTCATTCAAGGAGAACTGGGATACATGTACCTCAATCTCTGTTCTGGTTATTTCCTGGGTGGTGCTTTTGGCTAACAAGAAAAATTTGTCTGGACACTTGAATGAAAAAATGCAACCAAACAGAGTCCATATTGGTATTCATGTAAAAGAACAATTGGCATAAATAAAGAATAGACTAGCACTGCACATGTGCATGGAAACAAACCTATATGTCAGTCTCAAAATCACCATGTTATTGTGTCCGATGTCCTTGATACATTAATGATATATTAAGTTCACTTCGTTTTCTTGCTTGTGGATTATTTTCTATAGTTTACTGTTATAATTACAGTTCATATCCCATTATTTCATGAACGTGGCCACAATTACTCAAGTTGAATTTCAATTCCTTAACATGACGATTCTGATTTAAAGAATTGTATATTCTGAAACAAATATTCTCTTTTTTGGTTGTAGGTTATCAACTGGAAGAGTACATTAAAGATACCATCAGAGTCCAAACTGTCGCAAGATTCAAAAGATCTAATCCTACGATTACTCTGTGGGGCCGAGGAACGTCTGGGTGTCAGTGGGGCATCAGAAGTCAAAAATCATAAATTCTTCTCTTCGATCAACATGGATGGGTTGAGAAAACAAATAGCACCTTTTGTTCCAAAGATTCGATACGCTACGGACACATCCAACTTCGATCCAGTTGATCCAGATAAATTACGGAACAGCGACTCGGAAGATTTGATGAGAAGACTGGATTCCAAAATGGAAAATGGCAAACATCCTGAACATGCTTTCTTTGAATTCACATTTCGACGATTTTTTGATGATGCTGGTCATCCGTGTCCCCTCCCAGACCCTAACTCCCCGGTTTATGTTTGAATTGTTAAGTATTTTTAAGTTGTTAAGAAAATATGCCAGCCTATTTCCAAATTCACAAAAAATTGTTTCAGAATCCTATTGATGGATTTCAAACCAACAAACTGTTGCCAAAATCAAATTTATTTTTAAGAATTTTTGTTATTTTTATTTAAAATGGCTCGGATTTTAAGGAAAAAAGAAGTTGTGTCAGTTATAGAAAGAAAACAGTTTTTTAAGACTGAAATGATTTGCAAATTTTAGAACAAAAAGTGCTGTGTTTTTTATTTATTTATTTTTTTTAAAAAAAAGCAAAGGGTGAGGGATGGGGACAAAAAGTCCTAGTTGGATTCCACATTTTGTAAAATCTTAAATGAGAAAAACTCTGAAAAGAGAAAAACATAAGAAATACATGTATTAAGAGTCTGTGAAGGACAAGAGAAACTGAAAACCAAGAGCCTCTTGAATGAATTGTAACCAGATTTGGGAGACAGAATTTGGATTACGAATTTATTTGAGGCTATTTTCGACGTTAACCAAACGAGTCCGACACATTTTAATGAATATTATGATGTGATTTAGGAGAGCTCATAACGATATTAAGTGATGGTGTGTAAGCCTTGGCGCAGTCATATACCCACCCTGACAGATAAATAAAACACTAAATAAGATTTGATCACAAAATGTTAAGTGGGAATTCAACTAGTTGACTTTCAATTATACGGATGTCCGGATCATACTTTAATATGGATGTCTGGATCCATAATACCGATGTCCTGATCATACTTTATTTTTTTTTCCATTAAATGGAATAAAAAAACTGAGGGTAGTGTTGAATCAGAAATTAAATCATATATATGGCAGAAACAAGCTAAAACCAAGTCGCAAAAAATATAAAAAGCACGATTTTCATACAATGATAGGCCTAGTATTCTATTTTCATACATAGTATGATAGTTGCCTACTAAAATATTTTGGTTACTCTTTTAGAAATTGTGACAATATTAAAATCTTATATCTAAATTTATTCACAGTTCAAAGTTATAAACAGAATTTAAGAATTACGGAAATAATATAGGAAGAGTATGTTGGCCTGTAGAATTTATTTAAGAATAAAAATGATAAAAGTATGAAATAATTGAAGTGATTGCACACTACTCTTTCAGAGATATTCATTGTTTTGTTAATGTGTCTTATCATTTTAGTTTAAAGTCAAAGTTCAAGTTTACAGATAACTCTGGTCCTGTTTTATTCCATCTGGAATCAGACAGGTCGAGATCCTTCTGTTTTTTGTGTAATTATGTATGTAAAGTATAAATATATATATTCTGCTTATATAGAGGCTTCAATCACCCATGCTGATGACACGTGCATGGACGCTTGTATGTAGAACTGTAATAATGTAAATATATAAATAATCGTATCGAGCTGCAGTAGAATGTTTTTATAGAAAGTTTAAATGTACAGAACTGTGTAATAATATCAGGCTATATGAATATTCTGTGTTCAAAAAGTGTTCATATGTACATAAAGAAAAACATCTCCCCAATCTTTTGTACATTAGTCAGCCAGAATATATGTTAAAGGGAGATTACCGTGTATATTGAGCTATGTAAGGGAGGTAATCCTGTATAGATTGTATAGTAAGAGAGATATGAAAGAGAACTGTACGAGATAATAACAAGGTAATATTCTATAAAATAAAATAAACTGTTGTGATATTATCATATACTATATTAGTTTATACTTTACCTGCCCTGCCAACATGTTAGTGGTAATAGGCCTGTATCTCCCCCCCCCCCCATGTCAGTAGCAATAGGCCTGTTTCCCACCGCACCCCTCAGTAGCAACGTTTCCTTGTCCCTTGCCAGTACATTGTATCAACATTTCTTCCTCCTTGTCTCCGTATCAATATTTCCAGAAGGTGACCATCCCGTCTCTAGTGGCGAGCAGGGATGGAAACAGAGGGGTGACCATCCCGTCTCTAGTGGCGTGCAGGGAGGGAAACAGAAGGCGACCATTCCGTCTCTAGTGGCGTGCAGGGAGGGAAACAGAGGGGTGACCACAGGAGTGTTTTAAGGTTTATCGTGGCGGAGGCTATACTATTTTGAGGGCCCTCTTTTGGGGTTGTTCGGAGGTCGAGGAATTTTGAAAATAGAAATCATTTTTGTGCATTCTGTCATATCCTCCAGACCTTTCGAGGCCGGTTTATTCTGGGTACCGGGGCCTAATTCGTCCATTCTAGACCAAAAAATCAACAAAAATGGGCATGCAAAAGTAAAGAAAAGAGACAGAGAGAATTGCTATAAATAGACAAACTACAATTTGAGGGTACCCAGATGCACTCGGCAAATCTCGACAGATTCCGTAAACTACATCTAGTCTCGGATGTATGACAGTAAGTGATATGTATCTACTCCCATACATTTGCGATGCGGCTACCGGTTTACTTTAACAGGAAAACTTGACGTTATTACATAAATTGGGAACCTATTCGGCTACCGACCTATTCGACCGATCAAGCTGCAACCTGTTCCTTGGAAACCTATTTAGAATAAAAACAACAGTCGCCTTAACTCATCTATTTATCGACCAATAAAATCCAACGTTATGTCTATCAAATGAAAGTAGAATATATTATTTTTTATCCATTCCTTTAGCTCAGAATAGAAGTGTAATTTCGTCATTATCTTACAGCTGGATCGATTGAATAGGTCGCTAGCCAAATAGGTCGCCAATTTGTGTTCGGTGTGGGCGCAGCCATGTTTAGCCCGGGACCTTTAAAGTAGTTCCAATATGGCGGAATTCGTCATACAGCCGAGGTTAGATGTAGGTTCCGGAGGTTACGGAATCTGCCGAGGTTTGCCGAGTGAACTCAGATGGTGAAATTTAGTGAACACTTCCTGTTCAGCCATCACACGTGTTAAGTGCCTACAAACGTAACACGCCGTCGTTACTCCGCACCCCGACTATCCATAACTGTTTATAATTTGTGAGATAGGTGTCAGATTATAAAAATGTTTTTCAAACAAAGACAAGGGCTTGACTCACGCATCCTATAGATCAACCGCAAGCAACAAGAACTGATATAGCAAGAACTTGAGGTTATGTCATGACATGAATAACAATAAAATACATTTAGTGAATCATTCTATAATATATTAAATATGAATGTCCGACGTGGTGAAAGATAACGTTCGCAAAACCTTAACGTCCTTGACGTCGCACATTGGTTAACCTGTTCAATCTTGTGGGTTTTCTCCGGGTCTTCCGGTTGCCTCCCACCGATAAAGATCCCTATAAGTACAATTGAGTTATTTATATAAAATTGAACCACATATTAGTCCCGAAATGGTTTGTGTTGAGTGGATGGTAAACCCAGTTTACCCCCCTCCCATGAACCAAATGCTCACACCGTATTTGAAAAAGATTTGTTATAAACTTCACAAACGGTTGTCCAATATGGCAGTCAAAATCCAAAATGGCGGCATCGATTCGCGCGAAAAGTATTCTTTCAATATACACGTGTGATTCAGAGGTTTTGAGGGACGCGGAATACGAATCTGCTATTTCCGCGTCAGACAAAATAGAATACTATTACCGTAAACATACTAAAATATAGCACACTAGGCTAACTGAGCACGCAATCTACATTAATTTTAAAACATTTTGTCTGCTGTGTGTGACATTTTTCGAGCATTAATTATTATTTGTGAATGAAGATCTAAAGATTGGGTGTCAGATTGGCAAAGAGTGAGATTTCGGCTGCAAAACCGTTTGATAACTTTAAAGTTGCTTGAGGTCCACATCCCACGACGACCAGCTTCGCTGACCTGGGCTCCGTGGATTAAACGATTAGATGTTTCAGGACAGCCACCTAAGTTAATCCTTCTTGTAGCAATTTCCTTTTTACCAGAAATGTCAAGTTATAACAAGACATGTATTTTCACATTATTAGACATATCCAATACACTTTTTTTCAATTATGGCTCCCAAATTGGGAGTTTAGATGGAGGGGGGGGGGCTCACATATGTTGTCACCATGCTGCGCTAGGTGGCGGCAGGGGCCCACATCTTATGCCACTATGCACACATGGAAGGAAATGAAGACAAAGGGGGATATCAAAAATGTAAATTACTTATCGTTCTCAGATGTAACATTGACATTCTGTGAACTTGATCAACAATTTTATCAACTTTCAGCAGTGTGTGGATGTTTGGCCAATCCAAACAGACGACATTGCACTAACACTAATGTCTGATTCTCTGAACTTGAGGAAAAACTACAACAAAGAGATTTTTTCTGTCCCACAAGCAAGGCATATACCAGGACAGCGGTAGGCTCCACCTATCTTATCTGTGTTTATGACAGTCATAGTCAGTGCCGGACTAGTGGCCCGACGGCCCACCTGCCAGGTCATTGACCAAGGCCCACACAAGTACGCGCAGAAAACGTCCTAGCATCCGAGGGGGGGCATTTTGAAAATTGACAACCGCAAACCCATTTTCGAAGCATTTCAGACCAAATCAGAAGACGGCACATTTTTTATTTCCTGATACAATTAGATAAAAGCCACCTACTTCCATTGGGGGTGGGGGGGGGGGGCTAACATGTTGATCCTACACCAGACTATCACAGAGCCATCTATCAGCGATAAAATAAACTAAAGATGGCACCGTTTGTGACCAGCATGTAGTTAGAGGGGTAAATTTGGTGTAAAATTAGTGTTTTATTACAGCTCGGGCACTTTTGTTTGCCACCTAGATTTAATAATTTCTGTTTTTACTTTACCTGTCTGCCTATGCACGAGGGAGAGGGATAAACAGGGTTTAAACCAGGTCATTTCGGTACTAACATATGATTAAATTTTATATCAATAATTTGTTGCCCGTATGGGTCTTTATCAGTGAGAGGAAACCGGAAAACTAGGAGAAAAAACCAACGAGGTTACACAGGTGACCTTACTCTTTGTGACGTGCAAGTGGGGAATCGAAAGCATGCCACTGGACGCGTTTGACCATCTAACCCAATCTGTTTCACAGAGAATTACTTACGAATTATCTCTGTAACAGACGACTGTCCACAACAGGTGCGTTGACTGTACGCGCCGTTAGTCATTGGCTCAACGGCTCGTGCAATGTTTACTTAACACCTAACTGCTTCGGGCAAAATGATGCATTTTAATACCCATTTACACTAAATAGGAAATATTTTTAAACTACAAATACTTCAAACGTCTTTATTTAATTTTCTTTTACCTCAAAAAATGTTTGAGAATTTAATTTGTCGGAGTAAAAAAGTTAATATGCCGTACTCATTAAGCCTCGTCGATGTCATGCTTATCAGTGATTGTAGCGGCCATCGAATATTCACTGTGGGATCAGTTTGCATCTAACCGCCCTGCCATGGGGTCATCAGAGGACGAACACTATCCAATTGTCAAGGGTTCTTTTACGTGCCCACCTATTTGTACACGGGACCTTGATTTTTTTTTTATCCCATCCAAACAACTAAACAACCAGGCACCCAATCTTACACCTCTAGACACTGTCCTTGCCAGGCCCTGCGTCCTGCACCACTGTTTTAACAGATTCTCTTTCGAATATTTGCTATAAAGCATTGATGTCATTAGATTACAAAAAAAATCTATACTCGGCATTCCGTAACCTTCCGTCCCATAGTCATAGGCTGTGGTTTTGAATGGATTTGTTTCACATCTGATATTTATTGTATAAAGGGGTGACGAATCCTATAAATATTCAGTTTTGGGATATTCTTTTTCCGAACAGGATAAAGGTCAGATTTCTTGAAGTCATCCTTGTCAAATTTGTTCAACATTAAAGTTGTTTTCCTTTCGGATAAGAAGCTGTCAAGACATGGCTGTTGTGTGGACGTATTTCTTATAATAATACAGATAACTAAAATAAAACCCAACCCCTGGCCCAATTCAAATGAAATCAGGTTTAGCGGTGCACTGTTCTGTCCGGAAAGCAGCGTTTTTTGTCCCACCCGAATGACCAGACACTGTTCCTTCCCATTAGAATCGAACCCTGATAAGTAGGCCCTAAACAAAGGTTCTCGGATGAAACATTTCGTACCAGCGTTATCTAAAACCACAGTTGTACAATGAGAATACAAGGGGGGTTGGGATGGCCTAGAGTGCCGCGCTTCGACCTCTAGCTTGCGGCTGTGGTTTCGAGCCATGGTGTGAGCGTATTTGGCATGGAGATAGGGGCGCCTTCTCAGCCTCGTGGGTTTCCTCCGGGCACTCCGGTTTCCTCCCACTGCTAAAGACCCCTACGCGCAAGCGAACTATTAAACCATATGTTAGTCCCGAAATGACCTAGTTTGTGTTGAGTGGACGTTAAACCCCATTTCTCTCTCACAACGAGAATACTAAGCCTGATCTTCACCTGTGCGGCTGACAAGTAGATAGGATGGTATGAAAAACCGAGCTCCAGACTTGAATACAGTGGCAAGCACGTAAACCGACTGCTGACTTTCATTTAGCAAGGTTTATTTCTATGGTTTTATAGGCAATGAATGTAAGGTAGGAGAATTTTGCCCAGACAGTGGCCTTTCCATGAACCTCTTCAACGATTTTCAATTTAGTAGGGTCAAAGTAATGAAAAAAATGGGCTAACCTCAAAAAAATTGCAAGAAAACATTTTATGGTTATTTCCTGAAGTATATGGTCTAGACAACAACATATCAAAAGTTTTCTGAAATTGAGCTACCGCAAAGGGTCTAAATATGACGTCAAACAAAATGGCCACCATTGGACCAAAATCCTCTTTTTTCTGCTCATATTCTATCAAAGCCGTTGTTTGAGAAGGCTCATGTGTAAGACAATGCTATTATAAAAGCAATATCTTAGTAATTCATCACTTTGTGGGTGTTGTACAGTGTTTCCAAGTGACGTCATGGTGTTATAAGGGGTCGTTATGACGTCACGACGAAAATTGTTCCTTTCTGATGGTTTCTTAGCCATTATATTTGATGTTGTAGATGGATTGATAGGATAAATGCGGGCAATTGCTGCAATAGAAATGCCAACGACGATTTATGTTCGGTCTAGACCTATATTTTAACTTTAAAAAAGCCCCAGTCCAAAATCCATGCCAAATTGGGACAACGTGGCCGAAATTCAAAATGGCCGCCTGTTATGGCCGGTAAATTCCATTTTCCACCTAATTATCATAATATGATCGGATCTGGTATCAACATATACGTTTTCGGGTAACTGAATCCATTTCCAAAAAAACTTTTGTGATAAGTGTGACCGTTGAATCAATATTGGGGGTTATACAATATGGCGTGCAGTTTTTAGCGGGAAAGTTCGTATTTTACATAAGGATCAAGTTTGGTGTGAAAATATACGTTTTCGAGGTAGCTGAATCCATTTTTGTACATATTTTAGTGATTAAATGATTCCCTAGATGGATGGATAGCAAAAGAGCAGACAATTGCTGCCATAGGCATGTCGACTACGATTTATGGTTGGTCTACAGTTAATTATCATGAAATAAAGTCCCAGCCCAAAATCAGTGCCAAAATGAATCTAGGAAAAAAAAGTCACTTTTTTTACTGTGACTTTTTTTTCTGTGACTTTTTTTCCGCGCACCGCCAAAATGGGTCAAATTTGCCAAAATTCAAAATGGCCGCCGATTTTGACTGAAAAATGTAAATTTGTATCCAATTATTATATGATCGAGCTTGGTATCAAAATGTATCCTTTCTGAATCCATTTCCATACACATTTGGGTTAATAATTATACCGCGGAGTCAACATTGGGAAATAAATCCTGATGGCGACCAGTTTTGGCGGGGAAATTCGAATTTTACAAAATGACCACATTTGGTGTCAAAATATACGTTTTGGAGGCAGCTGATTCTATTTTTGACTCTCTTTCTCTTGTTGGTTATTCCCCTGGGTCAAAATATGTAGACATCCCATTGGAGACTTGGGTTGAGTCTGCCTCAGATTTAATACTTTTGCATTCATCAAGCATCATCTAAATTCCATTTAGACTATCAGGTCGACAGATGCTCATTGCGGAAGCTAGCATGATGAAAGGGGCATCTCTCAACTCACTGTGTCCGATTCCAAGCACCAACATCTACAGTGGAGCCAAACCTATTGAAGCACACAACGAATGTATTTAACAAAATGTATGATCAATACGAGAGCAACACAAAACAAACTCATCTCCCCTATTAGACCTGTAGGAGCTAGGCCAACCTGTAACACTATAGGGACTATATACTGTAGAGGTTACTTAAGTTCTGTAAGGTACTCTGTTTAATAACAAGAATATGTCTGGAAGTTTGATATAATCGGGCAATGATATCATAGTCTGATAATCCAAATATGGTAATCCCATGCATTAGAAACGTGGTTAGCTACCCTCCTAGGTGCCCATATAAATACACTGTGTTGAAATCTAGGGTAGGGGTCTTCACAGCTGACCAATCCGATGAAAGAACTACCTGGTCAATTTCCCGGGGCTCAGTACTGACTCATGCACGTAACCTCTTTATAAGAATATTCACTGTTTAAGTTTCTCCGGATTTCATTGAGAGGCTTCCCAGGGTAAGATCATACCACCAGCCACCTAGGCTGAGAGACTGGGACACAAAGAAAATCATTCGGACATCGATTATACACCACTTTGATTAGACTACCCCGTTTAGTCGTTGGAGAGCCATATGATGTTGAGGGGTATCGGCAGTAAACTTGTCCTACGAAATGGTGGAGTAAAGAGAATCAAGCTGGGGAAAGAGAACTTATATTTATCTCATATTTAATGTCATAGCTGTGTGTAGCTTCCTGTATCATGGATGTTATAAAGATGTATATGACACAGTTAACGTAATAAGTCAAGAGAGTCCTAGACGATAAGTGACCAGGATAGTCACAATCCATCCCCATAGTGTCACAAATCTCCAAGGAGAGGCTTGATGTGATCAAGCTTATGTGTGTCTGCAAGATTTCAAGACCGTTGCCAGCGGTCATATGGTTGATATAAGCTCGAAATTCTGTGACGGGTAAAAGAAGTTGTGATATGGGAAGATCTAAAGCAGACTTTGCATGACTGGGGAGCCAGCAAAGCCCAAAGATATCAACATGATTTACATGAACATAGCTGCAATCAACAGGGACTGACATTCCTTACAAAGGGTAGGGGTTCAGAATTGAAAGTAGACTGACAACCCCAAGAAGGAGAAGACGATCAAGTTACTGGTTACATATTAGAGTTCATGGTGACAGTTAGCGTATTAGTCTTGAATTAATTCTGGCACCTCAGACCGTCTAGACCGTGATACAGGCTCCTCGACCCCAGAAGTGTTACGACATTGTGCAGTAGTGAAAGTTGTGACATTCCACATAGTATTTTTCACCGAAATAATGTTGGGTAGATCATTATCAAATTAGTTTGTGAGTTAAATCAGCAACGTGCTTCAATAGGCATGATCAGTTTCCGCAATGACCTGGAAGTGTTCCCAGTCGACATGCCCATGCCCATACGCCGCTACTGCAGTGAGCTGGGCGACACTCCAAATAAAACTTATTTGATACTCGATGAATGTCATTGTATAAGCTTTAAGGTAAATGTATCATTAACTTCCTAATCTGTAATCTAAATCACTAATTGGAAATTCTTCTATATTGAAATAGGTAATCACTTAATCACTATAATATGTACTAAAATGGATTCAGCTACCTCTAAAACATATATTTTGACACCAAACTTCATCCTTATGTAAAATACGAACTTTCCCGCCAAAAATGTCCGCCATTTTGTATAACCCCCAATATTGATTCAGCGGTAACACTTATCACAATAGTATTTATGGAAATGGATTCATTTACCCCGAAAATGTATAGGTTGATACCAAACTCGATCATATTATGATAATTGAGGGGAAAATGGAATTTGCCGGCCAAAACAGGTGGCCATTTTGAATTTCGGCCATGTTGACCCATTTTGACACGGATTTCGGACTGGGACTATTTTTAGGTGAAAATATAGGTCTAGACCGATCATAAATCGTCATCGGCATTTCTATTGCAGCAATCGGCCGCATTTATCCAATCCATCAATTTATAACTTCAAATGAAATGGCTAAGAAACCACCAGAAAGGAACAATTTTCGTCGTGACGTCATAACAACCCCTTATAACACCATGACGTCACTTGGAAACACTGTACAACACTCACAAAGTGATGAATTACTAAGATATTGCTTTTATAATAGCATTGTCTTACACCTGAGCCTTCTCAAACAACGGCTTTGATAGAATATGAGCAGAAAAAGGGGATTTTGGTCCAATGGCGGCCATTTTGTTTGACGTCATATTTAAACCCTTTGCGGTAGCTCAATTTCAGAAAACTTTTGATATGTTGTTCTCTGGACCAAATACTATAAGAAAATGCAATAAAACGTTTTCTTGCAATTTTTTTAGGGTTATTCTACAATTTGACTCTACTAATTGTCAATGGTTCTTTTACATGCACAACAATATGTACACAGATGGATGTCGGTTTTTCATGATATATAAATGATTTAAAAACAATATTACATTTGTTTATTAACTAATAAATACTATTTATAATTTGTGAAATAGATGTCAAAATTATAGACAAGGTCGACCACAAGCAACATGGCAATAACTCGAGGTTATGTCATGACATGAATAACAAAAATATACATTTAGTGAATCATTCTAGAATATATTAAATATGAATGTCCGGCGAGGTGGGAAATAACGTTCGTAAAACCTTAAGGTCCTTGACGTCGCACATTGGCTAACCCGGTGATAATGCCGTCATACTCTGCCGACTAATGATGATATTTGTAACATTAACATGTATGACCAAGTTCCATCACAGACACGATTCTCACCTTTCTAACTAGTTAAAAGGTTGTGATTATACGGTAGTTGTTATAAAGGCATGATATTATGGACAGGTTGATTTAATTAAATTATTTACATCTGAATGAGTAATATATAGAAGATAGGTAAAAACACTAAATAATAAAAAGTTCTTGTATATGTAAAAGCCACTTTATAATACAGTTTTAAAATAATAAAAAAATCTTGTATATGTAAAATCACTTTAAAACACATTTTTAAAATTACTGCCGTGAGAAGAGAGGGCGGGTCATCTTCTCACTTTGTCATAATGAAAACAAGTTAAAATAGGAGATCCAGCTGTTTGATGTCATCCCAGCCG
Organism: Patella ulyssiponensis; assembly: GCA_963678685.1. Taxonomy (NCBI): domain Eukaryota; kingdom Metazoa; phylum Mollusca; class Gastropoda; family Patellidae; genus Patella; species Patella ulyssiponensis. The sequence goes on from OY783226.1 coordinate 2,460,846, forward strand.
ATTGAAAAAAACCCTGTGGGAAAAACAATCTGCTGTTTAATGTGGAAAAGCGAAGTTCTCGCAGTAAAAACCACATAGCTGGATCCGTGGAGTATTTACAGATAAAAATGTCCGTGTGGTTCGTTCTTTTCATATAATAAAAGTTAGTTTAAAAGTCCTTTGACACAGATCACATATAATACAGTTAGCACCCTTTATATAGGAATATTAGAGTGTCACGTGACCTTATCAACCAATGAATAATTGTCCTTTTTCTGACTGTCGGCACTTCTTTGACTTAAATTTGACGAGGAATAATTTGAGATGTACAACAAAAAGACTGATTATAAACAGATAGAATGGACAATAACTATTGAGTAATTTTATTAAATGAGACCATACGTAACTATTCAAGACGTAATAGGTAACAATATAATCCAGTTGAACTACGTCAACCCTGGCCATAAAACATAATTATTATAACAACCAAGATGATGTACAATAAGCATTATCTTTGTTTAGCTTGTTTATGTGCCCATCTATTCTCCATTACTTCAGCTGACACTTTCCATTTTTCATGATAAATTCGTTTATCACAGGAAGGACATTTTTTTATCTCCTGAAAAAAACAAAACAAAACAAACAAACATAAGCTACGTCTTTAAAAACACGTCCATGAAATTCCAGCTGTCTGTTACGGCTCTATTAAGTGCACGACAATGTGTACAATATGGAGCATTGCGTTTCTGACTCAGTCAAATAAGAGAATACACTTTTTATTTTCATTCAACTATGATCTAAAGTGAGATATGGTAAGCAGGATTATAACCATACCATTTAACCAGGATTATAGCCATACTATTTAACCAGGATTATAACCATACCATTTAACCAGGATTATAACTATATGGTATAAAATTGGGTTTGAAGTTTAGTTTTCTTCACCAACTGAGGTAATAAAGACGGTCGCCAAAACTCCTAGCAGTATTATAAATATTTACCTATAAATGGAGGTGTTTTCATGTACGTATCTAAACAACCATTATGAAACAGATGACCACAATAAACTCTCTCTATTTGATTTTTACGACCTTTCAGTTGATTCTGAAATAAAATATTTTTCACACATTATCTAATTGTTCATAGCTTAATCCATGCTAAAATGTAACAGCACTCAAATTGATTATTTTACATTTAATTTAATTAAGAAAATAAAATTAGAATATTAACAGTGGTATAATTTCACGGATTTAATAGTTTTTGTGTTTCCATGGAAACAAATAGTACTTTTTGGTATACAAGGGTGCAGCATTATATCTATAACTATAAAGGGCTGCATCCTAGATTAAAGCATTATTAATATTATACAGTCTGTAAAGTTTGTTGTTAGAGAATTAATACTTTTTGGTTATTAGACAATAAAATATAAAAAACTCATTACCTTAGGACCTTCAGCTAAAAAATGTTTTTTACACAGTGGACAGTTTTTTAGTGGAAATAATTACAAACAACTTTTAATGAGGGTTTATGTTCGAATGTAGCAGCTCTGAAAAATATAAACAAAATAGAGAGAATATAATTTACAAGACGCTAAAAACTCATCACGGTATTGTTTATACAATTTTTAACACGATTCCAATTTTCTAGATATCTTTTATACAATTTCTAATATTATTCTAATTTTAGAAATATTTTGTGGTGTTTTTACACATAACAACTATTAATTTATTGTATTTTAAGGTTCAATTCTTACAAAATATAATCCTATTTCTATATCATCCAGAAAGGATAACAACACACATTGTTTTTTTAAATATTCCTATAATAAAATCGTAAATGATTCATCTCCCCTTAAATCAGAATTTAAAACATGTCTGCCTTATACATCACTCAATAAAAACAATTGACAAATATTTCTAAATAATATAGTAAATCTCGCCTTAAACCAGAATTTAAAACTTATCGCTTTACACAAAAAAATATTCTAAATAAAATTAACATGTATGTGATTACTGGTAAACAACAACAAATATAAACAAAGAAATCTGGAGAGATATATTCTAGAAATCAAATAGGCTTTAATCATTTAACACGTTGTCTAAATGTCTTGACATGATAAAAGTGGATGTCAATTAATAAAATGAAAAATAAATGAATTTTTCTTACCTTCTATTGTAAATATATATATTTCCTGAATTAAGTTGGGGTTAAAGTTGACTTTCCTGACCACCAAAACATCACATGAGTTGATTTTCTATTCATGTTATTTAATCTGTGACGTAATAACCCGCTGTGACGTTGTAAATCACGTGTTACTAGTTTTAATGGCTGGTAGGTAGCCAGTTTGTGTACAGAAAATGGTTTATAACAAATCTTTAAATTTACATCAAAATAAAACAAAACATTTTAATTTAGTCGTAATATAATTATTAACTAGTAAAATAAATATGTTGTATGATTATTTATATTCTATTTACCAAGGCCTAATTCACGCAAATATATTTCACATTCTGTTCTTCTAAACACACGAGCCCAGTCTAATAAACTATGACCATCTTTATCCTTTACATCTACCATGGCACCAGTAGAGACGAGGAGTTTAACCTTCTCTACTTGTTGATAGTCAGACTCTACACAATAAAATAAAGGTGGTCTATTATAATCATCTCTAGCATCTTTACCAAGGCCTTGTTCCAACAGGTATTTAATACAGTCTATTGTTTTACTAAACCGACAAGCCCAGTGTAATAAACTATGACCTAATCCATCCTTTACATCCAACCTGGCACCAGTAGAGACGAGGAGTTTAACTTTCTCTACTGGTTGATAGTCAGACATGACACAATGAAATAAAGGTGTCTGTCCCAACCACTCGTCACGAATATTGAAATCTTTATTATGATGTATTAAATTCTTGACATCATCAAGTGTACCATCTTGACAAGTTCTACATATTGAATCAACGTCCATTGTATTTTTATAGGTTGTTTTATCATCTGAAATTATATAATATTTATATTAGTTGATTACCTGTTCACCGTTCTGGTGGTGGTTAAAAACCCAGGCCATCTTTAAACTAGGTTATCTTTGTTGTCTGAACGAACAGGTGGGGTAAATAAACCAATTTTAAAACAACTTAGTCTTTATCTAAGCTGGTTTATGGCGGCCATCTTTATCGACTTCAGTTAGCTTTGTGCCGGTATATTTCCGTATTATTTGTGGTTATTTGTGGTTTCAGGTAGGATATACACCTGAGTTATTTTAATTATAGTTTTAATCCTTGACCTTGTGGTTTCAGGTAGGATATACGAAATGAAATTAAAATGAAATGAAATGGGGTTTAACGTCCTACCCTTCTGCACCTGACCTGGGCTAATGGAAGATATGCATACGCCATACAGTGTACTATGAGGGAAATTTTTGGCCCGGGCAGCGGCACTACGGCCTACTCTTATCGACTTCCAACTGCCAAGGGATCTTTTACGTTCATGCCAATGTGTACACGGGACCTCGTTTTTTCGTCCCATCCGAACGACTAGACAACTGTCCTTGTCAGACCCTCCTTCTGCATCACTGACAAGGGGAAACCACGCAAACTTTCTCGGCCAATGCAGGGATTGAACACCCGACCTCCAGACTAGCGAGTCAGCGCCTTACCCACTTAGCCGCCGTGATTTCCAGATAGGATATACACCCGAGTTATTTTAATATGCCACAACATGTGAAGATATACAACCCGGGCTTAAAACACTTTCACTAGAAAATTATTTGCCATTTCTTCACTTATTAATTAAAATGGGTAAAACGTAATGACATACCTGGAATTGTCATCCCTTTGTTTTCTTCATCTATTACTAAGTGATCATATGTATCAGCAGTACCTGTAATAGAAACATATATATTATATATTACCACATAAACAAAGATAGGTTGCCTGACAACGATACGTGACAGCAGCTAAGTCATCGGTGCAGTCAAAAATGGTTCTCACATGTATTTGCACGCCCCTCCGACCTGCATCACTGACAAGGGGGAATCACGCTGGAAAATCTGGATGAACTTTTGCTTTCACGGCCAATGCTGGGATCGATTACCGACCTACAGACTAGCGAGCCAACGACAGTCAACAAGGGCCGTCGCATATATTTTTTTTTGTAGGTAGGCTAATGGGAGAATTTAAAATAGGCTTTTGACTTTGTCGTTTAACAAAGTGAAACAAGGGCCAGAACTGTCTAAATTCAACAATAGGTTTCTTCGTTTTACTAATTTAAATAATATTAATATAAATTTAGATCTAATACAGATCGGACCATAACTCTACTATTACTAATAGTAATGTCATATTACTATTTAAACTAATTATTATTAAATAATAGGCCTCTTTGTCCCACTGGCACTACACTAGGCCCTATGCCTAGATCTAATGTAGGCTAAACAATATTAGTATAAATTTCTAACTGATCAGCTGATGTAGTCAGTAGAATGGTCACAAGAAATTGTGAACGACGGACAGGCAATACATTACCATGTGGACGTATATAAAATTATACATGTACAAGAAGAAATGTAACTGAGGTGACCTATCTTGACCACATGCTTCTGCTAAATGACAGCTATTGTTGGCTGTCGTCTGCTGAATGACGTCACTTGACAACGGTCGTTTGCCAAACGACGTCGTTAAATTAGAACGCTAAAAACATTGACGGCATGTGCTATTTTCTTGTTGCACGAAATGTCACCGCTAAACAGATCAGCTATTTCTAAAAATGTTGGGCACTCTAAAAAGTCCTTGCTTTCTTGATTTGTTATCATGCTGGAGTTACGCACTGAATTGTACTTAAATAAATTAGAGTCACGGTGCGGGGGAGGTGTAGGCCTACTGCACAGACGGGATTCCCCCGGAAATAAACTAAAATCTCTACCGCGCACATTTCTTCGTTTCCCTAATACCAATCTTTACGGCTATGTTTAAATATAGACCAGTAACTCAATATATATACTGAAATAGTAATTATTTTATACGTATAGGCCTACGCACCATAGGCCTAGGCCTAGGCCTCAATATGGCCTAGGATTGTTTAAGACTATTTAAAGGCAAGGGACCGGATATTCAAAATGTGTCGTTTGTTAACACAGTCTGTTTAGCCTAATATCTGTTGTTGGAAAGTTAATTTCATTTTCTAACGGATTGATTAAAGTTAGCCTAATTCGATTCCAAGAGAAGAAGGTTTGGTCACTGGCTGAATATTTATTTTCTAAATTCAAGGTAGGCCTAGAGTAGCATAGGCTTAATATCATTGCTCAACTTTCACCTAAAAATATACCCAGGTGATCTAAACGAAAATATAGGCCTACTATCACAAAATATCACAAATTACAAAACATGTTAGGCCTACCTTGAAGCAGGCAAATATCCTACCACAAAATATCACAAATTACATAACATGTTACCTTGAAGCAGGCAAATATAGGCCTACTAGGCCTACCACAAAATATCACAAATTGCATAACATGTTTATGGAAGCCTATATCTACCATTCATAGTTTCGCCCCTTCAAAACACGAAAGTCGAAAAGTAGAAGATACGACAAAATGTAAGGCGACAGCACGGTATAGTATAGGCCCTACAAGCCAAAATCAACTCGAAAATAGGAAATTAAGAAATGATACACTGCGATAATAGCGCCCCTCGTTATTTCCTAATTTCTTATTTTCGACTTGCATTTTGGCTTATGAACCGTCTTGGCGACTTTTTGTATTTATTGTATTTATTTTTGTATTTATTGATGTCTGTGTAAGAAGGCGACAACACGCATACCAAGCCACAATGCAACTCTAAAATAGGAATAGCCTCTACTTTCCAGATTTCCATTGAATACGTACAATCAGGGCTCACACTGGCCATCATGTGTTTTCGCCAAAATGGATAAAACATTTTATTCCAAAAAATTATTCAAATTTTTTTTCCTCCAAGTGGAATATTTGATCTGCAAAAAATGTCTTATAAAAAAAAAAACAAAAAAAAAACTTTCGACAATTTAATTTATTAGGTAAGCCTATTATAAAACAATTATCACGTACCGGTATACAACTTATACCATGTGTTGGGTGATCTAGTAGTTTAACGCGTGCGCGTGATATCACAAGATCTTTCATTGATTCAAGTGGCGTGGTTGCTATTCCTCGCATAAACAAGGGAGTAGGGTCGCCTGGCACCTCAGTTTCTTCCCACTGCTAAAGGCCCCTACGTACAAGACAGGGGGAGGGAAAAATGAAGTTTAACGTCCACTCGACACAAACTAGGTCATTTCGGTAATAACGTATGATTTAATTTTTTTTTAATAATTTGCTTCTGCCTAGGGGTCTTTAGCAGTGGCAACCCCACTCCTTGTGACGTACAGCCATTCGGCCATCCATCACATCCATACACTCATACAGACACACACAAGTGCAAGCGAATTATTGAAATAGTTATTGAATCACATGTTAGTCTTGAAATGATTTAGTGGGCGTCGAGTGAAACAGACAGCCCTCTCTCTCTCTCTTTCTCTCTTAAATTTACGTTAAAGACTCCTAGGCAGAAGCGAATTATTAAAACAAAATTAAATCATACGTTATTCCCTTGTTTATGCGAGGAATAGAAACCACGCCACTTGAATTAATGAAAGATCTTGTGATGTCACGTGCACGCGTTAAACTACTAGATCACTTATGTATATGCGAGGAATAGAAACCACGTCATACTTGAATCAACGAAGAGAGAGGTCATTTTGGGACTAACATATGGTTTAATTTTATTTCAATAATTCGATTGCTCACACCAGGGATCGAAACCACATCTGCAAGCCAAAGGTGACCGGCCAGCTAGAGGTCGAAGAGCGGCACTCTCGACTACTAGCCCCCCCCCCCCGAATCAATGAAAGATCTTGTAATATCAATGATATACCTTAATTAGTAATCAGTGAACTGATTTGTTTGAACTTAGTTTGGGTGAACATTGTTTACTATTACTGTTTGTAACATTGTATCTATGTACAAGGCAGTCAGTTTGATATTAAACTTCATTGAGTAAAGACTTGTTTATAATCACGCGCACGCGTTAAACTACTAGATCACCCAACGTATGGTATAAGTTGTATTTTGTATATAGACCGGTACGTGATAATTGTTATATAATAGGCCTACATAATAAGTTAAATTGACGTAAGTTTTTTTTTTTTATCAGACATTTTTTGCAGACGAAATATTCCAGTTGGAGGAGAAAAAATGTAAATAATTTTTTGAAATAAAATGTTTTATCCATTTTGGCGAAAACAAAAGAAGGTCAGTGGGAGCCCTGATTGTACGTATTCAAGTGTGATCTGGAAAGTAGAGACTACTACAACTTCCGAGGCGAAAAGTCGAAAATAAGAAATAACGAGGTCGCTAATAGCGCGTGTGTTTATTTCCTAATTTCTACTTTCCGACTTGCATTTTGGCTTGTTTTGCGTGTTGTCGCCTTCTTACTGACACCAATAAATACAGAAATATGACTAAGTCGAAAGTCGCCATGACGCTATACAAGCCAAAATGCAAGTCGAATATAAGAAATAAGGTAATAATGATTATTTCTTAATTTCCTATTTTCGAGTTGCAGTTTGGCTTGTAGGCCTATACCGTGCTGCCACCTTGCATTTTGTCGTTACTTCTACTTTCCTATTATCGCAGTGTATTATTTCTTAATTTCCTATTTTCGAGTTGCAGTTTGGCTTGTATACCGTGCTGTCACCTTGCATTTTGTCGTTACTTCTACTTTCCTATTATCGCAGTGTATTATTTCTTAATTTCCTATTTTCGAGTTGAAGTTTGGCTTGTATACCGTGCTGTCACCTTGCATTTTGTCGTAACTTCTACTTTCCTACATTTCGAGTTTTGAAGAGGCGAAAAGTAGAAATCATGAATGGTAGTTATAGGCTTCTATACATGTTACCTTGAAGCAGGCAAATCTACTACCACAAAATATCACAAATTACATAACATGCTAAGCTACCTTGAAGCAGGATAATACATAAAAGAGTGGGGAGGGGCATGTTCCCAATTCATTACACTAGAAATTAAATAAAATGGGCATTGACGTCCTACTTTCCTGTTCTAATGAAGAACGGCATACGCCATACAGTGTGCGAGCAGGGAGATATTGCCCGGACAGCGACGCTATTACCTCGTCTTACGAATTCCAACTGCCAAGGTATATTTTTCAGACACGTCAATGTATACATGGGACCTCGGTAGTTCGTCCCATCAGGATGACTATATGTTGTCCAGTGTAAGACCTTCTATCCTATACCATTGAGAAGGGGAAACCCCGCCAGAAAATCCTGATGTACTTTCTCGGCCAACACCAGGATAGAACACGGGACCTCCAGGTTAGCGAGTCAATGTCTTCCTCATTGAGCCACCGCGGCTCCTCACACTTGATTCCACCCAAATTGGAAGCGAACTGTCTGTGTAAAGGAGTGGGTCCATTTAACAAGAAATGCAGTCCGATTTATCATACAACATCTACGATTGTTGTGTTATGAACATAATATTGAATGTTTATCAAAATCGAATAAATATTATGAACTCTTACGATTCTATAGACTATAATCACGGACAATAATCCGCGAACTTTCCAGCACGTGCCACAATGTGAGATAAAAATATATATTTCAAGTTTCCTAAAGATAGGATGCCAGGCAACGAAACATACGCCCACATGAGCTAAATCGTCAAGGCAGTCAACAAGAGTTGTCGCAAATTTACTTTTTTCGGTAATGAAAAATTTATCATAATACACTGATTCAGTAACAACTGATTCAGTAATTATCAGAATTTGTTTGATTTTTAGAAAGTTCTTCCCAATGCTAACGTTTAGTATACGAAACATTTAATATCAAAATTCATTGAAAATAAATATACTTCTTCGTCTTAATACCTTAAATTCTGTGTATGAATTTAAAGTCAATCGGATATTTACTTTGGTCTCTAGAGCGTTCACAAGATATTTTGGGGTGATCAAGGGCCATAACCGAAAATCAACAGGCCTCTTTGTCTTGTCTCATGGCCTTAAACAGTGTGTATAAATTTAAAGTCAATCGGATATTAACTTTAGACTGTGGACGTCGGACGGACGGACGGACGGAGTCGACGACAATATACGACAACATTTCAATGTGGGCGTATAAAAAACAACAGAAACGTACCACTGTCATACAATAATGCCAATATTTATGTAAATGTGTAATATTTATACAATTTAATTGTTATCTGTTATCTATGTCGTGAAGTCAGAAGATGATGTGGTTTTATCTATGTGGTTTTATTATATTGGTAGTTTAGAAGTTAGTGTTAAATCACCTCTGATGAACAGATACCTTTTACACTACTGTCTTCGAATTCCTAAACCAAGAAATCATTCATCTGCCCTCAACCTTTTGATGTTTTAAAACAATATTTTATTCAACATATCTAAATGGATTGGAGAATTGGTTGAGGTTTTATAACATCTGTCTCCATCATGCTTTTTAATCGTGTGTGTTAAACAGATGGTTATAGACAGTTTTTACTAGTTTTTATACTTTACATCATTTATAATATTTAATATGATGTGTTAATATAGTGGTATACCTTGTTGATAATCAGTGTAAATTATAGGCCTACCTTGTCTTATATTGGATGATAAAGTCGTTGTTTGTATTACCCCATAAGTCTCATCGATATCGACTGGTTCTTGTTTAATCGCTAGGCCTACTGGGTCACTCGTTCTAGCTGTCTGATCAACAGTCATGTCTACTGCTGCATCAGTTGTTTTAACATGATCTTCTAAAATATATAAACATTGTATAACAATATAAGGCTGAGAATCCAGTAGTATACGATGTAATATATAAACAGGGTGATATCGTTTCCCTACTACCAATCGTTACGGCTATGTTTAAATATAGACCAATAACTCAACATATATAATAGGCATAGGCCTACTGAAATAGTAATTATTGTATACGTATAGGACTAAACACCCTAGGCCTAGACCCACACAGGATTGTTTAAGACTATTTAAAGGCAAGGGATTGGTTATTCAAAGCGTGTCGTTTGTTAATATCTGTTGTTGGAAAGTTAATTTCATTTTCTAACGGATTGATTAAAGTTAATTGGATCCCAAGAGAAGAAGGTTTGGTCACTGGCTGAATATTAATTTTCTAAATTCAATGTAGCATATTATTAATATCTTTGCTCAACTTTCACCTAAAAATATACTCAGGTTACCTTGAAGCAGGAAAATATACTACCACAAAATATCACAAATTACATAACATGCTAGGCTTCCTTGAAGCAGGATCATGATAGGCCTAATAGGCCTACATACAAGAGTGGGGAGGGGCATGTTCCCAATTCATTAGGCCTACACATAGAAATTAAATAAAATGGGCATTGACGTCCTACTGTCCTGCTGCGACTTGGCTGATGAAGACGGATATACACCACACAGTGTGCTAGTAGGGAGATATTGCCCGGACAGCGGCGCTATGCGGCCAACTCTTATCTCTAATTCAAACTGTCAAGGTATATTTTAAGTGCACCTCGGTTTTTCGTCCCATCAGGATGACTATAATATGTTGTTCCCTGTCAGCCCCGCTGTCCGACACCACTGAGAAGGAGAAACCATACCAGAAAATCCCGATGTACTTTCTTGGTCAACACGCGAATCGAACATGGAACCACCAAGCTAGCCTGCCAGCGTCTCACTCACTGAGCCACCACGGCTCCTCACACAAGAAACTAAAAAGCGCACTATTTGATTGGATGCGATATAACCCAAGGTAGAAGTGGACGTTAAGCCTCAAGGAACGAACGAACTACTGTTTGTGTAAAGTTTTTTTCTTTTTTTTGGGGGGGGGGGGACGTTCATTTCTCTAGTGTGATGTGGATTTTAGCTCTGATAAGACTACTTATTATTTATTATTATTATCTGCATTCTGATTGGTTAATAGTATGCGCTTTAGTCAATGGTCATCGGTCTTAAATGCTAAATGTTGTAGGTCACATGTAAGTAACTTCTTCAGAGTGAGAATAATTTTCAATGTAATAATTAGAGAACATATAAAGTCTCTAGGTAACAAATAATGCAAGGGAATCAAGTGCAAAAATCCATTAGTAAATGCATAATTTACAGTAAATGAACTGCCTAAATAGGAATGTATCATATTTTATATTTAGTTGAAAACCTTTTGTAATGGCGTCAACTGATTTATCATCTGTTGGTAGACTATGGTTGCTATCACCAGTATCATCTACATCTAGAGGTTCTTGTTCTATAACATCTAGAGGTTTCCCATCTGTTGCTTGAACATCAATTGGTGAATCATCCGAATCAATTATCCCTACATCTGAAATATTTAGATAATAAATTTAAAGCAAGTGATTACCATGCAAGATACGCACACGTTTTGCAAGAGATGGACAGAGAACAAGATAATAAATTTTAAAAAGACAGATATAAACTAAACGGATATAAATAGGTAATATTACTTATTAATATAATGAATTTAGAATACGCCTTTTTACCACAATTCCGAAGAATATCTAGAAATTGACGTATCATTGCTTTTGTACTCCCTGATTCTGCTCTTCTAATTTTTCCCAAGTCATCGTCATTTAGTATTTGTTTTTCATATAAACTGTCTAATAATGGTTCTAGGGGATTCAGATTCTCGGTGAGATACACATAGTTAGATATTATCCTAAAGTTGTCTTCTGGTAACATCATACCTTTCTCTCTTCTAGGTATAACCTTCCTCCTCTTAGCATGGGATGGGCCCTCTTGGTATTCGACTGAGAAAATAAACAACACAATATTATACTTGTGTCTATAAAAAAAAAAAAATATTATAACAACAATGTTTGTTTATCAGCCGTTAATGCCTTGTAACTGAATTTCTCTCTGTCCTGGGGCTACGGTGACAATTTGAATTTGGCACATGCTAATAAGCCAGTAGCATGGAAAATCGCAAAGTTCGTCGTTTGCGTAAAAAAAGACTTGGAGCACAATTTCCGTCTAAATATGATCAGGGAGACAATTTGCCACAAGAAACAGCAACTGTACGATTCTTTATGGCTAAATTCTTGATATAAGTATTTCTATATTTTCTGGTTTTCCAATTATTTTAATTTTTTCTACAATGTTGTCTCTGTCCACAAGATTTTTCAAAGTCATCAAGGGCCATAACTCTGGCAGTAATTATCGGAATATCCATAGGCGTCTTCATCTCATGACCTTTAACACTGTGTGTGAATTTAAAGTGAATCGGATATTAACTTTGGCCTCTAGAGCCTCCAAAAGATTTTTGAAGTGATCAAGGACCATAACTCTGGCACTAATTATCGGAAATCGCTGAAAATCAATAGACTTTTTTGCCACATGACCATAAATTTAAAGTCAATCGGATATTAACTTTGGCCTCTAGAGCAACCACAAGATTTTTTTTGAAGAGGACAACGTTTTTTTAAATCAGGTAATAACTTTGACCTCCAGCGGGACCACAGGCTAATAAAGGCGATTTTTCGGATAATCAGGGACCATAATTCAGGAAGTTGCTATCCGAAAGGAGCCAAGATCTGTGGGTTATAAACATGCATGTCAAGTTTCATCAAAATCGGTTCAAAATTGTGACCTTTATAGGGTCCACAAGCAAAAAACATGCCAATATCGATCAGTAATAATTAGTACTTGATAATAAAGACTAGTAATATTCAATAGAAGCATGTCCTTTCTATGACTGTTCAATAACTAAATCCCATGGAAACACATATTTAACAGAACATACAAAAGTCCCCCAAAATATTTTATATCTAATTAAAATCATTAGTGAGGAGATTGTTCAACTTAAATATAATTTTTGTCACTAATTTAAATAACTTGTAACAAGCAGGCGCATCCGATCCCCCCCCCCCCCCCTTGCTCAGACTTGAAAATTTTTCATGCGATTTTATTGGCGATTTTGAGACCTGTAATTTTGGAATTTACCTTCCGGAAATACGTCAGAATGCACCAAATCGAATCTAATTCACCAATTTTTTCTGCGGGAGGGCCCCCACACCCCCGGTAATGGTGGCGGTGGCAATTATTAAACCTGGACCCCCCCCCCCCCCCTGCAAAAAATCCTGGATCCGCGTCTGATACATACATATCTATATATATATGACATACCAATCGGACGTTAACTTTTCTCGTTAGCATATAATAAATTAATGAATCAGTTGTCTTTTTAACTGTGTTTGTGGATTTCAGAAATAAATGCACATCCTGCTTTGTGTATGACATCTATTACATGATATCTTGCTAGATACCTGATATTATAATACATATGTAAGTGGTGATGATTTTAAACTTACCTTGTGTTAAGCTAGTGGTTTTCATGCTAGTTCCACTCTTTAAATGGTTGATAACAATGGTGTAGGCTTTGCTGTTGTTTGTTTTCGTTAACATATCCATCAGTGTATCCATTGTATTGATTGGGGATTCTGATGAAACTATTGCCTCTTTATCTTTTTCATTCAAATAGCCATCTTGTAAAAGAAGATTACACAGCTTTACGAAATCTATGTTTTGAATATTTACTGTATGTCTTAATTTTTCCACTTCAGCGATTTGTGGTTGTGAAACTGTCGCAGTCGTCAAATCTATCTCTTGTCCAGATGGATTAGATAGAGTTTCAAAATCTTCACTTCGAATATCTACCGTCTGTTTTGAATTTTCCACTTCGGCGATTTGTGGTTGTGGGTCTGTCACAGAGTTGACATCTGTCTCTTGATCCGATGGCTTCTTCTTGTTATGTTCTTCCAATGGTGTTTGGTTTTCGTCTTTTTCCAGAAGAAACGTCTGTGATGAATCTAAAATGATAAAGATGTGGAACCCCATTTAAATCGTCTACATTTGCCAAAAAATGATGTATCATGAAGATGTACTCTTTATCGACGTCCAGCTGTCTATGGTTCTTTTACGTGCACAACAAAATATACACAGGCCCGAGTTTGTCATATCATTCGAATGACTAGACGCAGTACCTTGCAATCCGAATCACACGGGTAAACCATGCTAGGACACAATCTCGTGACCTCGTTAAATTCCAGCTTTACCGTCATTTTATTGAACCCAGTCAATTTTTGACCCCGCGGCCATTTAAGGGTTAATGATCGAACAAAGACGGCACACTGCGAATTTTATAAATCCCTATTGGACAAAAACTAACTAAAACAACTGATCTGTTGGACAGTGGTGGTTTATTTTAGGTACATTTCAATGAATTCCATCCATCAAATTGGACAAAATTAACCCTTTGCGGCATATACAAAAGCAAAGTCAATTGAACGCTGATCATTTTTATTTTTGTAATTGATAGTGGGTATTACCCCCTTCATATACCAATATTAGGCATAGCGCTCGTTCCCGCCAAGGGTGTGTTATGGGACTACAATCTTGGTGTTTTGTTTTACATTAATATAAGGTATTGTAAAGTGAGTGAAGAGAGGAACCTATAGTTATGGAAATATTGTTATGTATGTAGAATATAGTATTCTATATGTCAGCTAATTTAGTTAAGTACTGAAATTGGTGGTATAAACAAGTGGAAATAAAGATTTTTTGCTATTTTCAAGACAGGAAAACTCATCTCGCCATTTCTATGACTCTGGGTGGAGCAATCACTTCCTGCATGGTTTTATCGCAGACACATTCTTAATTATAACTTTTTCTGAATTCTGATCACCAACATGTCACTTTCTGCACTTACCAGTTATATTAGGTTTAGCCACTACTTCAATATCGGTTTTCTCTTTATTTTCATTGTCTGTTTTTATTCCGTCACTTTGATCTGCCTGTACCATTGTTTCATGTGTAGGGTCATCTTCAATAAAAAATGATTCAATTACAAAATGAACTGTGGTAACTGACAACAAAAGTGTTTCAGTAATATCAAAGCGGAATTAGATTACATACCAACGTTATCTAACAATTTCGGGATCTCATGGTATGCAGAGCAGGCCTGGGGTAATTGTGATATCAGTTGAAATGAAAAGTAATTATTACACTGTTTGAAGTATTGGACATCTAATGGATGGATTACATTTCAAATATCACATCCTAGTCAACTACATTTCAATCATTTTATTGCAAATTTGAATATTGTATATCTAATAAAGAATCCAGTAGATTAACAAAAATAACAAAATTTAAATAAGTTTCAAAAATTTATAACAATTACAAATAAAAACAAGGTTTGAAAATGTTTTTACATAAAACTCCATCTAAGACGTGAAAGTTTAAACATGGTGGGTATCTGAACTGATATATAGATTTCCATCAAAGATCTGTAATAATTAGTACTTGATAGTAAAGACTAAAGGTATTCAATATGTCCTTGATAATAAAGACTAATTGTATTCAGCAGAAGTATGTCGTTTCTATTTCCTGTTCAATTACTAAATCCCATTGTAACAATTTATTTCTAGTTCACATATTTAAAAAAAAACATACCATTAGAGATAAAAGTTCACAAATTCATTTTTTTTCAGAATTAAAATCATTAGTGAGGAGGTTGTCCAAATTCACTATAATTGTTCTGACTAATTTATATAATTCGAATTAATTTCATACAGATTGCTGGATGAGTAGACCTATTTTGTTACCAGAGTGTTCATGAGGTTTCACAAAGTGATTCACGAGCCATAACTCGAGAAATAATTCATGGACATTGCTGAAATTCCAAGGGCTTCTTCGTCTCACCAATTTGAATAATGCATATATATATGGCCTACATATTTTTGGCAGATTGGACAATAACTTTTATAGTTAGCACCTAATCAAATAAGCAGTCAGTTATTTTGACATTGCTTTTGTAAGTGCTCCATTGTAAACGAAAGTGTGGTTGTCTTTTTAAATGATTTTGTGGGTTTCAGAAAAATGAATGCACATCCTGCTTTGTGTATGACATCTATCACGTGATATCTTGCTAGATACCTGATATTATAATACATATGTAAGTGGTGATGATTTTAAATTTACCTTGTGTTGTGTTGCTGGTTTCCTTGGTAGTTCCACTCTTTAAATGGTTAATAACAATAATGTAGGCCTTCTTGTTGTTATTTTTATTTAATATATCCATTAGTGTATCTATTGTATTAATTGAGGATTCTGATGAAACTATACCCTCTTTATCTTTTTCATTCAAATAGCCATTTTGTAAAAGAAGATTGCATAGCTTTACGAAATCTACGTTTCGAATATCTACCGTCTGTTTTAATTTTTCCACTTCGGCGATTTGTGGTTGTGGATTTGTCACAGAGTTGACATCTGTCTCTTCCAACGATTTGGGGCTTTTGTCTTGTACATGTAGCTTTTGGACTTGTTCTTTAAGTTGTTTGTTTTCCCACTCTGTCTGCTGAAACTTGTAATTCATTTCATCAAATCTCTTCTCTTGCTCTTTAAATTTCTTTTCTTTTTCGTCAAATTCCATCTCTCGTTCCATAAACCTCTTCTCATTTTCTTCTTTCAGCTTGAGTTGTTGTTTTAATTTCTTCTCATTTTCGTCAAATTCCTTCTCTCGCTCCAGAAATGTCTTCTCATTTTCTTCTTTCAGTTCGAGTTGTTGTTTAAGTTCCCGTTCCACTTTAGTTTTCTCATCTTCCATCTTCTTGAGCTTTTTGGCGTATAGTTTCTTAGCTTCCTCGAACATTGCATTTCTGTAGTGTTCGCCGTTATTGTTTCTTTTTGTTTTAAGCATGAGACTTAAAATACCCTGAACATCAGGCTGGGGATTTTTGTTGTTGATAAGAGAATATCGATTATCACAGTAATCTTCCAAAAATTCTTTAAATTCTGGCTTAACATCCTCCAAATATTCAGTAAATGTTTCTTCAAGTGAATCTTTTTTTGTGAAAATAATAACTCCATATGTTTTTAGACATTCCCCAAATAAGTCCTTATATTGTTGAATGATGTCCATTATATGTCCATCGATTCTATCAACAGACAAAACAAAGCAAAATATATGGGGCCCTGGTGTCAGATCGTATATGGATTTGGCAAGTTCCATTGAAACCTCTTGGTGGGAAACTTGGGTGTCAGATAAGCCGGGTGTGTCAAGTATCTTGAAGAGATACCTGACACCGGCTACCTCTCTGACACCATGTTTGCACAAGTTATGGCGTGTAACCGAAGCAGCTCTCGTTTTAGACAAAAATCTAGTATCTGGTGATAAATTCAGTATACTGTTTCCTACTGCACTCTTGCCAACACCAGTTTTTCCAATCAATATTGCCCGGAGTTCCGATTCTGAAATTGAGAGCATAAAATTAGACGTGTGCTGAGGCTTCCGAAGGACCAAGGCAGACTAAACTCACATTACTTTGGGCATGTGTGGGGATGTGAGGAAGCAGATGCATGAATATAGGTCATGCTATAGTTGATCTGAGGTATAGCTGGAGATCTGAATATGAACATAGTAACAAGGGAAGGGCAAGGAAAAAAGGGCACACTATTGTCATTGATGTAATTGGAATATTGGTTCGGGCATTCCATTGAATATTTGAGGTGACGCATTCAAAATTGGAGGTCACGTTTTACAGAAGGAGTGCATATAGATACACAACACAAAACCCTGATAGGAACCCTTTCCGACTTCATTTGGTTTTGTATTTATCATACACAGAAATACTATGTATAAATAGTACATGTATATTATTTATTTAAAGCAATACATCAGTTCTTAGTAGGCAATTCAAATATTTTAATAAAATGTCCAATAAATAAGATCTAACGTCCTACGTTTCTGCTAAATAACAGGAAGCTGGTGAAAATTATAAATTTCAGAATCTAGAGGTGTCTGTTATCCATTAGTTTTAAAGACGGGTTAGTTTGGAAATAGAAAACATTGTGTGTAAACAAATGCTTTCTTATAACAAAATAATATTGAACCCACCAACAATTTCTAGGTTAGCTGGAAGTGATGCACTTATTCCGTCATTAACTGTAACTGTTAGAGTCACAGAATTACACTTAAACACAGGATCTGACTCAACATGTACACGTAATTTATCTTCTACAATGTAAAGTATTAATCTATATATCAGTCGGTCACTCTAGTAACAATGGATTGTAGGACAGAAACAGCTAATTTGTACCAAATAAGCCGACGAATATCAATCCAATATACACCATTTGAACATAAATCAAGAAATGTATAGGCCTATCATATCTATTTCTTACAGCATTTATTTACTCGAATTATATTCATCGGTTTCAAGTTTACAGTTCTAATACACTGTCCACGGCATCAAAATACAAATAATGAGTTATTTTTGTCTTAATTGTTTCGAACAACCATTAAGAGTTCTGCAACAAACTAGTGACATTTGTTTTACATTTCCATAGAAATAATAAACTAAACACATATTACGAGCCCCTCATTTGAACAATCTTTCCAATTATTTAATCGTATAGATACCTTCAGGATGAAGAGTGAAATATTGTTCAGCTTCTTTAGGATCCCAGCTAGATTTAAACACGAGTGGTTGATTACCGGATGTTTCACCAGATATAGTAAATATAAGTCCTTTACGTCCTTCTATTGCTACAGCATCCGGTAAATTGGTGATTTTACATGTTGTATTTACTGTAAAATATAAATGTTTCAATATCCCATAAAAATGGTATATATATATTTTTAGTAAATAATGTGGTGATATGAAATGCATGTTCATGGCCCAATAATTGTCCTCAGTTTAAACATAGATAACACCGTATGATTGGCGACCATAGGCATACCATCCATGCTAATAATATCATAGAAATATAATGCTAATAATATCATAGAAATATAATATATTTCTATGATATTATTAGCATGGATGGTATGCCTATGGTCGCCAATAATATATTTCTATGATATTATTAGCATGGATGGTATGCCTATGGTCGCCAATCATACGGTGTTATCTATGTTTAAACTGATTTGATGACGTTATCAGTCTATATTATTCATAGAAATATTATAATATAGTGACGCCATATTGGACTACCCCTCAATGATGTTTGCGTCATTGATTTCATTTTTTCTGAAAGTGCACATAAAATGGACCTGAAAATTTTTCGATTTAACTTTATCCACTTTACCGCAAGTTCACACCAATCTGACTGAAATTAATTTAGCTATCTTCACTCAATTATCTTCACACAATTATCTTCACACAATTATCGAAAACATTCTTAATCCCCTCAGACGCCAGAATCGTACACACACGTATAAAAAATTAAGTTTTACTCATCATCATTTGTTTATAATCAATATTTACCCAATAATTATTGCTCACATCGTTTCACTTTTTTTTATAATAAAGGTATTTTATAATTACATTGTCCCTCAACTAACGGCATCAGGAACCCACGTGTGATTAAGTGCATTTGATATTCATGTCCACGAATCCAGCTGAATTTCGGCACCAAAGTTTAACCTCATTTACTACTCCCGTAGTGCATTGAACCGTACATGGTGATAAGATTCACAGCGTCGATTGGCTGAGAAATGAGGGCGATCTATTGTTACACACATAGTCATCAGAAAATTCCATATTCGTTGCGAATTTCAAATTGAGTTATGATAAGAGTTGTTCTTTGTGTATAGAAATGATTATTATTATTATATATCATATAGTTAATAATGAATATATCGACAAATGACTGGTACCATTTGTATTTCTATACATAGTCATCAGAAAATTCCATATTCGTTGCGAATTTCAAATGGAGTTATGATAAGAGTTGTTCTTTGTGTATAGAAATGGTTATTGTTATTATATATCATATAGTTAATAATGAATATATCGACAAATGACTGGTACTATTTGTATTTCTATACATAGTCATCAGAAAATTCCATATTCGTTGCGAATTTCAAATGGAGTTATGATAAGAGTTGTTCTTTGTGTATAGGAATGGTTATTATTATTATATATTATATAGTTAATAATGAATATATCGACAAATGACTGGCACCATTTGTATTTCTGTACTCTTAATGAATAGGTTGGGATATCAAGTATTACTGGGTTATCCAAATTACCGGTATATACGCTAAATGCGTGTGTCGCCTTCATTTGTCACGCGGCCTATTAAAACAAAAGACGCTGAATGGATCTACGGCATGATACGGTATTTTAAATTTTAGATTGGACCGTGAAAAGACGCTTGTAAACTAATAGTGTGTATTGATAGTGCTAAATTGTACAAGCAATGATATATTGTATAGATGATGTATATAGTATGTGTAGTGCCTGTGACATCACCAGCCAATCAACCGGATTATGGTTGTAATTGAAAATTTGAAAATCGTTTTTGGCTCCCAGATACTTAAACTTTAATAACTGAATTAATTTTAATCAGATTAGTTTGAACTCGCTGTAAAATGGATTTAGTAACTATTGACTACACGTACCGAAAATTTTTTTGGGCAATCTCATGTGGTCTTTCATCAAATAGTTGTGATTTTTGTTATCTTTATGTTCTGGTGTGCGAATATCAAAAGGAGCCGCGATCTTTGGTTTATAACCATACATTTTAAGTTTATAAAAATGTAATTTTTCATACAATTGGTCATAATCTACAAAGTTACTCTCCGATGCATGCCAATATCGAAAGGAACCAAGATCTTTGGTATACATACCATTATATACGGATACAAATTGTGACCTGTCGAGTGTCCAGAAACAAATGTGAACGGACCGATGGACGACAGTTTTAGAGAGATAACTTCACAAGACATGGAGGCCTGTTATTTTAACGTTGTCGTCACAGTTATTTTTTAAAGCTTTAAAATTAGGCTTATATAGGCCTATGTCCAATTCTTATATAGTTCCATCGTCTCATAGTCTAAAATATTTTAGAGTCATTAAT
Source organism: Patella ulyssiponensis (assembly GCA_963678685.1). Lineage (NCBI taxonomy): Eukaryota > Metazoa > Mollusca > Gastropoda > Patellidae > Patella > Patella ulyssiponensis. The sequence continues at coordinate 2,481,790 of OY783226.1, forward strand.
CTATATAAAAATAGGTTGCCAGGCAGCGAAACATACGCCCACAGAAGCTAAATCGTCCGGGCAGTCAACAAGAGTTGTTGCATATTAAGCAATAATCAGAAAATCATTAGAATTTGTTTGGTTTTATAAAGTTCTGCTCCATGCTAACGTTTAGTATACGAAACATTTAACATTATGGATTTAGCTGTTCAATTATCGATTTAAGAGAAATTCAAACTCAACCATAATTAATGTCTAAAAGGGATATGGTCAAACGGTTTTTTAAATCGGAATAAAATTGCGACCTCCATAGTGTCCACAAGGTATAAAACATTATTTTTCGTACAATCAGGGGCCATGACTCAGGCAGTTATGGTCCAATGAACCGGGCTCTTTTGGTTATAAACTTACAATCCAAAGGTTCACAACCTTGATACATGTATATCATGTTTTTACACTATTCGCGTATTAGCGGTAGCAATTTTGTCCGTCAGTTTTGGTCCGATTTTTACGAAATGCGACCTCAAACTTCATTACAGTGTAACGGAGATATAACTTTTTTTTAAAAAATCGGATGATAATTGAAACCTCTAGAGGGACCACAAGCTAAAAAAGTCGATTTTGCATATAATCAGAGGCCATAATTCAAGAAGTTGCAATCCGATATGCGCAAATATCGAAAGGAACCAAGATCTTTAGATTATAAACATGTATTTCAAGTTTCATCGAAATCAAATTAAGATAGGCTGGCACTGCCAGGCAGGATACGCCCACATTTTCGAGAGATGGATAGAGAACAAGCAATACCGAAAGTGATTTTTCCTACATCATTAAGTTAGAATATGATATGTGCAAATATCGAAAAGAATTAAGATCTTTGGGTTATAAAGGTGCATTTCAGTAGGCTTCAAATTCGACTGGGGATCATGTTGCTAAGTGGGTAAGAAATTCGAACTCAACCTTCCGGATGGTGTAACGGTGATAGAGTCAAACGTGTTTTTTAATCGGATAATAATTGTTACCTCCAGAGGGACCATAGGCGATTTTTCGGACAATCAGGGGCCTTAATTCAGGAAGTTACGATCCTATATGCGCAAATAACGAAAGGGACCAAGACCTTTGGGTTATAACCATGCATTTCAAGTTTCATCAAAATCGAATTAAAATTGTGACCTATACAGGGTCCACAACCATGATATACCATTTTTTAACAGTATTCACGAACAAACGGCGGCCATTTTGTCTGTCAATTTTGGTCCGATTTTCCCGAAATTCGAACTCAAACCTTAAGGTGTAACAGTGATATAATCAATCGTTTTTTTTTAAATCGGAAAATAATTGTGACCTCCAGAGGGACCACAAGCTAAACAAAAGACAATTTTGCGTACAACCAGGGGCCATAATTCAGGAAGTTACGATCCGATATGTACAACAAATATCGAAAGGAACCAAGATCTTTGGGTTATAACCATGCATTTCAAGTTTCATCAAAATCGAATTAAAATTGTGACCTGTTTAGGGCCCACAACCATGATATACCATTTTTTAACAGTATTTGCGTACAAACGGCGGCCATTTTGTATGCCAATTTTGGTCCGATTTTCCCGAAATTCGAACTCAACCTTCATTACGATCTAACGGTGATATAATCAAACGTTTTTTTTTAAATCGGGTAATAATTTTGACTTCCAGAGGAACCACAAGCTAATAAAGGCGATTTTTCGTACAATCAGGGGCCATAATACACACAATTAACCGGCCATAATTCAGGAAGTTACGATCCAATATGCGCAAAACTCGAAAGGAACCAAGATTTTTAAGTTATAAACATGTATTTCAAGTTTCATCAAAATTGAATTAAAATTGTGACCTCTACAGGGTCCACAACCTTGATATACCATATTTTTACACTCTTCGCGTACAAGCGGCGGCCATTTTGTCCGTCAATATTGGTCCGATTTTCACGAAATTGGAACTCAACCTTCATTACGATGTAACGGTGATATAAACAGACGGTTTTTTAAATCTGATAATAATTCTGACCTCCGATTTTTCGGACAATCAGGGACCACAATTCAGGAAGTTACTATCCGATGGGCACAGGTATCGACAGGAACCAAGATCTTTGGGTTATAATCATGCATGTCAAGTTTCTTCAAAATCGGTTCAAATTTGTAACCTCTATAGGGTCCACAAGCTAAAAACATGATTTTTCGTACAATCAGGGGCCATAATCCATGAAGTTTCGATCCGATACATGCCAATATCGAAAGCAGCCGAGATCTTTTGGAGATAAACCTATGTTTCAAGTTTCGTCAAAATCGGATAATAATTGTGAACTGTAGAGTGTCCACAGATAATTGTGGACGGACGGACGGACGTCCGGACGGACGTCCAGGGGCGACGACAATATACGTCCACATGAAAATGTGGGCTTATAAAAAAAAGTAAATAAAAAATTTAGGCAATTATGTTTGATCCGACTCCCTGTTTTCGTCAACGATATTTCCACTATAAATCTAACCGTAAGCATAATTATAAATGGGGGATAAAATAACTGTTGAAAAAGGGAGTCGGGTCATACCTAATCGCCAAAATTTACAGGGGCATATGTCCAATTTTCAAGTTACTATCAATTTTAATTAAAAATAATATAAGTTTATACATTTCCATATAAATCCATCTTTTTACATACTCCCCGCAATGTTTCGTTTGATTAGAGCTAATCCCACGAAACACTGCTTTAATGAAAGCGAATTTCTGTTCCACATTATGACTGGTCAATAGTCTGATTAGCAACCAATAGCTAACAGTGTTTCAATGTCATTACGCTTTAAAAAAGCACCAGATTGGACCAAATATATTTACATAACGTTACGTCATAATTCACGATTTTATTATGCCCAATCAACCAGAATATTTGCAGAAAAACTAATTGCGTGACAAACGGGGCTATCAACACGTAAACAATGTAAACAATACTATATGGATATGAACAAGACTTTCGCCGTTTTAATACCTTAAATCACTGTCCAAAGTTTTAGGGAAGACCCCAGATTAAACGAAGGGTTGTCAATGTTGCTATACTTAGGATAGATTTGATTGAACGGAAAGACACACTCCCCCAAAAGCTCAGGTATCAGAAACCAATCCAGCAATGGTCACAGAGGGATTTCTCAGGCCGTTGCTTCAGTAATATGATCTTTTAGGCCTAAAATACTAAAGAGCGTTTATTAGGCTATTTACACATAGGCATGTATGAGTAATACATGTACATTACAAATAGGCTTTTGGCTTTATGCTTGCCCCTAAAGTAGATAAGTTTCTAACTCAATATCATCCAATGTCTTCAACATTAAAAACACAAATTATTTGTCAATTTAAATCAACATTGATGCTGTGATCTTACCGGAAAAAGATGGTCTTCTGATATCCAATATTTAAGAAAAAATAAATATTTTACCATTGGTACACGAATCGTGTACTATAATGCGTTTCAGTCCCAGTTGTAACAAGAGACTCGAGGGACGAGGATAGACACATTGTATCAAACACTAGGGACCGGGTATCGTCAATATTTTACGAAAAAAGGAAATAAACTATCCTTACCATCCAGAATCTAATACACGTATCCAGTCAATAGATTGCCGTCTAGAATGTGTTAAATGGCGTCAAAATTCATCAAAAACCGCCCAGTTTGTGCTACCGTGTATCTAAAAAAACACAGTTTATTTTTGACATCGATCGTCTTCTTAACGACCGTTCAGTTTCTTGGGATGTTTTTAAAAATGAACACTACCATTTCGATTTGAAAAGGGTTTAGTATTTAAACAAGGCATTAATTTTCTCGGACTTTGTCGAGAAATGAACAGAGTGTTGAATATCGAGAGTCGTCTACGTGATTGCAATTAATGTGGTTACGATTTACAATTAATAGAAAAAAAAGATTTTAAAAATATTCACTGATTCATCTTGGTCATCGTTTTATTCTTTCTGTTATTCAATTTCCATCAAGAGGAAATTTTATAAAAATGGCTGAAGTATTCCGTGCACGAAACAACGATAATTTTTCATTGGTTAGGACCGTCTAAACGCGGGAAAATTTACCATTGAATGTAATTTAGTCGATATACATTCATATTACAGTATGCGTTCCGACCCACTTGTGTCAATTTCTGGATTTCAAGCTTGTTTTCCTTTACTATTCATTTTACTCGCTTATTTCTTTCTCTTCGATTTAAAAGCTAAGAGTCGAACGTAGGCCTAAATTCTAAATCAACGTCGTCATGTTATGAACAAATATTAGGCTGTGAAACTTGTTTAAATTGACCCTTTTTTACTAAGTATGACTGTTACTAGTGTAAATTCCCTTATTCAACAATGAACCGATAAATTCACAATCGAAAGTTTGTTGCTGCTTCCGTACAATCAAGAACCATAATTCAACAAGTTACGATCCCATATAGAAAGGAACCAAGATCTTTGGGTTATGAACATATATTGCTAGTTTCATCAAAACCGAATCAAAATTATGACCTTAGACTAGTTAGAGGGTCCACAACCTTGTTATATCATATTTTTACACTATTTGCGTACGAGGGGCGGCCATTTTGTCCGACAGTTTAGGTCCGTTTTCGAACTCAACCAATAATAGGGTCTAACGGTAATATATTCAAACGTTTTAGTTTTCTTTTAAATCAGATGAAAACTGTAACCTCTACAGGGACCACAAGCTAAAATCATTATTGTTCGTACAATCAAGGGCCATAATTCAGAAAGTTACCATCTGATATGCTTAAAATATCGAAAGGAACCAATATCTTCGAGTTATAAACATGCATCGTCCCAATATATGCCAATATCGAAAGGAACCGAGATTTATGGCAGATAGATAGACCTATATTTTATGTTTGGTCAAAATTGAATACAGATAGGTTGCCAGGCAACGAAACATACGCCCATAGCAGCTAAATCGTCCGGGCAGTCAACAAGAGTTGTCGCATATTTTTACTTCTTTATTATACACTAAAATCTGATTCAGAGTAACAACTCATTCAGTAATTATCAGGAAATCATTAGAATTTGTTTGGTTTTTAGAAAGTTCTGCCCCATGCTAACGTTTAGTATACGAAACATTTAATATTATGGATTTAACTGTTCAAGTAATCAAAATTCATTGAAAATTAATATACTTCGTCTCAAGACCTTAAACTCTGTGTAGTTTTTAAAGTCAATCGGATATTAGCTTTAGCCTATAGAGCGCCCACAAGCAATTGTGGACGCCTGGCAGATGGACGGACGGACGGACGCACAGGAGCGACGACAATATACGACCACATTTCAATGTGGGCGTATAAAATTGTGACTTGTAGAGAGTCAACAAACAAATTGTGGACCGACAAACGTCCAGAGGGAGAGGGGCATCGACAATATACGTCCACATGAAAATATGGGCGTATAAAAATTGTGACCTCAAAAGGGTCCACAACCTTCGTATTACATACTTTTACACAATTTGCGTACAAAGAGCGGCCATTTTGTCGGTCGGTTTCATTTCGATTTTCCCGAAATTCGAAATTCAACCTTTGTCGTACAATCAAGAGGCCATAATCTAGGAAGTTACGGTCTGATATGCGCAAAGAACGCAAGGAACCGCGATCTTTGGGACATAAATTTATATTTTTAAGTTTCATCAAAATCTGATACCAATTGTGACTTCTAAATGCCCACAACCTTGGTATTACATACTTATAAACTATTTGCGCACCAGCGGCCATTTTGAGCCAACCTTCATTGATGTGTAACGGTGATATATCTAATTGTTTTTTTAAATTGAATACAAATTGTGACTTATAGTAGGTCCACAAGCTAAAAAAGCAATTTTTCGAACAATCAGGGGCCATAAACTAGAAAGTTACATTTGGATTTCCGCGATTATCAAAAGGAACCAAGATCTTTGTGAAATAAACTTAAATTTAAAGTTTAATCAAAATTGGATAAAAACTGTGGCCTCTAGAGGGTCCACAACCTTGCTAAACATGTCCTAGATTTTTTCACCTTTGTCCGTAGTTGGTCCAATTTCCACGAAATTCGAAATCAACCATCATTAGGGCGTAACGGATAAAAAATGTGACCGCTAGAGGGACAAGCTAAAAACAAAATTTGTTGCACAATCAAAGACCATAATTCAGGAAGTTAGAATCCGACATCCTAGAATATTGACAGGAACCAAGATCCTTGGGTTATAAAGATATATTCAAGTTTCATCAAAATCAGCACAAAATTGTGACCTCCAGAGGGTCCACAACCTTAATATACCAGATGTTTACACTATTTGGGTACAAGAGGTGGCCGTTTTGTCTGGCAGTATTGGTCCGATGTCCACGAAATTCAAACTCAGCCATCATAAAGGTGTAACGGCGATATATTAGAACTTTTTTTTAAATCGGTTAATAATTGTGACTCTAGAGGGACCACAAGCCAAAAACACGATTTTTCATACAACCAGGGGCCATAATTCAGGAAGTTAAGATCCGATATGTGCGAATATCGAAAGCAACCAAGATCTTTGGGTTATAAACATGCATTTTAAGTTTCGTCAAAGTTGGCACAAAATTGTGACCTCCAGAGGGTCCACAACCTTGATAAACCATATTTCACACTATGAGCGTACAAGTGGTGGTCATTCCGATTTTCATGACATTCGAACTCAACCTTCATTACGGTGTAACGGTGATATATTCAGACGGTTTTTTTTTAAATCGGATAATAATTGTGACCTCCAGAGGGACCACAAACTACAAATGACCATAATTCAGGAAGTTACGGTCCGATATGCGCAAATATCATACGAAACCAAGATCGTTGGGTTATAAATATGCATTTCAAGTTTCATCAAAAGCGATTCAAAATTGTGACCTCCAGAGGGTCCCCAAGCTAAAAACGTGATTTTTCGTACAATCAGGGGCCATAATCCATTGGATACATGCCCTTATCAAAATCAGCCGAGATCTAAACCTATATTTAGGGTGCCCCACGTGCCTACTGAAAAGTTGTTCTTGACACGTTGATCGTGCACGCTTTCGTTGAATGACTAACTACTGATTTCTGACAGTCTCGCACACTCGTTGAGGCTATAAATAGCAACAGCATGCGGAAATGTTCAAAACACCAAAAACTACTACAGTCGTAAAAAATCTATTGTTGACGATTCTGACGTAGAATGACCGGTAGACTGGTTAAGCGAGACTAATTTCAAAACAAGGGCACATAACCTATCTTTTACTCAAAAGTGTCTGGATGTTATGGACGCCACTCCAAACCATTTTTCAGTATTATTTATGTATGGTTAAATGGTCATGGCTTATTAAGTACAACATGGTCGTTTATTTAGTAACTCTAAATGTGTGGAGCAGATTTAAGGCTTGGTAAATATATTAGTATTGTGGTGTAATTGTCGAGATATTCATTTGGGGTGGGGCACCCTACTATATTTCAAGTTTCGTCAAAATCGGATAAGAATTCTGACCTGTAGAGAGTCCACAAACAATTGTCCAGACGGACAGTGGCGACGACAATATACGTTCACATGAAAACGTGGGCGTATAAATATGTGGCATGTACACATGTCTATCAATGTCTGTCATATTTTACTCATTCATTTTTTATTATTATTTAATTTGAACAGTAAATATGATTGTGTTCGGTTTTAGCCAACTGGAATGCATTGATTATAATACTTCTAATTGCCTAATCATCATGGCACAAAACTGTCTAAGAACAAGTTCAAACCTACCCTTTTCAGTGGTTCCTACAGCAGCAATCACGGTACCTGAAACAATGTTGGTCAGTTTTAATTGCGTAGAAATAATTGATAATGGGAATAGTTTTAGTCTTTAGCATTGGCAGGAAACCCGATGACCCTGAGAAAACCCACGAAACCCTGTCACTTGATTCAATGACATACTTTATAATCTAAGGCACACATTGAATTTCATCAACTGCATCACCCCAAACTACAAACATCTTCAATTTACACTTTTCATAGAAACAGAATGATTTATAAGTGAATATTCTTTACTGTAATTTAGGGGCCTCAATCTGAATCTGCCATTATTAGAATGCGACTATAGATGTTTTCAATTTTATATATATTCGTGGGTGTGAGATCTCATTTGGAAAGCCATGGATAAATACAGATCTACAACTGACAAAATTTAACTGTACTATGCCTGCCCTGACTACATTAAACTGAAGAAAATATATACACCAGCATTTCTCAGTACTGCTCGATACGCCGATCTATTATGTTTTTGAGACGTCAGAATTAATCCAGTATTATTGATCGGATCGACAATTATTTATTCAATTTAAATTCAATAGAGACCACTATACGCCCACCAATAAGATAAAAAAAATTGTGACCTCTATAGGGTTCACAAGCTAAAAACGCAATTAAAATTCAATAGAGACCTCTATACGCCAACCAAAAAGATAAAAAAATTGTTACCTCTATCAAGTTCACAAGCTAAAAACGTAATTAAAATTTAATAGAGACCTCTATACTCCCACGAATATCGATAAAAATTGTGACCTCTATAGGCTTCACAATCCAAAAACACAATTAAAATTTCGATAGAGACCTCTATACTCCCACGAATACGATAAAAATGTATGTTCATTAAAAAATCTTTAAAGAGTTAAATCTGCATAGTGCAGTTCTTTATTTTGGTTTCAAATGTTATATAAATTATTATTAGACATATTCACATCACAAGGATAGGTCTAGGTTGTCAAGTACCGTTCTTACGATAATAAACAATCTTATGTAGAAATTATTTAGGCCTTGCCTGTTGTTAATCCTTTTCAAATGAATGACATTTTGTTAAAATTAAAATGAAATCTCCATACAGTCATAACTTCACCCTGAATAAACCAATTTGAAAAGAAATTTTTAATGTAATCATTTTTCATTATCTGTTTTTGAACTATTATAGTAATAACGACCAGCTTGTTATTATCTAAATAAAAAATTTACTGTTGAACATAATTGTATTGAAGCATATACAATTTGTTATTGAATAAAAGGATAATTAGTAATTTGGAATGTATGAAATTTAATAATTTAAATGAATCTCTTGAACAGAAAGTATTCAATACAATCATGTTTTTGAAAATGTTGTTTTTGTCCCCAAAAATACAACAATTGTAGACACTCCCACCCCTCCTTCCATAACAGAGTGGGACCATGGCCGTTTACAGAACAGTCTTGATTATCATTGCTACCATTTTATCATAATTAATTAAATTATTAACTGTCAATCATGTTAAAATCTTTTAAAAATCAAAGCATCCGATGTTATAGAGGGTTGATTATGATACATAAAAATTATCAGTGGTGTAAATTCGCAGATCATATGTAACGTTGTTTTCTAAAATCTGTTCAGTCTTTGTCTGGATGTATTACATAACTGTATTACATAAACTTCAAAATGATGTTTAATACAAATCATAATTACCAGTACAACAACTGATTTCCACTTTTCAGCCAAATTAAGGTCAAATAAAGGATACGATGGACGTATTTGTCCGGGAGGTCATTTCAGAAGGGCCTTGGTTCGAGGCGACTCCGATCCCTGAAATTGATTCTTCCACAGAAAGCTTATACAATTTGCTACAGATGGCGCCATTAACTGGGGTTCGTTTGACACAGGGACTTAGATCGTTCTTCCCCTGGGCTCTTCAAATGGTCTCTTTTTTTTAAATATTCATTGAGCAATGCCAATATCCAGCTCCTCTGAGGAAATGACTAAATCAAAACTGCGATCCCGGAAATGTAATTTGGGCATGAATAGATACAAATGAAAAATACCCTTACCAATACTCGATTCCCGACTCACGCATGGACGTATACGCCACAGAGACTTTAATACATGTACATGTACATACCTGTGAGCTTCTCAACCAATCCTGTATATTTCATGTCATTCAAACATTTGATAAATTTATCAAAATGTTCCTGGCTGCCTTTTATTATGTCTATTAAATCAGATACACCATCTTCTGGCTGTGTCTTGGCTTTTTCTAATATATCCTTCAATTGACAATCCTTAATAACAAAACGTGCATTTAGATTGCGTGCCACACTTTCAATTTGGTCCGCAAGTGTAGTTCTTAGACATTCGCTGTGTGTCCTTAAAATGACCACGTGCTTTGGAAAATTACCTAAATCAAAAGACAAATGGACATTTATTACAGGTGAGACATATCAGAATAAAAACCAAATCAAATTAGGACTAACATTTCTTTCAATTTTATTTTATAATTATACTTGTACAACCTTAGTATAAAATTAAAAAGTTTAAATTTTTTACTTAAGTTGTATAAGTATGTAGAATTCCGGTAGATATTTGCGCTGTTTCATAATGATGCCAAAATCAAATCTGTTGCATATCCTCGAAATGACAACCCAATGTTTACTTCATTATGTACGGAATATCATTAGGGTCAATCAAATGAAAATAACTTATTCTGATTATCATGTGATTATGAGTTAACTATCCCGGAGTTATACGAGTTATCTACCTCTAAATTAAATATATATATTTGTATTATTCTAAAATCATTTATTCTTTTACCAAATCGGCACAACTTTTCTGGTAAGTAATGACGTCACATTTCGTGTGATGTCATATATATATATATATAGAAACTCGTTTATTGCCTATTTACCTGGATTCTGTGGTTCCGCCATTTTTGTTTGTATCTGTGTATGAAAAATAACATAAAACATTATTTAACTTAAGTAAAAAAAAATAGGTTGCAGGCAACGAAACATACGCCCACACAGCAGCTAAATCGTCCGGGCAGTCAACAAGAGTTGTCGCATATTAAGCTATTATCAGAAAATCATTAGAATTTGTTTGGTTTTTATTAAGTTCTGCCCCATTCTAAATTACCATGTAACGGTGATATAATCAAACGTTTTTTTTAAATCAGATAATAATTTTGATGTCCAGAGGGACCACAAGCTAAAAAGGGTGATTTTTCGGACAATCAGGGGCCATAATTAAGGACTTTCTGATCCGATGGACGCAAATATCCAGAGGAACCAAGCTAAAAACATGATTTTTCGTACAATCAAGGGCCATAATCCGGACGTTTCGATCCGATACATTCCAATATCAAAAGCAGCCGAGATCTTATGGGGATTGACCTATATTTCAAGTTTTGATAAAATCGGATAAGAATTGTGACCTGTAGAGAGTCCACAACCTTTTCACACTATTCGCATACAAACGGCGGCCAATTGCTTTGTCAATTTTCGTCCGATTTTCACGAAATTCGAACTCAACCTTTATTCCCATGTAAAGGTGATATAATCAAACGGTTTTTTAAATCGGATAATAATTGTGACCTCCAGAGGGACCACGAGCTAAAAAGGGCGATTTTTCGGACAATCAGGGTCCATAATTCAGGAAGTTACGATCCGACGGGTAAAAATATCGACAGGAACCAAGATCTTTGGGTTATTAACATACATGTCAAGTTTCATCAAAATCGGTTCAAAATTGTGACCTCTATAGGGTCCACAAGATAAAAACATGATTTTTCTTACAATCAGGGGCCATAATCCATGAAGTTTCGATCCGATACATTCCAATATCGAAAGCAGTCGAGATCTTATGGGGATAAACCTATATTTCAAGATTTGTCAAAATCGGATAAGAATTGTGACCTGTAGAGAGTCCACAACCTTAATATAACATATTTTCACACTATTCGCGTACAAACGGCGGCCATTTTGTCCGTCAATTTTGGTCCGATTTTCACGAAATTCGAACTCTACCTTCATTACCATGTAACGGTGATATAATCAAACGGTTTATTTAAATCCGATAATAATTTTGACCTCCAGAGGGGCCTCAAGCTAAAAAGGGAGATTTTTCGGACAATCAAGGGCCATAATTGAGGCAGTTACGATCCCATGAGCGCAAATATCGAAAGGAACCAAGATCTTTGGGTTATTAGCATACATGTCCAGTTTCATCGAAATGGTTCAAAATTGTGACCTCTATAGGGTCCACAGGCTGAAAACGTGATTTTTCGTACAATCAGGGGCCATAATCCATGAAGTTTCGATCCGATACATGCCAATATCGAAAGCAGTCGAGATCTTATGGGGATAAACCTATATTTCAAGTTTCGTCAAAATCGGATAAGAATTGTGACCTGTAGAGAGTCCACAAACAAATTGTGGACGGCCGTCAGGACGGACTGGGGCGACGACAATATACGTCCACATGGAAATGTGGGCGTATAAAAATAATGCTTTGAAAACGTTTGGAAAACTAAATTTTGTTAGCTGGGTGTCACCTCCAGAATGACAACAAGCTGAAACATAACGCTAACGCTACAATATACGTCCACATTCCCGTTTTGATTGATATGGTACTTTGTCAAGAAGGCTATTTATAGGCTTTTGGTTTGTTTAGCGTTGAGGGTCGTGCATCAACATCAATAGTTGCCATCCTTAGAGTATAAGGAATAGGTATACCAAGATATCCATTCAGAATTGTGGCTTTCAGACGCTAAAGGCAAAAACTGGGAATGGCTCTGCCCTTGGGGGTCGGGACATTCCCCAAAATCAATAGTGGGTGCCCTCAGGCTATATGGAATACATATGCCAAGTACAAAGCTGATTCACTCAGAATTGCGGCCTGTAAACGACAAACACAAAAATTGCGTGGGTATAATGAATAAGTATGCAAAGTTTAAAGATGATACGTTAAGAAATACAGCCTGTAGACGACACACAAATACAAGAAATGGGTGTGGCTCTGTCCCTGGGGGTGGGCATGCACCCAGAACAATAGGGATCATCCGTAGGGTATAAGGAATAAGTATTCTAGTTTCAAGATGATCGATTAAGAATTGTGGCCTGTAAGCGACACACAGACACACAAAAAATGGGTGTGGCTCTGTCCCGGGGGGGGGGGGGGTCGGGTATGAAGAATAAGTATACAAAGTTTGAAGAGAATACAGCAAGAATTGCGCCCTGTAGGCGACCCACAGATCCACAGACACACCCACCCACACACACACACACAGGGGAGACGGCATAATACGTACACATTATGAATGTGGAAGTATAAAAAGGCGATTTTTCATATAATCAGGGGCCATAAAATCATGAAGTTACGATCAAATATGCGAAAATATCGAAAGGAACCAAGATCTTTGGGTTAAAAACATACATTTCAAGTTTCGTCAAAATCGGATTTAAATTGTGACCTCTTCAGGGTCCATAAGCTTTATATAACATATTTTTACACGATTCGCTTACAAGCGGCAGCCATTTTGTCCGCCAATTTTGGTCTGATTTTCGAGAAATTCGAACAAAACCTTCATTATGGTGTAACGGTGATACAATCAAATGCTAGTTTTCAAAATCGGATAGGGTGATTTTTCGTACAATCAGGGGCCATAATTCCGAAAGTTACGATCTGATATGCGCAAATATCGAAAGGAACCAAGATCTTTGGGTTATAAAAAGCTTCATCAAAATTGTGACCTCTATAGGGTCCACAAGCAAAAAACGTGATTTTTCGGACAATCAGGGGCGACAATCCATGAAGTTTCGATCCGATACATGCCGATATCAAAAGCAGCCTAGATCTTTTGGAGATAAACCTATATATTTCAAGTGTCGTCAAAATCGGAAAATAAATTGTGACATGGGTGGCGGCATAATACGTCCACATGAAAGTGTGGGCGTTTAAAAATTGACTTGAAGAGAATCGTCTATTTCTCCGCAACCGAACAAATTACGAACCATTTTGTGATATCTACATGACCGCATGGTTTCAAATGGCATGCTGATTTGGCAAAATATGCCTCATAGCATACTGTATGCCCGTCTTTACTGGTACAGAATAGTAGCTTGATTGATATACTATGTCGTAAATTAAATAACCACAGACTGTCCCTAACAAGATTGTTTTGTCTATAGTTTTTAATTAACAAAAATAACATATTGTCACCAGGAACATTCAAATAACGATACATGATTAAAATTAATGCGATCTGAGTGCGAATATTACTAGATTCTTGTAGATTTGGGTAGATTTGTGTGGGTTCGGGTTAACTGTCCTGTTCGAGGTAATCAGTTAACATGACCACGAATTGACCTCCCGAGGCGAGAAAGACCCTTGATATTCCAAATGTCAAGGGTTCCATTACTTGCACATGTGTTTCGTTCCAGACGCTAGACTTTGTTTATTTTCTGCCGCACGTTTAAATTTATACGAATGTTTACGGTCTTTAGATGAAGAATACTGTTTATTTTCATAGATTTCCAATAAGTACTACCAGAGTTAGGACCTTTCATAACTTTGAAAATTGCACGATGAGTCTAGAGATAAAAGTTCTCATCTGATTTTGAACTGCTAAATTTATACAGTGGTTGCAACGAAGATATGGACGACCAAACAGCTCTTTATTCAATGTTCTTAGTTGTTAATTCATAGTCCTTAATTCTTATTTCTCCATTTGTTGTCGAATTTCGACATTTGAAGTGTTATTTTAAGATATTAAAATATATTATGGTAATGAACGAGTTTAAAGTCTTGTCTCCACCCGCATTGGCGTCGTACATCCAACGCAGGGCGCGTTGTTGGCGAAATTCTGCAAAATTATCTATAAAATGCAGCAAAGCTTCTAAGAGAACAACAACAAAAACTACAGGTTTGTTAGAACTCCCTGACTCCGACGACGATTCCGGCGACGGAAATTCTGCAGATAAGCTTCATTTTATCGCTGGGGCTGATAATAACTGTGTTGTGAACAATGCCGCGATCGACCAGTCTCACAATCAGAAGGCCGGGATACCTGCACAGATTCGCCTTGAACGTAAGAAACTACACACGCGACGTGAAATAGAACAAAAAAAGGAGGCAATCAGTCCATATCAGGCAACTGACCATGTAACACAAAATACGATACAAGGCCGACTCCACGCTCAACTTTATGATATGCTGACCGGTGCTACGTCTACTAGATCCAACGAGCCTTAAACACACACAGCTACGGGTATGGTTGATGAGAAAATAATTCTTGTTTCTTCTGTTGACTCGGCCCCGCTTAGTTCATAATTATTATTTACGGCTTATACATGCCTACTTGGTAAACTTCTTAGAGATCACAATTTAGACTACCACATATACGCAGACGACACTCAAGTATACATGACTGTAACACACGTCGATAACGAAAGAAAACAAGGTAACAGTGAGGCTGATGTACCCCGCCGAAATCCCAAAATAAATAGATGACACACATTTATTTTTATTCAAAAGCATGGAGCAATCAAACTATACACTAAAATTCATCACTCTCTATCAGATAGAATCAAGATCATCTTGTCCTAAAGCACCAATCAATGAAATTTATTAGCTCTGCTTAGCTTTAGCTTGAAATGTGAATCATTGAACACAGTCAAGACATTCACCTAATGAACATCTACATTCTACCTTAATTAAAAGCAGAGTTGTTGTGTTCTAAAGTCTTGACCAACCGAATTGCTTATCGCTCCTTAGCCTAAGCCGAAAATTCTCACTATCCAACAAATTGCTTATCGCTGCTTACCCTAAGCAGAAAATGCCCATCTTCGAACTCCATCAAGGCATTGACCTAATAAACGCATACACCAAGTTTGAACATTCCAGCTCAATTAGAAAGAGATTTATTGCGTTTCAAAGTCTCGGCCAATCAAATTGCTTATCGTTCTGCTTACCCTGAGCAGAAAATGCTCATTATCGACCCTAGTCAAGGTATTAGTGTAATGAAACTAACACCAAGTTTCATAACCCTCACTTAATTAGAACTAAAGTTATCGTGTCCCAAAGCATTAACCAATCAAATTGCTTATCTCTGCTTACCCTAAGCAGAAAATGCCTATCTTCGAACTCCATCAAGGTATCGACCTAATAAACACCAACACCAAGTTTGGACATTGTAGCTCAGACAGACAGACGAACCCATTTTAATAGTCACCCACTTTCTTCGAAAGGCTGGGGACAACAAATTGGAGAAGTGTATTGATAATGTAAAAAAAAGTGGATGAAAAACAACTTTTTAAAACTAAACGATAATAAAACTGACACTTGTAAAACGCTTGTCAACTCACTTGTAACCTCCCGGCTTGATTATTGTAATTCTTTATTGTTTAATATGCCCTCTCTTCAGCTAAATAGACTACTAAACAAAGGCGCCCAAATCATAACTAGAGCTAAACTTTGTGAATATATCACCCCTATTTTACACCTAGGTCACAATACAAAGACTTGCTAATGCCCTATCAAGCAAAATTCTCTTTTGGTGAAAGATCTTTTAGTTTTGCTGCTTTTAAACTATGGAATAAGTTACCCTCTGCAGTTAAAGATTCCCCTTCCTTGCCTGTTTTTCAGAAAAAGTTAGACTCGCCTTTTTGAAAGCCCTTTTAATTGGTTAATGTTTAAATGTTTTCAGAGTTTACTGTTTTTTATTATCACATACCATACATGTATTTTATTCTAATTGTGCAATTTTTATAGGTGTTTCTTTTGTTTCATTTTCATTTTTTTTTCTAAACCTTATTCTTGAGATGTTTTATATTTTGTATTTTTACCATAATGTATAAAAGCGCCATAGCGCAATTAATACATTGGATTTTAGGCGCTCTATAAAAAAAAAATATTATTTAAATTATATTATTATTAATATGTCCGCAATAGGCTTCCGTAGAATAAGGGCAATTTCCCCCGCTTCCACGACCGTTAAACGGATTGGATAATAAAATAGGAGTCATTACTTGCTATTAAAATACAGCCATACCAAGCGTACACTGACTGACGACTTTGTATGATGTTTTGTTGTAACAACACTAAGGCGGAATACTTAATAACACTATTCAGTCGACTTCTAGAGGGCGATTTCTCACGCCATGACGAAGAAAAAAAGGTCAAACTTGCTCTCTTTACACTACTGTGATTAGCAATAAATTATTTATAGAGTGGGATCTTCAGCCGTTCAAGCTGTAGTTCGATGTGATTTCCTGATAAAAAAAAATATAACATTGTGTCACCGATCCTAAAGGGAAACTGTATTCTGTAATATTCCGTATTACGTGGACACCACTAGGGTAATAGGCTAGCGGTTTGCTGGTTTCCATACATAGCAACTGTAAAAAATCACGGATATCAACTGTTTGCGTAAAATCCAACTATTTAACGATTAAGAAGTATCAGATACGCTATATTACGTGCTCTTCTCCAGCACACTCTGTGATTTAAATCGCAAATAGCACGCGCAATATCATTTTAGGACCAGTAATTGGCCCTTAGCGTTACTGATCTTGTCCTTGTTGTTTTTGTAGGTGGTCCTTTTCGAAAAAAGCCTATGGTTGCGTCAATTCATTATACGATTGGCGTAAAACTAGACATGGCAGTTCATTGGACAATTGCGCCCAATTGACGGATTTCGATTTAGATACGCGGCACCATCCCACGATGACGTCATACTCAGTTCTATAGGACCAAAAATTCTAAGGATGTCGACAGACTATATTTTAAATCATTAACTTATATAATAAACTTATGCATCTCAAAAAATATTTTCCCTGAACAATTAAAATTTGCTAAAGGAAGACAAGGATCTACCAAATAATAATAGGCCAATTTCTGTCTTACCCACAATATCAAAAATATTTGAAAAACACATTAGTTCTCAAATTACAGAATATTTTGAAAAATACAAACTATATTATGAATTTCAATATGGTTTTAGAAAAAAAAAACATTCATGTTCAACAGCCTTATTGCGAATTAAAGATATCTGGCTGAAAGAAATATGACCAGAGTTGTTTACCTCGATCTTAGTAAGGCTTTTGATCTTAGAGACCATAGATTAATCCTTCAAAAATTAAAATTATACAAATTTGACTTGAAATCGCATAAACTAATCTCATCCAATATTGGTCCGTTACTTTTCTTGATTTTTATAAACGATCTCCCACTTCATGTCAGTAATGTCATTCCGATCATTTTGCCGATGACAGTACCCTTCATTTCTCTAGCAACAATTTAGCCAATATAGAGATTGCCCTTCAAGAGGATTTACTAAATGTATTTAATTGGTGTAATGATAATGGCTTGGTAATGAATGCTAAAAAGACCAAAGCCATGCTAACACCAAACAAACACAACAGCGTATCACTAAAAATTAATGGAGAATCATTAGAAAATTTATTTGAAGCAGTTTTATTAGGACTTACTGTTGACCAAAATTTAGATTGGAATCTCCAAGTTAACAAAATTTCCCAAATCATATTCTCCGAATTCTACCTCCTTACAAAGTTAAAACCTTATTGACCACACCATCTTAGAAGTTTATTTTTTAACGGCTATATTTGACCATACTTATATTACTGTTCCACAGTTGGGGTAAGTGCCAATAAAGGTAAACTAGAGGTCCTGTATAAACCCAAAAAGCGTGCGGCAAGGAGCATTTCGGATGAAAAACCTGATTCACATTCGGCACCTTTGTATGAATCTCTAAATTGGCTTACAATATACCAACGCGCTCAATACAACCAAGGAATGCTCACCTTTAAAATTCTAAGAGACAAATTACCATCATATTTATATAACACATTCTGTGAAAATTTTAAATTGACCGACACTATCTTCAAAAAGGAGTTAGTAAAACACGTTAATTCTTTGAACCCTTGTCAATTACTGTTGTCTTCTGAATGTATGTTTATTTGCCTTTTTTTCTCTCTCTTTTTCTCTTTCCTACTTGTTTGTTTGTTATTTTTTTTTTGATTATAAGCTTATATATATAATATGATATATATGCACTTTGTAAATATTATTACTGTGTAGTTGCTAGTTTTATAGAGAAGGAGGGACATGATGAATAATAGAACTCATGTATTATAGGTATTTCTTCCTTCAAATTTTTATAATGTTCCTATCAAAATGTCATAATACGGCAATATCGCAAATTCAGCAGCAAAATTGGTAGGTACTTTGGTTGAGTGGTGACAATATTTTATCAATTTAAAGGTAAACCGGACTATACATGCAAGTTTGGTATTTGCTACAATACATCCCTATTATAATACACGTCAGTGCATGTCCTTCAGAGTAGCTGTGAGTATGCACGTATACCAGTTATTAAATTGTCGTTGAGTTATTCATAGATTTATCGTTTGAATGTAATTATATTCAATATGAATTCTATCTACCATGCTTTAACCATAGTTGTGAGCTAACTTGACAACCGTGGTAAACAATTTTAATAAACATAAAATCGAATACCATATTTGGCAGATAACCTGTTTCACCCGTATAGGTCGCGTGATGTTTTCCTTTTTAGGATTTTTGGAAAGTTTTCAGTAATACATAGAAATAAAAAAACGAGATAATTTATTTAACGAATAGCTATACCACGCCAAATTTTATTTTATGTTATAGAATCGGCACATGTCATGCAGCCATTAATATCATTCGACATGTTCATACACTCATTATCATAATTCAAAGTTTATACTCCCAGTAATTTCATACTCGCATTGATATAATTAATTAATTTTAGCATTCATTAATTGCATGCTCTCCGCGGAACGCCCATAACCACAGAACCTAAGCTGTCAGCTATCCCCTAGCAACGACCCAGCATAGCCATGTTCTGTCGATGTTACTAATTTGAGATGATAATTAGTTAAAGTACACGTTTTCCATTTGAATAAACAATAAGACTTAGATTCAACGAATACATATGAATACATAAGTATACATATGAATACGGTGGCTGATAAGGGACATGAAAAATAATATAATTTGTTTTTTGTAATATTCACCCAATATAATTTGTTTTTTTATAATTTTCACCCGAGTCAATTTCCACACAAGTCAATTTTAATATAATTTGTTTTTTATAGTTTTCACCCAAGTCATTTGTAATTTAGTTTGTTTTTTTTATAATTTTCATCAAGGTCGATTTTAATTTCAACCAAGTCATAAATAAGATGGCTAAGAGGTGAATTCACAGTTTGAGGGCTCTGATAGTTTTGTGAAAATTATGAAATATTATTGAGTGTAAAGGTTTATAACTTTGCTGGGTGCTGTGAAAGAGGATGGAGCATGGGATTGTGTGATTAGATTTATGAACTATGAAGAAATAATTGTGATATTGAGAGAAATATTTTTAACAATATCAAAATAGATTAAAGTTCAGACATCAGGTAAAGGTAATCAATGAGTTATGATTAAACTGTGAGTTAAGTCCTACACAGGTAGCTCAACTTTGGCTTGACCTATTGTATTGACAAGGTTTTGAGACATTATAGTTTCTGAAGTAAAATTTGGTGTGATATAATATAGATTAAAAATGACAGAAAATTGCCATCAAAAAGAGCTCGTGTTTCAGAATCCGATCTAACAGCAATATAATAATAAAAAGTTTGGGTGACATAAAGGAGAAGATGAAGAAACTGATAACTGTTAAAATGTTGGATGAAATGGATACAAAACTTAAAGATCTAGTAACCTTAAGTATGTGTGAGACTATGATTCAAGACCATATGGACAATTTGTTCCGTGATATTAAAATCAGAGTGCGGGATCAAGTCAGAGACATGCTGTCAATAGAGCTAAAAAAAACAAGAAAATGAATATGAGAGAGACAAACTGGAGATAGAGAGTCTTACACAAGATATAGAGTGATTAAAGGGGGGGGGGGCAACTAGATAATTGTAAGAGCGTAGAAAGAGGAAATGCTTTGGCAACAAAATCAGCTTTGATATTTGCAAGCACAAATAAGCAATATTCTTGAGAAAAAAAAAATTATAAAAATCTATGGTGTGAGACAGGCGAGAAATGAGGACTTAAAATCAAAATTCCTTAAACTTGCTCATGACTGTGCTGGTCTTAATATTCCAATTATGGGCATAAATGCCATCAAAACATAGAATTCCATCAAAACATCCAGATAAAACGCGTCCAATCGTATTGAAGATACTAACAACATATGCAAAAACAGTATTAATGAGAAATCGTAAATACTTCAAACTTGCTAGATGACGTCACAACCAGAAACGTAGAGCTCATAAATACACTCAAATCACATGAAGAAATAAAAAATACGTGGCATTTTAACGGAAATGTTCGTGGTGAGACATATGACAAAAGACGTATTATTTTCAATCTATATGATGACATAAATGAAACCCTTTCTAAGATAAAACCAACCACAAATAACGGTAGTCAAGAAACAGTGCGTTAGATAGCTGTGATTATTGAGTATGACTCTGTGCCCAGTGTAATACTAACTTGCCTATTCTAAACCGATCTAGTTTAAAGAGTTTAAATCATCTTTATAGAACAGAAATCAGTCAAGACATCAGTGTACCTATTCCAACATTACATATGTTTACAATCTGTGTATATGTGTATAACTTTATGACATTTATAAGTTTATGTTTTCAACATTTTCATTCAAAACTATTTACAATATATTTTTACAAACTACACGGATTTATCAGTACAACTCAATATTTACTTTATATTGAAGTAGACATATTTGAAATTATAACGATTGGTCATTGTTGTTACAATGGTACAAATTATTTGCATGAACAGTAGAAGGTTAAAGGATAGCTCAAAACAGAAAGATTTGTTTAATTATTTAGCAGAAAAGAAATACTCAATATGTTGTCTACAAGACACACATCTTTTGAACTGATTTTAAAAAAATACATTCAGAATGGGATGGCGGCATTATTTTAGGTGAAGGAAAAAACAATGCAAGAGGGGTCGGTATACTTCTAAATAATAACTTTGAATATGACATAAAACGAAAA
Organism: Patella ulyssiponensis; assembly: GCA_963678685.1. Classification (NCBI taxonomy): domain Eukaryota; kingdom Metazoa; phylum Mollusca; class Gastropoda; family Patellidae; genus Patella; species Patella ulyssiponensis. Next base: position 2,503,670 of record OY783226.1, read on the forward strand.
CACATAGGTCAAGATGGTAATATTATAGCCGTTGAACTGCTTTTAGAAAAGATAATTACTTTGAATTTAATTACAATATATGGTCCAAATAGAGATACTCCTGATTTCTATTGTAAACTGAAAAAAACTAATACGAGAATTTGACTACGAATTTAATATATTAGATTTCGTTTTAATTTCAGAAGCGTTGAGAAGTTTGATAGATAAAACACAAATTTGACCAGGTTTAGAACGGATCATTCTGCAGTTTTCGTGAAGAACTAGTTCATTCGAGAGAGGCAGGGGATTTTGGAGATTTAATAATACACTTCTCGAAGATGTTGAATATGTTAGAATATATAGTCAAAAATGCTATTCTAGAAAACTAAAAAAGAATATGCCGTATTACCTTATGCGAAGATAAAATAGGTCTTATAAAAGATAGTGACCTTTCATTTTTGATTAACGTTCAATTATTTTTCGAAATGTTGCTACTCAATATTAGGCCAAAAACTATCTCCTACAGTGTATTTAAGAATCGAAAAGAAAAAGAACATGTTTTTCTTGAGGATAAAGATGAAACGTTTTTAAATGAAATTTACCATAATTATTTAAATCAACAAGAACGATTAAGAGAGAAACACATTAAAGGATTGATTTTAAGATGAAATGCTACATATATTGAACATGGTGACAAACCGTCCAAATATTTTCTAAATCTGGAAAATAGAAATTATGTCAATAGTATATTGTTACAAATATTATTGATAAGAATCAATAAAGATATTTTAGAAGCTATTAAAGATTTCTATAAAAATTTATACGAATCACGGGAAAGTAATTTAGAAGATGTTAATCTTGATGAAGTTTTAGCGGATCATAATATTACCATTCTTAGTAATAATGAAAGTGATAGTCTAGAGGGGGAGATAACAACTAGTGAGGCCCTGTCGGCATTAAAACATATATATGAAACCTGATGGCTACTCATATGAATTTTATAAGTTTTTCTGGTGAGACTTATCAATTTTCCTTGTCAGATCCTTCAATTATTGACCAAGGGCGGGTATCTTATCAACAACACAACGGCCCGGTATTGTTTCTATACTTCCAAAAGGGAATAAACCAAGGGAATTCATCAAAAACTGGAGACCAATTACATTACTAAATAGCTAATTACATTACTAAATAGGGAGAATACACGACTTTTGTTTGGTATCTTGCAGTATACAGAAATTGAAAATATTCCTGGACTAATTGTCCTTATGGATTTCGAGAAGGCTTTTGATTCCGTTTCATGGCGATTTATTGATAAAACTTTAAAATTCTTTAATTTTGGAGAACAAATCAGGAAATGGGTGAACATTTTTAATATTGATTTTAAGCTCTGTGTTAAACAATTTGGTAAATCGAGTCAGTTCTTCGCCATTGGACGTGGCTGTAGACAGGGAGATCCGTTATGTGTCGAAATTTTGGGTAGTTTAATAAGAAGCGTGGAAGACATTAAAGGAATTAATTTAGGGAGTAAAAACCAAAAAGTCCCACAATGTGCAGATGACACTGCTCTGACACTTGACGGTAGCGAAAAATCTGTTAGACAGGCCTTGAATCTTCTTGATGAATTCGCAAAATATTCAGGTTTAAAACCAAACTTAGAAAAAACTTGATTTGTTTGGATAGGATCATTGAGAGGAAGTCGAGAAAGATTTTTAAATGTTAAAAAAAAATGAATCTTGGAAATATCGGACTTTACGACCGTAGGAATAAAATACAGTACTGATATCGATAAGATAATAGACATGAATTATAATGTTAAGTTTCAAGAAGTTTGTCATTTAGTGTCAAACTGGTCTAAACGAAATTTGACTGTACTCGGTCGAACAACTGTCGTAAAGTCAATATTAATACCAAAATTAAATCATCCACTAACGAGTCTACCCTCACCGGATATATCTTATTTAAAGAATATAGAGAAATCAGTATATAAATTTGTTTCGGGTAATAAAGCTGAAAGAGTGTCTAGAAAACCTATGTTTCAAAATTTTGAAAATGGTGGATGTAAAATAATTGATATAATAGCATACTCAAAGTCATTAAAAATTACATGGTTTAGAAGATTATTAAAACATCAAAACACTGCCTGGGCAAAATTGTTAGTTGCTTTTTTACCAGATACACCATTATTGGTTGGCTCTTTCGGGGATGATTATTTTTATAAACTATCAAAGCGTACAAAAATGTCTTTCTGGCAAGAGGTTTTAATTATATAAGTATTGTGCTAATTAAGTTAAAACCGAAAGATAACGAAATATATAATATTCTATGTCGTCCATTGTGGTACAATTCAAATATAAAAATAAACAATAAAACAATATATTTTGATGTTTGGCATCAGAAAGGAATAAAGTATGTTTATGATCTATTCGATAAAGGCGTTTTTATGACATACGACACGTTCAAATCTATTTATAATTTCTGACCACACTTTACAGACCTGTATGGATTTAGAAAATCACTTCTGGCTAAATGGACCACTTTAAACAACGTAAATCCTAAAACACTACCCATTTACCCTCAAACTATTGAATTTGTCTCTGGGGCAAAACATTTGTTCACACATTTCTTAGATAAAAAATTCAAAAAACTAAATCCGAAATCTCATGGGAATCAGATCTGGGAATGAAATTAACTCTAGAAGAATGGGCTCGTATTTACAAGCAAACCTTTGATTTTACTGTCGATACTAGGCTGAAATGGTTTCAATTTCGACTCCATAGTAGAATAACAGGTACCAATAAATTTTTAGCTAAAATTGGAATTATTAAATCAGACTTATGTACCTTTACTATAGCTGTGAACATGTACAAGCATATTGGCAAGAATTAGGAAGCTGGATTAAACTAAAGGCACCCAAGTCATTTGTAATATAATTTGTTTTTTTATAATTTTCACCCAAGTCATTTGCAATTTATTTTTTTTTTTTATAATTTTCACCCAATTAAATTTTAATTTAATTTGTTTTTTTTTTAATTTTCACCCAAGTCAATTTCAATTTCCAACCAAGTCATTTGTAATATAATTTTTTTTTTATATAATTTTCACCCAAGTCAATTATTTCAATTTCCACCCAAGTTAATTTCAATATTCACTCAACTCTTTTGTAATATAATTTCAATTCTGGTGAATTTTTACCCAGCGCGTGATGTCATCTCAGTTAGCCTCGTTTCCAAAACGCTATTTTTCTCCCGCCACTGGCATTGATGTGATTGTAATAGATTATGTTTTACCTTATATCAAAGAGATATTTTTCTTATATTTTTATCATCTGGCCCCGAGTTCACAAAGCATTCTCAGACTTAAGTTGAGAATTTACTCAAACTTGTTCACCTTATTTAAACTAAAATACAGCCCTTTATAATAATTTTGTTGTTTTAATTAATCAAATACATCAATAAGAAACTATGTGCAAAGTTTAGTATTTCTAGATCAAATATATTTCTCATAAACTGTGATTCAAAGTTGAGCAAATTCTCAACTTAAGTCTGAGAATGTTTTGTGAACTCGGGGCCAGTTCTTGTTTCTAATTGTGATAAATTATATTTATCACCAGAAAAGCCATTACCAGTGTAATAAAGATTTTTGATATTATAACATGATGACTTTTTATGTCAACACATGTCAGACTTATCAATTTTCCTTGCCAGATCATTCAATTATTGACTAAGGGCCGGTATCTTATTAGAAACAAAACGGCTCGGTATTGTTTCTATACTTCCAAAAGGGAATAAACCAAGGGAATTCATCAAAAATTGGAGACCAATTACATTGCTAAATACCTCCTACAAAATTTTATCAGCCGTTATAGCAAAACGTATTAAATCTATTTTAAATAACTTACTCATCAGGACGAAAAGGGGTTTTTAACTGGGCGGTTTATTGGGGAGAATACACTTATGTAAATTTTGCAAAAAAGAAACAGAATCATTAATACATCTTTACTACAGCTGTGAACATGTACAAGCATATTGGCAAGAATTAGAAAGCTGGATTAAACTAAAGGCAAACAATGATTTTGATATCACCTTGATAACATGTTTATGTGGCATTGATACTGATGATAACAAAATTCCAAATTTGATATATAGTTTAACAAAGTTACATATATATAAACAAAGGCTTAGACAAAATGTATTTAAAAAAAGAATTATTATACTATTTTAAAAAAGAACAAATTACACTGGGTGACAAAGTTCAAGATAAATGGAAACATTTTGAGGGTCTTTGCAATTAATTTTTTTTTTATAATTTTCACCCAAATAAATTTTAATTTCAACCCAAGTCATTTGCAATTAATTTTGTTTTTTATAATTTTCGCCCAAGTAAATTTTAATTTGTTTTTTGTTCATTTTCAACAAAGTCAATTTTAATTTCCACCCAAGTCATTTGTCATATAATTTTTTTTTTTATATAATTTTCACCCAAGTCATTTGCAATTTATTTTGGTTTTTTTATAATTTTCACTTAATTAAATTTTAATCTAATTTGTTTTTGTTTAATTTTCACCCAAGTCAATTTTAATTTCCACCCAAGTCATTTGTAATATAAATTGTTTTTTTTTTATAATTTTCACTCAAGTCACCCAAGTCAGTTTTAATTTCCACCAAAGTCGTTTGCAGTTTAATTTGTTTTTTTTTTATAATTTTCACCTAAGTAGATCTTAATTTATTTTTTTTTTTAATTTCCACCCAAGTTAATTTCAATTTTCACCCAAATCTTTTGTAATATAATTTCAATTCTGTTGAATTTTCACCCAGCGCGTGATGTCATCTCAATTAGCCTCTTTTCCAAAACGCTATTTTTCTCCCGCCATTGGCATTGATGAGATTGTAATAGATTATGTTTTACCTTATATCAAAGAGATATTTTTCTTATATTTTTATTATCAGTTCTTGTTTCTAATTGTGATAAATTATATTTGTCATCAGAAAAGCCATTGCCGGTGTAATAAAGATTTTTGATATTAAACATGATGACTTTTTATGTCAACACAAGCAGGCCTGTCAACGTATCAGAGCCAGAAAAAAGGCCTGTAAATACATTTGATTTAAACTTTACGGACTGAAAATCACAAGATCTCTTAATAAAAGGCAACATATCTTGACTTTTATTATTTCAGAATTGAAAAGGGGGGTTGGGTGACCGAATAGTTAACGTGTGTGCATTGCATCATAATTCAAGTGATGTAGTTTCGATTTCCCGCTCGTACGTGACAAGAAGTAGGGTTTTTAATCCAGTACTCCAGTTTCCTCCCACTACTAAAGACCTCTACACATAAACTTGAAATGCAAGATTCCTGTTATAGTCCTGAAATGACTTACTATGTGTAGAGAGACTCCAGACAAAATGTCTTAATCCATAATCAATTCACTACAAATTCGTGGTATTCAATTAAAAGAAAAGTAAAATTGGTGTTTTATTATATTTCGGGCACTTTATTTTGACAACTGGATGAAATAAAACAATTTGTTTTCGCTTTGCCCGCCTACCCGAAAAGTCAGAATGCCCGAAAGTTAGGGGCTTCTGTCCCCACCCTCTTTTTTTTATTCAAAAAATAATTTTTTTGTGTAGTTCACCTCTTTCAATTTCAAATTTCTATGTGGCTCGAAAACGCAGACGCTGCAAATCATATTGTTTTCTTCTTTGATCACAATCGGCAGGATATGACTCGAGTATCCGGTTAAATTTTGACTACGACATAGTTTGTTCTATTCAAATTCATTTAATTGAAACGAAGCTTACAATAATAAATATAACTAGAACTGTGACGTAGTGATGACGTCTTATAACTAGGGGTGTCACAATAAGACATTTTTTTTGCAAATCATTTCAAACCAGCAATTTCCAGAGGCGAAATTGCTAGCTAAACACGAATATTGAAAAAAAAATTATCTATGACGTCATTTTCGGTTGGGGTTTGTCTCATTTCCAAAATGGCCGCCAAATTTTGACGAAAACTGAATTTCCAGATAGGATGGGTGATTATCACGCAAGGTATGGCTTGTAATATATCAAATATGTGGGGTTTTTTGTAATTGAAATGAAAAATAAACCTAAAACTAGTTTTCCACAATCCAAGATGGCGGAAATTCAAAATGGCGGCCAAAATTTACCTAAAATGGCCGATTTGTAAGATTAAGGTCATTTCACTGTTTGATTTGGTTTTTTATATGTAATTTAAAGGCTTTTCAGTGTCACTGAACTTAAATTTAATCTAAAGAAAAAAAGTTTCCAAAATCCAAGATGGCAGAAATTCAAAATGGCGACCAAAATTTATCTAAAATGGCCTATTTGTCAGCTAAAAGTCATTTCACTGTTTGATATGGTTTGTAATATGTTATTTTGAGGGTTTTCAATGTCATTGAACTTAACATCAATCTAAAAAAAAGATTTTCCTAAATCCAAGATGGCGGAAATTCAAAATGGCGGCCAGCATTTCCTTAAAATGATAATTTTTTAAGATATCCTCGAGTGGTTTATACTTGCAAAGTGTAATAGTTTTTTAGGCAACTGAAATTGACCTGACTCTGGAATCAACCCGTTAGTCAATTAACCATGTGCAGAACTTTTAAACCAGCAAGCTAATTAAAATTTCAAAGAATTTAACCTTAAGACACAATAAATGTAGTTTAATTGTTTTAATGCATAAAAACATATGATGCTAATGATAATGTTAGGAGTTGACACATTCTTTGGAGAAAATACCTGGTTAATCCGACCCTCTGTGTCCAGTAACTTGTGGTATAGTCTAGATGTGGTCATGTTCCTTAAGCAACGTCCGTGAGTTTTACAAGATTTACGTAGTTAAGGCGGGATCAAGCCTTCTATTGAAGATGAGATGTGGTATAGGCCTACACATACCATTTTCGTCAGTGAGGTATTTCATAACAAGTTATTCATGCAAGAATAATAACACATTAGGAAAGAGGAAATCGTGATGATTATTTTAAACTTAGAACTTGGTGTGCAATACATTACAGACAAAAATGATCTGTGGATACCATATTTAGTCTATACCACAAAAGTTGCCGGACACAGAGACTTCGTTGATTCTTGTTGCACATTCTATCACAAACTGTTTCCAGACGTAAGTCTTCTGAACCAGAAATGATGCAATGGGGTTTAATGTCCTACTACTCTGTCCTAACAAAGTTATTGAATATTGCTAATCGTCAAGCATTGTCCTATAAAGAAAATTGGCACAGACAGTGGTACTCTAGTGTACTCTTATTTCGAATTCCAACTGTCTAGGGATCTTTTATGCTCACGTCAACGTGTACATATAAACCCGGTTTCTTGAGAAGCTCTCATGCTGCAGTGAGAAACCACACTGGAAAATCCTGAGGTACTTTCTCAACAAATATAGGGATCGAACCCAGGACCACGTTCTTAGTGAGTCTTACTCACTAAACCACTGTTTCGAACCATTTATGAATAAACAATTGGTGAATTCTTAACGACTTGATATATGCTTCACTGGAATATTAAATCTTGCTTATGTGAGATCCAGGATAACAATTCTAGTTACCATCAAAATAACTGCTACTCTTTGCCATAATAAGCCAATCCAAGAGGAAAATTCACGATTGTCCCGTTTTGTAATCAAGCAATCATCTACCAACATCAAAATTCATTTTTGATGCAATATTCATTTTCAAAATTGTTTTTTAAGGCAACAATCATTTTCAAAATTCATTTTTTAAGGCAACAATCATTTTCAAAATTCATTTTTGAGGTTATTTTAAAGTTCATTGATAATTAAAACCTTAGAAAGGACATTATTACAAGCCATACAAAATCGAAAAAAATGACGATTATCTGAAAAATCGTTCATTTTAGGGAAATTCTGGTCGACATTTTATTTTTTTCACCATGTAATATTCATTTTCAAAATTCATTTGTGAGGTAATATTCATGTTCAAAATTCATTTTTTAAGGGTAATATTCATTTTCAAAATTCATTTTTGAGGTTATTTTACAGTTCATTGACTTAGAAAGCTTAACAAAGGACATTATTACAGGCCATACAAAACCGAAAAAAATACAATTGTCTGAAAAATCGTTAATTTTAGGGAAATTCTGGTCACCATTTTGGATTTTCAACCATCTTGGATTTTGGAAACTTTTCTTTTGAGGTTGTATTTAAGTTCATTGACACAGAAAACCCTTTAAATCGCATATCACAAGCCATATCAAACTTAAAGATGACAATTATCCGAAAAATTGTCCATTTTTGGGAAATTCTGGACGCCATTTTGAATTACCGCCATCTTGGATTTTGGAAACTCTTTATATTTGGATTAATTTTAATTTCAGTGACACTGAAAACCCTTTAATATGGCATATTATAAACTATATCAAGCAGTGAAATGACTTTTAACTGACAAATCGGGCATTTTGGTAAATTTTGGCCGCCATATTGCATTTCCGCCATCTTGGATTTGGGGAAACTCTTTTGTTTGCATTGATTTTAAGTTTAATGACATGGAAAACCCTTAAAATAACATATCCCAAACCATATCAAACAATGAAATGACTTTTATCCGACAAATCAGCCATTTTCGGTAAATTTTGGCCGCCATTTTGAATTTCCGCCATCTTGGATTTAGGGAAACTAGTTTTAGAGATTATTTCTCAGTTCAATTACTACAAAAACCTAATACATGATATATTACAGGCCATACCTCGTGTGATAATCACCCATCTTATCTGAAAATTCATTTTTCGTCAAATTTTGGCGGCCATTTTGGAAATCAGGCAAACCCCAACCGAAAATGACGTCACAGAAGTTAAATAATCTCAGAATCGTCTTCAGTGACAAATTTTGCCTCAGAAACAACCCGACCCCAAATTTTGTTCCCATTGTGACACCCCTATTATAACCAGCGGCTACCAGGCAAGATACGCCCACATTTTGCAAGCTATGGATAGAGAACAAGCTAAAAACATCAGGGGCCATAATCCAAACCGTTATGATCTGAAATGCGCAAATATTCAAAGGGACTGAGATCTTTTGGGGTATAAAGATATATTTTAAGTTTCATAATAATTGAATAGAAATTGTGACCTCGCGAGGGTCCATAACATTCGTATTTACACACTTTTACACAATGTGCAAACAAAGAGCGGCCGTTTAAGTCGGGCAGTTTGTTTCGAATTAGCCCTTCATTATGGTGGAATAGTGATATATTTAATAAACGATTTCTAAAATCGGATAAAAATTGTGACCTCTAGAGAATCCACAAACTAAAAAGCACGATTTTTCGTACAATCAGGAGCCGTAATCCAGGAAATTGAAGTCTGACATGCGCAAATAGCGAAAGAAACCAAGATCTTTAAATCATAAATATATATATTAAGTTTCATAAAAAAATTGAATAAAAATTGTGGCCTCTAGAGGATCTATAATCCTGATATACCATACATTTACATTGTTTGCGTACGAGGGGTGGCCATTTTGTCCGACATTTTTGGTCAAATTTTTCACGAAATTCGAACTCAACTATCATCATGGTGTCATGGTGATATATTCACACGGTTGATTAAATCAGATAAAAAAATGTGACCTGTAGAGGGTCCACAAGCTAAAAACGTGATTTTTGGTACAATCAGGGGCCATAATCCAGGAACTTACAGTCTGATATGCACAAATATCAAAAGGAACCACCATCTTTGGATTATGAACATTTCAAGTTTATCAACATCGGATAAAAATGCGACATCTAGAGTGCCTACAACCTTGGTATTACATACTTTTACACTAATTGCCTACAAGAAGTAGCCATTTTGTCCAGATTTTTTACGAAATTCGATCTTAACCTTCATTGATGTGTAACGGTGATATATTTAAACGATTGTGAAGTTACGCTCTGATATGCGCGAATATCGAAAGGAATCAGGAGCTTTGGATTATAAACATGTATTTCAACTTTCATCAAAATCGGATCAAAATTGTAACATCTAGAGGGTCCACAGTCTTGATATAACATATCTTTACACTATTTGTGTACGACGGGCGGCTATTTTGTCCGTCAGTTTTGGTCCGATTTTAAAGAAATTCGAACTCAACTTATAACAAGGTACAACGGTGATACATTCGAACGGCTTTTTAAATCGGATAATAATAGTGACCTCAAGAGGGACCACAAGCTAAAAACTCGATTTGTCGTATCAAGATATTTGGGTTATAAACATGCATTTCATGTTTCATCATAATCAGTTTAAAGTTGTGACCCCTAGAGTGACTACAAGCTAAAAACGTGATTTTTCGAAGTTATTCTCCAATACATGCCAATATCGAAAGGAGCCGAGATCTTTGGGTTTGGGATATAAACCTATATTTTAAGTTTCGTCAAAATCAAATATAAATTATGACCTGTAGAGTGTCCGCAAACAAATTGTGGACGGACGAACAAACAAGGGCGACGGCATAATACGTCGTCATGATTATAATGAATGTGATTTGAGTGTGAATATTGGTAGATTCTTGTAGATTCTTGTAGATTTATGTAGGTTCGGGTAAATTGTCCTGTTACTGGTATTCAGTAAACATGGCTACGAATTGACCTCTCAAAACGAGAAAGCTGCGACATTGAGATACAAACATGACCGCAATAATCTTCCGTAGAATAAGGGCAATCCCCCAACTCCACGACGACCGTTAATCGAATTGGATAATATAATATGAGTCATTACTTGCTATTAATACAGCCATACAAATAGTACACTGACTGACGACTTTGTATGATGTTTTGTTGTATCAACACTATAGAGGAGTATTTAATATTGACAACTATTCAGTCGACTTATAGAGGAAGATTTCTCACGCCATGACGAATAGAAGGTCAAAATTAATCTCGTTACACCAGTGTTATTAGTATTGCGAAATCCTCCTTATGCCCCTGTCTGAGATGACAGATTTTTATACGTTCAAATGTCTTCTACGTGTGAGGTCACATCACAGTGGTTCGGGAGCGTGCGCATTGTTTACAGAACATAAGCTGGCCCGGGAAGAATGAATCCTTTTTATTTTATATCCCATTTTACACTAAATAGAAAATAATTTTGTATCCAGATCTACTTCAAACACCTTTATTTAAAAAAAAAAGATCTAGAATTCAATTTGGATTACGTAAAAGGTTAATATATCGAGCTCATTAACCCACACCGGTGTTATCCCTGTCAGTGATTGCAGCGGATTAGAGAATATTCACTTCTGATGGTGTCTTCCCATAACGCCGACTCACCAGAGTTTGGAAAGTCGACCGCGGCACTCTTTGATGGGTTAAGAACGGATTAAAGGCGTTAATGAGGTAGGGACCAGTCATTATTAATATAGTTCACTTAAATTCAACTCAGTAACTATAGTTTTCTTAATCTATATAGTTTACTTTACTTTGTTCAGATTATTAATATAGTTCACTTAAATTCAACTCACTCATTAATTAATAAAATAATATACGACAGTTCAACAAGAAGCTGACATGTGATCGAAATTTAGTTCATTGTGATTATTTCTCAAAATAAGTATAAATACGTAAATAATCCCAAGACATTTCATATACATTTCTTTCCACGATGGCTAATGCACAGTTACAATCTAAGTTTCTTCCTACAGCTAGAGGTGGCAGTTACCTATGTGTTGCTGGTTTTAAGTATAGACTGAATAAGAGAAAGAATAACGACTAAGTGATATGGCAGTGCTGCGAAAAGAGCAAGGGATGTAGGGCTACAGCATCTACCATTAACGATATAGTTAGCAGAATAGACGTCGATCACAACTACCCACCAGCCTATTCCGATATACAAGTAAGTTACTGTGTTATAAAAAGCATCTTTAAAATTACACTTGAATTTTCTTTTTTTTTAATATCTGTCGTAAGCTTCTAATTTTATATTCTACTATTTATTCATTGTTATTATAAAATAAATCTTATTTTTCATAGATCACAGAAATGATGCAGTGCTTAAAGGAAACGGTCCAATCTACGACAAATCCGATTACACAACTTTACCAAGAAGAAATAAACGGTAAACGGAATGGTGAATGGAATGGTGAATGGACAGACGACAATAGAACCACCATCGCCAACATGCCAACGTTTTACTCCAAGAAGAGCATCCTATATAGAGCCAGGAATAAGAAATTTCCCAAATTACCTAAACATCGACGTGACATTGTTGTGCCCGACCTTTTTCAACAGACAGATAGCGGAGAACAGTTTTTATTCATCAATGATGGTGACGATGAGAAAATTTTAGGATTTACCACAAGACAGAATCTTGAATCTATGTGTGACTCGAATGTACTTTTTGGCGATGGAACATTTTATATATGCCCGGGCGTCTAAAAAAATTAATTGGAAAAGCTCATCCGAATATTTTTGAAGTGATGGCATTTTTGAAAGAAGAGCAAAAGACGATCGAAATTCAGTTGTTGCAGTATTCGAGTGGCCAGCGACAACCCCCTAAAAGGAAAAAATACACAGATATCAACAGAAAGATCGAAGATGCAAAACATAGATATGAAGAAGGAGGATTGAATTTGTTGGACATTTTATGCGTGCCAAAACTTAAAATTATTTGTAATGTTATGTGTTAAAGGTTGTTATAAATTTTTAAAAAAATAAATGCTCCCAAAATTATCGTCTTAATTAGTTTTATCCCCCAGCTTGGGTCTATTGTTCTTGGCCAGTCGACCCCTTAACACCGACCAAAATTTTCCCCCTAAAACTCGGTGAGTCGGCGTTATGGGAATAAACCCTTCTGATCAGTATGATAGAATTCATTAAAGATACATTCCCGCGTACAAACTGGGTGATTTTATCATAATTTTGCTTCCAATCTTTCCCAGAACATTGTAATTGTCATGCGACGAGGAATCCTATTGATTTTCCATGATTTCCGATAATGACTTTAAGATTTATGGCCCTTGATATTTAAAGTTACATTCCCGGGTACAAACTGGGTGATTTGATAATATATTAGGATTAAAAACATATTCAAACTAATTAATTTATCATAATTTTGCTTCAACTCCTTTTTAAAATATTATAATTGCCAAGTATCATGTTTGTGTCACGTGACATACCGCTCTCAGTACCTAGCAACGGGTGCGAAGTTGGAGGAGAATTCATTGCATACACACGACGACGTTGTTTTTAATTGCTGACTATTTATTACAAATATCGTATCTTAATTAAATCATCGGGTTATACACTGTCGGCGTCTTTTTCCACGAACTCTTCATATATATAATTAAGCATGTGCGCCAACCTAACACGAACACAAATCATATAAATCGAAGCACAGGGACCGTTGCTATGGTAGACACTTAACCAGCTAATGATTTTGCGCTTGTGAATAAACAATACCAAACAGACTCCGCCCATTACTATATATGGATGATACGCAGTAAGCGTCAGCCATTGAGTGACAGGCTATTACTATATATGGGTGATAAACGTCACCTTGTATTCACATGACAGGATTAATATTATTCATTACTTGCAGTGTATGAGCAGTAATCGTATCCATATTGCTATAAAATATCTAGCAATAAGCGGTTAGAAATATGACGCCTTCTACTCCCCATAATAAAGTATCTATATTTGCATACAATTATAGGTCCAGTGGACCAGTGGTTGTCGGGTTACCCACTGAGAATATTATGAAACATTGAAATTTGCGGGTAATGTTCCTTGTCCATGGAGGGGTTTTTTCACAACATTCTGAGAGAGCCACCCGACAACTTTCTATTAATTTGGCCCAGTAGTGAAAATACAGTTATAAATGAAAACGAAATACTCAAAATAAAATAAAACTTACAGACGAGTAATAAAACACTTGTTGAGATATGGTAGAGAGTGAAAATAGTCAACCGCTTGAATGAAGACTTCTCGTCAAATAAAACTCGTTTCTAATAAACATATTTGATATCACATGACACCAATTGATCATTGCGTTACTAAAGGACCAAACTTTTCATAGATTCGTTCCCCGTGAATTTAATTTTATTGTATGTCGTGTATTCAATATGCACACGTCACTACTATGACGAACTAACTGAATAGACGATAAATAGAAAAACCTCAACGTGGGCCAATATAAATCACGTGTTATTTAAATTCTGTTTACAATCAAACATATTGGATTAAACAATACCATATTTAATCCCCATCCTATAACATAATTAGAAGAAACAGTTTATAATAATTCTAACAATCTTAAATGGGAAATGGGAAACTGTGCAGTAGTTTGTCCAGATAAATGTAGTAAAAGGAAAATGGAAAGTCAAGGTATTTGATCTCTTGTCCACACGACACAAACGAGACAAAGAAACCTCAATATAACCATCACATGTTGCTTTCAAAGTGGACAAGACTAGCATCAACATTGTCTTTACGTGTAAGCATTTCTCTCTCCCTCGTCTTTCAAAGTGGACAAGACTAGCAGCTACATTGTCTTTACGTGTAAACATTTCTCTCTCCCCGGTCTTTCAAAGTGGACAAGACTAGCAGCAATATTGTATTTACGTGTAAACATTTCTCTCTCCCTGGTCTGACTATAGAGGGTTAGATGACCGAATGGTTAGCGCATGCGCTTTGTATCATAAGGTCTGTCATTGAGGCAACTGGCGTGGATTCAGTTTCCCGGTTGTACATGACAAAGAGTAGGGTCGCCTGTCTAACCGCGTGGGTTTTCTCCGGGTCCTCCGGTTTTCTCCCACTGCTAAAGACCCTTACGCGCAAGCGAATTAATGAAATAAAATTGAACCATATGTTAGTCTCGAAATGAAATAGTTTGTGTCGAGGGGACGTTAAACCCCATGTCTCTCTCTTTCATATCGAAAGATAAAACAACGAATATATTGTCATCCTGATATCACCTCAATGGAAGCGGACGTTAAAAAAAGCTATTTCACACACACACCTGATTTATTATGGATTTTACTTTTAACTTAAGCAGAAAAATATAAGTTATTGATATAAAAAAAAACATTCGCCAATGCTAAAATCACTAAAATAGATTTCAACTAAAATTAAAATGAAATTCTAAATTTTATGCGACTCACGAAGGTCGGTTATAACTTAAAATGCAATTTTAACATATTTTAGTTAAACTCGCTTGCGCCCGCGAAGTGCAGATTTCCGTGCAGGCATCTACGGTGAATACAACTACGCTTCGAAACTGAAAACTGTTGACAGGCTGAATTAACGGTTACAATATCAACGGGGGAGTTTCATACGTTGCATATTTTTAGTGGTGGGGACATGATATACTGTGTCCCCACCACTTATTTCCGATGTTTTGCTTACTGTTTATTTGGCAAAATAAAGTGCCCGAAATCTAATAAAACACTAATTTTACGGGCTGGAACAGCAGGAAAACGCGTTTGTGGCCGTCACATATTCCAAAATTTTCTTGGGGATCCCTACAAGGTTAGCTCCACTTTTTCGCCTCTCGCAGAAGACCGGCGCCGCCGTCTGTAAACCCGAAATTTTTGGGGGCATTTCGGCTTCTGCCCCCCAAACTTACTGTCATCGAGCGTGAATATGACTATGGCTTAAAACATTTTGTCTGGAGTCACATTTGTGCCACATTTTTCGGGCATCGATTATTATTTGTGAATGTAGATGCAACAGTGAGATTGGATGGGAGGAAATCGGAGTAGGATTTCGGTTACAAAACCATTGGACACTTTTGGAGTTTTGGAGTTGCTTACACGGGCTAGAATAGCAGTAAACACATTAGTTGTTTGGTTGGGATTCAGGTCAGCCAGGTACGCTATATTGGACCACATTGAAATTGCTGTATTCACAGGATGGCAGTTAAATTTTCAAAATTTTCTCCCAGCGGTCTCGTCTTCGTGGACTGTAAACGATTGATATGTTGATTGGAATTCGAGTCAGCCATCTTAATAAGGCTTATTAGACCACTTTGAAATGGCTTGGTTCACGGGCATTCCAAAATTATCTTGGGGATTCCATAGAAGGTAAGCTCCGCTTCTTCGCCGCTCGAAGAAGACCGGCGCCGCTGTCTGTAAACCCGAATTTTTTTGGGGAAAATTCGGGTTCTGCCCGTCTACCTGTCATCGAGCTCGTACGCCTGTGATAATTCATATTATAACAGTAAATAATTAAAATATTCCGTAGGGATTGTAATAATATGTATATCATGTAGGTGTGCATATCTGATACACTGGGTATTAAAGGGTTAAGGAATAACTGAGATTTTGTTTCTATCTGGTATATATTGGGTGATAAATCAACGAACTAAAGGATTTAGTTTGTATATCAGCTAGATTTACTGTCATACTAAATAAACGTATGGAACTATATAAGCAGCTAAATTTAACTTTTAAAAAAGCGAAAAGTTATTATTTCATTTTTAACGTGGGAAAATTCGCCTTTGCCATCCGATTTTTAATCACCAATGAATAATACAGTAAAATGTTACATTTATTTCAATTGAGATTGTATATTGATATGTTTAGCTGTGTGTGTGGCTTGTTTTAGCTGATATAGATTAAAATATTTGTAGGCCTGTACATTTGTATATCCAAATGAATACACATTTTGCTCAGAAACTTTACGTAGTCTTCGAACACTACTGGCAATGGAGACGGATCTGGAATCTCAGTAGTGTAAAAATTTCTATTTATGTAGTGTACATGAGAGAATAAATCGTGAACGAACGGTGGCTTGAAGATTTATCTTTAGATTAGATTTCGTATCATTTGCTGCCTCAGGAATTAGAATTGTTTGCCAGAAAATGATGCTGAAAATACCCACAGAGTGACTAGTTTTCCAAAAATTTCCCAGTGAGGGGGGGGGGACATCCGAACCCTCATTTTACCAATAGTTGCCCGCGCATAAACTGTCCCCACCACTATTTTTGGACGATCTTCGCCTCTGATACGTTGTAGCAATGTTTGTACATGGTCAGACAGTCGTAGAGCGGTGAAATAAATGAGTTTATTGCCTATTAAAATTGTTTCGAAATATATCGGTGGGTTGTCCTTGAAATTGGCATTTGATTCGTGATCTTGGCATTTGATTTACTCGCAGGCTTCAATGGATATGATGTGTATCGATAAACTAAATCACTTGAATTTCGTAGTTTTATGGTATTTTGGATAAGAGAACTACATGTATTGAGAATTGTCACAAACATATTATAATATTTGTGACTCAAATTAACCCATTGTACACGAAGATAAGAGTGCTCTTCTTTCCATGACATTGGATATGAATAAATGGTTTTCCTTTTGTGTTTAGTTTACTGGGGTTTTGGGGGTTTTTTTCTTGGAGTTCTAATATGAGGCATCATTCAAATGCTTAAATTGCTTTACACAAAAATAAACGGGTGGACCATAGTTCTATTTCCCGTGCTAAAAAAATACATTGAATGAGAATTGTTTTTGTGAATGATGGTATGTTAAAATTATGTGACCCGGGCTGTTCACAATATTATCTTTATTCCAATTACATCTATATGTTGCATTAGATCTAACAACGTAGCCCTAATCAATGCTTAAAATCCTTTTGTGAAACTCATCTATCTTAAGTTAGGATGGATGATTTCAATTGGAAAGAAAGGATATAATATAGAAGATAATTATAACACCATTAGAAGGATTTTAGAGTT
Organism: Patella ulyssiponensis; assembly: GCA_963678685.1. Taxonomy (NCBI): domain Eukaryota; kingdom Metazoa; phylum Mollusca; class Gastropoda; family Patellidae; genus Patella; species Patella ulyssiponensis. The sequence continues at coordinate 2,521,355 of OY783226.1, forward strand.
AGTTATAAAAATACGATGCGAGAACTTTGATCCCATGGATGATATTATACTTGTGTCTAATATAAGACCCCTTCCCCATTGGTACCCCCCTTCTTAGTTGTCATTATAAACTCGGATTAGCCCCAACTGTGTCTTTCAAACACAATTTTATCTGTCCTTTTATCTGTCGTGAGGGGGCGGGGAGAGGGCTTATACGTGTAATAGTCTAGGGTGGGAGATTGGGGAAAGGGTTTTTATATGTGAGGGAGGGGGATTAGGGAAGGGGTCTTATACGCGAGGAGAGGGAGGGAACTCTAACGCCTTTCTTCAACTAAACCCGGCACTGTATAATGTATGGTATAAACAAGATGAACATATTTTAACATAATGTATAAAAGTGATAAACAATATATAAAAGAAACAACAACTTACGTTTCAGATGATGGTAGATAGTTTATTAGAGAGACAGGAGACTTCCAGTATACGTAGTGTTAAACTTCTGTGACCAAGTAATATGTCTATAATAAATATTATAATGTTATATCAGTTTGTTGGTTGTTACTATAATACCATGTTCTGACGTGTCCCCCCTTTTATACGAACAATCCCTTGTAAAAATTCATTGAATAGTTGCATGTATTGATGAATCACTCAATAACAGTTATTTCTGTACATGACTTCTATGCAGATTTATAGGCCAAATAAAATAGGGTTTCACTCATCCATATGGTTATCTGCGTTAGAAAATCATAAGCAGAAGTCAAAAGTAAAAGCAGAAAGTCGAAAGTCAAAAGTTGATAGCCGAAAGTAGAAATTCTGTCCATCAACACTTTGTGGGTTTACACAATTTAAATACCCTTTCTGATAAGAGTTTTTCCTTTTAATTTTGATTTTCTACTGTCTGCTTTTGACTTTTGATTTTCTGCTTTTGACTTTTGATTTTCTGCTTTTGACTCTAGATTGCATTTTGAACCCGATATCCCGCCATATAAAATAAGCCTTAAATATACCTCTTTTATTGCATTTTTTTCTGAGCATGAACCACTCTACTAAAGGGCAGTCATCAAGGAAAAACCCCAACGCAGATACATGCGGACATGGTGTCCGCTTTCGGGAATGATGCCTCATCCTTTTGCATAGCAAAAAAATGGGCTGCGAAATTCAAGCGTTTAAGAGAGAGTCATGATAATAACTCGCTTCCTGGAAGGCCATCAACAGAAACCATTCAAGCAAACATTTCACGGTTGCATACCAAGGTGATGGCTAATGACAAGAGATGAGACCCTCCAAGGCGTTCCATTGGATTTTTTAAAATATCTGGATATTTGGTCCCCTGCGCTTGTATTTCTTTTTTTTTTTGTAGTTGATTTTTTAGCGAGGAAAGTGTACCAAGAAAACCCATTCTTTATCGGTGATATTTGGGTTACAACTTGTGGTTGTAGAAGGTGAAATCAAGGTAACTTTGATGGAATCAATTGGTTATATTCGAGTTTGGAACTCAGAATCTGTCCAAAATGTTATTTATAATTTCCAAACGTACTTTTTTTTGTTATTGTCGTTGAATCGAGGAACGATGGTTTCTGGACGTTTAGACTCTATACTATAATAATTTGATAATTTGGGCCAGGTGAAGATGAGGATTGATGCGGGAAATGTAACCCTAATGATCCTGTTATATGAGTGTTTGTGGACGGTATGTTTTTATCATATATCATACGTCGTGTATGTGGTGCAGCTGGTCTCTGAGAGTAAGATACTGCGCACCATAAATATCAAAGAAACCATTGTCAATTTCACGATAGACAAGAAAAGACGAGTGGTGGTCCATTGATCATTGGACTGGGAACTGGTCGACGTCATAATATTCATATACAGACGTTTGAAAGACGGAGTTTTATAGCGAATTTTAACTTAGACTAACGAACTTAATTGTAGCTAGCTGTATAATTTTTCCGTGTATTTATTACATCATGATCACATGAAATAGTCGGATTTCGTGATATGACTCTCCGTATCAAGGTCTCCCCGTTGTTTATCATTGACCGATATCAAATTAGATTTATTGTAGTAACTTTCATATGTATGGAACAATACTGCCTAAGGTGTGGTCACTTGTGTTAGGATGGAGGCCCACAACATGCTTAAGGCCCTAGGGCCCCACCATGGTTAATCTGACGCTACATGAGAGGGTTGAGCACATTATCGCCAACTAGTTAGAAATGATAAAAGTTTCTTCAAGATGGGTGCCAAAGCTTCGATAAAGATCTTAATGCTCTTTAAAGTTGATGCGGACTCTTTTACTGTTTATTTTCGTCAAATAAATGTGTTTTCAAACGTGACTTAAAGAAATCTAGAGTTTTTGATTCTTTGAAAATAATTTGCAAAATGACGAGATGGTTTCGTTTGTTGAAGTTTGACTACAGGAATAACTAATAATGACGTGTTCTGTGATCTTAAAGTTCTACTGGATTTGTATCGAGTGAGCAGATCTTGAATATATTGTGGCGCTTGATTATTGAGTACTTTAAACGCCAGTAACTTTATTTTGTATTTAATTCGTTGATTTATAGGCAACAATGGAGGGGTCTTAATCGTGGATTAGTGTGTTTTAACATATATATTGTGGCTAATTGCTACTTTTCGTAATTTACAGTTGAAATGAGGCGACACACTTGTAATATAACATGACTGTTGTATAATGATGAATATTGTTGGTTATGATTCATAAACAACGGAAACATGGTGTGTAAAGGTTACGGATATTAACATATTATTGAATATATGAAAGACTTGTAATTTCTATGCCCAGTTTAACGCATTTCCTCCCAGTGTCATAATAATTGATAATCACTTGTTGACCTTTAACATGCACATGCGCAGATACAAATTCACTGGAAATTTACACGGCCATGCACACACGGACAACTATCAAATAAATATCAAAATTGATCCTTAAACAGGCCACAAGCTAATATTTTATAAATGAATTATATATTTTACTATCAAGATTATCTAGTTATTCGGAAGGGTCGAAAAACAGAATGCACATAAAATATGTATTTATACAACACTGTAATTTATTTGTCGAAGGACAACAAACTTTGGCTTGAGATTCATTTAGAATCATTAATATATAATTTGGTCACTTTTTATTTAGTTACAGGATGAATAACGAAACAACGCGTGTATGGTTATTAGGATTGAAATAATGAATAACGAGACAGGGTAAATGAAGACAGGTATTATTATGCTATGGAGTGTGCGATACGGGAGAATTCTGCCCAGACAGCGACGCTACAATTCCAAATGTCAATTGTTCTTTTAAGTGCAAGTCAATATGTGCATGGTACCTCGGAGACTGGGTGTATGTTTCGCTATTTCGAATTCATATTTTGAATAACGAATAAAGAGACATGGTTAATAAAGATGTCACGTGAACTATTGTCTGTATTTAATTGATGTCTCACCAACAAACTTCTTTCACTTATCTGACATAAAACAAGTCGTTTTGTGTGGATCGGGCTTGAATAACTAGACAGAACTTGTTTCGTTATTCTTAGGTATTTCATTTTATTTTGTTCATTTGTCAAGTAAACTATGTTTTTGGTTCTTCAGTGGTAAAAAAACCCTTTCTTTTAACCCGCGTGTCGTCAAAACATTTCCTTTTTGTTTTTTGTTAACGAGAGAAAACGTGTTCCGTTTTTCGGATTCAAAAATGAAATGAATTGAGGGTTAACGACCCACTGTTCTCCGAATTGGGCATACGCATGCGCCATACAATGTGATATGAGGCAATACGGTTACTCTTTTACCTGCCCGCCAATGTGTATATGGGCCCTCGGTTTTTCGTCCCATCCGAACGACTAGACAGCTGCCCTTGTCAGACCCCCCGTCCTGCATCGGATTCATACTTTGGCAGGTAGAAATATAGAATATAAAATAGTCAGTGTTAAAAAATACGTTTACTTTATAATAAAATATGATGCAGTGAATTAAGTTAAGTGTCTATTCAAATAAAACAGATATATTATAAAAACTTAGAGTTGTCAATCACTGTACTACTTGTATAGCTGTATTAATAACAAGTCATGAATAATATTATATTATCCAATCTGCTGTACGATCGTGCAAAACAGGGGATTTCCCTATACAAAGCGTCACACGTCTTTTGTCCGTGCTTTATCATCATCGAGTGTAAGTTAATTGTTGTGTAAAAAAAACCGTAAATAAACAGACCAGAATATTCGCGAAGCAATGTTCGCCATAATTATCAGACGATTAACAATTTCTACTCATTAAATTATGTAAGATTTAGATAAAGAGCTGGCAGTTGAAAATATACATGTAATGACGTCTTATTTACATCAGAATGTAATGACGTCATATTTACATCAGAATGTAATGACGTCATATACATATCAGAATCAAAGCCCTGTATAGGGAAAGTTACGACAACTCATTTACAGGCGCCATTTTGGGTCCCAACTATGACGCCATAAAACCTATGACGTCACGGCGTCGTATAGCCTTACTTAACAAAACATTTTATTTTTTTCTTGGTATATCGTTTTTCGGGATACAATTTATCCTAAACAAATTGCAAAAGAATAGTTCGGATAGGGCAAGCGGTATTCAAAGGCAATGTTAAGTATCAAATTTTCCCTTAAAGTTAAGCTGCCTTAACTTTTAAGTGTTAGTCTTTAAGTGGTATTCAAAGGCCAGTTTAAGTGAGAAATATCCACTTAACTTTAAGTGACCTATGGGAGGTACCTTAAAGTTAAGTGAGATTATAATGACTTCTTTTAATGTTGTAGAAGCAGTCCCGTAATGGTGATTTTAAAAGATAGGGGATTCAGATTAAAAAACAATGTCGCCGAGCGTAGCTGACCTTTTTTCGTCGTCAATTTTGATGTTGTAGTGCCATAATGGAGTATGAGGTTATTACCACCGAGATATGTTAAGGATATCTTTCCCCGATCATTTATCATTTTACGTTTGTATGTTTCCATGACTGTCATATAATGTAGTCACACAATATCTATGAATTCCTCAAACGACACATTTATATACAACATTCTATAATTTATGCAGGAGGCAAGGGTCATTGAAATAGTTGGATGCAATAGATTTGGTGTAGAAAATTCTAGTTACACACTGTTAACCACACAAAGATGTCTTATGTCAATAATTCATATACTTTATTCAGCTCGACGAAAATTTAAAAATTTATACACAGTTAAATTGGTCAAACTTGAATGTAGATATCAATAATCTACGTTGCATATACATATATGCACCTTTCGGTTGAATCATATCATAAAAATATCTTATTTCATAAAGTCTTACGTATTTGTCGACATTATGGTGTACTTGTTCTATTGTTCCTTTTAGTCTTTGAATTTTCTTGTTTAACATTTAGTAGGGATGTATGTATTTATAGATGGAACAAAAAGTCGGTAAATGTTTAGATGGGTGGAACAAACTCGAGACAATTTGTAACAAATCTGATATACTTTTGATACTGGTTGAACATCAGAACAACATCATTCTTTTCATTGGAAATGGGGGGGGGGCAAAGGAGTCGGACAAACTCAAAACTAACTGCGTCCCCTTCATTGTCTACCTGTGGAATGACGTCTTTGTATGTTACATTTGTGTCGTTTATATATAAGACAAATTGATATTATTATTGACACATAGGCGGGGAGTGATAACGTCTTACCCCAAACAATTTGCAAAAGAAACCATAAAATTTCGGAGAGCGATATCTGGTATCGCATGACACTCATAAAACATATGCCCGAAACACATGTCGCGCATACACATATAGCAGAGTGGCGCTAGACACCTTTTACTTAAATTACACTGATTTTAAGTTATAATAATTTCAAATGTTGTATCCATCCGTCAATTTAAAGAAATTTCGATTTTCGAAAAATTGGTAATACAATTAATGATCGATGACCGAAAACTGACGCACAATCCGGAATGGCTCCAAACCAAAAAATCGAGCGCATATTTTGCCGGCTAGAGGGAAAAATGGGTTATCTCACAAATTATTATATATATATTTTGATTTTTCACTTTAACCGTCTGAACAAAAAAAATCTGATTTTAAAAGCGTATGCAAGTTAGATATATTTAATAGCGCTTTTATCTGGGAAATCTTTTACTTCATGCTCTTATGAATTCGGCTATTAATAACAATGTACTCTTTGGTTTGTATAATAATTAATAATGGTAGTATGTTCAGCTATACTTTTCGTTTTTAAAAATGCATGTTTTATCGCCAATAGACCCTTTTTCGCGGAATTCTATATATATATATATCAACATTCCATATCACTTTTGGGGCAGACAACTTCGACACAGCAATATAATTGGGCATAAAATAGATAGTGAGTAAGCAATGACTTGGGACCCAAAATGGCGTCTTTTTACATTTGACGTCATATTTTCATGACGTCATATGAAATTTCTGGCTTCACAGTTGTCGCAACTTTATCTATATACGGCTTTGATCAGAATGTAATGACGTCTTATATACATCAGAATGTAATGACGTCTTACACATGTCAGACTGTAATTTCAGGTTTATAAATATAAACTCTCCCAAAAAAGAAACGCAATGTGACATTTCGTCGTGGGTATTCAGCAGCCTGGCTACATCTGTCTAGGATTCACCTGCTTATAGTCGACCAATAGCGTTGTTGCGTTGGTCTTCGTTCAGATGTGACCTCACTTGGTTCGTTGAGTGTTTACCTGTGCATCTGATTTAGAAACCGAGAACCCAGGGATTTTAAAGGCCTTAGATTTAGGTTCCATGATAAAAGCTCGCGGGGTTGTTAAATTCATGTGTCTTGGTGCAATCAAGCGAGAAGAAATTTCGGCAAAATGGATGACCAGTCACAGTTAGTGACCCTACATTTAAAACCAATAATGATTTTCTTTTATCCTTACATAATGACATTAAAAACAAGTAAGATTTATGGAAACAACGACCTCGTTCACATAAAAAATAAAATGATGAAAGGTGGGCTGTGCGTTTCTTTTTTTGAAGAGTATATAGAGTATATATATATATATTTTTATTTTCCCACACAGATTTGTTAGGAGAGCTGCCAGGGATGGGGCCCTGGGATCAGCACTTTACGAAAAGCAGAAGTAGGATAGATGGGGCTGTGACATATTAAATTTTTTCGAGTACATAGCCAAATTACAGCCGTGTATTACTTAGATGGGGAAACAAATCAATAAAAACTAAAAAAACCCTTATAAATGACCATCTTCACCCCTGATCCACCCCACGAGATAATTGGTCTGTGTCATCTAATAGCGATCATTCAGCAAACAAAGCTTCGTATCGCCCCATTTATCTAGATATATCTCATAATTTAAATTCATTTTGTATTTGTACTTTTCGAGTTTAAGGTAGTATCTTATTTCTATTAAGATACCGTCTAGGGATACTATTTGGTTTAATATATAGATTATTTCTATAAACGTAGTTTTTTTTATGATTAACAAGAGTATGTTAGTTTGCATATTATATTTTTTTTTTAAATTTCCCGAATATTATATCCACTGGAGATAAGATAATGTCAAAATTCATGATCAAATTAAACCATTTAGGAAAATGTTTCCATATCTTTTCAATTTTTTCACACTCGACAAAAATGTGAGTGATGGTTTTTACAAAGTTTCTTCAAAATGTACATTTGTCATTTTCTTGTATACCTATTTTTTAGATATTGATTGGTACTCAGAATTCTATGGATAATCCTATATTGTAACCAGATAAGTTTAGAGTCTTTAGCTATTTTAGAAGCTAAGGAATTGATATCTTGCCACAAATCACCTATATTTTCATCAAATAGGATTGATTCACATTTGATTTCGCTTTTTGTTTTTTTATGAAGTTGGGGAACAAACAATTGATAGAAATCCTTTGAAATAACTCTTTTACCCATGATAGTTTGGATGTGTTTTGGGCAGCCATGGTAGTAGCCGCAGTAACCAATATTTTGATTGTTTTCGAGAAATGTTTTAATAGACTTTATAATTCCTAAATATTTTTTAAAAGGAGGATTAATATTAAAATTTCTATTGAATTGGGCTAAATTAATTAGATTCCCTTCCTCGTCTAAGAAATCGTAGATAAATCTTATTCCCTTTTCGTACCACTCTTTGTAGTAGATAGGATTTCTGGAAATCGTAATTTGGTTATTATGCCACACGGGTTCATTAATTATTTCTTTGGAGTTCATTGTTTTCTGGCTAGCATGGAGCTTTGAAAACGTCTTTCCAAAATTGATTATTAGTTTCATAGTTCACCTCCTGACGATGTCAATTTCTCTAGGCTTATGGGCATAAAATCTTTTATAAGTTTTGTTCAGTTTTTTTTTATCCATGACTTATTAAGACTTTTTATGAAACAGTTTATATTTAGCATTCTTAATCCACCGTTTTCATACCCCTGTACTATTAATTTTCTCAAGATTCTATCTGTTTTGTTTTTTTATTTTTCACCCAAGTCAATTTTAATATAATTTGTTTTTTTTTATAATTTCCACCCAAGTCAATTTTAATTTCCACCCAAGTCAATTTTAATTTTCACCCGAGTCAATTTTAATTTTCACCCAAGTCATTTGTAATATAATTTCGATTCTGTTGAATTTCCACCCAGCGCGTGATGTCATCAACAAGGAAATTTGATCATATCACCCCAGTTCTCCAATTTCCAACACGGGCTGCTGGTCAAAAAAGATTTAAGGGTTACTTCCTTTGGGGTCCAAACACCAGAGGGTTCGAAGGCATAACCAAGGCCTATCCCCATGCCTACTTTGGGGCCCCTAGGCCTACGGGGAGGGGCAGGGTTTAGAAAAACGTGACCTGGAGAAACCATGTCTTGACAGGGGGTAGAAACAGGAATATGGGGTTTAAGGAGGGGTAGCCTAACCCCCCACCTTGGCTCCGTGGAGGGGGGGGAGGGTTGTCAAATCGAGTAGTGTTCTGATCCGACACCTTCCTATCCTTAATTCAAATTTTACGGGAGTACTTGAATAAAATCGGAACCCTTGGTCGATCCTGCTCATTTTGGTGTGCTCCATCCAAATTTCATGGACCTACTGCCCATAGGGGCTGGGTTAAGGGCTTTTTCTATGGGGCACCGAAATGACAAAATCGATTTTTTGCCGTTTTTGCCCATTTTTCATGTGGATTATTGTTACACCCGACCCTTCCAGAGGGCCGATTGACACCAAATTTTCAGGGCAGGTATTCCACCCAAACACCCATCTTTCGGCCAAACACAATTCCCAAAAATAAAATGTTGATTCCGACATCAAGTTAAAAAAATAGAGATGGAACTAGATGTTCGATTTTAATTTCGAGGCCGGAAATGGAGGGGGTAGGACCATTTTTAAAAGAAAAATCCGTCATAACAATGTATTTACTGTGGTCATGCAAAGGGGGCCTTTCAGACATTTTGATGAAAAAAAAAAATAACGATTTCCCCCACTTCCGCTAGTCGAGGATGAAATCTGAAAGAATTTCCAACCTCGGAACCTCCCAATGGGTTCATCTGGGTGTTTACATAACGAAATCGGGTGTTTTTTTGGTCCAAATTGGCGAAGTTTCTGAGTGATTGTCTGAAACGAGGGGCCATGTTTGCGGCCCTATATCTAGGCCCCAATGATTCAGAATCTATTTTTTTCTTTCTGATCAATAACCAGGCGTATTATCGCCCATTATTAAAATTTCAAGTCACTGGACACTACCACTGGGGCGCAGAAACGTCTCAAACATGGCTTTCCAAATGATCCGGAGTACTTCAAAGGCCATCATATATCGGTTCCTGTGGACACTACCACCGGGGCGGAGGAACGTCTCAAACATGGCTTTCCAAATCATCCGAATTACTTCAAAGGCCAACATTTCGGTTCCTTTGGGGCATGCAACTGTGCACCCTAGATTTTTGGGAGGGACATGGCCCGAGAGTTCAGAAAAGATTGTCGTTCGAATTTTTTGAAAAACAACAACCAAATGGAGGGAGGGGGGGGGTACAATGCGAGTAGGTGGCCAAAAGTAAAAAACAAATTATGCGTTTGCCCTCCCCCACCCCCCGGGAACACAACCCCATATCCCTCAAATCTTGCCATTACAATCCCCAGGCCCCAAAACTCTAATGTAAGGTGACCGGGAGTCGCCTTTTTGCTAACAAGCCATGCTCTCACGTTTTGTGATCGAGAGACAAAAAACCCTAACCCTTACCCTAACCCACAATCCACATATGACGTCATATGTACAAGACCGTCTTCGATCTTGCGTTCTCCGATGACATCATGCGCTGGGTGGAAATTCAACAGAATCGAAATTATATTACAATTGACTTGGGTGAAAATTATAAAAAACAAATCAAATTAAAATTGACGGGTGAAAATTATAAAAAACAAAATATATCAAAATTGACTTGGGTGGAAATGATAAAAAACAAATTAAATTAAAATTGACTCGGGTGGAAATTAAAATTGACTTGGGTGGAAATTAAAATTGACTTGAGTGAAAATTGTAAAAAACAAATTATATTAAAATTGACTTGGGTGAATATTATAAAAATCAAATTATATTATTTTTCATGTCCCTTATCAGCCATCGTAGTCTTGCCATTCCAGATATAATTAAAAATCATAGTCTCGATTTCCTTGGTAACTTCCTTCCTTGGAGTAGGTAGGCTAATAAAGAGATGTACCAGTTTAGGTATTAGGATATTTTTTCACTACTGTTATTTTCTCTATTACTCTTTAACCACATTACAATTAATCTTTTTATTTCCTAAATCGTTTGACTTGTCCTTGTATTCGTAGTAATAGAGCTCGTATTTTAAAGGTGACTTTTTACCAGTTTTTATGCTACAACTGACATAATTTACTACCCACTCCAAATTACTAGAAAGTTTACGAAATGCCTGGAAATAGTGTCTACGGCCGTCTGGTCCCCCCCCCCCCCCTGTCGAACGCTTCGCGCCTCCGGCGCTCGCGGACTCTAAAGAAATATATTTGCCGGGAAAATATGCTGCCCCCTCCCCCAAACAAGTTCGGCCTCGTACGCCTATGCTGGTCTGGTATTGTTTGTGCGTACTAGATCGCCAACTTCCGAGGACGAGTTTCGAAGCTGTCTCTGAAAAATTTCCCTAAAAAGGACTTTCCGGATCAGTGATACGCCAGTAGTAGAAGTTTCTTGTACATTCGATGGCGTATGCCTGGTTCGTGTGGTAGATGCAAGAGTTTCCTCCCCTTTGGTAATAACACTAGATTATCAGTAATCTCAATAACATCGTAAACCAAACCTTTGCCCAGAAAAGAGCTGCTATTACAATCACTGTATCTCTGTCCCTTTCGATCTTCTGTAGAGCCTGGGTAAATTTAATACACTGAAAGGAGGAAATATATAAAAATTATCCTTCCATTCTAATGAAAATGCATCAATGGCCATTGCATTCGTTTCTGGTCTTTAAGCTTCATATCTGTCAAATTGTGTATAAATGCGTGATACAAAGAGATTAATACCCGGAGCGTCTCCAGTGCACTTTGCAACAAAACACTGTTAAGTTTCCATTCTTTTTCTCGATGATCAACCCGAGATTCCCTGTCAGCTATAGTATTCTCCACACCAGGGACATGAGCTGCAGACAACCAAATTCCATGTGAAATACAGAATTCCCTAGATTTATCTTGTTAACGAATTACGTAATTGAGAATGACTGGTACCCATATGATTAATACAAGTAATGTCAGTCCATCATAACTCTTATATGTTTATTGTTAGTGTATCTTTGAAAGATTTTCACCCATTGACGTCACATATACGACGTCACATCCGTTGCCTTGTTATTTTATTGAGTAGCCGTAAATTATATGGATTCGATAATGGCAGCATTTGCCGCAACTATCAATTTCTGTACATTTGTCAATCGAATGTCTGCTCCTTTGAGAAATTTGCCCATATTGTCCCAAATGGGAGGATTAACTCTTGGAACACAAACATGATCTCAATTTCTAGGTGTGGGATATTTTTCCGCATTTACCTTCAATTTTGAGAAAACCATCTTTGTGTCAAATCTCTTATTCACAAATTGAGCCAATTTCTCGTGTACTTTCGATTCGGTATTTCCAGTATCTTTGAATTCTTCGTGGTCATAGTCATTATCGAAATAACTATCAAACTTATTACTAGTTTTCTTCCCGACCGTGTCATTTTCTTAGTCGGAAATATCATGGATTTTTGGGCATTTTGCTTGTGGAGTCATTGCTCGAAGAAACTCATTTTCATCTTCAGAATCAAGACAGTTATGACTAGTAATTGTAGCTACAGGTGTGCGTTTCTTAGGGTTCGGTGATGAAGGAAAGGTCATTTTATTTCGTAAACGCCTCGTTCATTCCCTTCAGAAATATAGCAATGTCAGTTTTGCTGGCCTCAATGTTAGCCATTTTCTGAATTCCAGTCTAGCTTTGCTCGATCAATTCTACTGCATAACCTTTAGAAGTACATGGTAATGGTGGTTCAACCAAAGTTATACATTTTCTCTTGTCATCTTCTGAGGAATCCAAAATTACCGAGTCGGAAATTCCTACTTTGATGACAAGTAGTTTGACTTTATGATTATAGACTTTCGTCGGAGACCTCGATTCAACCATTTGACTGTAGTCACGATGTTAATCGAGAATTCCTCGAAATTCAACAACAAAAGTTAATAATTTGTTGTTTACCTAGGCTTATTAAGTTCGGTAAACTAAATATTACTAAAATTGAACACGTGTTAGATTCTAACACTAGAAGACGCGAGAAGTACGTCCGCAAGACCCGCCAGCAAAAAGCACACTGAAGACTGATGGATTGAGCGCTTGTCACGTGACTATGACGAGGTAGAATTGTATAATACCTATCTATCCCTTCTTTAATAAATACATTTCGATAGTTGAATAATATCTATCTGTTCCTATGGTATTAGTTTTAATCCTTTTAGCGTTGTTTTATCTGGATTATCGCCATTATATTGTTGATATAATTACACTTTAACTTAGGGTGGGGGGAATCACGTGGCTACGTGGGTAAGACGCTGGCTCGCTAGCCTGGAGGTCGGGTCCCTGCATTGGCCTAGAAAATTCATCTAGATTTTCCGACGTGGTTTTTTTTTGTGAGTGATGCAGAGCGGAGGGCCTGACAAGGACAGCTGTCTAGTCGTTCGGATGGGACGAAAACCGAGGCCTGTGTACACATTGGCTTGCACGTAAGAGATCCCTCTGCAGATGGAATTCGATATAAGAGTAGGTCGTAGCGCCGCTGTCCGGGCAAAATTCCCTCATAGCACACTGTCTTGCGTATGCACGTCTTCCATTAGCCCAGGTTAGGTGCAGAAGAGTAGGACGTTAAACCCCATTTCAATTTATTTAACTTGGGGTAAGAATGCTTGATAGAAATGAAGGTCAAGGATAGAGATTATATTAAAGGTCAAGTGGAGTCTGTAATGGTAGCAGTCGAAAATTGTGGTATCGCCAATGTTATTAGTTGTCAAGATCATCGTCTACTAAATTTTGTCAATATTTTGAAATCTAGAGTTTACTGAGTTCCTGTAAATAAGTCATTTAGTCAGTATGTATCAGAAGCTGGGGCGTTAAGTTCATTCGAATTTTGAGACATGGAAACGACAACTAGATGTTTATGAATATGATAAGGGTGTTCTAATATGTAGCGACAGACTGGGGAACTCACAACTTACCAATTCTTGCTAATTTCCTGCTCTGTTAGATCCCAGTCATTATCTTAAAAGTCTGGTAGTCATCAACGGCATTAGGTAGGTTTTACATAATGGTATTTACATCAGTTGCTATAGACAGGTTTTACATAATGGTATTAAAGAAACGTTAACTGAGCTGAGATTAAAGTATTGGATAATTCGTGGAAGACAGTACGTCAGAAAACTTATTTATCAATGTGTAACCTGTTGAAAATATGGAGGTATCAACCACCATCAACGCCATCACTACCTGACTTCAAAGGAATCGTCACCATTCGCCTATGTCGGAGAGGACTTTGCAGGCCCATAGTTTGTCAAGACCAATGGTACAACAGAACAAAACAAGGTGTGGCTATGTCTATTCACCTGTTGTTCATCCCGTGCCGTTCATATTGATTGTTGTTCAAGATTTGTTTACTTCCAGAGATTCACAGCTAGAAGAGGTTATCCAGTTCTATCAGATAATGTGGAAAAGGTCCATTGATGGGGAGGTATTTTTGAAAGAATGATACAATCGGTTAAGAGATATCTGAAGAAGATTATGTGTTTCATGTGTTTGTTTTATGATTATTGGATAGATCTTTAATATACTTGTGAGAGATAAGCCAGGGAATGGTCTGTGTAGGAGAACTTGAGACGAGGTTTATACTGAATTATGGGGAGATATCTGTAGTATATTATTAGAGAAGAAAACAAAACCAAATTTAAATATAATCCATATCCGTGACAATTTTTCGGGGAACAAGGTTTGACGATAGTTGCTGATAGAAGAGACCCTAGTGAAGATATTTGTAGTCTGCCACCTATGAAAACGACGGGCTAAGTTCAGGAGAATAGAAAATCCAAGATGGCGGCAAACGAAATGAAATACAATGGGGTTTAGCGTCCTACTGTTCTGGTCCGACTGAACCAACGAAGAAGGTCATATGTCTTGCAGTGTGCTGTGAGGAATATTTTTGCCATCACAACGGAACTATGGCCTACTCTTATATCGAATTCCAAACGCCATGGGATCTTTTACGTGCACGCCAATGAGTACATGAGATCTTGGTTTATAGTCCCAACCGAACAACTATACGTTGTCCCTTACCAGGCCCTCGGTCCTGATGAACGTTCTCGGCCAACGCAGGGACTGAACACGTGACATCCAGATTAACGCGCCAACGTGGCTTTATTAACATTTGGGCAGCAAGAAATTGTCTGAATTGGGCTTTATAAACATTGTTGATGAAAATAACCCATGTGTTATATGCCATTGTTGGTCGATGGACTCATTTATGATAGTTTCCAATTCATCTCACAAACAGTTGATCCAATATGGCAGTCAAAATCCAGAATGGCGGCAGCGATTGGCGTGAAAAGTATTCTTTCAAAACCAATAACAATATACACGTTTGATATTTTGTTTCAGGAGCTGGTTTGGATGCTTTATGATGCATATTGGACGTACCTTCCTCTGCGTGCTCAGCCTAGCCTAGTATTTACGGTAATAGTGTTGGGTTTTTTTTGTTTTGTATATTATATAATATTTCTTTAATATATATTAAAATGTTATTTTCTAATATAAATGTAACAATTATTATCGTGATAAATATATAGTTTTTTGGTGCTAGGAATATGTTTGCTAACTTTATTTCGAATCCGGGTGCTGGAATACAGGTGAGTATGGAAGCCTATTGCGGCCATTTCAGAATCTCGACATTTCGCGGCGAGAAGTCGAGGGCGAGAACACGAGGGACACCAGAGGAGAGGGGGGGGGGTCCTGGAGAGACCTGGGGAGAAGTCATTTCCCTCCCAGACTATGGGAGTCTGCCCTCAGACCCCGGGACGAGTTAGGTTTTCTGAGACCTAGGGGGAACATCTTTAGTTAGACATCTTCTGATCCAACCACACTATGTTATGATGCAGTAATAAAACATCTGTTTAATAAAAAGAGTTATAAGTTATGTTACACAATCTTTATTATATAGACTAGATGGTTGGATTATATGAAGCTGTCGTCTCATTAGGCGCTCAAATCTCCATGTTTTTCGATATTTTGCCTTTTAAGGACTCTTTTCCAACCAATGTGTTTTAGTAAAGTGACTCCGGGTTACCCCAAATATACGCCAAATGACGTTATGGACTATTTGTCTTTCAAAACTTTTCCAGCCTGTTGCGACGTATGAGCCAGTGAAGCAGGGTGGTTGTCATGGGAATAATCCAGCTGGTAAAATAAAGAGCTCGAAATCAAATAGAACACTAATTTTACTTTTCTGTTTATTGAATTCCACGAATTTCTACCGAATGGAATAAAACATTTTGTCTGCTTTGTGTGACATTTTTCGAGCATTAATTATTATTTGTGAATGAAGATCCAAAGATTGGGAGTCAGATTGGCAAAGAGTGAGATTTCGGCTGCAAAACCGTTGGATAACTTGAAAGAGAGAGAGAGAGAAATGGGGTTTAACGTCCACTCAACACAACCAGGTCATTTCGGGACTAACATATGGTTTCAATTTTATTTCAATAATTCGCTTGCGCGTAGGGGTCTTTAGTCGTGGGAGGAAACCAGAGTGCCCGGAGGAAACCCACGAGGTTGAGAAGGCGCCCCTATCTCCATGCCACATACGCTCACACCAGGGCTCGAAACCACAGCCGCAAGCCAGAGGTGACCGGCAAGCTAGAGGTCGAAGTGCGGCACTCTAGACCACTAGGCCATCCCAACCCCCCTGGATAACTTGAAAGTTGCTTGAGGTCCACATCCCACGACGACCAGCTTTGACGACCTGGGCTCCATTGATTAAACGATTAGATGTTTCAGGACAGCCACCTAAGTTAATCCTTCTTATAGCAATTTTCTTTTTATCACAAATGTCAAATTCTAACAAGACATGTATTTTCACATTATTAGACATATCCAATACACTTTTTTTCAATTATGGTTCCTAAATTGGGAGTTTAGGTTTGTGTGTGTGGGGGGGGGGCTCACATATGTTGTCACCATGCTGCGCTGGATGGCGGCAGGGACCCACATCTGATGCCACTGTGCACACATGGATGGAAATGAAGACAAAAGGAGATATCAAAAATGTAAATTACTTATCGTTCTCAAATGTAACATTGACATTCTGTGAACTTGATCAACAATTTTATCAACTTTCAGCAGTGTGTGGATGTTTGGCCAATCCAAACAGAGGACATTGCACTAACATGACTAATGTCTGGTTCTCTGAACTTGAGGAGAAACTACAACAAAGAGATTTTCTCTGTCCCACAAGCAAAACATATACCAGGACAGCGGTAGGCTCCACCTATCTTATCTGTGTTTATGACAGTCATAGTCAGTGCCGGACTAGTGGACCGAAGGCCCACCTGCCAGGTCATTGACCAAGGCCCACACAAGTATATGGCATGGATGTATGAAACACAGACGACATTAATGCAGATTATATTTATTCTTCTACATAGCATTCAAACATGTGGAGCCATCATACTATTTATTCTATTACGTCACAACCGGAATACAGATACTAATAATAATTGTAGTTATCTCCCTTACATCATTATATAATAATACATCAAGACACCACAAAGTACGCGCAGAAAAAGTCCTAGCATCCGAGGGGGCATAGGTTTGTCTACCCCCAGGAAAATTTAGAAAATTGACAAGCGCAAACCCATTAAGACACCACATTTCCCCCCTCCTGAAGAAATGCTCTTTTCCAACATGAAAATAAGACAGTGTATTATCTATTTCTTATGAACAACATAATCTTTAAACCAAACAGGGTTTGATCTTACTCTTGTACTTGATCTAACTCTTGATGGATTATTAACATTTGAATCATTTGGAACATTGGGTGGAACAAATGGTAAATTATTCGGATTAACATTATTTCTATTAATAGCATTATCAGGTGGATCAAAATACATATGAACACCATTTTCCCCCTCCGTTTTAAAATAATTCCCATAGAAAGGTGAAATATATTTAACATTCCATCTCTGACCATTATCTAAAATATATGTGTAAGAACCAATCTTAGATCGAATACGAACTGGATCTGTATATTTCAAATGACCTTTTGGAACATACCAAGGTTTCTTTATGCGAACCATATCACCCATTTTAAAATCTCTTGAAAGAATATCTTTACGTTTATCAGTGTAAGCTTTTCTTAGGTTTTGCTTATGACTAACTCTATCATTAATTTCATAATCAGACAAAGGAGTAGGAGGTTGTGTAACAAATGGGATATCTAATAAAGTTCTCATATGTCTACCATGTAATACAATAGATGGGGATTCACCAGCAGTACAGTGGCGACTGGAACGATAGGTACCTAAGAATTCTGTAACAGCAGTACTAACATTCTTATGTTCAAAACGAGCTGCCTGAATAACTTCAGAAAGAATTCTATTAAAGTGTTCAATTTCAGAATTCCCTTCCGGGCAATACACGGAAGAAAAGCGGTGAATACCCCTTTTTCTCATGAATTCTTTAAATTCGTAGGAGGTAAACTGAGGACCATTGTCTGTAACAATTTCGTCAGGATAACCCTCACGACTAAAAATACGAATAAGAAAATCAATAGTAGTAGATGTAGTGATATTTGAAGTAAAAGCTAATTCGGGCCACTTACTACGATAGTCAATTAATGCAATAACAAATCGTTCATGAGCAGGCGCGGAATAATCAGGTCCAACGAAATCTAAACCAAGTTTGGACCAAGGTTTATCTGGAATGCGAACCGGTATCATTGGTGAAGAACGCGTTTTAGCGGACTTATCATTAAATTGGCAAGTTTGACAACTTTTCATAGTTTCCACCAATACAAATCGCGGAGTCTTTGTTTGGTTTTAACAATTCCTGGGTAATCGGTATGCGCTAAATGAATCAAGCGGTTTTGAAGATCACCAGGAACGACAACACGTGTACCACGAAATACTAATTTATTATGAAAAGATAATTCATCGCGAAATCGAAAATAAGGACGCGTTTTACTTTCGCAATCAGTAGCTTGGATGATTTCTTCTGATTTTATAACAGTATCAATGTCCGTAAGTTGGATTTGACAAACTGCGTCACAATCTTCAATAATTGCGTGTGTAGTAGTAGGAAGCGGTAATCGACTCAAGGCGTCGGCAACTTTATTTTGTGAACCCGGTTTGAATTCAACGGTATAATCGTAATGTAGTAAGCGAGTATTCCAACGAGCAATACGCATTGGTTTATGACCATGCCCCATTGTCGTTAACAAGGTAGTAAGCGCGCTATGGTCAGTACGCAAAACAAATTTTCTACCCCAAAGGTAGGTATGCCACTTTTCGACGGCCCAGACGCAGGCTAATGCTTCACGTTCACCGACAGAATAATTTTTCTCGGCGGAAGTTAGACTACGTGACGCGCAAGCGACTAAATACTCGGAAGTATGTCTGTACTGTGTAAGTACAGCTCCTAAACCAGAGGCACTAGCGACAGTTGTAACGACGACTGGAAGTAATGGATCAAATAAGGCTAATACTGGACATCTGTAAATGCACGATGAGCTTCGATAATCCAAGTAAATTTATCAAGTTGAATAACTTCGCGTACTGGTTGAATAACAATGGCGATTTTTTTACAAATTTGGAATAATATCCGGCTAAACCAAGAAATGAACGGCATTGTTCGGATGACGTAGGGACAGGTGCATCGCGAATGGCTTGAACAAGTTCAGGGTTAGGACAAATACCCTGGGCATCAATTACGTATCCAAGAACATGTAATTTAGAAACGTTAAATTGGCATTTATTGTTCAAAGTAATTCCTGAATTTCGGAGTTTAGTTTAAACTTGGCGGAGATTAGTATCATGTTCGGCTTGTGTACGTCCGAATACAATGATATCATCGATGAAAGAAATTACTCCATTTAAATCGCGTAAAATCAATGACATCGTTTTCTGAAAATAAGCTGGCGCGGACGCCAAACCAAAACATACTCGTTTGAAACGAAATAAACCGTCATGCGTTATAAAGGCGGTTAAATCACGTATCCTCATGTAAACTTAACTGATGATAGGCACTTTTAAGATCAATGCGCGAAAATACTGTAGCACCATGCATTTCACTTATGATTTCGTCAATGTTTGGAAGTGGATGTTTATCGACAACGATAGATTCGTTTGGTTTCCGTAGGTCAACACAAACACGAATGTCACCGGATTTACGATAGGCGACTACAATGGGCGAAATCCATTCAGATGCGTCAATACATTCGATAATATCGGCACGTCCTAATTCACGAATACGTTGCGAAACAGCTTCACGAACAGCAAATGGCAAGCGACGTAGCTTTTGCTGAACAGGTTTAACATCAGGTTTAACCTTAACCTTATGTACAAAATCTTTAACATTACCCAGGTTATTACTAAATAATTCTTGAAAAACAATAACATTTGGATCATTAGATGTACAATTTGCAAAAACATTACAATTTTTAACAACATTATCATTGTCTTCATGAGGAATGACATCGGTTGTAACTGAGCTCATGTCAATAACAGTATTTGGACATCTAGAAGACTGGGTAGTACAATTACATGTTAATGTAGAACCATCAATATCAATATTAATATATTAAGGCTTGGATAATATCTTTACCTAGCAAATTTGTACCATTCTCGACAATATAAAATATACTTTCTGAACTTTTACTATTATATTCTATAATTGTGCGAAAAATACCAAGTATTTTAATGGAATGCGAAGTGTAACTTCTAATAGAGGTTGCAGCACAAGATTCAATAGATTGTCTGATATAAGACTTGTCAAACGTATTCAAATTCATTATGGAAACATCAGAAGCAGTATCTACGGTCATTTGATGAGTAATGAGTTGATGAATACTGTACACTCAACACTGCGTTTCTCGGAACTGCTGGAATCAGTGGATAAAACCTGAATTCCATCTTCAGTAGTAGATGAAACGGTAGAGTCATCGATCTGGATCAGGTTGACACGGGGATGTTTACATACGTTGGCGTAATGTCCTCTCCGGTCACATCTTTGACAAGTAGCAGTCCTGCCTTGACACTTTGGATAATTTGCAAGGTGATGTGGTGAACCACAGCGATAACAAAAAGTACTGGAAGATTCGGATTTA
Organism: Patella ulyssiponensis; assembly: GCA_963678685.1. Taxonomy (NCBI): domain Eukaryota; kingdom Metazoa; phylum Mollusca; class Gastropoda; family Patellidae; genus Patella; species Patella ulyssiponensis. Next base: position 2,542,256 of record OY783226.1, read on the forward strand.
CCATGTGGAGTGTACTGGGCAGGAGCAGATGGAAACTGTCGTGATTTATGTTGAAAGTCTGTAGATTTCTTCACTCTTCTATCTATCTTGGCACAATTTGGTTGGACGGATGGTGGAGTGTATTGTTGACTTGATCGATTAAAAGATTTAGCTTCACGCACCGCTGTCTCAACATGTGTAGCTAGTTCTATCGCCCTTGGAAGCGGAACATCAAACTCCATGAGTAGGCGTTCACGTATACGTGACGAATTCGTTTTCTCTACTAACTGGTCTCGTATGTTCTCATCACACTGTGCACCAAATAAGCAGTTGGATGAAAGGTCACGAAGTGTAGCAACATATGCAAGAACGGACTCTCCGGGCAGTTGAGCTCGGTCTCGGAAACGATAACGTTCTGCGACAATGTTGATTCTTGGTCGAAAATAATGACGTAATATGTTGAGGCTATATGTATGTAGACGTCTGCGTTATAACTTTCATGATCGCCTGGAAAATCTGGCAGTGTATAAAATATTCTCTGAGCTTCGGCACCAATAGAATGTAATAAAATTGCTTGCTTACGTTCAGAATTCAAAGTGTCGGATCCAGATACTAATAATAATTGTAGTTATCTCCCTTACATCATTATATAATAATACATCAGGACACCACAAAGTATGCGCAGAAAAAGTTCTAGCATCCGAGGGGGGCATGGGTTTGTCTACCCCCAGGAAAATTTTGAAAATTGACAAGCGCAAACCCATTTTGGAAGCATTTCAGACCAAAGCAGAAGACGGCACATTTTTGATTTCCTTATACAATTAGATAAAAGCCACCTACTTCCATTTGGAGGGGGGGGGGCTGACATGTTGATCCTACACCAGACTATGACAGGGCCATCTATCAGCGATAAAATAAACTAAAGATGGCACCGTTTGTGACCAGCATGTAGTTAGAGGGGTAAATTTGGTGTAAAATTAGTGTTTTATTACAGCTCGGGCACTTTTGTTAGCCACCTAGATTTAATCATTTCTGTTTTGTTTTTACTTTACCTGTCTGCCTATGCACGAGGGAGAGGGATAAACAGGGTTTAAACCAGGTCATTTCGGGACTAACATATGATTAAATTTTATATCAATAATTTGTTTGCCCGTATGGGTCTTTATCAGTGAGAGGAAACCGGAAAACTAGGAGAAAACCAACGAGGTTACACAGGTGACCTTACTCTTTGTGACGTGCAAGTGGGGAATCGAAAGCATGCCACTGGACGCGTTTGACCATCTAACCGCCCTGCCATGGGGTCATCAGAGGACGAACACTATCCAATTGTCAAGGGTTCTTTTACGTGCCCACCTATTTGTACACGGGACCTTGATTTTTTTTTATCCCATCCAAACAACTAAACCTCTAGACACTGTCCTTGCCAGGCCCTGCGTCCTGCACCACTGTTTTAACAGATTCTTTTTCGAATATTTGCTATAAAGCATTGATGTCATTAGAGGACAAAAAAAATCTATACTCGGCATTCCATAACCTTCCGTCCCATAGTCATAGGCTGTGGTTTTGAATGGATTTGTGGTTTTGAATATATATTTATTGTATAAAGGGGTGACGAATCCTATAAATATTCAGTTTTGGGACATTCTGTTCCCGAGTCACCCTTCTTTTTCCGAACAAAACAGGATAAAGGTCAGATTTCTTGAAGTCATCCTTGTCAAATTTGTTCAACATTAAAGTTGTTTTCCTTTCGGATAAGAAGCTGTCAAGACATGGCTGTTGTGTGGACGTATTTCCTATAATAATACAGATAATTAAAATAAAACCCAACCCCTGGCCCAATTCAAATGAAATCAGGTTTAGCGGTGCACTGTTCTGTCCGGAAAGCAGCGTTTTTTGTCCCACCCGAATGACCAGACACTGTTCCTTCCCATTAGAATCGAACCCTGATAAGTAGGCCCTAAACAAAGGTTCTCGGATGAAACATTTCGTACCAGCGTTATCTAAACTAGAAAACCACAGTTGTACAATGAGAATACAAGGGGGGTTGGGATGGCCTAGAATGCCGCGCTTCGACCACTAGCTCGCGGCTGTGGTTTCGAGCCATGGTGTGAGCGTATTTGGCATGGAGATAGGGGCGCCTTCTCAACCTCGTGGGTTTCCTCCGGGCACTCCGGTTTCCTCCCACTGCTAAAGACTCCTACGCGCAAGCGAACTATTAAACCATATGTTAGTCCCGAAATGACCTAGTTTGTGTTGAGTGGACGTTAAACCCCATTTCTCTCTCACAACGAGAATACTAAGCCTGATCTTCACCTGTGCGGCTGACAAGTAGATAGGATGGTATGAAAAACCGAGCTCCAGACTTGAATACAGTGGCAAGCACGTAAACCGACTGCTGACTTTCATTTAGCAAGGTTTATTTCTATGGTTTTATGGGCAAAGAATGTAAGGAAGGAGAATTTTGCCCAGACAGTGGCCTTTCCATGAACCTCTTCCACGATTTCCAATTGTCAATGGTTCTTTTACATGCACACCAATATGTACACAGATGGATGTCGGTTTTTCATGATATATAAATGATGTAAAAACAATATTACATTTGTTTATTAACTAATAAATACTATTTATAATTTGTGAAATAGATGTCAAAATTATAGACAAGGTCGACCCCAAGCAACATGGCAATAACTCGAGGTTATGTCATGACATGAATAACAAAAATATACATTTAGTGAATCATTCTAGAATATATTGAATATGAATGTCCGGCGTGGTGGGAAATAACGTTCGTAAAACCTTAAGGTCCTTGACGTCGCACATTGGCTAACCCGGTGATAATGCCGCCATACTCTGCCGACTAATGATGATATTTGTAACATTAACATGTATGACCAAGTTCCATCACAGACACGATTCTCACCTTTCTAACTAGTTAAAAGGTTGTGATTATACGGTAGTTGTTATAAAGGCATGATATTATGGACAGGTTGATTTAATTAAATTATTTACATCTGAATGAGTAATATATTGAAGATAGGTAAAAACACTAAATAATAAAAAGTTCTTGTATATGTAAAAGCCACTTTATAATACAGTTTTAAAATAATAAAAAAATCTTGTATATGTAAAATCACTTTAAAACACATTTTTAAAATTACTGTCGTGAGAAGAGAGGGCGGGTCATCTTCTCACTTTGTCATAATGAAAACAAGTTAAAATAGGAAATCCAGCTGTTTGATGTCATCCCAGCCGATTGAAAAAACCCTGTGGGAAAAACAATTTGCTGTTTAATGTGGAAAAGCGAAGTTCTCGCAGTAAAAACCACATAGCTGGATCCGTGGAGTATTTACAGATAAAATGTCCGTGTGGTTCGTTCTTTTCATATAATAAAAGTTAGTTAAAAAGTCCTTTGACACAGATCACATATAATACAGTTAGCACCCTTTATATAGGAATATTAGAGTGTCACGTGACCTTATCAACCAATGAATAATTGTCCTTTTTCTGACTGTCGACACTTCTTTGACGAGGAATAATTTGAGATGTACAACAAAAAGACTGATTATAAACAGATAAAATGGACAATAACTATTGAACCGAGTAATTTTATCAAATGAGACCATACGTAACTATTCAAGACGTAATAGGTAACAATATAATCCAGTTGAACTACGTCAACCCTGGCCATAAAACATAATTATTATAACAACCAAGATGATGTACAATAAGCATTATCTTTGTTTAGCTTGTTTATGTGCCCATCTATTCTCCATTACTTCAGCTGACACTTTCCATTTTTCATGATAAATTCGTTTATCACAGGAAGGACATTTTTTTATCTCCTGAAAAAAACAAAACAAAACAAACAAACATAAGCTACGTCTTTAAAAACCCGTCCATGAAATTCCAACTCTGTTACGGCTCTATTAAGTGCACGACAATGTGTACAATATGGAGCATTGCGTTTCTGACTCAGTCAAATAAGAGAATACACTTTTTATTTTCATTCAACTATGATCTAAAGTGAGATATGGTAAGCAGGATTATAACCATACCATTTAACCAGGATTATAGCCATACTATTTAACCAGGATTATAACCATACCATTTAACCAGGATTATAACTATATGGTATAAAATTGGGTTTGAAGTTTTAGTTTTCTTCACCAACTGAGGTAATAAAGACGGTCGCCAAAACTCCCAGTAGTATTATAAATATATACCTATAAATGGAGGTGTTTTCATGTACGTATCTAAACAACCATTATGAAACAGATGACCACAATAAACTCTCTCTATTTGATTTTTACGACCTTTCAGTTGATTCTGAAATAAAATATTTTTCACACATTATCTAATTGTTCATAGCTTAATCCATGCTAAAATGTAACAGCACTCAAATTGATTATTTTACATTTAATTTAATTAAGAAAATAAAATTAGAATATTAACAGTGGTATAATTTCACGGATTTAATAGTTTTTGTGTTTCCATGGAAACAAATAGTACTTTTTGGTATACAAGGGTGCAGCATTATATCTATAACTATAAAGGGCTGCATCCTAGATTAAAGCATTATTAATATTATACAGTCTGTAAAGTTTGTTGTTAGAGAATTAATACTTTTTGGTTATTAGACAATAAAATATAAAAAACTCATTACCTTAGGACCTTCACCTAAAAAATGTTTTTTTACACAGTGGACAGTTTTCTAGTGGAAATAATTACAAACAACTTTTAATGAGGGTTTATGTTCGTCGAATGTAGCAGCTCTGAAAAACATAAACAAAATAGAGAGAATATAATTTACAAGACGCTAAAAACTCATCACGGTATTGTTTATACAATTTTTAACACGATTCCAATTTTCTAGATATCTTTTATACAATTTCTAATATTATTCTAATTTTAGAAATATTTTGTAGTGTTTTTACACATAACAACTATTAATTTATTGTATTTTAAGGTTCAATTCTTACAAAATATAATCCTATTTCTATATCATCCAGAAAGGATAACAACACACGTTTATTTTTTAAAATATTCCTATAATAAAATCGTAAATGATTCATCTCCCCTTAAACCAGAATTTAAAACATGTCTGCCTTATACATCACTCAATAAAAACAATTGACAAATATTTCTAAATAATATAGTAAATCTCGACTTAAACCAGAATTTAAAACTTATCGCATTACACAAAAAAAATATTCTAAATAAAATCTACTTGCATGTGATTACTGGTAAACAACAACAAATATAAACAAAGAAATCTGGAGAGATATATTCTAGAAATCAAATAGGCTTTAATCATTTAACACGTTGTCTTGACATGATAAAAGTGGATGTCAATTAATAAAATGAAAAATAAATCAGTTTTTCTTACCTTCTATTGTAAATATATTATTTCCTGAATTAAGTTGGGGTTAAGGTTGACTTTCCTGACCACCAAAACATCACATGAGTTGATTTTCTATTCATGTTATTCAACCTGGTAATACTACTTTCAATTTGTTTATAAATAGATTTAACCTGTGACGTAATAACCCGTTATGACGTTGTAATCACGTGTTACTAGTTTTAATGGCTGGTAGGTAGCCAGTTTGAGTACAGAATGTTGTCGATAATTGACAGAAAATGGTTTATAACAAATCTTTAAATTTACATCAAAATAAAACAAAACATTTTAATTTAGTTGTAATATAATTATTAACTAGTAAAATAAATATGTTGTATGATTATTTATATTCTATTTATCAAGGCCTAATTCACGCAAATATGTTTCACATTCTCTACTAAACCAACAAGCCCAGTCTAATAAACTAAAACCTCTATTATCCTTTACATCCAACCTGGCACCAGTAGAGACAAGGAGTTTCACCCTCTCTACTGGTTGATAGTTAGACCTGACACAATCAAATAAAGGTGTATTATTATCATCATCTCTAGCATCTTTATCAAGGCCTTGTTCCAATAGGTATTTAATACACTCTATTGTACTAGTCAGACAAGCCTCGTGTAATAAACTACGACCATCTTTATTCTTGACATCTAACATGGCACCAGTAGAGACGAGGAGTTTCATCTTCTCTACTGGTTGATAGTCAGATATGGCACAATGAAATAAAGGTGGTCGTCCCCACCAGTCACGAATATTGAAATCTTTATTATGAAGTATTAAATTGTTGACTTCATCAAGTGTACCATGTCGACAAGTATCACATATTGATCTCACGTCCATTGTATTGTTATAGGTTGTTTTATCATCTGAAATTATATAATATTTATATTAGTTGATTACCTGTTCACCGTTCTGGTGGTGGTTAAAAACCCAGGCCATCTTTAAACTAGATTATCTTTGTTGTCTGAACGAACAGGTGGGGTAAATAAACCAGTTTTAAAACAACTTAAGTCATGATCTAAGCTGGTTTATGGCGGCCATCAGACTTCAGTTAGCTGTGTGCCGGTAAATTTCCGTATTATTTGTGGTAATTTGTGGTTTCAGGTAGGATATACACCCGAGTTATTTTAATTATAGTTTTAATCCTTGACCTTGTGGTTTCAGGTAGGATATACGAAATGAAATTAAAATGAAATGAAATGGGGTTTAACGTCCTACTCTTCTGCACCTGACCTGGGCTAATGGAAGATATGCATACGCCATACCGTGTACTATGAGGGAAATTTTTGCCCGGGCAGTGGCACTACGGCCTACTCTTATCGAATTCCAACTGCCAAGGGATCTTTTACGTTCATGCCAATGTGTACACGGGACCTCGTTTTTTCGTCCCATCCGAACGACTAGACAACTGTCCTTGTCAGACGCTCCTTCTGCATCACTGACAAGGGGAAACCACGCCGGAAAATCGAGACAAACTTTCTCGGCCAATGCAGGGATCGAACACCCGACCTCCAGACAAGCGAGCCAGCGCCTTACCCACTTAGCCGCCGTGATTTCCAGGTAGGATATACACCCGAGTTATTTTAATTTGTCACAACATTTGAAGATATACAACCCGGGCTTAAAACACTTTCACTAGAAAATTACTTGCCATTTCTTCACTTATTAATTAAAATGAGTAAAACGTAATGACATACCTGGAATTGTCATCTCTTTGTTTTCTTCATCTACTAAGTGATCATATTTATCATCAGTATCTGTAATAGAAACATATATTAGTAAGTACAGAAGAATCGTACCATATATAAACAAAAATAGGTTGCCAGGCAACGAAACATACGCACACTAACGTGACTAAGGGCGGATCTAAAGAACATGGATAGGAGGGGGCGCACGGGAGGCGAAGTCGCAGGGTGGAAACAACGAAGGTGCGAAGGGCTCAACAGGGGTGCCTGTGACCACCCGTAGAATATTTCGGAAACAAATAGCCCGAAAATGCCATTTTTCCAGTGACCTAAGACAAGAATCGGGTTCTAAAGTGCGTCCAGTGGATCGACATGAGGGGCGGGGGGGGGGGGGGGTCGGGGCGCCTCGTTCGCCCCACCCCCCTAATCCGCCCTTTACACACAGCAGCTAAGTCGTCCGGGCAGACATATTTTTGTGTCGCTAATTAAAACATTTAGCCTAGGCTAGAGAATAGATAGGCTAATTTTACATGTGAAAAACGGACAATACCGGGCATAACTCTACATTCCTAATAAGTAATTAAATAATAAATTGTGAACGACGGATGGATTGATGGACGGACAGGAATACGACCACTTTACCATGTAGCCTACAACTGGGGCAAACCTGTCTTCACCACATTCTTCTGCTAAATGAAACTCTTGTTAGCTGTCGTCTGCTGAATGACGTCACTTGACGACGATCGACCGCTAACGACGTAATTAAATTAGAACGTTGAACACATTAACGCCATGTGCTTTTTTTCAATAAACGAAAAGTTATCGCTGAACAGATCAGCCGTTTTTAAAAATATGTATTTCCACTGCTTTCTTGATTTCTTACCACTCTGGAGTCATATAGGCCTTGTCTAAATAGAGGGGGCGGATTGTCGGATTCCCCTTGGAGTTTGGAGACAGGACGCAAAGCATTGTCCAAAAAATAAATCAATATCCTTCCTAGACATTTCTTCGTTGAAATTTTTGTTGGACCTAGAAATGTGTTGGGAAAATCTAACAGCCAACATAAATAATAATTATTTCATACGTAGACCTATACACATAACATACGTGATTGTTTAAGACTATTTGAAGGCCAGATCGACTTTTACCTGACAATTAAAATAAAATACAATTTAGCTTGATTTGTTTGATTGGTCAGTTGTAAATATTCATTGTTCGAATCAGATTATATTATTTTTGAATATTGCGGTCACCATTAGCCTATATGAGTCCAACCGTATATTTTTTATTTGAGCAATCTTTTAGTAGGCTACCAAAGGACTGTATTATAGAACCAATGTATTAAATACGATGTTGCTTAGCTACACCGTCGTGGCTAAAGCTTCGTAGACAAGCTGTAAAATATCAAGTTACTGGAAAATTTTGTGACCACTGCAGGACCCTTTTGCTGACAAAAATGTGAGAAATATTGATTCAAGGGAGATAACTACATATTGTAGGCCTATTGACGATAAATAATCCATGAAACTCGTGATTTATGATACTTGATTGTTTCTATTGTTTTATTTTACAGCGAATCTCATTTAGGTCTACTCAGTCTCTCTGCCAGAAGAATTTATATAGATCAGATGTTGAAAGATGTTATACATGATTTATTGTTGAAATGTTGAAAAATAATAAAACTTGAATATTTTGTGAGATCTCGAAATTTTGTTGACTTTATGCGAAAAAAAAAAATAATGAAATTAATAGATGCCTATCGGAATGTGCATGATTGCACGTAATCGTATTAACAAAATATCAAGTCAATGATCACCACTCTAAGTATATGTGTTCTATTACAGAACATACTTTACTGTTACTGAGAACACTATTTTTGTAACAGATTGAGAACACTGGGGACGCGTCCGTTTGGCAAAGTGGTCTGTGCAGAACACATACTGTTCTAGGTTAGAACACGTACTGTTCTAGGTTAGAACACATACGGTATTAGGTTAGAACACATACTGTTCTAGTTTAGAACATTGTCTAAGCGTTCTGAAAGAGTCTGTGAGAACACCAAAACAGTGTGCGTTCAAATGTAACAGATTGAGAACACTTCTAGAATACCAACATGCATTTTAGGTATGAAAAGAAAATACAAAAATAATACGTATGTTCACCCAAGCATTGTTTTTTGGCCCATCAATTTGCGGCATCTATATTTCATCATTTTAGGGCACCTGTATCTCATCACATTCTTGCTGCAATTGCTTTACAAATGACTTGTATCTGGTATTGCTTCCTTTGTTTCATCAATAATAAAGTTTACAATAAGCCCATACACATGGCATATGTCCTTGGGTAATCTAAATCAGAACATAACAACATCAGTTAAATTCCAAACTTAGACTTATTTTGACTGCATCTACTAATAAATGTATATCATCATTTGATGTTTTCACATATTATTATGCTTTGACTCCTTTTCCTTGGCTGTGAAAATTTAATCTCTGTGACTATCTCGTACATCCTGAAAAGAGACACAGATATTTCATAAAATCAATAAAAAAATCAATAAAAAAATGTTCACCGACCTTTAGATTTCAATGAAATGTAGTGATATAATGGACCATATACTGCAATAATAAGGGCAGCAACATAGGAGCGAAATATGGATTGAGTAAAGTCCACAATGCCCTTGTCGCTGCCCATAATTTGTGTACCATCGGCTTGCAACTTGCACATAAGAATTAGACATAAAGGATATTACTTTTTGAATTTAAAGTTGAAATCGGAAGAAATTCGAACTTTAGATTGTATTATGAATTTTCATCAAACGCGGGCCACAACTTTAAACGTTGTCGTTAGCCTATACACGAAATGTACGGACCTAACGCCAATATACTCCCACATTCGTTTGAATTTGGACATGTAAAATCTGAATACATAATGGGAAACGAATTAGTAAGATGTAATAACTGAAACATAAATAATTTGAAGGAAACGTCTTTATCATTTCATTTGGATTCTGATAATTAAAAAACGGCTTGAAAATGATTAATAAGATCGGTGATGTCCAGCTATAATTCTAAGAATGCAAATTTCATCACATTCGTGAATAACTGATGTCGTGAATAACTGATCCATTTATAATCACTTACCTTTTTGGTATCAATAGTGTACTTCTTAGCGAATTCCTTTCCCTGATGTAGTGCTTCGATATACTTATTTAAATTGATCAATTCCAATGGGTTACATTTTAGAGATCATTTAAATCGAAAACCTCATCATCGTTTCATTTTCTACATTTTGATCTTTGTGTTTTCTGTGTAAATTCTCCTGACAATTTACCAACTGTTTAGATGAGGAAGGAACAAGATCTTATTCTACAAGGTGCATACAAATTCGGATCATTTTTTAATGTCTCCTGAAAACAACAACATTGTCAGATTAATAGATGCATACAAAGTTGGAATTAATTATTATCATTAATTATTTGTCGGTCAGGGTTAGAAAATATTTATGTTGTTGATTTACATCTAAGTAATCGTAACATTAGAACCTTTTTAAAACAGAAAAACACCATATTCTTAGAGAAGATCACGATGTGGTCTGGGGAGAACACCGCGTGTCCTTAGGAGAACAGTAAGCGTTCTCAACAATGCCTTCAGACCAAGACGGCTTTTGACACACGATTATCAATATTATAGGCCGAAGGTATTTACAAGTAAATCGCCATGAGTCGGATTGAAGCTAAAGTAAAAATTACCTCGCACGCACCCAAATGAATAAGGACAACTGCATATGGGGCTAGGCCTAGGCCCTAGCGGTCTAGCCTAGAAGCCTAGTGATTCGATCATTGCAATTATGTTACGTTACGTCAAAAAGGCCTTTGAGTTATCTAAAATAAAATTTCAATCAATTTGTAAACAATTTCACTCATTCATTGACATACTTACCATTGAATTTTGTGGCTTTCTACGTCGGTGACAGCACACTCTAGAAACAGCAGTTAAAATGGCGTCCAATGTCACAAATGACGTCAGTGAGAAGGACTGATGTCATTTGAATTTAAAGGGAGATAACTGACATCCATACAGAACATTATATGTTCTAAATAAAACACCAGGTGTTCTTATTGGAACACAGCATGTTCAAAATGAACTCGGTAGAACGCCAATGCGTATTTTGTGGAACATTAAGTGTTCTCTTTCAAACACAGTGTTCTGTGATTCGTGTGTGCAATTTAGAACACGGGTGTTCTGAATAATACATACATTATCCAAATGATTAAAAACTGGAAGATTCGTTCCTTTAAATGTGTGGAAGTGTAATAAAACATAACATATGAAAGGTAAAATCATTAACTGAAAATACCCTTCTCAAGAGAAACATTGCAAGTCATATATCATAATGAAACAAAGTTAAGCAAACTCATTTCATTGTATTTCCATGTGATTTTTCAATAATAATTTTGGGTAATCTATTTGTATTTTTGAAATATCATCGAATTGCGCCCCAACCATTTGGCATTTATTTTGATTTAACACCCAGAACACATTCATAGAACGTATTGTTCTGTTTAGAACACTCCAGTTATGGATACTAGAACACATTAGAGAATTTTAGAACACTTTTTAAAAAAACAGAACACACTTGACGCGTCCGGGACGCGTCCAGCTTTTAGAGTGGCAAATACACAAAATTAGATGTCACCCTCAATCACAATCATAGCAGCAGGGGTCAATTAATTTCCAATAATTAAATAGAACCCTAACTTCTGTGGGTTTCAGAGCATAGCCTAATGTGTTCTTCGTGTAGCCTATCAAGATCGTGACCTAATCTCTGATTTAAATCTTTCGGGGAAATTCACATACTCTCAGAAATAATGGTGACCTGATACCTGAAAATGCAATTTTTTTTTTCAATGATTTTTATTGATTCTACAGGTCAATGGTTTTCGTCCTAAAGAATAAATTACCCAAAACAAAGTAATTACATGCGTAACTATGTTAAAGCAACGAAAACCACATTTTAAAAACAAGGACGGGGGGGGGGGGTCACTAGAACAGAATTCCGACTTGACATTGAAATATCGACTACTTAATTTTACCCATACTTAAAATTAGGTAGATAGCCCATTACACGAATCATCATAAAAGACATTGAGTCCTAATGTTATGTAGGGCCTATACATGCTATCATAGATCGTATCAGAACAGTTCTGTGATGCTATGAACACCAACGCAAAAATGAATTTTAACTCCAGTCACAAAATAACTTATTTTTTATAGCGAGTACGTAATGAGAATATACAATACTGATATAATGGAAATGAAATAAAATGGGGTTTAACGTCCTACTGTTTTCATCGACTGAGCTGATGAAGACGGGAATACGAATAGGCCTACTTATTATTTTCTGCAAAACAGCACCAAAAAACAAAACAGCATCATTCGTCACAGCCGAAATTTCTTTGCTTTTAATTATTTCCTGTAAGAGAGGAGATGGTTTTTCTTGTTAAATAAAAGGAAAATGGCAGTCCTTTTCAAATAAATAAAATAGGCAGTGGATATTTAACCGAATTCGGCACTTTACTCTAATTTACTATTTTGCCGTACCTTCCGTTTGACATGCGCAGTTCTCTGATTCCTGGACTTAGCCGTTTTCGCGAAGGCAATTTTGTCGTCTGACATGAACCCATAACACAAACCCTAACCCTAGCCCCAAATCTAAACCTAATCCAAACCCTAACCCTAACCCAACAGTCTGACATGAACCCAGAACACAAACCCTAACCCTAACCCAAAATCTAAACCTAATCCAAACCCTAACCCAAACCCAACAGTTCTATTCGTCCTGTGTCTAACATTGCTTCTTTCTCCGTTTCTTATAAAGGGACGAAATAGCCTACTTGAATTTCTATGGTAGAATTTGATAGAGTTATTTTTAAAAGAAAATAAGATAATAAATGTAAATTGTAGAAAAACATTTAGAATATTACTTCTATTTTGGTCGAGGGCGCATTTCTGCGGATTTTGGTCTTTAATTAAAGTACTAAGACTGTCAGTGGTGTTTATGTTTTTCCAGCAAAATCGTGCTTTGCGCCAAACTTGAAAGACAGCGTAATCAAAATGGTGGAATATATCAAGAATCGCACAACTGCGCATATCGAACGGAAGTGGATATTAAACCAATCAGAAACGATGTACGGTAAAACAGCGAAAGTAGATACTTTGCTGAATACGGTAAAATATCCGTTGAGCTGAACTGAGCGGACGTTAGTTCTCAGCAACCGGTTCATGATCTTGAACCCCATCGTCGAAAGCTGCGGTTAACTAAACACTGTGTTTAGCCGTTTATGTGAATGTACGAAGTGAATTACAAATGCCCAGACTTACTATTTAATCCATTCAATACACACAATAAATGTATAAGTCTTTGTCCCCCATTTCTGTGGCACCATAAATACATGTAATTCCAGAAAATCACCGGAATATTCCGTAAAACAGGTTGAAGTAATTACAAACAGCAAAACATCAGAATATACTTATCTCCTTTTCAGGTCGATTTTCATTTACCAAACCCGAATGTTTCTTTCGTCCTGAGCCACACAATACACGACATGGGGTGAAAGGGTATTTATCCATCTTATATATAGCAATCTAGAATATTACTATAAGTCCTCAAAATAGTCTTAAATCCGTTCCGCAAAAGCATACCCGCACGATTTTTTTTGTCAGATGTTATTTACCAAAAGTCCACAGCCACCTAATAATTGGTATGGAATAATTTAATCGTTTAATCCTCTTTCATATGGCACCATAGATTATTCCTGAAATACCTCTACATCAGAAATCCGTCCCCTAAAATCATTACCCTCACCAAGTTTGTTTGTTTTTTCATTTCATTTCATTTTCTTACGTCCGCTGCCATTTTATTTATTTGAGCCACCCTACACATGGTATGAAATGAAAGAGTGTTAATCCCACTTTCATCTGGTACCATCGATTATTCCTTATATCCCTCGGCTTAGTATGAAATCCGTCCCCTAAAATGACTACCCCCCCCCCCCCAGTCTATTTTTTGTTTTATTTTTTTTTTCTAACGTCCGCTGCCATTTTATTTATTTGAGCCACCCATTACATGGTGTGGAATGAAAGAGGGTTAATTCCTAATTTAAGTGGTACCATCGATTATTCCTCAAATCCCTCGGCTTGGTATCAAAACTGTCCCCTAAAATCACTACCCCACCCCCCACCCAATCTAATTTTTTATATCTCATTTCATTTTCTAACGTCCGCTGCCATTTTATTTATTTGAGCCACCCTATACATGGTATGAAATGAAAGAGTGTTTATCCCACTTTCATCATTTTCTAACGTCCGCTGCCATTTTTTTCTTTGAGCCACTCAATACATGGTATGGAACGAAAGAGGGTTTATCTCTCTTTCATGTGGTACCACTCATTATACCCGAAATCCCTCGACTTAGTCTGAAAATCACTCCCCACCCCCTCCAATCTATTTTTCTTCTACATTTCATTTAATTTTTTAACGTCCGCTGCCATTTTATTTATTTGAGCCACCCAATACATGACATGAAATAAAAGAAGGTTTATCCCTCTTTGATGTGGTACCATTTATTATTCCTGACAGCCCTCGATTTAGTCTGAAATCCGTCCCCTAAAATCACTAAAACCCCCTCCCCCCGACCTGTTTTTTAAATATTTCATTTAATTTTCTAACGTCCGCTGCCATTTTATTGATTTGAGCCACCCTATGGTATGAAATGAAAGAGGGTTTATCCCTCTTTCATGTGGTACCATTTATTATTCCTGACAGCTCTCGACTTAGTCTGAAATCCGTCCCCAAAAATCACTACCCCTCCTACCTATTTTTTTTAAATATTTCATTTAATTTTCTAACGTTCATGCCATTTTATTGATTTGAGCCACCCTACACATGGTATGAAATGAAAGAGTGTTTATCCCACTTTCATGTGGTACCATTGATTATTCCGGACAGCCCTCGACTTAGTCTGAAATCCGTCCCCGAAAATCACTCCCCCCCCCCGACCTATTTTTTTGATATTTCATTTAATTTTCTAACGTCCGCTGCCATATTTCATGTGGTACTTTTTATTATTCCTGACAGCCCTCGTCTTAGTCTGAAATCCGTCCCCGTAAATAACTACCCCCCACCCCCCCAACCTATTTTTTTGATATTTCACTTAATTTTCTAACGTCCGATGCCATTTTATTTTATTGAGCCACCCTACACATGGTAAAAAATGAAAGAGGGTTTATCCCTCTTTCATGTGGTACCATTTATTATGCCTGACAGCCATCGACTTAGTCTGAAATCCGTCCCCAAAAATCACTATCCCCCCCCCCCCCTCCTGACCTATTTTTTTTAAATATTTCATCTAATTTTCTAACGTCCGCTGCCATTTTATTGATTTGAGCCACCCTACACATGGTATGAAATGAAAGAGTGTTCATCCCACTTTAATGTGGTACCATTGATTATTCCTGATATCCCTCGGCTTAGTATGAAATCCGCCCAAGAAAATCACTACCCGCCACCCATAATCTTTTTTTTGTTGTATTTCATTTCCTTTTTTTAACGCCCGCTGCCATTTTTTTTCTTTGAGTCACCGAAAACGTTGTATGGCATGAAAGAGGGCTTATTCTTCTTTCATGTGGTACCATTGATTATTCCTCAAATCCCTCGGCTTAGTATGAAATCTGTCCCCTAAAATCCCCCCCCCCCAGTCTATTTTTTTGTTATATTTCATTTCATTTTCTAACGTCCGCTGCCATTTTATTAATTTCAAGAACACTATACAATTTGTTCTTTTTTAACCCTTTAATACCCATCGTATAAGATATGCACACCTAGGTGGTATAGATATTATTATAGTAATATGGAATATTTTTATAATTTACTGTTACAATGGGAATTATAACTTATTCCCTGTTAAATAAACATCGGTCACCGGGTGGAGTTAAGGGACCCTCGCCTCAAGTGCCTTAGACCGGTAGTGATTTTCGGGGACGGATTTCAGACTAAGCCGAGGATTTCAGGAATAATCCATGGTATCACATGAACGAGGGACAAACCCTTTTTAATTCCATACCATGCATTATGTGGCTAAAGTAAATAAATCGCAGCGGACGTTATGAATGCAATGAAATGGGGTAGTGTTCTTTGGGGACTAATTTCATATTAAAACGATGCATTTCAGGAATAATGGATGGCACCACATTAAAGAGGGATGAACACACTTTCATTTCATATCACGTATAGGGTGGCTCAAATAAATTAAATGGCAGCGGACGTTAGAAAATGAAATGAAATATAACAAAAAATAGGCTTTGTAGTCATTTCCACACTAAGTCGAGGGATTTCAGGAATAATCAATTGTATTACATGAAAGAGAGATA
Organism: Patella ulyssiponensis; assembly: GCA_963678685.1. Taxonomy (NCBI): domain Eukaryota; kingdom Metazoa; phylum Mollusca; class Gastropoda; family Patellidae; genus Patella; species Patella ulyssiponensis. Next base: position 2,558,751 of record OY783226.1, read on the forward strand.
AACAATATTTAATTCCATGTCATGTATTGGGTGGCTCAAATAAATAAAATGACAGCGGACGTTAGAAAAGCAAATGAAATATAACAAAAAAATAAACTGGGGGGGGGGGGGGGGGTAGTGACTTTGGGGGACTTATTTTATACTAAGCCCAGGGATTTCAGTAATAATCGATGGTACCACATGAAAAAGGGATAAACACTCGATCATTTCATACCATGTATAGGGTGGCTCAAATAAATAAAATGGCAGCGGACGTTAGAAAATTAAATGAAATACATGTATAAAAATAGTTAGGGGGGGGGGGTAGCGATTTTCGGGGACGGATTTCTGACTAAGTCGAGGGACTTCAGGAATAAACGATGGTACCACACGAAAGAGGAATAAACACTCCTTCATTTCATACCATGCTCAATTAAATAAAATGGCAGTGAACGTTAGAAAATTAAATGAAATATAAAAAATAGCTGGGGGGGGTTAGTGATTTTCGGGGACGGATTTCAGACTAAATCGAGGGCTGTCAGGAATAATAAATGGTACCACATGAAAGAGGGATAAACCCTCTTTCATTTCATGTCATGTATTGGGTGGCTCAAATTAATAAAATGGCAGCGGACGTTAGAAAATGAAATGAAATATAACAAAAAAATAGACTGGGGGGGATTTTAGGGGACAGATTTCATACTAAGCCGAGGGATTTGAGGAATAATCAATGGTACCACATGAAAGAAGAATAAGCCGTCTTTCATTCCATACCATGTATTTGGTGGCTCAAAGAAACAAATGGCAGAGGAAATGAAATACAACAAAAAAATAGATTGGGGGTGGGGGGTAGTGATTTTCTTGGACGGATTTCATACTAAGCCGAGGGATATCAGGAATAATCAATGGTACCACATTAAAGTGGGATAAACACTCTTTCATTTCATACCATGTGTAGGGTGGCTCAAATCAATAAAATGGCAGCGGACGTTAGAAAATTAAATGAAATATTTTAAAAAAAATATGTAGGGGGGGGGGGTAGTGATTTTTGGGGACGGATTTCAGACTAAGTCGAGGGCTGTCAGGAATAATAAATGGTACCACATGAAAGAGGGATAAACCCTCTTTCATTTTTTACCATGTGTAGGGTGGCTCAAATCAATAAAATGGCATGAACGTTAGAAAATTAAATGAAATATTTAAAAAAAATAGGTAGGAGGGGTAGTGATTTTTGGGGACGGATTTCAGACTAAGTCGAGAGCTGTCAAGCATAATAAAAGGTACCACATGAAAGAGGCATAAACCCTTTTTCATTTCATACCATGTGTAGGGTGGCTCAAAGAAAAAAAATGGCAGCGGACGTTAGAAAATTCAATGAAATAGAAAACAAATAGATTGGGGGGAGGGGGTAGTGATTTTCGGGCACGGATTTCAGACTAAGTCGAGGGCTGTCAGGAATAATAAATAATACCACCTGAAAGAGGGATAAACCCTCTTTCATTTCATACAATGTGTAGGGTGGCTCAAATAAATAAAATGGCAGCGGACGTTAGAAAATCAACTGAAATATTAAAAAAAAATAGGTCGAGGGGGGGGGGGGGGAGGGATTTTCGGGGACGGATTTCAGACTAAGTCGAGGGCTGTCAGGAAAAATCAATGGTACCACATGAAAGAGGGATAAACCCTCTTTCATTTCATACCATGTGTAGGGTGGCTCAAATAAATAAAATGGCAGCGGACGTTAGAAAATCAACTGAAATATTAAAAAAAATAGGTCGAGGGGGGCGGGAGGGATTTTCGGGGACGGATTTTAGACTAAGTCGAGGGCTAAACACTCTTTCGTTTCATACCATGTGTAGGATGGCTCAAGTCAATAAAATGGCAGCGGACGTTAGATAATTAAATGAAATATTTAAAAAAAATAGGTCGGGGGGGGGGGGGGGTAGTGATTTTTGGGGACGGATTTCAGACTAAGTCGAGGGCTGTCAGGAATAATAAATGGTACCACATCAAAGAGGGATAAACCCTCTTTCATTTCATTCCATGTGTAGGGTGGCTCAAATAAATAAAACGGCAGCGGACGTTAGAAAATGAAATGAAATATAACACAAAAAAAAAATAGATTGGAGGGGGGGGATTTTAGTGGACAGATTTCATACTAAGCCGAGGGATTTGAGGAATAATCAATGGTACCACATGAAAGAAGAATAAGCCCTCTTTCAATCTTTCATTCCATACAATGTATTTGGTGGCTCAAAGAACAAAAATGGCAGCGGACGTTAGAAAATTAAATGAAATCGAAAAAAAATAGGTTGGGGGGGGGAGGTAGTGGTTTTCGGGGACGGATTTCAGACTAAGTCGAGGGCTGTCAGGAATAATAAATGGTACCACATGAAAGAGGGATAAACCCTCTTTCATTTCATACCATGTGTAGGGTGGCTCAAATAAATAAAATGGCAGCGGACGTTAGAAAACGAAATGAAATATAAGAAAAAAATAGACTGTGAGGGGGGAGGGTAGTGATTTTCGGGGACGGATTCCTGACTTCGTCGAGGGATTTCAGAAATAATCAATGGTACCACATGAAAGTGAGATAAACACTCTTTCATTTCTTACCATGTGTAGGGTGGCTAAAATAAATTAAATGGCAGCGGACGTTAGAAAATGAAATGAAATATAAAAAATTAGGTTGGGGGAGGAGGTGTTGTGGTTTTCGGGGACGGATTTCAGACTACGCCAAGGGCTGTCAGGAAGAGCCCTGGGTGTCTCGGGAAGAAAGAAATATTCGTGTTTGGTAAATGAAAATCGATGGGAGATCAGTATATTCCGATGTTTTGTGGTGTATACACTTCAACCTGTTTTACGGAATATTCCGGTGACATTCAGGAATTATCTTTGGTGCCACAGAAATGGGGGAAAAAGACTGATACAATTATTGTGTGTCTTAAATGGCTAAAATACTACGGGGCGTTTGTTATTCATTTCACGCGCTCACATAATCGGGTAAACATTGTGTTTATTAAACACAGCTATCGACGATGTAGGTCAAGGTCATAAATCGTAACGTCCGCTCAGTTCAGCTCAACAAAATATCCACTACGAATAAAATATTGTTTAAACTAAACGAAATGAAATGAAATGGGGTTTAACGTACTGTGCTGTTCCGAATGAAGACAGTCTGCTATGAATGAAATTTTGCCAGGGCAGCCTACTCTTATATCGAATACCAACTGGGATCTTTTACGTGCACGCCAATGTGTACACGGGACCGCATTTTCTCGTTTCATACGAACAACTCGATAGCTGTCCTTACCAGACCCTCCGTCCTGAAGGGGGAACCACTCCGGAAAATCTGGATGAACTTTCTCGGCCAATGTAAGGGTTGCATAGGTGGTGTTTCTTCATAATATATATAGTACATGAAGTACTAGTAAGTCCCTGGAATACGATATCATTTTGAAAACAAGAGAGGAACCGGTGTTTCCTCTACCGAGCCGAATCTCTCAACCGTATTCCAGCACCCGGATTCGAGATCAAGTTAGCACCCATATTCTCTCATCGTATACCAGCACCTGGATTCGAGATCAAGTTACTAGCGCCAAGAAAAAACTTGATATAATTATCACGGAAATATTGGTTACCTTTATATTAGAAAATGAAATTTTAAAACATATTAATGCAGAGTATAACTAACAGATCCCCCTACCCCACACCCCAAAATATACTATTACCGTAAACATACTAAAATATCGCACACCTAAGCATACAAAAAAGGTGTACGTCCATTTCGCATCAAAAAGCACCCGAACCAGTTTTGGTGGGAGAATGTTTTTTTGTTTCAGGGAATCAAAACATGAATAAACCACTAGAATACAAATTTCAGAAAGCTCCTATGCTGGCGTTTTGAGATATATTACCGTAAACATACTAAACGTATACCACGATATAGGGGAATCGGGTTAGGGTATGCTCACTGCGTACGCAATAACATCTACATTAGCTCTGGTGGTTTCAATATCTTTATTTCACTAAATCGATAGATGTTTAAGGTATGTACATGCCAAATTTCATTAATTTTTTTATGTTGGCGTATCGAGTTATACCACCGCAAAGTTCCTAGCACATGGATTCGAGGCGGAATTTGTGGTTTCAATATTAACAACGGGTTAGTTCACGCTGCATCAAAAATCGACCGAAACCAGCTTTGGTGAGAAAATGACTTTTACATCACGGAATCGAGAGATGAATAAACTACTAAAATACAAAATTTCAGAAGGCTCCTATGCTGGCGTTTTGGGATATATTACCGTAAACATACTAAACATATACCATGATATGGGGGAATCGGGTTACGGTAGGCTCACTGCGCACCTGGTGGTTTCAATATCTTTATTTCATTCAATCGACAGATGTTTAAGGTATGTGCATGCAAAATTTCATTAATTTTCTATGTTGGGGTATTGAGTTATACCACCGCAAAGTTCCTAGCACCCGGATTCGAGGTGGAGTTTGTGGGTTCAATATTAACAACGGGTACGTTCACGCTGCATCAAAAATCGACTTAAACCAGCTTTGGTGGGAAAATGTTTTTTAATTCACGGAATTGAGAGATGCATAAACTACTAAAATACAAAATTTCAGAAGGCTCCTATGCTGTCATTTTGAGATATATTACCGTAAACATACTAAACATATACCATGATTTGGGGGAATCGGGTTAGGATAGGCTCACTGCGCACGCAATAACTTCCAAACTAGCTTTGGTGGCTTCAATATCTTTATTTCGATAAATCGACAGATGCATAAAGTATGCACATGCTAAATTTGATTAACGTTCTATGTTGGTGTATCGAGTTATACCACCGCAAAGTTCCTAGCACCCGGATTCGAGGCGGAATTTGTGGGTTCAATATTAACAACGGATACGTTCACGCTGCATCAAAAATCGACCTAAACCAGCTTTGGTGGGAAAATGTTTTTTAGTTCGTAAACATACTAAACATATACCATGATATGGGGGAATCGGGTTAGGGTATGCTCACTGCGCACGCAATAACATCTACATTAGCTCTGGTGGCTTCAATATCTTTATTTCATTAAATCGACAGATGTTTAAGGTATGTACATGCCAAATTTCATTAATGTTCTATGTTGGCGTATCGAGTTATACCACCGCAAAGTTCCTGGCACCCGGATTCGAGGTGGAGCTTGTGGGTTCAATAAACAACGGGTAGGTTCACGCTGCATCAAAAATCGATCCAAACCAGCTTTGGTGGGAAAATGACGAATAAACTACTAGATTACAAAATTTCAGAAGGCTCCTATGCTGGCGTTTTGAGATATATTACTGTAAACATACTAAACATATACCACGATATGGGGGAATCGGGTTAGGGTAGGCTCACTGCGCACGCAATGACATCTACATTAGCTCTGGTGGCTTCAATATTTTTATTTCACTAAATCGACAGATGTTTAAGGTATGTACATTCCAAATTTCATTAATTTTTTTATGTTGGCGTATCGAGTTATACCACCGCAAAGTTCCTAGTACCCGGATTCGAGGTGGCGTTTGTGGGTTCAATAAACAACGGGTACGTTCACGCTGCATCAAAAATCGACCCAAACCAGCTTTGGTGGGAAAATGTTTTTTAATTCACGGAATCAAGAGATGAATAAACTGCTAAAATACAATTTTCAGATAGCCTACCCTAACCCGATTCCCCTTGATCATGGTATACGTTTAGTATGTTTACGGTAATATATCTCAAAACGCCAGCATAGGAGCCGTCTGAAATTTTGTATTCTATAGTAGTTTATTTATATCTTGATTCCGTGAAACAAAAAACATTCTCCCACCAAAACTGGTTTGGGTGCTTTTTGATGCGAAATTGACGTACACCTTTTTTGCATGCTTAGGTGTGCGATATTTTAGTATGTTTACGGTAATAGCATATTTTGGGTGCGTGGTGGGGTCGGGGGATCTGTTAGATATATACTTTGCATTAATATGTTTTAAAATTTCATTTTTTGATATAAAGGTAACAATTATTTCAGTACGGAAGCGTAATAGGGCAACATATACTGAATTTTCAAGGGAGGGGGGCGACATGTCCTAGGGCGCAGATGTTCCAGAGGAAAAATGTCGGGGAGTGGGGGAGAGGGTAAAACTCTGGGGGTAGATGTCCTAGGGTATGGGGGTAAATGTCCCAGGGGTAGATGTCTGGTGAGTAAAAGTCCGGTGGGGGGAGGGGGGAGAGATGTCCTAGGAGGTAAGATGTCTTCAGCAGGAAATGTCCTAGGAGTAAAAGTCCTAAAAAGGATGGGGGTTATCCGGGGAGCAGATATCCAGGGGGCGGGGAGGGGGGGGAATGTCTTGTATTATGTCACTAAAGACTATTTTTAGAACTGGGAACTGGGACGTTTGATTTGTCATTTAATTTTTTTTTTTTTTTGTACTTCAAAAAGGTTTTCTATTGGGCTCAATACTGTTAAAATGAATGAATGAATGAATGAATGAATGAATGAATAAATGGTGTTTTATGGCACATCGACACCATAATGCGCGGGGAGTAATTTCGCTGCAGAGGGGAAACCTGTGTGATTGAATAGGCTACTCCCGGACCTTGTCATTGAGGTCTATAACCGTGCCGTCCATTGACTAAAGCATTGCATGACATACTATATCATTAGATCAAAACGCTTTTTTTTTTGATTATATAACAGTTAACTTGAAAATTCAAGTTCAAATTACTAACTTGAAAATTCAAGTTAGTATCTTGAAAACTCAAGTTACTAACTTAAAAAATTGAAAATATAATAAAAAAAAATATGTGGCCCTATTACGCTTCCGTATTTCCGTGATAATTATATCTAGTTTTTTCTTGCCGCTAGGAATATGTGTGCCAACTTGATCTCGAATCCAGGTGCTGGAATACGATGAGAGAATATGGGTGCTAACTTGATCTCCAATCCGAGTGCTGGAATACGGGTGAGAGATTCAGTTCGGAGTTTCTTCATATTAAATGGACATGACAGTACTAGCAAGTCCCTGGATTTGGTTAATGTACGAAGGGAAGTCATCATCGTTTTTGTCATTATTGACAGAGGCCATCTGACGACAGTTTACAGACATAAACAACCCTTTCCGGTCATTTACTTGAGATTTACAACCTGTTGAACACCGGTGCCCTCCCGTAATGATCGACAGTTCTAAAACTGAGCATCGTGCTGTCATCAAGTTTCTCACGAAAGAAGGGGTGAATGCGACCGAAATACATAAACGTATGACGAATGTGTATGGGTATGAAGCCCCTCGATATTCTACTGTTGTAAAATAGTCAGCTAAATTTAATCGGGGTCACATATGATATGGTTGCACGGGTCCAGGGCTTAATCATGTCCAATCGCAAAAAAAGGTGGACGAAACATCTTCAGAATGTGGCATTTCTCATGGAAGTGTTTGTGCCATTATTCATGAGCACTTGCACATGTCCAAGGTGTCTGCAAGATGAGTGCCACGAAACTTAAACGTACAAGTTCGAGCTCTTGGACATCTACAATGCTGATCCTGATATTTTCATGCACGTCTTTTGATAGGGGATGCAAAGTGGATTCATCACTGGAATCCCGACACCAGCAAGAATCCATGCAATGAAAGCATAAGCACTCTCCTGCACCCAAGACGTTCAGAACTCAACCTTCTGCTGGCAAGATCATGGCGACCATTTTCTTCGATAATCAGAGGCCATAATTCAGGACGTTGCGATCAGATATGCGTAAATATCGATTATACATTTACATGATACATTATACATTATACATGATACTTGATTGAACCCATAAACTAATTAACAACGCTAAGTGTGAAATAGCTTTATTTGACGTCTGCTTCCACCTAACTGATATCGCAGAGAAGAAATTGGTGTTTATTTAATCTAACAAATGCGAGAAGAACCATAAAATGTCATGTTTATTATACACAATAGAATTCAGGTGAATTAACCCGTCATAATTAACCACGTGATAGCCCAATAAATAATCTAATTTGTAGATCTGCAATTATTCACGCGAAGGACGGAACATTAATTTTTGTGGCTCTATTTGTTGATAGCAAGTACCTGTAATAATTATCTTGAAGAAAACCACGTTTTGAAAACGTGGCATTTTTTACCCAGCCTCTTTCTGAAAAAAATAGGTTGGCAGGGAACGAAACATACGCCCACACAGCAGCCAAATCGTTCGGGCAGTCAACAAGAGTTGTTGCATTTTAAGTAATCATCAGAAAATCATAATTCAAACTCACCCACAACTACGGTGTAACTGTGATATAATCAAACGTTTTTTTAAATCAGATAATAATTGTGACCTCCAGAGGGACCACAAGCTAAAAAGGGTGATATTTCGTACAATCAGGGGCCATAATTCAGGAAGTTACGATCCGATATGGACAAATATGCAATGGAACCAAGATCATTAGGTTATAAACATGTATTTCGAGTTTCATCAAAATCAGTTCAAAATTGTGACCTCTATAGAGTCCACAACCTTGATATAACATATTTTCACACAATTCGCGTACAGACGGCGGCCATTTTATCCGTCAACTCTGGTCCGATTTTCACGAAATTCAAATTCTCTCTTCATTACCATGAAACCGTGATATAATCGAACGTTTTTTTTAAATCAGATAATAATTGTGACCTCCAGAGGGACCACAAGCTAAAAAGGGTGATTTTTCGTACAATCAGGGGCCATAATTCAGGAAGTTACGATCCGATATGGACAAATATGCAATGGAACCAAGATCATTAGGTTATAAACATGTATTTCGAGTTTCATCAAAATCAGTTCAAAATTGTGACCTCTATAGAGTCCACAACCTTGATATAACATATTTTCACACAATTCGCGTACAGACGGCGGCCATTTTATCCGTCAACTCTGGTCCGATTTTCACGAAATTCAAATTCTCTCTTCATTACCATGAAACCGTGATATAATCAAACGGTTTTTTAAATCTGATAATAATTTTGACCTCCAGAGGGACCACAAGCTAACAAAAGCGATTTTTCGGATAATCAGGGGACATAATTCAGGAAGTTATGATCCGATGGGCGCAAATATCGAAAGGAACCAAGATCTTTGCGTTATAAACACACATGTCAAGTTTCATCAAAATCGGTTCAAAATTGTGACCTCTATAGGGTCTAAAACCTTGATATAACATATTTTCACACTATTCGTGTACAAACGGCGGCCATTTTGTCCGTCAATTCTAGTCCGATTTTCACGTAATTCAAACTCTCTCTTCATTACCATGTAACTGTGATATAATCAAACGTTTTTTTTTAAATCGGATAATAATTTTGACCTCCAGAGGGACCAAAAGCTAACAAAAGCGATTTTTCGGACAATCAGGGGACATAATTCAGGAAGTTATGATCCGATGGGCGCAAATATCGAAAGGAACCAAGATCTTTGGGTTATAAACATACATGTCAAGTTTCATCAAAACCGGTTCAAAATTGTGACCTCTATAAGGTCCACAACCTTGATATAACATATTTTCACACTATTCGCGTACAAACGGCGGCCATTTTGTCCGTCAATTTTGGTCCGATTTTCACGAAATTCGAACTCAACCTTCATAACCATGGAACGGTGATATAATCAAACGTTTTTTTTAAATCGGATAACAATTTTGACCCCCAGAGGGACCACAAGCTAAAAAGGGAGATTTTTTGGACAATCAGGGGCCATAATTCAAGAAGTTAAGATCCGATTGGCGCAAATATCGACTGGAACCAAGATATTTAGTTTATAAACATGTATTTCAAGTTTCATCAAAATGGAATTAAAATTGTGACATCTACAGGGTCCACAACCATGGTATACATTATTCTTACACTATCAGCGTACAAGCGGTGGCCATTTTATCCGGCAATTTTGGTCCGATTTTCACAAATTTCGAACACAACCTTCACTACGGTGTAATCAAACGGTTTTTTTTAAATCGGCTAATAATTGTGACCTCCAGTTGGACCACAAGCCATAAAAGGCAATCAGGGACCATAATTCATGAAGTTACGATCCGATTCATGAAGTTACAGATCAATAAGCGCAAATATCAAAAGGAACCATGAACTTTGTGATATAAAGATAAATTTAAAGTTTGTCTGGCAGTTTTGGTCCGATTTCCACGAAATTCAAACTCAACCATCAATAATGTGTAACGAGGATATAGTCAAACGGTTGTTGTAATTAGGAATAAAATTGTGAACTTCACAAGGTAAAAAATAGGTTGCCAGGCAACGAAACATACGCCCACAGCAGCTAAATCGTCCGGACAGTCAACAAGAGTTCTCAATATTAAGTAATTATCAGAAAATCATTAGAATTTGTTTGGTTTTTATCAACTTCTGCCCATATACGAAATATTTAAACATTATGGATTTAGCTGTTCAATTATCAAAATTCATTGAAAATCAATACACTTGTTCGTCACAAGACCTTAAACTCTGTCCACAAGATTTTTCAAAGTCATCAAGGGCCATAACTCTGGCAGTAATTACCGGAAAATCCATAGGCGTCTTCATCTCATGACCTTTAACACTGTATAAATTTAAAGTCAATCTGATATAAACTTTGGCCTATGGAACGTACACAAATTTTTTGAAGTGATCTAGGGCCATAACTCTGAAAGTAATTATCGGAAATAGCTAAAAAAAAACCCATAGGCTTCTTTATCTCATGACTTTAAACAATGTGTATAAATTTAAAGTGAATCGGCTATTAACTTTGGCCTCTAGAGCGTCCAAAAGATTTTTTGAAGTGATCAAGGGCCGTAAGTCAATCCGATATCAACTTTGGTCTCTAGAGCAACCACAAGATTGTTTGAAGAGAACAACGTTTTTTTAAATCGGGTAATAATTTTGACTTCCAGAGGGACCACAAGCTAATAAAGGCGATTTTGCATACAATCAGGGGCCATAATTTAGGAAGTTATAAATCAAACGTCGATTTTTCGGATAATCAGGGGCTATAATTCAGGAAGTTACAATCCAATATGCGCAAATATCAAAAGTAACCAAGATCTTTAGGTTATAAACATGCATTTCAAGTTTCATCAAAATCTGATTAAAATTGTGACCTCTACAGGGTCCAAAACCTTGATATATACCATATTTTTTTTATAGTATTCGCGTACCAGCGTGGCCATTTTGTCCGTCAGTTTTGTTCCGATTTCCACGAAATTCGGTGATATAATCAAACGTTTTTTTTAATCAGGTAATAATTTTGACCACCAGTGGGACCACAGGCTAATAAAGGCGATTTTTCGGATAATCAGGGGCCATAATTCAGTAAGTTGCGATCCGATATGCGTAAATATCGAAAGGAACCAAGATCTTTGGGTTATAAACATGCATGTCAAGTTTCATCAAAATAGGTTCAAAATTGTGACCTCTATAGGGTCCACAAGCTAAAAACATGATTTTTCGTACAATCAGGGGCCATAGTCTATGAAGTTTCGATCTAATACATGCCAATATCGATCAGTAATAACTAATAGTATTCAATAGAAGTATGTCCTTTCTATGACTGTTCAATAACTAAATCCCATTGAAACACATATTTAAGAGAACATACAAAAGTCCCAAGGGCATTACCCCCTTCATATACCAATATTAGGCATAGCGCTCATTCCCGCCAAGGGTGTGTTATGGGACTACAAACTTGGTGTTTTGTTTTACACTAATATAAGGTATTGTAAAGGGAGTGAAGAGGGGAACCTATAGTTATGGAAATATTGTTATCTATGTAGAATATAGTATACTATATGTCAGCTAATTTAGTTAAGTACTGAAATTGGTGGTAAAAAACAAGTGAAAATACTGATTTTTTGCTATTTTCAAGAAAGGAAAACTCATCTCGCCATTTCTATGACTCTGGGTGGAGCAATCACTTCCTGCATGGTTTTATCGCAGACGCATTCTTAATTATAACTTTTTCTGATTTGAAATCACCAACATGTCACTTTCTGCACTTACCAGGTGTATAAGGTTTAGCCACTACTTCAATATCGGTTTTCACTTTATTTTCATTGTCTGTTTTTATTCCGTCACTTTGATCTGCCTGTACCATTGTTTCATGTGTAGGGTCATCTTCAATAAAAAATGATTCAATTACAAAATGAACTGTGGTAACTCACAATAAAAGTGTTCCACTAATATCAAAGCGGAATTAGATTACATACCAACGTTATCTACCTTTTCATGCAGGGATCTGATTGTATGCAGAGCAGGCCTGGGGTAACTGTGATATCAGTTGAAATGAAAAGTATGGAGAATTGTGACCTGTAGAGAGTTCACAAAAAAATTGTGGACGGTTGGACGGATGTCCGCACAGAGAGGGGCGACGGCATAATACGTCCAAATGAAAATGTGGGCGTATAAAAATTGTGACCTCTATAGGCTTAACAAGCTAAAACCGCAATTAAAATTCAATAGAGACGTCAATACACCCACGAATACCAAATGTTTATGCTCATTAAAAAACATTTAAGAGCTAAATCTGCCTAGTGCAGTTCTTTATTTTGGTTTCAAATGTTATATAAATTATTATCAGACATATTCACATCACAAGGATAGGTCTAGGTGGTCAAGTACTGTCACTACGATAATAAACGATCTTATGTAAAACTTATTTCGGCCTCGCCTGTTGTTAATCCTTTTCAAAATGAATGACATTTTGTTAAAACTAAAATGAAATCTTCATACAGTCATAACTTCACCCTGAATAAACTAATTTGAAAAGAAATTTTTAATGTAATCATTTTTCATTATCTGTTTTTGAACTATTATAGTTAAATTTCCGAAAAACGGCCTTCCTTAAAAATCAAGAAGCATTTTTTAGTAAAAGTGGGGAACATGGCATTTCTTAATGATTGTTGTGTGCTGGATACGAATATCCATGTTCCCAAGCCGAAATTTGAGTTTTTGACCTTCTAATTAGCATAAATACAAAATTACATATTATAAACCATATCAAAGAATGAAATGACTTTAATCTGACAAATCGGACATTTTAGATAAACTTTGGTCGCCATTTTGAATTTCCGCCATCTTGGATTTTGGAAACTCTTTTCTTCTTAACATTAATTTTAAGTTCAGTGACACTGACAACCCTTTAAATTAGATACTACAAACCAAATCAAATAGTGAAATGCCTTTAATTTGACAAATCGCCCATTTTAGGTAAATCGTGGTGGCCATTTTGAATTTCCGCCATCTTAGATTTGGGGAAAACAGTTTTAGATATTATTTTTCATTTCAATTACAACTAAAATCTTATATTTGATATATTACAAGCCATACCTTTTGTCATAATCACCCATCCTATCTGGAAATTCGTTTTTCGTCAAAATTTAGCGGCCATTTTTGAAATCAGACAAACTACAACCGAAAATGACGTCACAGAAGTGAAATAATCTCAAAATCGTCTTGAGTGACAAATTTTGCCTCAGAAACAACCCGACCCACATTTTTGTTCCGATTGTGATACCCCTAATGGTAGACAAGCACAAATATCCAAAAGGAAAAGGACATCAAGACAAAATTTTGATCAATATGGCAGCCATCTTGGATATGACGTCATAGTGACGTTACAGGGGCCTAATCACATCATTTTTTGATTTATTGGGGTCGACTTCCTATATTTCTGTAATACATTTATAGGCCCAAAAGTCAATAGTTAACGAGGTATCTGACAATCTAGTAACATTTGGCGGCCATTTTGTATTTATGCTAATTAGAAGGTCAAAAACTAAAATTTCGGCTTCGGAACATGGACATTCGTATTCAGGACATCAAAATCATTACGAAAAGTGGTGTTCCCCACTTTTACTAAAAAATGCTTCTAACATTTTGATTTAACGAAAATTTGACTAAATAAAAAAACTAAATAAAAAAATTACAGTTTAACATAATTATATTGAAGTATATACAATTTGTTATCCAACAAAATCATACGAATTGATTGTCCCTTTTGACTTATTCTAAGACGATAATTAATTTAGTGTTAGAAATTGAAGGCTTTGTTTTTCGAATGTATGAAATTTTAATAATTTAAATGAATCTCTTGAACAGAAAGTATTCAATACAATCATGTTTTTGAAAAGGTTGTTTTTGTCCCCAAAAATACAACAATTGTAGACACTCCCACCCCTCCTTCCATAACAAAGTGGGGCCATGGCCGTTTACAGAACATTCTTGATTATCATTGCTACCATTTTATCATAATAAAGAAAGTCTCGATTACCCTTTTATTAATTAAATTATTAACTGTCAATCATTATCATATTAAAATCTTTTGAAAACCAAAGCATCTGATGGTCTAGAAGGTTGATTAGGTTACATAAAAATTTTCAGTGGCGTAAATTCGCAGATCATATGTAACGTTGTTTTCTAAAATCTGTTCAGTCTCTGCCTGGATGTATTACATAACTGTATCACATAAACATTGGCTAAAGGAGGGAGTAGCCTACGTTCCAGAAATCAAAATGAAGAGTCCAGGGGAAGAACGATCTAAGTCGCATAAAAGGCAAACAAACTTTTGTACGAGAATACTCGACGCGAACAGAACAACGAGTGGGTTTACTTACAACTACAAAATGATGTTTAACATGAACCATAATTACCAGTACAACTCACTTCAATTTTTCGGGCAAATTAAGGTTAAATAAAGGGTACGATGGACTTGTATTTGTCCGGGGGGGGAATTTCATAATAGCCTTCTTTCGATGTGACTCCAAACCGTTTTACATGAAATAATTATTCCACAGAAAGCTAAAACAGGTTGCTACCAGATGGCGCCATTAACTGGGGTTCGTTGAAATAGTGACTTTGATCGTTCTTCCCTTGGGCTCTTCAAATGGTCTATTATCTCTACTTTTCACTGATCAATGACAATATCAAACTCCCCTGAGGAAATGACTAAACTGCGATCCCAGAAATGTAATTTTTGTATGAATAGATACAGACGAAAAATACCGAAAAATCCTCACCCTTACCAATATTCGACTCACGCATGGACGTACATCACAGAGACTTAAATTATACATGTACATACCTGTGAGCTTTCCGACCAATCCTGTATATCCCATGTCATTCAAACATTGGATAAATGCATCAAAATTTTTCTTGCTGTCTTTCATTATGTCTATTAAATCAGATACAGCATCCTCTGGCTGTGTCTTGGCCTTTTCTAATATGTTCTTCAATTGATAATCGTGAACAACAAAACGTGCATTTAGATTGCGTGCCACACTTTCAATTTGGTCCGCAAGTGTAGTTCTTAGACATCCACTGTGTGTCCTTAAAATGACCACGTGCTTTGGAAAATTACCTAAATCGAAAGACAAATAAATGGACATTTATTAAAGGTGAGACATGTCAGAATAAAAACCAAATCAAATTACGACTAACATTTGTTTCAATTTTATGTTCATGTAGATTGCGTGCCATACTTTCAATTTGGTCCGCAAGTGTAGTTGTTAGACATCCGCTGTGTTTCGTTAAAATGACCAAGTGCTTTGGAAAATTACCTGTTGGAACTTTGTTGAATGAGTTAAAACCCCGCGAAGCTAAATGGGAATACCAGTTCTTAATTTCTATATTCAAACGAGTCATCTTAATACTAGTTATAATAATATTATCAACTTTACCTTATATTATTCCAAATTATCAACATAATATACACGCAATTCTAAGTGTTTTGTCAAATGATAAGTAAAAAGTCGTGTACATGTACATGTAATAGATATTTGTTTAATCACCCCATGTGTGTAATAGAGCCTTCGCGGAGCTAGTCGTTTGTGACTTGTCAGATGTTTGTACGCTGACAAAGCACAACCAATTACTCAACATAATGCGTGCTGTTTGAAGCTTCGCGTGGCCAAATAAGAACAGTCATTTTTTGTCCTACCAGTCTCTAACACCATACCC
Organism: Patella ulyssiponensis; assembly: GCA_963678685.1. Taxonomy (NCBI): domain Eukaryota; kingdom Metazoa; phylum Mollusca; class Gastropoda; family Patellidae; genus Patella; species Patella ulyssiponensis. Next base: position 2,574,734 of record OY783226.1, read on the forward strand.
CAGCTCCCAGCCTCGCCTCTTAAATAAAGGGCAAACGATAATATGTATGTTATATACGGCATATTCTTTGGTGATCATCTTTTTATCGCCATAACACAAGACAACGAAAATTATTGGTAGTCACGTGCTTCAAGCCAAATTCCCCTAACATGTAGTTCAGCTCTGAACGCCAGACTCATTACACTCACCTGAACGTTCAGGGGGTCCCCGATTGAATCAATGTCGAACAAAATTGAACCCCAGTCAATGTTACTGGGCAAGTACAGTATATCTGACACACTCTTTACCAGAAGCTATACTTATAACATCGTCTGATGTTGGATCCGATCTGAGACTTCTGGGATACATGTAGGCAATGGCATGTTCCTCCATATCATCCCGAAAACATCTACCAACTTTGCTGCCAATACTCAAGTATGCTAGATGGTGCCCCCCCCCCCCAGTGAATAACAATACGTATATTTGGGATATTAACACCCATGCCAATGGTTGAATCCAAGCATGACAGTGCGCTGTCTACAGATTTGAATGATTTAAGTATTCTGTGCTTTTTTCTCCATCTAGTAATTTAAATCCTTAAATTTATTTGTTTATTCTAGAGATGTTTATGTGGTGCACGAGACACAAGTTTTGTAGAGAATAATTTAAATCCTTGTATTTATTCCTTGACATTTGCATTATATGCATATGTCATTTTTATTTGAGAAAGTTTTGTTTAAGAGTTTAATATATGTTTTCCTCTTTTTCTTTTAAAGAAAAAAACAACTTTGTTATTTATATATTTTTTTAATTTTGTTTTTTTGAAAAAAAAAATAAAACTTAGGAAACAAGCCTCAATAAACACTGAATGTGAACGTAAACGGTTTTATCTTTAGTATACACCTGGGTTGTTTGTTTTATTCTTTTGTAATATTAAAACGTGGGCAAAGCAATAAATGACTGAAGATTCTAATTTTTTTTTTCAAAGATTCCAACATTTACCTAAATTTCGTTTCGTCTTGTATGACCGACATTCATATATATGGACGTTGACCTCTATTTAGAGTGCTATGGCGCCGATAAGTTAACAGCGTGTTGTGTCGCTCATACTGACTCTAGCGAGGTAAGCAAGGTCTCATCTTCTCACTAAGATGTTCCTTTACATTGTACTGGCGTTCACACGGATAGACACCCCATCGTTTAGCAGTGAAAAGTTGCCCAGTAAAATTGACTGGGGGTTCAATTTCGTTCGACATTGATTCAATCGCGGACCCCCAGAACGTTCAGGTGCGTGTAATGAGACTGGCGTTCAGAGCTGAACTACCTCACATCCAGCATACTGAAAACATCACCATCTGCGACTGTTGTAATTATAAGGAATAGTGACTTAAATGTAAAAGTTGTACTTAAAAACTCAACCAGTTTAATAACAGCTCCGACCATAATAGTTAAATGGAAAATTGCTAGTCAACTAAGTATAAAATACAGCAGAAGTTACGCAGAAATAAGAACGTGAATTTAAGTAGTATTTTATCAAATACAAACATTACGTGTACACGAAACTGGACTTAGATGTGCGTATTAAATTATATAAATGTTCGTATTATAGATTTTATGTATATATGTTACTCCTACATGTCTGAACCATCTTTCTTTTTTAAATTGTTATTTGGAAGTGTATTTTGAGACTATAGCCATATCATAAATATATGTATTACAAGTATATATATACTTCTCTAGAATACTATATAAGAAACATTCTTGAAAATTTCAGTAATTTTGAAAATAATTTCTATGACATTATCAAATGTGACGTAGAGAGGTCTGTTGATCTTATAGCCAACTTTGTGTGGACAAATGCGCAATCCTCGTGCCCCACAAATAACTGCAAGGTCACAAAACAACAACCCTCATGGTTTGATAATGACTGCCATCTTCTGAAGGATAAGAAATATCAGGCTTTAAACCAAGTTAGAATTAATAATATACAAACTAATCTAGAAAAGTATAATTCTGCACAAAATGAATTTAGAAATGTTTGTAAAATGAAAAAGGGTAATTATCAGCAGCAGGTATATAGCGACCTCTTGAAATCCCTAAATGATCCGTCCCAATTTTGGGGTGTTTTCAAACAGTCAAGACGTATACAGAGTAAACCAGATTACTCTATTATTAGTCCTGACTCATAGGTGAGTCACTTTAACACTCTTTTGAATAATGGTGTACACATCGCACAGTACCAGACTGATGATTACCCTTCACTTTCAGATGATGTTAGCAATAGTATTGATTGTCAATTATTAAATGGACCCATTACCCAGACTGAAGTGAGACGATGCTTGCTTAACTCCAAATCTGTTACATCACCAGGGTCAGACGGCATTGGTATCGATTTTTTCAAATCTTGTCCAGACAAATTTGTCCCCATTTTTACAATTTTATTTAATGAACTTTTTAGTTCTAGTATCTTTCCAGAATCATGGTCAAAAGCAATTATCGCCCCACTTCATAATAAGGAGCAAAATTAGACGCAAACAATTATAGAGGTATATCCTTGTTGGACTGTATGGGTAAATGGTATACATCTGTGCTAAACAGCAGACTTAAGGTTTGGTCGGAATACCAAAATAAATATGAAGAAGCACAGGCAGGGTACCATAGTGGATATTCGACAACAGACCACATATTCACTTTGCAGGGCTTAACACTGAATTACTTATCAAAACAACGTGGTAGAATGTGTAATCTGTACGTTGATTTTTCAAAGGCATTCAACCTTTTGAATCGGGGGAAACTCATGGATCTCTTGTTTGCTAAAGGTGTCTGTGGTAAGATGCATCATGTATTGAAAAATATGTACAAATCAATCTCGTCTTGTGTAAAACTGGGACGAGAAATAACTTCTTATTTCCCATGTTTATCTGGGGTACGCCAAGGTTGCATACTTATTCCAATCCTGTTCTGCTTATACCTAAATCAGTTAGTCGATTGTTTGAGATCGGAACACAATAGTGGTATTTTCACAATTCAAGAGGCTGAGGACATCTTGTTATTGCTTTATGCTGACGATCTTGCAATCCCAGCTGATACTGTTGGATCTCTGCAGTCTAAAATCAATACACTTGAAAAATTCTGTGATAGTTTTAATCTCAAAGTAAATCTGTCGAAGACAAAAATTGTTGTTTTCAGGAACAGAGGAATTATTCGAAAATCAGAAAAATGGTATTTTAAGGGTGATAAGTTAGAATGTGTACCTTATTATTGTTATCTGGGCCTCGTTTTCTCATCTCGACTAAATTGGAGCAAATGCATTTCTAATCTTGCACTAAAAGCTGCAAAGGCGTTGCTTCCAATTAAAGGTCTGATCAGAAATGTGGGTCGTCCATATTTGAAAACATCCTTTAAGATATTTGACTATATAATAAGACCGATATTATTGTACGGATCTGAAATATGGGGATTCGAATACAGACCCGATATTGAACGAGTCCAAACCAATTTCTGTAAATTCCTTTTGCCGGTACACAAAACTACTTCAAATGCTGGTGTCCTCGGAGAATGTGGACGTCAGAATCTATCTGGCGTGTCCTCTGTGTAAATTGGATGTTGAGACCCTTTATCATTTTCTGTTCGAATGCCCAAAATTGAGCAATATACGATATCTGTATATTCCAGATACGTTATATAAACACTCTGTGTGTTCAAGGGCACCAATCACAATCTGCACGTCAATTGACATCATATTATTAAAATCTGTATCCGAGTATATTGATGTCACATTATCTCATCGAAGATTGGAAATGTAAGGAAATGAATTGTTATGCTGTTATCAAAAATTGATAAATTTATCTGCACTTCTGTCACTCATCTCTTTAAAGTGTTTGTTAAAATTGTACTTTAGGTCTATGACCTTATTACTGAAATAAACATATTATTATATTATATTGTGTGTGGAAATGTTATTACTTGTAAATTATACAAACTATGTAATGTGTCGAATTGTCCCGCCCTGGTCATGTTCATAGTCTCCGATATACACGATTAAAGTGTATCATTACAGTACAAATCAACAGGACAATCCGACACATGTCATAGCATACCAAGTAAATATCTGGGGGACTGCACCACACACAATTCTACACAAAAACAAATATACAGATAAGACATCATACTAAGAGACCACAAACAAAAACAAATCAAAAAAAGTGAATGGATCCGGGGGCTAGCCGTAAGCGTCCACTGCGCTGTACAGTCCCGGGCCTGTGGTGACACAGACTTCACTCATATTTGGAAACAAGTTGGGAGAAAAACCCAAGGAAATAATTTTATAATGTCAGTATGAGCCATGATCTGTTATATGTTGCAAGAATTACGAATGCAAGCATATTGTTGTATAAATACCAATATACAAGTAACCACACCGTTAAATGTATCAAAGAAGTAGGCCTAGTTCTAAAAAACTAGATGCATTAAATCGATAAAGAAGAGGATTGAAGTATATTGAATGCATTAGGACACACATTACAACCATCACAGAAACAAAAACAAAACTGAATACATGGAAGCAAAGGAACGTAAGACTGTCTAGGGAGACCGTCGTCTGCTAACTGAATGGCGTGACGTGAATCTGTCGTTATAGCTGTTATGACGTCGTCGCTTAGAAGGTGCTATTGGGGAAATTTTGCCCTGACAGCGACGCTACGATATCGAATTCCAACTGACTTTTACTTGTAAGCCAATGTGTACACGTTTTTTGTCTCGTCCGAACGACAATGCGTTGTTTCTTGCCCGGCCCTTTGTACTGCACCACTGACAAGGAGGAACCACACCGGAAAATCCTGATGAACTTTCTCGGCCAACGTAGGAGTCCCGATAAACTTCCGGCCATGTAGGAGTCGAACAAGGGATCTCCAGGTTAGCGAGCCAACGTCTTACTTACTGAGTCATAGTGGCTCCATACATATACGATTACGCGAGTAACTGGATGTAAAATATCACCTTATGATCAGAGTTATTCTTCCACAACAAGTTAGGGGTGCGTTCGATTACTTTTCCGTTTAAATGATAACGATGGGCCACGTCGAGACATGTGAATTTTAGTTTTCATTTTAACAATCCCGATAAGAACAGAGTCTCAAAAATAAAAGTCCGAGTACATATGAACTTTAAACGCCTAAATATAGGAGAATGGTGTATTGACCTTGTCTCAAAATTTCAGCTCAAAATATTGAGTCGTTTGGACGTGAACGTCAAAACTGCTTATCCGGACACGTAACTCTTTTGAATTAATTCTCTTCTCATAAATACAGTTTGTCGTATTGGGATGGAATTAAGACGATGCGCAAATATAAATATGGCCTACATGTAACTTAATACCTATAAAAGTTGACCGTAATAAAATTGTTTACTGTCATCGTTACATAGGATTCAAATCACAAACCCACAAAAGCTAGAAAGGGGGGGGGGGCGAATGGTTAGCATGTGAGCGCTGTGTCATGAGTCAACTGGCGTGGTTTCGATTTCCCTGTTGTACGTGGCAAGGAGTAGGGTTTGTATATAAAATAATATTTACTTACCATTCAATAAATATTCCAGTCATCTAGTTTTGGATTTGGGGAAATTCATTCTCTTTCCCTATAAATACAGATTGTCGTATTATTTATTAATCAAAACAAACAGCACATAATCAAAGAACGCCTTTATCCGCCATATGTAATAATATCACGTGACATTGTTATGTTTTGTTTCGCTTGGGAAGCGTTTATTATACACGATAGAGCTCCAGTAAAATAAATCCTAACTATGAACAATATCATGTCCTAAATAAATAATGTAATTTGTAGATCTGTAATTTGTCACGTGATGGTCCGAACATTATTTGCATGTCTCAATTTGTTTATAGCAAAGACCGCTAATAATTATATTGGACCAAAAAACCACGTTTAGTAAACGAGGCAATTTACCCAGCCTCGTTCTGAATAAAATACCTCGTTCCAAAAACGGGGTAATTTAAAATACCTCGTTTTTGAACTCCAGACAAACGAGGTATTTTTTTTTACCTCGTTCAACCGAGGCAAATTCAAGGCAAATATTTTACCTCAGTTTCGCCTCGTTTAGACAAAAATGCCGAACGAGGCATTCTGTGGTTTATAGTGTAAATGCAATTCTTCGAATGAAGGTAACTTCTACTTCTTCTACTCATGTCCATCTTATTCAGCTTTCAGAACCGAACTATTAAATTCAATAAAGGTAATCACAGATACTATTAATTTAGATTTAATTTTGAATGGCTCTACAGAGCTTTCGAACACAACTAATATTTTGATTTTTGAAGCAGTCCATAATTTTATTAAACGTACTAAGAGCTTTTGATTTACTTTTGAATATTGTTTCAATATCAAATAATTGCTTTAACTATATTTCGTATATATATCATTTCCACACGACACTGTATATATGTTCGATTTTACAATTTATTATACCTAATCTTACTTTTATGTTTTTATGTTTATATTTAATGTTTATAATTTTTGTATACCAGGGAAAGAACTTATATACATGTAGGCCTTGCCTGTTGTTCAATCCTTTTCAAATGAATAAGATAGGCTGGCACTGCCAGGCAGGATACGCCCACATTTTCGAGAGATGGATAGGGAACAAGCAATACCGAAAGTGATTTTTCCTACATCATTAAGTTAGAATTTGATATGTGCAAATATCGAAATGAATTAAGATCTTTGGGTTATAAAGGTGCATTTCAGTAGGCTTCAAATTTGACTGGGGATCATGTTGCAAAGTGGGTAAGATGCTGGCTCGATAAGCCTTGGGGTTGGGTGTTTGATCCCTGCATTGGGTGACAAAGTTCATCTAGATTTTCTTGTGTGGTTTCCCCTTGTTAGTGATGAAGGATGGATGGCCTCACAAGAACAGCTGTCAATTTTGGTCCGATTTTCACAAAATTCGACCTCAACCTTCATTACGATGTAACGGTGATTTAATCAAACGGTTTTTTAAATGGGACCTCCAGAGGGACCACAAGCTAAAAAATGTCATTTTTATACGTCCACATTCATAATGTGAACGTATTATGCCGTCGCCCCTGTCTGTGTGTGTGTTTGTATGTGTGTGTGTGTGTGTGTGTCTGTGGTTCGCCTACAGGGCGCAATTCTTCATGGATTTTCTTCAAACTTGGTATACTTATTCCTTATACTCCAAGGAAGATCCTTATTGTTTTTTGTGCATGCCCGACACCCAGGGGCAAAGCCACGCCCATTTTTAGTATTTGTTTGTTTGTTGTCTACAGGCCACATTTCTTAACTTATAATCTTGAAACTTTGCACCCTAAGGAACAACCCTATCGTTTAGGGTGCATGCCCAACCCCCAGGGACAGAGCCACGCCCATTTTCTTTTCGTGTGTCTTTGTGTCGTCTACAGGGCGCAATTCTTACTGGATTTTCTTCAAACTTTGTATACGTATTCCTTATACCCTAAGGAAGATCTCTATTGTTTTTGGTGCATGCCCGGCCCCCAGGGGCAGAGCCACGCCCATTTCTAGTATGTGTTTGTTTGTCGTCTACAGGCCACATTTCTTAACTTATAATTTTGAAACTTTGCATACACATTCTTTGTACCCTAAGGAACATCCCTATCGTTTGGGGTGCATGCCCAACCCCCAGGGTCAGAGCCACACCCAATTTCTTTCGTGTGTCTTTGTGTCGCCTACAGTTCACAATTCTTACTGGATTTTCTTCAAACTTTGCATACTTACTCTTTATACTCTAAGGATGAACCCTATCGTTTGGGGCGCATGCCCAACCCCCAGGGGCAGAGCCACGCCCATTTTCTTTTTGTGTGTCTGTGTGTCCCCTACAGGCAGCAATTCTAACTGGATATTCTTAAAACTTTGTATACTTACTCTTTACACCCTAAGGATGATCCGTATTGTTTTTTGATGCATGCCCGATCCCCAATGGCAGAGCCACGCCCATTCCTTGTATTTATTTGTTTGTCGTCTACAAGCCACATTTCTTAACGTATCATCTTGAAACTTTGAAGGCTTATTCTTTGTACCCTAAGGAACATTTCTATTATTTGGGGTGCATGCCCAACCCCCAGGGGCAGAGTCACGCCCATTTTCTTTTTGTGTGTCGCCTACAGGCCACAATTCTTAATCGGTCATCTTGAAACTTAAAATACTTATTCCTTATACCCTAAGGATGATCCCTTTTGTTTTGGGTGCATGCCCGACCCCCGTGGGACAGCAACACCCATTTCTTGTATTTGTTTGTCTGTCGTCTACAGGCTGCATTTCTTAATGTATCATTTTGAAACTTTGAATACTTATTCTTGGTACCTTAAGGAAGATCCCTATTGTTTTTGGTGCATGCCCGACCCCAAGGGACAGTGCCACGCCCATTTTCTTTTTGTGTGTCTATGTGTCACCTACAGGCCACAATTCTTAATGGATCGTCTTGAAAACTTTTTTTATACTTATTCCTTATACCCTAAGGTTGACCACTATTATTTTTGGTGCATGCCGGACCCCCTGGGACAGAGCCACGCCCAATGCTTTTGTGTCTTGTGTTCGCCTACAGGATGCAATTCTTAACAGATCCTTTTAAAACTTTACAAACCTATTCCTTATACCCTAAAGATGACCCCCTATTGTTTTTGGTGATTTCCTACCCCCCAGGGGCAGAGCCATGCCCATTTTTACTTCGTGTCTGTGTGTGTTGTCTACAGGCCACGATTCTTAATTGATCGTCTTTAAACTTGGGATATGTATTCCATATAGCCTAAGGACGTCAACTGCATGTCCCGACTCACACAGGCAAGACACGCCCAATTTTTGTGTTTGTCGTTTACAGGCCGCAATTCTGAATGAATCAGCTTGGTACTTGGCTTATGTATTCCTTATAGCCTGAGGGCGTCCACTATTGATTTTGATGAATGTCCCGACCCCCAGGGGCAGAGCCACGCCCACTTTTTGCCTTTAGCGTTAGGAAGGCACAATTCTGAATGGATTATCTTGGTATACTTATTCCTTATACTCTAAGGACGGCAACTATTTATGTTGGTGCACGACCCTCAACGCCTAGCCTTCTTGACAAAGTACCATATCAATCAAAGCAGGAATGTGGACGTATTTTGTAGCGTTATGTTTCAGACAATCAGGGACCATAATTCAGGAAGTTACGAATATATGGGCGCAAATATCGAAAGGAACCAAGATCTTTGGTTTATAAACACGCATGTCAAGTTTCATCAAAATCGGTACAAAATTGTGACCTCTATAGGGTCCACGACCTTGATATAACATATTTTCACACTAATCGCTTACAAACGGCGGCCATTTTGTCTGTCAATTTTGGTCCGATTTTCACGAAATTTTACCTCAATCTTTATTACCATGTAACGGTGATTTAATCAAACGTTTTTTTAAATCAGATAATAATTTTGACCTCCAGTGGGACCACAAGCTAAAAAGGGTGATTTTTCGTACAAACAGGGGCCATAATTCAGGAAGTTACGAATATATGGACGCAAATATCGAAAGGAACCAAGATCTTTGGGTTATAAACATGCATGTCAAGTTTCATCAAAATCGGTTCAAAATTGTGACCTCTATAGGGTCCACAACCTTGATATAACATATTTTCACACTATTCGCGTACAAACGGTGGCCATTTTGTCCGTCAATTTTGGTTCGATTTTCACGAAATTCGCAGTCGGTCTTCATTACCATGTAACGGTGATATCATCAAACGGTTTTTTAAATCGGATAATAATTTTGACCACCAGAGGGACCACAAGCTAAAAAGGGCAATTTTTCGGACAATCAGGGGCCATAATTCAGGAAGTTACAATGCGATGGGTGCAAATATCGAAAGGAACCAAGATCTTTGGGTTATAAACATACATGTCAAGTTTCATCAAAATCGGTTCAAAATTGTGACCTCTATAGGGTCCACAACGTTGATATAACATATTTTCGCCGTTCTTCCAGCAACAGTGATGCCTCCCCACGCCATAACAGAACCACCTCCAAATCGATCATGTCTGATGACGTTAACGTTTTGGAAGCGCTCGTTTCGGCAACGCTACACCCTCCTACGTCTGTCCAAAAAATCAACAGTGAACCTTGACTCATCTGAAAACATCACATTGCTCCAGCGTCGATTATCCCAGTGTTGACGATCCATACACCAACGACGTCTTGCCTGAATGTGATGATCTCTCAAACAAGGGATCACGCGAGGACGCTGGGCGCGAAGGTGACCCCTATGCAGTCGATTCCGAATTGTCTGGCCACTCAGTCTCACACCAGTGTCTGTTTGAAGACGAGCGCTGATCTGATTTGCTGTGATGACACGATTTCTCAAGGCCAAGGTACGGATAAATCGATCCTGGGCTTGAGTTGTTGCCCTTGGTCGACCTGAGCGTGGTCTGTCCTGTACAGATTGTGTATCACGGTATCTGGACCATAGCCTGCTTATGACAGACTGAGAGACATTCATTGTCCGCGCCACAACTGCCTGTGTTGTGCCGATCTGTAGCATGCCAAGGGCACGTAACCTTTCATTTGGGGTAAGCCGACGCATATCAAAATTTGTTTTCTAGTCACTAAAACAATTAAACTGATGTTTCCACCCTGGAATTCAATGCCACAATCACTGTAACATTCAAAGTCAGAGTCGTGCAAATCTTGGGTTGGACCCCCATGATGATCCCAAGCATTGCCTGCATTCCATGCGGTAGCTATTGGTGCGTTTGGACGTCACATGTAACTGGAAATGTTTCTTCTGTTAGGTTCTATAGTGACTTTTTTCGTAGTCATTTGCATATTTTAGTATTATGTCCCCAAAATCAAATATCCCCTACATTTTTTTTGAATAGTATATATATAGTACATGACAGTACTAGTAAGTCCCTGGAATACGATATCATTTTGAAAACAAGAGATGAGACAGTGTCTCTTCATATATTAAATGGACATGACAGTACTTAAGATTTACAACCTGTTGAACACATACAGGTACCCTCCTGTAATCATCGACAGTTCTAAAACTGAGCATCGTGCTGTTATCAAGTTTCTTCAGAAAGAAGGGGCGAATGCAACCGAAATACATAAACGTATGACGAATGTGTATGGGTAGGAAGCCCCTCAATATTCTAGTGTTGTAAAATAGTCAGCTGAGTTTAATCGGGGTCACAGATGATATGGTTGCACGGGTCCAGGGCTTAATCATGTCCGATCGCAAAAAAAGGTGTACGAACTATCTTCATAATGTGACATTTCTCATGGAAGTGTTTGCGCCATTATTCATGAGCACTTGCACATGTCCAAGGTGTCTGCAAGATGAGTGCCACAAAACTTAAATGTACAAGATGGAGCTCTTGGACATCTACAATGCTGATCCTGATATTTTCATGCACGTCTTTTGATAGGGGATGCAAAGTGGATTCATCACTGGAATCCTGACACCAGCAAGAATCCATGCAACGGAAGCATAAGCACTCTCCTGCACCCAAGACGTTCAAGGGGTGTGATACTTATAGACTATAAACCACCTAAAACTTAAAACTACAATAACAGGAGCCTGCTATGCCGACTTGTTGAAGTAATTGAGAGCGGCGATTTTTTTTAATTCGGATAATAATTTTGACCTCCAGATGGATCACAGGCTAATAAATATACATTTATGGAACATATAACCTTAGCTGAATCAAGACGGATACAATTATGTGACGATTGTTGATTTTCATTTCGGCGCCAATCGACTGCCCTTTGATGCACACTAAAAGGTTATTTAAATTCAAAGAATGACCCGATTGGTTTCTTTCAATTAAATGAAACGCAAGCTTCCCCCTAACTGATATGCAGACAAAAAATTAGTGTTTATCTAATATGTAACCATCAAACACAACAAAAAATCCATTATTTTTTATTGAAGAGGCATAACATTTCCAATACGCCAGTTCATTAAGCTTTCATATTACATATGAAAGCTTATTGTTTCTGTTAAGATTATTAAGCTTTCATATTTCATATGAAAGCTTATTATTTCTGTTAAAGTTATTATTATTATTATTTTTTTTGTGTGTATTTTCTGCAAATCGGATTTCTCAGAATCTAACCATAGGATCTTTCTGAAACTTTTACCTACCCCCCCCCCCCAAAAACAAATGGGGTGCAAACCTTGATTAAATATATTTTCAAAACGTTTTACGAATCCGAAATCACCGAATTTTACGAACGAATGCATTTGACCTACAATGCCTAACTTTGTGACTATTTGACCTATTTAATTAATTCTTTTTTCTATAAGTACCTCGAGACATTTACTTCAAATCTGCAATTTCGGATTTTCGAAAATTCGTTGCTCTTATTTTGAACCGGAAGTTTAGACCAACTCGACAACTTCTTTAGTAGTTGTACGATTTTCATGAAATTTAATATGTAAGTAGACCTTAATGATGTGACTTGAAAAGTGACTTTAGAAATTTTCTAAATTATCTCCCCTTGGAGAAATTGAGGATCGAAATTTTCAAAAAAATCGAAGAAATATAGGTCAGATCATCTTGAATTTTTTCTTAGGTACTAGCTACAAGACCACTGATTCGTACACAAAAAAATGGAGATTGTAGCTCAATCCGGAAGTGCCACCATCTTGAAACGTAAAAACCTCAAACGCCATTTGCTATTTTACATACAGACACAGGGGTTATATTTTTTGAATCTTTGAAGGGATGGCTATAAAATGTTGGCAGTAAAATTTTGATTTAAGTCAATGGATAGTCACCATATTGAATTGAATATCAGAAATAGTGAAAAATGGACATTAACGGGCATGTAAATTATCAGAACAGACCGTAGTTTGTTGAATTCGTTTCCTATCTTTGAAATTAATACATTTGGTGATGTTCTGTTGTTGGAGGTAACCTGTAACGATCCTGGCCCTGTGACATCTTGCGTTGTCATCCTGGAAGATGAAACGGCGGCCATGACGTCAAGCGAACGGCACAACATGGACTGCCAAGATGTTGTCCCGGTAGTACTGGCCTGTAACCCGCCCTGCATCAACATGTAAAGCCGTTCTTGCAGCAACAGTGATGCCTCCCCACACCATAACAGAACCACCCCCAAATCGATCATGTCTGATGACGTTAACGTTTTGGAAGCGCTCGTTTCGACGACTCCACACCCTCCTACGTCTGTCCAAAAAATCAACAGTGAACCTTGACTCATCTGAAAACATCACATTGCTCCAGCGTCGATTATCCCAGTGTTGACGATCCATACACCAACGACGTCTTGCCTGAATGTGATGATCTCTCAAACAAGGGATCACGCGAGGACGTTGGGCGCGAAGGTGACCCCTATGCAGTCGATTCCGAATCGTCTGGCCACTCAGTCTCACACCAGTGTCTGTTTGAAGACGAGCGCTGATCTGATTTGCTGTGATGACACGATTTCTCAAGGCCAAGGTACGGATAAATCGATCCTGGGCTTGAGTTGTTGCCCTTGGTCGACCTGAGCGTGGTCTGTCCTGTACAGATTGTGTATCACGGTATCTGGACCATAGCCTGCTTATGACAGACTGAGAGACATTCATTGTCCGCGCCACAACCGCCTGTGTTGTGCCAATCTGTAGCATGCCAAGGGCACGTAACCTTTCATTTTGGGTAAGCCGACGCATATCAAAATTTGTTTTCTAGTCACTAAAACAATTAAACTGATGTTTCCACCCTGGAATTCAATGCCACAATCACTGTAACATTCAAAGTCAGAGTCGTGCAAATCTTGGGTTGGACCCCCATGATGATCCCAAGCATCGCCTGCATTCCATGCGGTAGCTATTGGTGCGTTTGGGCGTCACATGTAACTGGAAATGTTTCTTCTGTTAGGTTCTATAGTGACTTTTTTCGTAGTCATTTGCATATTTTAGTATTATGCCCCCAAAATCAAATATCCCCTACTTTTTTTTTGAATAGTATATATATAGTACATGACAGTACTAGTAAGTCCCTGGAATACGATATCATTTTGAAAACAAGAGATGAGACAGTGTCTCTTCATATATTAAATGGACATGACAGTACTTAAGATTTACAACCTGTTGAACACATACAGGTACCCTCCTGTAATCATCGACAGTTCTAAAACTGAGCATCGTGCTGTTATCAAGTTTCTTCAGAAAGAAGGGGCGAATGCAACCGAAATACATAAACGTATGACGAATGTGTATGGGTAGGAAGCCCCTCAATATTCTAGTGTTGTAAAATAGTCAGCTGAGTTTAATCGGGGTCACAGATGATATGGTTGCACGGGTCCAGGGCTTAATCATGTCCGATCGCAAAAAAAAGGTGGACGAACTATCTTCATAATGTGACATTTCTCATGGAAGTGTTTGCGCCATTATTCATGAGCACTTGCACATGTCCAAGGTGTCTGCAAGATGAGTGCCACGAAACTTAAATGTACAAGATGGAGCTCTTGGACATCTACAATGCTGATCCTGATATTTTCACGCACGTCTGGTGATAGGGGATGCAAAGTGCATTCATCACTGGAATCCTGACACCAGCAAGAATCCATGCAACGGAAGCATAAGCACTCTCCTGCACCCAAGACGTTCAAGGGGTGTGATACTTATAGACTATAAACCACCTAAAACTTAAAACTACAATAACAGGAGCCTGCTATGCCGACTTGTTGAAGTAATTGAGAGCGGCGATTTTTTTTAATTCGGATAATAATTTTGACCTCCAGAAGGATCACAGGCTAATAAATATACATTTATGGAACATATAACCTTAGCTGAATCAACAAGACAGATACAATTATGTGATGATTGTTGATTTTCATTTCGGCGCCAATCGATTGCCCTTTGATGCACACTAAAAGGTTATTTAAATTCAAAGTATGACCCGATTGGTTTCTTTCAATTAAATGTAACGCAAGCTTCCCCCTAACTGATATGCAGACAAGAAATTAGTGTTTATCTAATATGTAACCATCAAACACAACAAAAAATCCATTATTTTTTATTGAAGAGGCATAACATTTCCAATACGCCAGTTTATTAAGCTTTCATATTACATATGAAAGCTTATTGTTTCTGTTAAGATTATTTAAGCTTTCATATTTCATATGAAAGCTTATTGTTTCTGTTAAAGTTATTATTAAGCTTTCATATTACATATGAAAGCTTATTGTTTCTGTTAAGATTATTATTATTTTTTTTTTGTGTATTTTCTGCAAATCGGATTTCTCAGAATCTAACCATGGGATCTTTCTAAAACTTTGACCTACCCCCCCAAAAATGGGGTGCGAACGTTGTTTAAATATATTTTCAAAACCTTTTACGAATCCGAAATCACCGAATTTTACGAACGAAAAAACTGACAATGCATAGTCGTAACTTTGTTATTTTTTGACCGATTTTACTAATTCTTTTTTCTTTGAATACCTTGAAAAAGATAGGCTGGCACTGCCAGGCAGGATACGCCCACATTTTAGAGAGATGGATAGAGAACAAGCAATACCGAAAGTGATTTTTCCTACATCATTAAGTTATAATATGATATGTGCAAATATCGAAATTAATTAAGATCCTTGGGTTATAAAGGTGCATTTCAGTAGGCTTCAAATTCGACTGGGAATCATGTTGCTAAGTGGGTAAGATGCTGGCTCGGTAGCCTTGAGGTTGGGTGTTTGATCCCTGCATTGGGTGACAAAGTTCATCTAGATTTTCTGGCGTGGTTTCCCCTTGTTAGTGATGAAGGATGGATGGCCTGACAAGAACAGCTGTCAATTTTGGTTCGATTTTCACGATATTCGACCTCAACCTTCATTACGATGTAACGGTGATATAATGAAACGGTTTTTTAAATGGGATAATAATTCTGACCGCAGAGGGACCACAAGCTAAAAAAAAAGGTAATTTTTCGGACAATCAGGGGCCATAATTCAGGAAGTTACGATCCAATGGGCGCAAATATCAAGTTTCATCAAAATCGGTTCAAAATTGTGACCTCAAAAGGGTCCACAACCTTGATATAACATATTTTCACACTAATCGCGTTCAAACGGCGGCCATTTTGTCTGTCAATTTTGGTCCGATTTTCACAAAATTTGAACTCAATCTTCATTACCATGTAAGGGTGATATAATCAAACGTTTTTTAAATTCAGATAATAATTTTGACCTCAAGTGGGACCACAAGCTAAAAAGGGTGATTTTTCGTACAATCAGGGGCCATAATTCAGGAAGTTACGAACCAATGGGCGCAAATATCGAAAGGAACCAAGATCTTCGGGTTATAAACATGCATGTAAAGTTTCATCAAAATCGGTTCAAAATTGTGACCTCTATAGGGTCCACAACCTTGATATAACATATTTTCACACTGATCGCGCACAAACAGGGGCCATTTTGTCTGTCCATTTGGGTCCGATTTACACAAAATTTGAACTCAACCTTCATTACCATGTAACGGTGATATAATCAAACGTTTTTTTAAATCGGATGATAATTTTGACCTCCGAGGCGACCACAAGCTAAAAAGGGCGATTTTTCGGGCAATCAGGGGCCATAATTCAGGAAGTTACGATCCGATGGCCGCAAATATAGAAAGGAACCAAGATCTTTAGCTTATAAACATACATGTCAAGTTTCATCACAATCGGTTCAAAATTGTGACCTCTATAGGGTCCACAGCCTTGAAATAACATATTTTCACACTATTCGCGTACAAACGGCAGCCATTTTGTATGTCAATTTTGGTCCGATTTTCACGAAATTTGAACTCAACCTTCATTACCATGTAACGGTGATATTATCAAACGTTTTTTTAAATCGGATAATAATTTTGACCTCCAGAGGGACCTCAAGCTAAAAAGGGCGATTTTTCGGACAATCAGGGGCCATAATTCAGGAAGTTACGATCTGATGGCCGCAAATATCGAAAGGAACCAAGATCTTGGGGTTTTTCAGTTTCGTCAAAATCGGATAAGAATTGTGACCTGTAGAGAGTCCACAAACAAATTGTGGACGGACGGACGGACAGGGGCGACGACATAATACGTCCACATGAAAATGTGGGCGTATAAAAACGAAATGAAATATATATCTGTATTTTAATCCGATTGCTTACCCAGATTGGTCTCTACCGCCTCACCAACCGATCTATAATAAACTCAACCAATCCATCCACAGTTGTACAGACTGGTCCCTACCTCTTCACCAACCCATATGCAGTTGTACAGATTTGTCCCTAACTCCTCACCCAACCACCCATCTGTAATAAATTCTACTTACCCATCAGCAGTCGTACAGATTTGTCCTTGGTGTTCTTGTCTCATGCGGTGCAATGCTTGTGCGGCCTCATCTAAAGCACTGTTAACTGAAGACGTCAAAATTCGTAGTACCTCGGGATCAGTTAAAGCCTTACCGTCTTTTGAATATAGTTTGCTGATTCCTATTATATAACAAAAAATATTTCTTAAAATCAAAAATATCGTTTTTTTTTTTTTAGCAGGCTTGGTAATGAGTCAGTATCAGTACCGATATCATTTAGTTCTTTAAATGAATGATTTGCCTGGATGCAATTACCAATAATAATAGTATGCCATGCAGACGTATAAAAAGATAGGCTGGCACTGCCAGGCAGGATACGCCCACATTTTCGAGAGATGGATAGAGAACAAGCAATACCGAAAGTGATTTTTCCTACATCATTAAGTTAGAATATGATATGTGCAAATATCGAAATGAATTAAGATCTTTGGGTTATAAAGGTGCATTTCAGTAGGCTTCAAATTCGACTGGGAATAATGTTGCTAAGTGGGTAAGATGCTGGCTCGGTAGCCTTGAGGTTGGGTGTTTGATCCCTGCATTGGGTGACAAAGTTCATCTAGATTTTCTGGCGTGGTTTCCCCTTGTTAGTGATGAAGGATGGATGGCCTGACAAGACAGCTGTCAATTTTTGTTCTATTTTCACGAAATTCGACCTCAACCTTCATTACGATGTAACGGTGATATAATCAAACGTTTTTTTAAATGGGATAATAATTCTGACCGCAGAGGGACCACAAGCTAAAAAAAAAGGGTCATTTTTCGGACAATCGGGAGCCATAATTCAGGAAGTTACAATCCAATGGGCGCAAATATCGAAAGGAACCAAGATCTTTGGGTTATAAACATGCATGTCAAGCTTCATCAAAATCGGTTCAAAATTGTGACCTCTATAGGGTCCACAACCTTGATATAATATATTTTCACACTAATCGCATACAAACGGCGGCCATTTTGTCTGTCAATTTTGGTCCGATTTTCACAAAATTTTAACTCAATCTTCATTACCATGTAACGGTGATATAATCAACCGTTTTTTTAAATCGGATGATAATTTTGACCTCCAGAGCGACCACAAGCTACAAAGGGCGATTTTTCGGACAATCAGGGGCCATAATTCAGGAAGTTACGATCCGATGGCCGCAAATATAGACAGGAACCAAGATCTTTAGCTTATAAACATACATATCAAGTTTCATCACAATCGGTTCAAAATTGTGACCTCTATAGGGTCCACAACCTTGAAATAACATATTTTCACACTATTCGCGTATAAACGGCGGCCATTTTGTATGTCAATTTGGTCCGATTTTCACGAAATTCAAACTCAACCTTCATTACCATGTAACGGTGATATTATCAAACGATTTTTTAAATCGTATAATAATTTTGACCTCCAGAGGGACCTCAAGCTAAAAAGGACGATTTTTCGGACAATCAGGGGCCTTAATTCAGGAAGTTAGGATCCGATGGGCGCAAATATCAAAAGGAACCAAGATCTTGGGGTTATAAACATGCATGTCAAGTTTCATCACAATCGGTTCAAAATTGTGACCTCTATAGGGTCCACAACCTTGAAATAACATATTTTCACACTATTCGCGTACAAACGGCGGCCATTTTGTATGTCAATTGTGGTCCGATTTTCACGAAATTCGAACTCAACCTTCATTACCATGTAACGGTGATATAATCGAACGGTTTTTTAAATCGGATAATAATTTTGACCTCCAGACGGACCACAAGCTAAAAAGGGCGATTTTTCAGACAATCAGGGGCCATAATTCAGGAAGTTACGATCCGATGGGCGCAAATATCGAAAGGAACCAAGATCTTGGGGTTATAAACATGCATGTCAAGTTTCATCAAAATCGGTTCAAAATTGTGACCTCTATAGGGTCCACAAGCTAAAACATGATATTTCGTACAATAATCCATGAAGTTTCCATCCGATACATGCCAATATCGAAAGCAGCCGAGATCTTATGGGGATAAACCTATATTTCAAGTTTCGTCAAAATCGGATAAGAATTGTGACCTGTAGAGAGTCCACAAACAAATTGTGGACGGACGGACGGACGTCCGGACGGACGGACGTCCGGACGGACAGGGGCGACGACATAATACGTCCACATGAAAATGTGGGCGTATAAAAATCATTTTCATCTGCAGTTTCACATTTTCGAATTTCGAAAATTCGTCGCTGTGATTTCGAACCGGAAGTTTAGACCAATTTGACAACTTCTTTAATAGTTGTACGATTTTCATGAAATTTAGTATACAAGTAGATCTTACCGATGTAACTTCAAAAATATAATTAGAAATTTTCTAAATTATCTCCCTTGGTGAAATTAAGGATCAAAGTTTTCAAAAAAATGGTCGAAATATAGGTCAGAGTGACCTAATTTTTTTTTTCGATACTAGACAAGGAATTACTGATTCGTACACAAAATATGGAGTTTGTCGATCGAACCGGAAGTGCCACCATCTTTAAACGTGAAAAATCAAAAAGGCTTTTTTGCTATTTTACTTACAGACTCGGGAGTTATATTTTCTGAATCCTTGAAGGAATGCCTAAAAATCTATCGGATCAGAATTTTGATTTCGGTCATGTGATGGTCACAATTTTGAATTGAAAATGAAAAATAGAAGCAATTTGAAAGGCCCGGACTTCGGAACACAATAACTCTCCTTCTAATTAAGCTAGAATGTTCAAACTTGGTGTAGGCATTTACTAGGTCAATGTTATGATTGAGTTCAAAGATGAGCATTTTCTGCTTAGGGTAAGCAGAGATAAGCATGCTGATTTGTTGATTCTTTAGGGCACGATAACTTCGGTTATAATGAAGGGAGGGCGGTGAAACTTTTGTCAATAGAGAGTCTAATAGGTAGCCTGTTGTGTGAAATGATTGTATCATTTTTTTTAAATATCAGGGATAGCCGAAAAAAAGAGATTGAAAATCCAAAAAGTCGTATTTTTACAATTTGGAGCATGTTTAGAGGTCTTTCTCGTAAAGTCAACATACTATTTTTTGGGAACTTCTTCTACAAAGAGTCTTATTGGTAGTCTTTTATATGAAACCATCGATCAACAGTCCAACATATCAGGAGTAGAAGAACAAAAGGATCGAACATTGAAAACGGCACCCTTTCATTGTTGAGCGAAACATGAAGTGTGGGTGACTACAATCTACGCATTTATTCATCGTATAGAGCTTATTCAACAATATCACAATTCCAACCGCTTAGGGATATTTTACGTCCACTCCAATGTGTGTACACGCGACCTTGGTTTTTCGTCCCATCCGAAGGACTAGACAGCTGTGCTTGTCAGGCCCTCCGTTCTGCCTTACTGACAAGGGAACCACGCCGGGAAATCGAGATGAACTTTCTCTGTGCAGAACTTTCAATTCAGGCAAAACGTTTATTGCATACGATTAAGCTGGTCAGTTGGAGCTTATTTTCAAAAGTTTTGTAATAATCGGTTGGTAATTAAAGTACCGTGCACATTAAACTGTTAAAACAGAAAATTTCGCCCGGTTGAAATGTTTCTTGCTATAAGTCAGCAATTTTCCGAATTCAGGGAGGCTGGATGGCTGAATGGTTAGCATGTGCTCGCTGTATCGTAACCTTTGTCATTGAGTCAACGGGCGTCGTTTCGATCTCCAGGTTGCACGTGACATGGTGTATGATGTCCATCCTTGTGGGTTTTCTCCGTGTTCTTCGGTTTCCTCCCAACGGCTAAAGACCAGTACGTGCAAGGGGAGTTTTTAAATAAAATTAAAAAACATATGTTAGTCCCGAAATGACCTAGTTTGTGTCGAATGGACGTTAGGCCGCATTTCTCTCTTTCTCTTTTTAAAGTTTTGTAATAATCGGTTGGTAATCAAAGGTACTGTTAAAGTGATAAAACAGAAAATTTGGCCCGGTTGTAATGTTTCTCACTTTAAATTCAGCAATTTGTCGATTTTAAGGGGCAAACGTTTATTGCGAACGATTAAGCTGGTCAGGGGGAGCTTATTTTTAAAAGTTTTGTAATATTCGGTTGATAACTAAAGGTACCGTGCAAATTAAACTGTTAAAATAGAAAATTTGGCCCGGTTGAAATGTTTCTCGCTGTAGGTCAGCAATTTGCCGATTTTAGGGAGGTTGCGTGGCTGAATGGTTAGCACGTGCGCTCTGTATCATAACGTCTGTCATTGAGTCAACTGTCCTTGTTTCGATTTCTTGGTTGTACGTGACAAGGAGTATGGTCGCCTTACCAACCTCGTAGGCCGTAACGCCGCTGCCCGGGTAAAATTTCCCTCATTGCACACTTTATGGCGTATGCCCGTCTTCATTAGCCCATTGTAGGAGCAGAACAGTAGGACGTTAAACCCCATTCAATTTCATTTCATTTTCTCTATGTTGCTTATTTATTATAGTGGATAAATATTTTTCTGGTTCTAGCAATTATTTAATTTCTGCATAGAAATCTCTGGCCATTTTTTTGATTGCAGAGTGCCATTCTTGTATATTGCAGTCTATGACCCTTTGTTTAAAACATGCTTAAGACGTCGTCACGATTTCCTACTTATGACCAAACATATTGGAAACCATAATTATATAACATATCTTGGAAGCCCGATTACAGCTATACAAGTTTCAGTTATTTCCTTTTAGTTTAAAGATTATTTTTTTGCCCGGGTGCAATGTTTCTCACTACATTTAAATTTGTAACTTTGTGAGTTTTTGACCGATTTTGATATTATGTCTTTATAATTTTCCAAATCTACATATTTAACGTACATATTCAAACAGTTGAGTTCAACCTGATTCAAAAAGTTTTAGTTTTGTTCAAAGTTATCTCATTCATCCCGATTACAGCAACACAAGTATCAGTTATTTCCCTTTAGTTTTCATATTACTCAATGTTTCATACTATATTTAGACTTGTAACTTCGCGAGTTTTTGACCAATTTTGATAGTTTGATATAATCGATGACACGTGACGATGAATATGAAAGCTTTCATATCTGCATGGGACAGTAGCAGATCTAGTTATTATTATTATTTTTTTGTGTGTATTTTCTGCAAATCGGATTTCTCAGAATCTAACCATAGGATCTTTCTGAAACTTTGACTTACCACCCCCCCAAAAAAAAATGGGGTGCGAACCTTTATTAAATATATTTTCAAAACGTTTTACGAATCCGAAATCACCGAATTTTACGAACGAATGCATTTGACCTACAATGCCGTAACTTTGTGACTATTTGACCTATTTAATTAATTCTTTTTTCTATAAGTACCTCGAGACATTTACTTAAAATCTGAAATTTCGCATTTTCAAATTTCGAAAATTCGTTGCTCTTTTTTTGAACCGGAAGTTTAGACCAACTCGACAACTTCTTTAGTAGTTGTACGATTTTCATGAAATTTAATATGTAAGTAGACCTTAATGATGTGACTTGAAAAGTGACTTTAGAAATTTTCTAAATTATCTCCCCTTGGAGAAATTGAGGATAGAAATTTTCAAAAAAATCGAAGAAATATAGGTCAGATCATCTTGAATTTTTTTTAGGTACTAGCTACGAGACCACTGATTCGTACACAAAAAATGGAGATTGTAGCTCAATCCGGAAGTGCCACCATCTTGAAATGTAAAAACCTCAAACGCCATTTGCTATTTTACATAAAGACACGGGGGTTATATTTTTTGAATCCTTGAAGGGATGGCTATAAAATGTAGGCAGTAAAATTTTGATTTAAGTCAATGGATAGTCACCATATTGAATTGAATATCAGAAATAGTGAAAAATGGACATTAATGGGCATGTAAATTATCAGAATAGACCGTAGTTTGTTGAATTCGTTTCCTATCTTTGAAATTAATACATTTGGTGATGTTCTGTTGTTGGAGGTAACCTGTAACGATCCTGGCCCTGTGACATCTTGCGTTGTCATCCTGGAAGATGAAACGGCAGCCATGACGTCGTGCGAACGGCACAACATGGACTACCAAGATGTTGTCCCGGTAGTACTGGCCTGTAACACACCCTGCATCAACATGTAAAGCCGTTCTTCCAGCAACAGTGATGCCTCCCCACACCATAACAGAACCACCCCCAAATCGATCATGTCTGATGACGTTAACTTCTTGGAAGCGCTCGTTTCGGCGACGCCACTCCCTCCGACGTCTGTCCAAAAAATCAACAGTGAACCTTGACTCATCTGAAAACATCACATTGCTCCAGCGTTGATTATCCCAGTGTTGACGATCCATACACCAACGACGTCTTGCCTGAATGTGATGATCTCTCAAACAAGGGATCACGCGAGGACATTGGGCGCGAAGGTGACCCCTGTGCAGTCGATTCCGAATCGTCTGGCCACTCAGTCTCACACCAGTGTCTGTCTGAAGACGACCGCTGATCTGATTTGCTGTGATGACACGATTTCTCAAGGCCAAGGTACGGATAAATCGATCCTGGGCTTGAGTTGTCGCCCTTGGTCGACCTGAGCGTGGTCTGTCCTGTACAGATTGTGTATCACGGTATCTGGACCATAGCCTGCTTATGACAGACTGAGAGACATTCATTGTCCGCGCCACAACTGCCTGTGTTGTGCCGATCTGTAGCATGCCAAGGGCACGTAACCTTTCATTTGGGGTAAGCCGACGCATATCAAAATTTGTTTTCTAGTCACTAAAACAATTAAACTGATGTTTCCACCCTGGAATTCAATGCCACAATCACTGTAACATTCAAAGTCAGAGTCGTGCAAATCTTGGGTTGGACCTCCATGATGATCCCAAGCATTGCCTGCATTCCATGCGGTAGCTATTGGTGCGTTTGAGCGTCACATGTAACTGGAAATGTTTCTTCTGTTAGGTTCTATAGTGACTTTTTTCGTAGTCATTTGCATATTTTAGTATTATGCCCCCAAAATCAAATATCCCCTACTTTTTTTTTGAATAGTATATATATAGTACATGACAGTACTAGTAAGTCCCTGGAATACGATATCATTTTGAAAACAAGAGATGAGACAGTGTCTCTTCATATATTAATTGGACATGACAGTACTTAAGATTTACAACCTGTTGAACACATACAGGTACCCTCCTGTAATCATCGACAGTTCTAAAACTGAGCATCGTGCTGTTATCAAGTTTCTTCAGAAAGAAGGGGCGAATGCAACCGAAATACATAAACGTATGACGAATGTGTATGGGTAGGAAGCCCCTCAATATTCTAGTGTTGTAAAATAGTCAGCTGAGTTTAATCGGGGTCACAGATGATATGGTTGCACGGGTCCATGTCTTAATCATGTCCGATCGCAAAAAAAGGTGTACGAACTATCTTCATAATGTGACATTTCTCATGGAAGTGTTTGCGCCATTATTCATGAGCACTTGCACATGTCCAAGGTGTCTGCAAGATGAGTGCCACGAAACTTAAATGTACAAGATGGAGCTCTTGGACATCTACAATGCTGATCCTGATATTTTCACGCACGTCTGGTGATAGGGGATGCAAAGTGGATTCATCACTGGAATCCTGACACCAGCAAGAATCCATGCATCGGAAGCATAAGCACTCTCCTGCACCCAAGACGTTCAAGGGGTGTGATACTTATAGACTATAAACCACCTAAAACTTAAAACTACAATAACAGGAGCCTGCTATGCCGACTTGTTGAAGTAATTGAGAGCGGCGATTTTTTTTAATTCGGATAATAATTTTGACCTCCAGAGGGACCACAGGCTAATAAAGGCGATTTTTCGGATAATCAGGGGCCATAATTCAGGACGTTGCGATCAGATATGCGTAAATATTGATTATACATTTATGGAACATATAACCTTAGCTGAATCAACAAGACAGATACAATTCTGTGATGATTGTTGATTTTCATTTCGGCGCCAATCGATTGCCCTTTGATGCACACTAAAAGGTTATTTAAATTCAAAGAATGACCCGATTGGTTTCTTTCAATTAAATGTAACGCACGCTTCCCCCTAACTGATATGCAGACAAGAAATTAGTGATTATCTAATATGTAACCATCAAACACAACAAAAAATCCATTATGTTTTATTGAAGAGGCATAACATTTCCAATACGCCAGTTTATTAAGCTTTCATATTACATATGAAAGCTTATTGTTTCTGTCAAGATTATTAAGCTTTCAAATTTCATATGAAAGCTTATTGTTTCTGTTAAAGTTATTATTATTATTATTATTTTTTTTTTGTGTATTTTCTGCAAATCGGATTTCTCAGAATCTAACCATAGGATCTTTCTGAAACTTTGACCTACCCCCACCCCCCCCCCAAAAAAATGGGGTGCGAACCTTGATTAAATATATTTTCAAAACGTTTTAAGAATCCGAAATCACCGAATTTTACGAACGAATGCATTTGACCTACAATGCCGTAACGTTGTGAATATTTGACCTATTTAATTAATTCTTTTTTCTATAAGTACCTCGAGACATTTACTTCAAATCTGCAATTTCGGATTTTCGAATTTCGAAAATTCGTTGCTCTTATTTTGAACCGGAAGTTTAGACCAACTCGACAACTTCTTTAGTAGTTGTACGATTTTCATGAAATTTAATATGTAAGTAAACCTTAATGATGTGACTTGAAAAATGACTTTAGAAATTTTCTAAATTATCTCCCCTTGGAGAAATTGAGGATCGAAATTTTCAAAAAAATCGACGAAATATAGGTCAGATCATCTTGAATTTTTTTTTAGGTACTAGCTACGAGACCACTGATTCGTACACAAAAAATGGAGATTGTAGCTCAATCCGGAAGTGCCACCATCTTGAAATGTAAAAACCTCAAACGCCATTTTGCTATTTTACATAAAGACACGGGGGTTATATTTTTTGAATCCTTGAAGGGATGGCTATAAAATGATGGCAGTAAAATTTTGATTTAAGTCAATGGATAGTCACCATATTGAATTGAATATCAGAAATAGTGAAAAATGGACATGAACGGGCATGTAAATTATCAGAATAGACCGTAGTTTGTTGAATTCATTTCCTATCTTTGAAATTAATACATTTGGTGATAGCCTGGCTCATTGTCGAATTTTTGGTATTTTCAAATTTCAAATTTCGCCTTTGATGTTTTCTGTGCCGACAAAGTTGTTTTCGTGTGAATAACTCCGATTAACAGCTTGAAAAGAATCAAATAGATCGCAGTTTCGTCTCAAATCTGGGAAATCTGGTTAGCCTCCTTTCAAAAATGGATGGTGGCCTTGGAATCAATATATTTTCAAAATCACCGAAAACAACTGATGAAAAAATTGACCTTGACAGCTGTGTTACTTCGTGATTTTGTGATCTATTTTACTTTTCTGGTTAGCCCCCGTTTAAAAAAGGGTGGTGGCCTTGGAATCAATATATTTTCTAAATCACCTAAAATAACTGATGAAAAAATTGAGCTTGGATGGAAACTATATAGAAAAATAAAAGGAAACATCAACATTATATAGGTCTTGCACACATAGGCTTAGAACTTTGCAGCCAGTCCTCATATTTATTGAAATTGAATAGGTTTGAGTTGATATAATTATTTGTTTTCTATTTTAAAACTATCTAAAAAAAATTGTAATCATTTATGTTATTGATTTAGATTAATACTGTTTATATTTTGTACATTTTAACACATTCATCAATTAATAATGGTTTGCATAGCCATCTTATAGAGCTTATTCAACAGTACCGAATTCCAACTGCTTAGGGATATATTACGTCCACTCCAATGTGTACACGGGACCTTGGTTTTTCGTCCCAACCGAACGACTAGACAGCTGTCCTTGTCAGGCCCTCGGTTCTGCCTTACTGACAAGGGGGACCACGCCGGAAAATCGAGATGAACTTTCTTGGTGCAGAACTTTCAATTCAGGCCAAACGTTTATTGCATACGATTAAGGTGGTCAGTTGGGGCTTATTTTCAAAAGTTTTGTAATAATCGGTTGGCAATTAAAGTACCGCGCAAATTAAACTGTTAAAACAGAAAATTTCGCCCGGTTGAAATGTTTCTCGCTATAAGTCAGCAATTTCCCGATTTTAGGGAGGCTGAGTGGTTAGCATGTGCGCGCAGTATCGTAACGTCTGTCATTGAGTCAACCGGCGTCGTTTCGATTTCCAGGTTGTACGTGACATGGAGTATGGTTTTCTCCGTGTCCTTCGGTTTCCTCCCACGGCTAAAGACCCGTACGCGCAAGGGAAGTATTAAACCGTGCAAATTAAACTGTTAAAACCTAATTTTTATTTTCGATACTAGACAAGTAATTACTGATTCGTACACAAAACATGGAGTTTGTCGATCGAACCGGAAGTGCGATATTGCACTTACAGACATGGGAGTTACATTTTCTGAATCCTTGAAGGAAAACCTAAAAAACATTCAGAGCAGAATTTTGATTTAGGTCAGCTGATGGTCGCCATTTTGAAGTGAATATGAAACATAGTGAAAAATTGACATTTACTGACTTGTAAACAAACACAATAGGGCATAGTATGTTCATTGCGTTTCCTATGTCTAAAATTTAATACATTTCAATTTCAGGATAGACGGGATACGGGTCGAATTTTTGGTATTTGAATATTTCAAAAATTCGAATTTCGCCTTTTATGTTTTTCGTGCCGACAAAGTTGTTTACGAGTAAAAAAATCACATTAATTTCGCTAGATTGTGACCGATTTTGATGATTTATTTTTTCTTGTTCTGATTATTTATATGACCCATGACATGTGACAGGAAGTGACAGTGAATATGAAAGCTTTCATATCTGCATGGGACAGTAGCAGATCTAGTTATTATTATTTTTTTTTATTTTTGTTGTGTATTTTCTGCAAATCGGATTTCTCAGAATCTAACCATCGGATCTTTCTGAAACTAGGACCTACCCCGCCCAAAAAGGGGTGCGAACGTTGTTTAAATATATTTTCAAAACGTTTTACGAATCCGAAATCACCGAATTTTACGAACGAAAAAACTGACAATGCATAGTCGTAACTTTGTTATTTTTTGACCCATTTTACTAATTCTTTTTTCTTTGAATACCTTTAAAAAAAATCATTTTCGTCTGCAGTTTCACATTTTCGAATTTCGAAAATTCGTCGCTGTGATTTCGAACCGGAAGTTTATACCAATTTGACAACTTCTTTAATAGTTGTACGATTTTCATGAAATTTAGTATATAAGTAAATCTTACCGATGTGAATTCAAAAATATAATTAGAAATTATCTAAATTATCTCCCCTTGGTGAAATTAAAGATCAAAGTTTTCAAAAAAATCGTCGAAATATAGGTCAGAATGACCTATTTTTTTTTTTTGATACTAGACAAGTAATTACTGATTCGTACACAAAATATGGAGTTTGTCGATCGAACCGGAAGTGCCACAATCTTTAAACGTGACACGGGAGTTATATTTTCTGAATCCTTGAAGGATGGCCCAAAAAACGCACGGAGCAGAATTTCGATTTAGGTCAACTGATGGTTGCCATTTTGAAGTGAATATGAAAAATAGAAGCAATTTGAAGGGCCGAGACTTTGGAACACAATTATATAACTCTCCTGCTAATTAAGCTAGAATTTTCAAACTTGGTATAGACGTTCACTAGGTCAATGTCATGATGGAGTTCAAAGATGAGTATTTTCTTCCCAGGGTAAGCAGAGATAAGCATGCTGATTTTTTGATTCTTTAAGGCAGAGATAGCAGAAAAAAAAGATCGAAAATCCAAAAAGTCGTATTTTTACGATTTGGAGCATTTTTAAGGGTCCTTTTCTCATAAAGTCAACATAATATTTTTGGGGAACTTCTTCTACAAAGAGTCTTATCGGTAGTCTTTTATATGAAACCATCGATCAACAGTCCAAAATATCAGGAGTAGAAGAATAAAAGGATCGAAAATTAAAAACGGCACCCTTTCATTGTTAAGCAAAACATGCAGTGTGGGTGGCTACAATCTGCACATTGAGTCATCTTATAGAGCTTATTCAACAGTATCGAATTCCAACTGTCAAGCGATCTTTTACGTGCACCCCAATGTGTACACGGGGGTGGGAGGCACGCCAGAAAATCGAGATGAACTTTCTTGGCCAATGCAGGGATCGAACACCCGACCTCTTGGCTAGCAGGCCAACGCATTAACCACTTAGTGTGGACACCCATCGTACATTTCATCCGTCAAATCAAAACATTGCATTGCCATCAGACCAATAATTAATTATTCTTAATTTAAAACTTTATTTTAATATTATTAAATCCTAATTTTATTGGTAGACGTTCGTCTTATTTAAAATTAAAATTTCATTTAACTATGAACAACCCTTAACGTGTCTCTTTAAAACAATTAAATACTCTAAAAAAGTAGCTTAAACTTTTGACCAAAACTCATTTATTTACGATTTTGTTGTGAGCGACTTGTTATTCTTCCTATATGACATATTGCACGTTTCTGATTTCAAAGGGGGGGGGGCTGAATGGTTAGCACGCGCGCCTGTCATTGAGTTAACTAGCGTGTTTTCGAATGCCCGGTTGTACGTGACAAGGAGTAAGGTCACCTGTCCAACCTGCCATTTTTAGTTCTATCCCGCCATTTTCATTTCATTTTCTCATCCGTCTCATTACAGTAATACAAGTTTCAGTTATTTCCCTTTAGTTTTTAGATTATTGTTATGCCTGGGTGCAATGTTTCATACTATATTTAGACTTGTAACTTCGTGAGTTTTTGACAAATTTTGATATTTTTTTCTTATCCTTTTATTTAGGATACTTGATACAATCGATGACACGTAACGATGAATATGAAAGCTTTCATATCTGCATGGGACAGTAGCAGATCTATTTTTTTTTTATATTTACTGTAGAAAAATAGCTTGACTATAGCATTGACTATATTTCTTTTTTGACCCATATAACATTGCACAAAATGTCATTATTGGAACAAAACGTGCAGCGATGAATGTTTCAGCTCATACCAATTGTCAATTAAATGGAAAATAATGCGCACAATTCCTACATTAAAATTTAATTGAAACGTTTAATTATGAAGACACACGTAATGTGATAATAATTTATGGTATGACTTGTATTCTTGCCTTGTCTATTTCTTTCTTTGAACATTTCTCTGATTATAATATTATAGTTTGGACTGTTTTTATTTTCATTGCAGAAATTTCCAATGAGAAAGATAAAAATGAATAAATTTTAATAAATAACAAACTTTATTTAAATCAGATTTTTGCCATTGCAATAAGATCACCATTGGATAGATCACAATATTCACACCCAATACAAAACCGGCGTTTTTGTTGTACTTGATCATACTGGAATAAACTGTTATGTGTAAAAATGGTCAATATTTCAGCCATCTAATTTCAGTCTTTCTAACTGTATTGCCTCGGCCTAACAACAAGGAACAGTTCGGTGTGAAATGAAATGAAATGAACCAATGAAGATAGGCATACGCCAAAGTGTGCCATGCGGTAATTTTTGCCCGGGCAGCAGCACTATGACCTGCTCTTGTATCGAATTCCAACTGCCAAGGAATCTTTTACGAGCATGCTAATGTATTTTCGTCCCATCCGAACAACTAGGCAGCTTTCCTTGTCAAGTCCTCCACCCTGCACCAGTGACAAGGGGAAACCAACTTGGTGACATCGTGTATAGACAACATGATTCATATTCTGAATATTTCATCTTTTATTTAGCAATTCAAATCACTCTTATTTACCGAATGTTGTGTAGAATTACGTATATACAGTCAAAATAGGTGAACAAATTGTCATGGTTGATTGATCAGAATCCTTGGAAACGTTGACCTCTATATAATAGGTTTTGAGTAACAACTTCGGTTCGGTGATACCTGATTGAACCCATAAACTAATTAACAACGCTATGTGTGAAATATCATTATTTGACGTCTGCTTCCACCTAACTGATATCGCAAAGAAGAAATTGGTGTTTATTTAAACTAACATATGCGAAAAGAACCATAAAATGTCATGTTTATTATACACAATAGAATTGCAGTGAATTAAACCGTCATAATTAACCACGTGATATCCCAATAAATAATCTAATTTGTAGATCTGCAATTATTTACGCGAAGGACGGAACATTTAAAAAAAGTAACAACTGCGGTCTCTGATTGAACCCATAAACTAATTAACAACGTTAAGTGTGAAATAGCTTTATTTGACGTCTGCTTCGGTTCCCCTCTGCTTCCACCTAACTGATATCGCAGAGAAGAAATTGGTGTTTATTTAATCTAATTAACATATGCGAGAACAACCATAAAATGTCATGTTTATTATACACAATAGAATTCCAGTGAATTAAACCGTCATAATTAACCACGTGATGTCCCAATAAATAATCTAATTTGTAGATCTGCAATTATTCACGCGAAGGACGGAACATTAATTTTTGTGGCTCTATTTGTTGATAGCAAGTACCTGTAATAATTATCTTGAAGAAAACCACGTTTTGAAAACGTGGCGTTTTTTACCCAGCCTCTTTCTGGAAAAAATAGGTTGCCAGGCAATGAAACATACGCCCACACAGCAGCCAAATCGTTCGGGCAGTCAACAAGAGTTGTTGCATTTTAAGTAATCATCAGAAAATCATAATTCAAACTCACCCATAACTACGGTGTAACTGTGATATAATCAAACGGTTTTTTTTAAATCAGATAATAATTGTGACCTCCAGAGGGACCACAAGCTAAAAAGGGTGATTTTTCGTACAATCAGGGGCCATAATTCAGGAAGTTACGATCCGATATGGACAAATATGCAATGGAACCAAGATCATTAGGTTATAAACATGTTTTTCAAGTTTCATCAAAATCAGTTCAAAATTGTGACCTCTATAGAGTCCACAACCTTGATATAACATATTTTCACACAATTCGCGTACAGACGGCGGCCATTTTATCCGTCAACTCTGGTCAGATTTTCACGAAATTCAAATTCTCTCTTCATTATATACCATGAAACCGTGATACTATCAAACGGTTTTTTAAATTGGATAATAATTTTGACCTCCACAGGGACCACAAGCTAAAAAGGGCTATTTTTCGGACAATCAGGGGCCATAATTTAGGAAGTTAAGATCCGATTGGCGCAAATATCGAAAGGAACCAAGATCTTTGGGTTATACACATGCATTTCAAGTTTCATCCAAATCGGCTCAAAATTGTTACCTCTACACTGTTCACAAGCTAAAAAACGTGATTTTTCGTACAATAGGGGGCCATAACCCATGAAGTTACAGTCCGATACATGTCAATATCGCAAGGATCCGAGATCTTAGGGTGATAAACCTGTAGACTGTTCACAAACAATTGTGGACGGACGGACGGACGGGGGCGACGACAATATACATCCACATGAAAATGTGGCCGTATAAAAATACCTCGTTTCAAAAACATGGCAATCTAAAAACCTACAACGTGACATTTTTTTTACCACGTGTGGTAAATTCGTGGCAAAATTATTAACACGTTTTTGCGACGTTTGGACGAAAATGGCAAACGTGGCATTTCTGAGGTTAAGTAATTAACAGAAGAGCATTAGCATTTGTTTGGTTTTTATTAAGTTATGTCCCATGCTTACGTTTAGTATACATTTAATATTATGGATTTAGCTATTCAATTAATATTCAAATTCATTGAAATTCAAGGAAGTAATTATCGGAATTCGCTAAAAAAATCAATAGGATTCTTCGTCTCATGACCTCAAACACTGCGTATAAATTTAAAGTCAATCGTATATTGACTATAGTCTCTACAGCGTCCACAAGATATTTCATAGTGATCAAGGGCCATAACTCTGTAATTATCGGATGTCGCTGAAAATCAATAGGCATCCTCGTCTCATGACCTTAAACACTGTGTATAAATTTAAAGTGAATCGGATATTAACTTTGGTCTCTAGTGTGTCCACAAGATTGCTGAAAATCAATAGATTTCTTTGCCTCATGACCATAATCACTGTGTATACATTTAAAGTCAATCGGATATTAACTTTGGCCTCTAGAGCGTACACAAGACTTTTTGAAGAGAACAATATTTTTTTTAAATCGGGTTATAATTTTGACCTCCAGAGGGAGCACAAGCTAATAAAGGCGATTTTACACACAATCAGCCGGCCATAATTCAGGAAGTTAAGATCCAATATGCGCAAATATCGAAAGAAACCAAGATATTTAGGTTATAAACACGTATTTCAAGTTTCATCAAAATGGAATTAAAATTGTGACATCTACAGGGTCCACAACCATGGTATACATTATTTTTACACTATCAGCGTACAAACGGTGGCCATTTTATCCGGCAATTTTGGTCCGATTTTTACAAATGTCAAACACAACCTTCATTACGGTGTAAAGGTGATATAATCAAACGTTTTTTTAAATCGGATAATAATTTTGACCTTCAGGTAGACCACAAGCCATAAAAGGCAACCAGGGACCATAATTCGTGAAGTTACGATCCGATTCATGAAGTTACAGATCAATAAGCGCAAATATCAAAAGGAACCATGAACTTTGTGATATAAAGATAAATTCAAAGTTTGTGTGGAAGTTTTGCTATGATTTCCACGAAATTCAAACTCAACCATCAATAATATGTAACGAGGATATAGTCAAACGGTTTTTGTAATTAGGAATAAAATTGTGAGCGCCATAGGGTCCACAAAGTAAAACAAATAGGTTGCCAGGCAATGAAACATACGCCCAAAGCAGCTAAATCGTCCGGGCAGTGTTCAAGAGTTCTCAATATTAAGTAATTACCAGAAAATCATTAGAATTTGTTTGGCTTTTATCAACTTCGGCCACATGCTAATGTTTAGTATACGAAACATTTAAACATTATGGATTTAGCTGTTCACTTATCAAAATTCATTGAAAATCAATATACTTGTTCGTCTCAAGACATTAAACTCTGTCCACAAGATTATTCAAAAACATCAAGGGACATAACTCTGGCAGTAATTATCGGAAAATCCATAGGTGTCTTCATCTCATGACCTTTAACACTGTGTATAAATTTAAAGTCAATCTGATATAAACTTTGGCCTATGGAATGTACAAATTTTTTTTGAAGTGATCAAGGGCCATAACTCTGAAAGTAATTATCGGAAATAGCTAAAAAAACCAATGTGTATAAATTTAAAGTGAATCGGATATTAACTTTGGCCTCTAGAGCGTCCAAAAGATTTTTTGAAGTGATCAAGGGCCGTAACTCTGGCAGTAATTATCGAAAATCGCTGAAAATCAATAGATTTCTTTTTCCCATGACCTTAAACACAGTGATAAATCTAAAGTGAATTGGATATTGTTTGAAGTGATCAAGGGCCATAACTCTAGACACAATCATCAGAAATCGCTGAAAATCAATAGACTTCTTAAATTTAAAGTCAATCCGATTTTAACTTTGGCCTCTAGAGCAACCACAAGATTTTTTGAAGAGAACAACGTTTTTTTTTTAAATCGGGTAATAATTTTGACTTCCAGAGGGACCACAAGCTAATAAAGGCGACTTTACATACAATCAGGGACCATAATTTAGGAAGTTATAAATCAAACGTCGATTTTTCGCATAATCAGGGGCTATAATTCAGGAAGTTACAATCCAATATGAGCAAATATCAAAAGTAACCAAGATCTTTGGGTAATAAACATGCATTTCAAGTTTCATCAAAATCTGATTAAAATTGTGACCTCTACAGGGTCCAAAACCTTCATATACCATATTTTTTTTGTCCATCAGTTTTATTCCGATTTCCACGAAATTCGAACTCAAAATTCATTACAGTGTAATGGTGATATAATCAAACGGTTTTGTTTTAATCAGGTAATAATTTTGACCTCCAGCGGGACCACAGGCTAATAAAGGCGATTTTTCGGATTATCAGGGGCCATAATTCAGGAAGTTGCGATGCGATATGCGTAAATATCGACAGGAACCAAGATCGTTGTGTTATAAACATGCATATCAAGTTTCATCAAAATCGGTTCAAAACTGTGACCTCTATAAGGTCCACAAGCTAAAAACATGATTTTTCGTACAATCAGGGGCCATAATCTATGAAGTTTCGATCAAATACATGCCAATATCGATCAGTAATAACTAATAGTATTCAATAGAAGTATGTCCTTTCTATGACTGTTCAATAACTAAATCCCATTGAAACACATATTTAAGAGAACATACAAAAGTCCTCAAAAATATTTTTTACCTAATTAAAATCATTAGTGAGGAGATTGGTCAACTTAAATATAATTTTTGTCACTAATTTATATAACTTGTATCAATTTCATCCACGAAAGGTTAATGATCGAACAATGCCGTCACAATGCAAATTTTATGAATCCCTATTGGACAAAAAGTAACTAAAACAACTGATCTGTTGGACAGTGGTGGTTTATTTTAGGTACATTTCAATGAATTCCATCCATCAAATTGGACAAAATTAACCCTTTTTGCGGCATATACAAAAGCTAAGTCATTTTTATTTTTGCAATTGATAGTGGGTATTACCCCCTTCATATACCACTATTGGGCATAGCGCTCATTCCCGCCAAGGGTGTGTTATGGGACTACAAACTTGGTGTTTTGTTTTTCATTAATATAAGGTACTGTAAAGTGAGTGAAGAGAGGAAGAACCTATAGTTATGGAAATATTGTTATGTATGTAGAATATAGTATTCTATATGTCAGCTAATTTAGTTAAGTACTGAAATTGGTGGTAAAAAACAAGTGAAAATACAGATTTTTTTGCTATTTTCAAGACAGGAAAACTCATCTCGCTATTTCTATGACTCTGGGTGGAGCAATCACTTCCTGCATGATTTTATCGCAGACACATTCTTAATTATAACTTTTTCTGATTTGAAATCACCAACATGTCACTTTCTGCACTTACCAGTTATATTAGGTTTAGCCACCACTTCAATATCGGTTTTCTCTTTATTTTCATTGTCTGTTTTTATTCCGCCACTTTGATCTGCCTGTACCATTGTTTCGTGTGTAGGGTCATCTTCAATAAAAAAAATGATTCAATTACAAAGTGAACTGTGGTAACTGACAACAAAAGTGTTTCATTAATATCAAAGCGGAATTAGATTACATACCAACGTTATCTAACAATTTCGGGATCTCATGGTATGCAGAGGAGGCCTGGGGTAATTGTGATATCAGTTGAAATGAAAAGTAATTATTGCACTGTTTGAAGTATTGGACATCTAATGGATGGATTACATTTCAAATATCACATCATAGTCAACTACATTTCAATCATTTTATTGCAAATTTGAATATTGTATATCTAATAAAGAATCCAGTAGATTAACAAAAATAACAAAATTTAAATAAGTTTCAAAAAATTATAACAATTACAAACACAAACAAGGTTTGAAAATGTTTTTTCATAAAACTCCATCCAAGACGTGTAAGTTTAAACAGGGTGGGTATCTGAACTGATATATAGATTTCAATCAAAGATCTGTAATAATTAGCTCTTGATAATTAAGACTAATTGTATTCCATATTCCATAATAAAGACTAATTGTATTCAGTAGAAGTGTGTCGCTACTATTTCCTGTTCAATTACTAAATCCCATTGAAACAATTTATTTCTAGTTCACATATTCAAAAAAAAACATACCATTAGAGATAAAAGTTCAAAAATTCATTTTTTCAGAATTAAAATCATTAGTGAGGAGGTTTTCCAAATTCACTCTAATTGTTCTCACTAATTCAAATAATTCGAATTAATTTCATACAGATTGCTGGATGAGTAGGCCTATTTTGTTACCAGAGTGTTCATGAGGTTTCACAAAGTGATTCACGAGCCATAACTCGAGAAATAATTCATGCTGAAATTCCAAGGGCTTCTTCGTCTCACCAATTTGAATAATGCATATATATATGGCCTTCTTATTTTTGGCAGATTGGACAATAACTTTTATAGTTAGCACCTAATCAATTAAGCAGTCAGTTATTTCGACACTGCTTTTGCAAGTGCTCCATTGTAAACGAATGTGTGGTTGTCTTTTTAAATGATTTTGTGGGTTTCAGAAAAATGAATGCACATCCTGCTTTGTGTATGACATCTATCACGTGATATCTTGCTAGATACCTGATATTATAATACATATGTAAGTGATGATGATTTTAAACTTACCTTGTGTTGTGTTGTGGGTTTCCTTGATAGTTCCGCTCTTTAAATGGTTAATAACAATAATGTAGGCCTTCTTGTTGTTATTTTTATCTAATATATCCATAAGTGTATCTATTGTATTAATTGAGGATTCTGATGAAACTATATTCTCTTTATCTTTTTCATTCAAATAGCCATCTTGTAAAAGAAGATTGCATAGCTTTACGAAATCTACGTTTCGAATATCTACCGTCTGTTTTAATTGTTCCACTTCGGCGATTTGTGGTTGTGGATTTGTCACAGAGTTGACATCTGTCTCTTCCAACAATTTGGGGCTTTTGTCTTGTAGCTTATGGACTTGTTCTTTAAGTTGTTTGTTTTCCCACTCTGTCTGCTGAAACTTGTAATTCATTTCATCAAATCTCTTCTCTTGCTCTTTAAATTTCTTTTCTTTTTCGTCAAATTCCATCTCTCGTTCCATAAACCTCTTCTCATTTTCTTCTTTCAGCTTGAGTTGTTGTTTTAATTTCTTCTCATTTTCGTCAAATTCCTTCTCTCGCTCCAGAAATTTCTTCTCATTTTCTTCTTTCAGTTCGAGTTGTTGTTTAAGTTCCCGTTCCACTTTAGTTTTCTCATCTTCCATCTTCTTGAGCTTTTCAGCGTATAGTTTCTTAGCTTCCTCGAACATTGCATTTCTGTAGTGTTCGCCGTTATTGTTTCTTTTTGTTTTAAGCATGAGACTTAAAATACCCTGAACATCTGGCTGGGGATTTTTGTTGTTGATAAGAGAATATCGATTATCACAGTAATCTTCCAAAAATTCTTTAAATTCTGGTTTAACATCCTCCAAATATTTAGTAAATGTCGTTTCTTCAAGTGAATCTTTTTTTGTGAAAATAATAACTCCATATGTTTTTAGACATTCCCCAAATAAGTCCTTATATTGTTGAATGATGTTCATTATATGTTCATCAATTCTATCAACAGACAAAACAAAGCAAAATATATGGGGTCCTGGTGCCAGATCATTGATGGATTTGGCAAGTTCCATTGAAACCTCTTGGTGGGAAACTTGGGTGTCTGATAAACCAGGTGTGTCAAGTATCTTGAAAAGATACTTGTCATCGTCTACATCTATGACACCATGTTTGCACAAGTTATGGCGTGTAACCGAGGCAGCACTTGCTTTAGATATAAATCTAGCATCTGGTGGTAAATTCAGTATACTGTTTCCTACTCCACTCTTACCAACACCAGTTTTTCCAATCAATATTGCCCGGAGTTCCCATTCTGAAATTGAGAGCATAAAATCACACGTGTGCTGGAGCTTCCGTAGGACCAAGGCAGACCAAACTCACGTTGCTTTGGACATGCGTGGGATGCGGGGAAGCATATAAGGGCTGAATATAGGTCATGCTATAGTTGATAGCTGAGCCATGGCATACCGTAAGGTTTAAGTCCTGAAGATCTGAACATGAATATAGTAGCAAGAGAAGGGCAAGGAAAAAAGGGCACACTATTATCATTGGTGTCATGGGAATATTGGTTCGGACATTCCATTGAATATTTGAGATGACGCATTCAAAATTGGAGGTCACGTTTTACAGAAGCGAGTGCATATAGAAACACAACACAAAACCCTGATAGGAACCCTTTCCGACTTTATTTGGTTTTGTATTTATCATACACAGAAATACTATGTATAAATAGTACATGTATATTATTTATTTAAAGCAATACATCAGTTCTTAGTAGGCAATTCAAATATTTTAATAAAATGTCCAATAAATAAGATCTAACGTCCTACGTTTCTGCTAAATAACAGGAATCTAGAGGTGACTGTTATTCATTAGTATTAAAGACGGGTTAGTTTGGAAATAGAAAACAAAGTTTGTAAACAAATGCTTTCTTATAACAAAATAATATTGAACTTACCAATAATTTCTAGGTTAGCTGGAAGTGATTCACTTATTCCGTCATTAACTTTAACTGTTAGAGTTACAGAATTACACGTAAACACAGGATCTGACTTAAAATGTACACGTAATTTATCATCTACAATGTAAAATATTAATCTATATATAGTAACACATTTCAGTCGGTCACTCTAGTAACAATTGATTGTAAGACATAAACAGCTAATTTGTACCATAGATAATACCGTATGATTGCCGACTCATGAATTCTCGACGTTATGTTGCGAAAAGCGTGAAACGGCGAGAAAGGGGATTGATCACTCCCGGTTATCTGTTCACGTTGTTTGTTTACTATAGGCCCTGTAGCGATATTTTCATTTAGCGCTTTTTTGTAGTTTTAAATATGGCACCATAATATGGTTAAATGGAAACGAGAAATAGAAGCAATTTTCGAGGTAAGAATAGAAATTAATATCTTATAATTTTGTTATCTGATATTGATCTTATATTGTATAGTATTAGTATTACACGTTATGAATTGAAAATCTCGACACGTGTGTACTCAGTGAAGTCTAAGTTTGACAGCTCTGACCTACTTTTAAAAATCGACAAAAAAGAGTTTTCAATTCATTAACATTTAAAATAATAATATTAACTGTGTGTCGAACGTGCAGAATTCTTCATTCTGGAAAGAAGGTAATTGTTAAAGTAAAATTAATGTCGATATAGTGTATAATTTTTAATTTATCAGGATTGTGTCACAGTCAGTGTATGAATCAGAATAATAAGTGTGAACTGAGATCATTAATAATAATAAAAATCACAAATGTAAAATATGGTTTGGTATGAATAAAAATATTGCTGGGTTGACTTTTACTTACACAATTTTTTGTATTTTCAGCAGTACTATGGTAGACCTGTGTTTTGTTTGCTACCCAGGGCTTGTTCAGCAAATGTATTTCATTTTGAGTTATTGTGATACTTTGTATGTTTTATTTATTTTATTTACTTCTTTTCATCTTGTGTAGGTGTGTGTGTATGTGGGGGGGGGGGGGTATAAATATTGTGACACAACTATACTGATATTTAATCTGTTTTTTTATATTTTATTTTATTATTTTTGGAGAGGGTGGGGGGATATTATTATTTTCATTATTTTATTTGATTTGTTTTAATAATCACTAAGGAAACTTTATTTAAATTGTTTGATTGTATTATATCATTATTGATTTCAATTTTGTATAGTTGAATAAAGCATAATTAGTTAATTTTAATTTTCTGTATTTCACACATCAGAAAAATAAACCATTCAAGCTTTGAGTAATATGTTTTTGTATGGTTATGTTAATGCTTAAATGGACAATAACACTCTTGCTCGCTTGGCAGCCCCAGAAAATAAATAATAGCATTATTCTAAGTACTAGATGTTTAAGTTGTGTAAATTATCCATTACGACCTATTTTACTTGTTCAGAGGGTTTGAAAATATTTTAAATCAAAGTCACATTTGAAAAGTTTTACGTTAGACTTTTCAAATCAATTAGTTGAATTTTTCCAATTTTTTAAATTAGGTGTGTTAAGATGAAATTTATATCATCAATTAATTGGAATATTGTAAAATAATACAATTTGTTGACCAGAATGAAGATTGGGACATATTATTCAGTTACAACAAGAGTGTTATTGGGGCTTTAAATAGGTTGAAAAATTTAAACCATAAAACAATTTTGTAATAAAGGGGTCTGTCAGTTGTTGTATGTATGGCTTTCAGGAAATAACAAGGTTCTGGATAAAAATTAATATTTGAAAATAGCTGCCGTTCGCTGTTTAAAGATATGTTTTTACTGTTCCATGTAAATAAATAATTCATTAGAAATATAACCTACAGTTTTTGTTTCAAGTAAATGAGGTAATCTTAATAATATTAGACTATTGCATTTTTTGATTTAAATAATTTAATTTTATTATCATTTGTGGAAGAATGCGAGTTGGTATTTCAAGCTAAAAAGGTGCCTATAAATTATATTTTATTATTCATCCATTTATGTAACATTAACATTGATCTCTTTATTATTTAATAATACATTTATTAATTTATCATAAAAGTATTGTTAAGGAAAGATGTGTTTTTAAATGTTAAACATGCATTATGTAAGCGCTAAAATGCCTATCACAGGTATGTCTTGGGCCTATAATGTTATATAAATGATCAATTAGACATTTATTAACATGAAAAGACCAAAATCGATTCCTGATGCCATCTGATTGCTCAGATTTTAAACGGTTTGGGCATTTAATGATTTAATTTACAAATGGAGAAGCAAGACTAAGTATGGTGGTTACAATCACTGCACACATTTTGTCAAGCTTACAATCATTGATAACTATGCTCAAATTAATTTGGATGAAATTTTCAATATTAAATTTACATCAGTTTTGAAATGTTATAGTTAATAGCGAGAATGACCAGCTCATTTTTTAAATCTTACATAATTTCCATTTATGTCTATTGTTATTGTATTACTTAAATTAGGACATATAGAAATACATTTTGGTTCTCATATAATACCAATGACCTGAATGACCTGTTTTAATTTTTTTTAAATATAAAAAAAGGGCATTTTAAAAATTTCACTACGGTTACAAGAAGTAACTCTGTAAAAAAAAAAAAGTTGAATGGATCTATAGGCTAATTCGTCAAGTAGGCAAACAAAATAAATGTTAATGACATTAATGATAAAAATAAAATAAAACCAAGTACGAACAATCCAAACCATTAGGCAAAATTCGAAGTCCTAAAAAACGTTATAGGCAAAATAGTTAGGCAAAGTAGTGTAATCAGCAAATGATATTATTCAACATGATGAGATAAATGTATTGCCTTACAATTTTTAAAAAAACTCATCTGTTTCAAACAAGTTATAACTCAGAGCTAACGGCTTCAAGTAGATACGTTTTGTCAAGTGCTATGAGCACAATTTTTGCAGAGTTTTGGCGCTATAGAAATGGACATTTATTTATTTCTTTGGTTCTTCTGGAAAAATACATACTTGTATTTAAACACCAAAAGTATGTCGTTGTACAGTTCAAAAGCTTCAAAATTTTAAATAAAAAATCTGTCACATGGCTATTTCTTTTTTATATCAAAGAGCTGAAAATCAAATTGGTGTGGCTAAAATTGAAATATCAGATATCAAGGATGAAGCTGCCTTTATTGTCAACTCTTGTTAATATCATTTTAGAACAAAAATTCATTTTCATTGACAACTAAAGCAATTTTTTTATATTTAATACTAAGAATGTTTTCATTTTTCTTAAAAAATATAATAATTATGTCTACTGAAGCTAATTTTAAATATAATTTCTCAGCATAAGCCTAGATCAAAAAAGACTATGAAATAATTGCTTACATTGGGGTGGATTTATATAAGTAAACTTTTTGCCAGGTGTGCAAGCGGAAAAAAAGAATGTGTGGACGAGGGGACAAGCTGCATTTATAAAATTAACTAAATTAAAAGACCAAGACAAGGCAAGGGGCATAAAATAAATAAATGGACATTTTTAAAGATTATTAATTAGGCCTAGATTGGAAAAGAATTTTGTAGGGATGCTTTTAGCAACGAAAGTATACAAAGTTGAATTTATTTTAAAAAATGAGCATTTGAATATATAAGCAAGATTTTTAAAACTGATATACCCAATTGATGATAAAATCCAGATGTACGCAGTACTAGTAGCATAATACTACGTAGGCCTATATACTAATTGTGGCACAGCAATGCGACCGGGTTAGTTAACTCGCAATATTATAACCCTTTCCTTCTCCAAATTGAATTCTATAACATTTTTTGAAGTATTATAAAAATAAAAATAAAGGTGTTTGAAAAAAAATATTTCCTAATTTTAGTGTAAATTCACACCGGTAGGCCTACGGTACACGAAAAGGTAATTTTTTGCAGATTTGTTACCTTTTTTTCAACTTAACGTCACACAGTGGATCATTAATCCTTTGTAAGAATCTAAAAATATTTTGGAAGGAGATATCTTGTTCTTTTATTTCATATAATTATTATATACGTATTCATTTTATATTGATTGCATAAACAAGTTTGAAAAACGTTAATTTCTCTTGTCACTGTGCGTACGTACTGTCAAAAGCTAAACCGGAAGTAAACAACCCCCCTTGCGCAATAAAATATGCGCACGAACCTGAACGCAACATCACGTATTGGGCTTAAGGCGAGTCGGCAATCATACGGTATTATCTATGTTTGTACCAAATAAGCCGACGAAAATCAATCCAATATACACCATTTGAACATAAATCAAGAAATGTATATCAACAGTTGACACATAGCATCTAAAGACAAATAATTAGTTATTTTAGCCTTGATTTATTCGAACAACCATTAAGAGTTCAGCAACAAACTAGTGACACTTGTTTTACATTTCCATAGAAATAATAAACTAAACACATATTACGAGCCCCTCATTTGGATAATCTTTTCAAATATATAAATCGTATACATACGTTCAGGATGGAGAGTGAAATATTGTTCAGCTTCTTTAGGATCCCAGCTAGATTTAAACACGAGTGGTTGATTACTGGATGTTTCACCAGATATAGTAAATATAAGTCCTTTACGTCCTTCTATTGCTACAGCATCCGGTAAATTGGTGATTTTACATGTTGTATTTACTGTAAAATATAAATGTTTCAATATCCCATAAAACCGGTATATATGTTGCGTCATTGATTTCATTATTTCTTAAAGTGCACATAAAATGGACTGAAAATTTTTCGATTTGTGTAGTCCATGGTAACTTTATCCACTTTACCGCAAGTTCACACCAATCTGACTGAAATTAATTCAGCTATCTTCACTCAATTATCTTCACCCAATTATCGAAAACATTCTAAATCCCCT
Organism: Patella ulyssiponensis; assembly: GCA_963678685.1. NCBI lineage: Eukaryota > Metazoa > Mollusca > Gastropoda > Patellidae > Patella > Patella ulyssiponensis. Next base: position 2,619,101 of record OY783226.1, read on the forward strand.
CGGACGCCAATGACGTCACAGTGACCGTATGCTTATTCGGAATGTTTATTCCTTAATTACCTATATGCAGCCGACGTGTGTATTCATTAACGCATGACTGATTCCTTAATCCCCCTAATTAAATAAAACACGACAGTGATTTTAATACTGTGTTTTAAGGTGACTTTTTAATAGAGTTCCTCTACCATAGTGTGCAGTCCAAGAGACTCGAGATACATTTCGTCAGAAGAGTATTGTAGTTCTAATTCCTCGAGAGCGCGACTCGGCCGCGAAACCACGCATCGGTCATCTCGGGGAACGGCCAGTCCGGTCTTCTCTTTCCCCGCTTCTCTCTCCAACTCAGAGACGGCACTCGGTCGGCCCGAGGAATTCCCACCGAGACTCGGCCTCGAGGCCACGCATCGGTCGTCTCGAGGAACGGCAGCCCAGCTCATCCCTTCCCCCGCCCCTCCTACTCAGAGACGGGCACTCAGCTGGCCCAAGGAATTCCAGGCCCGGGCAGGCAGTGAAATTCCTCGAGAGCGTGACTCGACCGTGAAGCTATATACAGTTGGCGTGTGTATTCCTTACTGGTTCCTTAAAGCCCCAATAACACTCTTGTTGTAACTGAAAAATATGTCCCAATCTACATTCTGGTCAACAAATCGTATTATTTTAGAATATTTCAATTAAATGATGATATAAATTTCATCTTAACACACCTAATTTAAAAAATTGGAAAAATTCAACCAATTGATTTGAAAAGTCTAACGTAAACCTTTTCAAATGTGACTTGGATTTTAAAATATTTTCGAACCCTCTGGACAAATAAAATAGGTTGTAATGGATAATTTACACAATAGGTAGGACATTTAAACATCTAGTACTTAGAATAAGGGTATTATTTATTTTCTGGAGCTACCAAGCCAGCAAGAATGTTATTGTCCCTTTAATCCCCCTAATGAAATAAAACAATTGGCTACGGAATAATTTGTTTTTAATTCATTTTAATTTAAGTTCCAATTTAGAATTTGTTTCATAATGTACGGCCGTTCTCTTCTCTCACGGCAGCGATTTTAATACCCTCTACCATCGTGTGTAGTCCAAACGATTCGAGATACATTTTCGTCAGAAGAGTATTGTGGTTCTAATTTCCCCGAGTAAAAGAGTACAGAAGTAAAAAGATGTGGTCATGCAAAATGTATGATTAAAATTAAACATGATTGAAACGCGATTTGTAAATGAAGATCCGTTATCATCGTAGTAGTACGGCGCCTTTCATTCAATATACGTTAGAATTAACAGTACAAAAATGGAATAACAGATTGAGAGAGGTCATCTAACTATCTTAGTGTATTGATAATAATATCTGTCATTAATTAATCAATCCGACTAAAGTTGTACAAACATTGGGTCAAAAATTAATTTACATCTCGGTGTTATCAGTGAGTGTTAGTGGGATTAAGAATGCTCATTAGGTAATTATCTTTTATTACACCGGCCACATCAAAGACATCAAGAACGAACTAATGGTAGAATCGTACACACACGTATAAAAAATTAAGTTTTACTCATCAGTGGTTTATAATTATTATTTACCCAATAATTATTGCTCACATCGTTTCACCTTTTTTTATAATGAAGGTATTTTACAATTACATTGACACTCAACTACCGGCATCAGGAACCCACGTGTGATTAAGTGCATTTGATATTCATGTCCACGAATCTCGTTCAATTTCGGCACCAAAGTTCAACCTCATTTACTACTCCCGTAGTGCATTGAACCGTACATGGTGATAAGATTCCCAGCGTCGATTGGCTGAGAAATGAGGGCGATCTATTGTTATACACATAATCACCAGAAAATGCCATATCCGTTGCGAATTTCAAATTGAGTTATGATAAGAGTTGTTCTTTGTGTATAGAAATGGTTATTATTATAATATATTATATAGTTAATAATGAATATATCGACAAATGACTGGCACCATTTGTATTTCTGTACTGATAGTGAATAGGTTGGGATATCAAGTATTATTGGATTATTCAAATTACCGGTATATACGCTAAATGCGTATGTCGCCTTCATTTGTCACGCAGCCTTTTAAAACAAAGGACGCTGAATGGATCTACGGCATGATACGGTATTTTAAATTTTAGATTGGACCGTGAAAAGACGCTTGTCAACTAATAGTGTGTATTGATAGTGCTAAATTGTACAAGCAGTGATATATTGTATAGATGATGTGTATAGTATGTGTAGTGCCTGTGACATCACCAGCCAATCAACCGGATTATGGTTGTATTTGAAAATTTGAAAATCGTTTTTGGCTCTCATAGATACTTAAACCTTAATAAATTAATTTTAATCAGATTAGTTTGAACTCGCTGTGAAATGGATTTAGTAACTATTGACTACACGTACCGAAAAAATGTTTTGACCATCTCATGTGGTCTTTAATCAAATAGTTGTGATTTTTGTTATCTTTATGTTCTGATGCGCGAATATCAAAAGGAGCCGCGATCTTTGGTTTATACCCATACATTTTAAGTTTAAGGAACCAAGATCTTTGGTATACATACCATTATATGGGGATACAAATTGTGACCTGTCGAGTGTCCAGAAACAAATGTGAACGGACCGATGGACGACAGTTTTAGAGAGATAACTTCACAAGACATGGAGGCCAGTTATTTTAACGTTGTCGTCACAGTTATTTTTTAAAGCTTTTAAATTAGGCTTATATAGGCCTATGTCCAATTCTTATATAGGCCCATCGTCTCATAGTCTAACATATTTTAGGTTGCCAGGCAACGAAACATACGCCCACAGCCGCTAAATCGTCCGGGCAGTCAACAAGAGTTGTCGCATATTAAGCAATAATCAGAAATTCATTAGAATTTGTTTGGTTTTTATAAAGTTCAGCTCCATGCTAACGTTTAGTATACGAAACATTTAACATTATGGTTTTAGCTGTATAATTATCGATATAAGAGAAATTCAAACTCAACCATAATTAATGTGTAAAAGGGATAATGGTCAAACGATTTTTTTTTAAATCGGAACAAAATTGTGACCTCCATTGTGTCCACAAGGTATGTTCTCACTTTGGAGTGTTAATAATAGTGACTAAATAACCAAGTTTTCACTTTGGATTTAAAAACCGACAGAGATTCGGATATTTTCTGGAAGTGTATTCCAAACAATTGATGCACTGTATCGAAAAGTTCTAGATCCAAAAGATTTAAATTTATAGGCAGGTACATCTAATAATAGTTTCCCTTCTGATCTTAATGATCGTTTAGGTTGATACAGTGATACTAGATTTTGAAGGTAACCTGGCGCGGATTTATTATCGATTGATATGTTAACGATAAGACTTTAAAGTTGATCCTTTCTCGAACACGGAGCCAATGTAATTTGTTCAAGACTGGGGTGATGTGTGATCTTGATTTAGTTTTTGTGACAATGTAAGCAGCACGGTTTTGTAATCTTTGGAGTTTTGAAATCTGTTCGTTCGTAATACCAGTTAGTACTGAATTACAATAGTCTATTCTGGACAGGACGAAGGATCGAGCTAAGGTTGCTGCAGCCGTTATGGTCCAATGAACCGGGTTCTTTGGGTTATAAACTTACAATCCAAATTTCATTAAAATCGGATTAAAATTGTGACTTGTACAGGGTCCACAACCTTGATACATGTATATCATGTTTTTACACTATTCGCGTATTAGCGGTAGCGATTTTGTCCGTCAGTTTTGGTCCGATTTTTACGAAATGCGACCTCAAACTTCATTACAGTGTAACGGTGATATAACGGTTTTTAAAATCGGATAATAATTGAAACCTCTAGAGGGACCACAAGCTAAAAAAGTCGATTATGCGTATAATCAGGGGCCATAATTCAGGAAGTTACGATCCGATATGCGCAAATATGGAATGGAAACAAGATCTTTCGGTTATAAACATGCATTTCATATTTCATCAAAATCGGTTCAAAATTGTGACCTCTATAGGGCCCACAACCTAAAAATGTGATTTTTCGGACAATCTTGGGCCATAATCCATGAAGTTTCGATCCGATACATGCCAATATCGAAAGCAGCCGAGATCTTTTGGAGATAAACCTATGTTTCAAGTTTCGTCAAAATAGATAAGAATTGTGAACTGTAGAGTGTCCACAGACAATTGTGGACGGACGGACGGATGTCCGGATGGACGGACGGATGTCCGGACGGACGTCCAGGGGCGACAACAATATACGTCTACATGAAAATGTGGGCGTATAAAAAAAGTAAATAAAAAATTTAGGCAATTATGTTTGATCCGACTCCCTGTTTTCGACAACGATATTTCCACTATAAATCTAACCGTAAGCATAATTATAAATGGGAGATAAAATAACTGTTGAAAAAGGGAGTCGGGTCATACCTAATCGCCAAAATTTACAGGGGCATATGTCCAATTTTCAAGTTACTATCAATTTTAATTAAAAATAATATAAGTTTATACATTTCTATATAAATCCATCTTTTTACATACTCCTCGCAATGTTTCGTTTGATTAAAGCTAATCCCACTAAACACTGCTTTAATGAAAGCGAATTTCTGTTCCAAATTATGACTGGTCAATAGTCCGATTAACAACCAATAGCTAACTGTGTTTCAATGTCATTACGCTTTAAACAAAGCACCAGTTTGGACCAAATATATTTACATAACATTACGTCATAATTCACGATTTTATTATGCCCAATCAACCAGTGCATAGCAGAATATTTGCAGAAAAAACTAATTGCGTGACAAACGGGGCTATCAACACGTAAACAATGTAAACAATAACCAGATTAAACCAAGGGTTGTCAATGTTGCTATACTTGGGATATATTTGATTGATTGGAAAGACACGCTCCCTCAAAGGCTCAGATATCAGAAGCCAATGGTCAGAGAGGGATTTCTCAGGCCATTGCTTCAGTAATATGGTCTTTTTAGGCCTATAATACTATTAGGCTATTTACACATAGGCATGTATGAGTAATACATGTATATTACAAATAGGCTTTTGGCTTTATGCTTGCCCCTAAAGTAGATAAGTTTCTAACTCAATATCATCCAATGTCTTCAACATTGACAACACAAATTATCTGTCAATTTAAATCTACATTGATGCTGTGATCTTACCGGAAAAAGATGGTCTTCTGATATCCAATATTTAAGACAAAATAAATATTTTACCATTGGTACACGAATCGTGTACCATAATGCCTTTCAGTCCCAGTTGTAACAAGAGACTCGAGGGACGAGGCTAGACACACTGCACCAAACACTAAGGACCGGGTATCGTCAAAATTTTACGAAAAAAAGAAATAAACTACCCTTACCATCCAGAATCTAATACACGTATCCAGTCAATAGATTGCCGTCTAGAATGTGTTAAATGGCGTCAAAATTCATCAAAAACCGCCCAGTTTGTGCTACCGTGTATCTAAAAAAACACAGTTTATTTTTGACACCGTTCAGTTTCTTGGGATGTTTTTAAAAATGAACACTACCATTTCGATTTGAAAAGGGTTTAGTATTTAAACAAGGCATTAATTTTCTCGGACGTTGTCGAGAAATGAACAGAGTGTTGAATAACATAAGGCGTTCAGATTTTACGCCAAATTACCACTTTATCGAGAGTCGTCTACGTGATTGCAATTAATGTGGTTACGATTTACAATTAATAGAAAAAAGATTTTAAAAATATTCACTGATTCATCTTGGTCATCGTTTTATTCTTTCTGTTATTCAAATTCCATCAAGAGGAAATTTTATAAAAATGGCTGAAGTATTCCGTGCACGAAACAACGATAATTTTTCATTGGTTAGGACCGTCTAAGCGCGGGAAAATTTACCATTGAATGTAATTTAGTTGATATACATTCATATTACAGTATGCGTTCCGACCCACTTGTGTCAATTTCTGGGTTTCAAGCTTGTTTTCCTTTACTATTCATTTTACTCGCTTATTTCTCTCTCTTCGATTTAAAAGCTAAGAGTCGAAGGTAGGCCTAAATTCTAAATCAACGTCGTCATGTTATGAACAAATATTAGGCTGTGAAACTTGTTTAAATTGACCCTTTTTTACTAAGTATGACTGTTACTAGTGTTACTTCCCTTAATCACCAATGAACCGATAAATTCACAATTGAAAGTTTGTTGCTGCTTCCGTACAATCAAGAACCATAATTCAACAAGTTACGATCCGATATGCGCGAATATAGAAAGGAACCAAGATCTTTGGGTTATGAACATATATTGCTAGTTTCATCAAAACCGAATCAAAATTATGACCTTTATAGACTAGTTAGAGCGTCCACAACTTTGTTATATCATATTTTTACACTATTTGCGTACGAGGGGCGGCCATTTTTGTCCGACAGTTTAGGTCCGTTTTCGAAGTCAACCAATAATAGGGTCTAACGGTAATATATTCAAACGTGTTTAGTTTTTTTATAAATCAGATGAAAACTGTAACCTCTACAGGGACCACAAGCTAAAATCACTATTGTTCGTACAATCAAGTGCCATAATTCAGAAAGTTATGATCTGATATGCTTAAAATATCGAAAAGGAACCAATATCTTCGAGTTATAAACATGCATCGTCCCAATATATGCCAATATCGAAAGGAACCGAGATCTATGCCAGATAGATAGACCTATATTTTAAGTTTCGTCAAAATTGAATACAGATAGGTTGCCAGGCAGCGAAACATACGCCCACAGCATCTAAATCGTCCGGGCAGTCAACAAGAGTTGTCGCATATTTTTACTTCTTTCGGTAATGAAACATTTATTATACACTAAAATCTGATTCAGAGTAACACCTCATTCAGTAATTATCAGAAAATCATTAGAATTTGTTTGGTTTTTAGAAAGTTCTGCCCCATGCTAACGTTTAGTATACGAAACATTTAATATCATGGATTTAACTGTTCAAGTAATCAAAATTCATTGAAAATCAATATACTTCGTCTCAAGACCTTAAACTCTGTGTAGAAATTTAAAGTCAATCGGATATTAACTTTAGCCTCTAGAGCGCCCACAAGCAATTGTGGACGCCTGGCAGATGGACGGACGGACCGACGGACGCACAGGGGCGACGACAATATACGACCACATTTCAATGTGGGCGTATAAAATTGTGACTTGTAGAGAGTCAACAAACAAATTGTGGACGGACAGACGTCCAGAGGGAGAGGGGCATCGACAATATACGTCCACATGAAAATATGGGCGTATAAAAATTGTGACCTCAAAAGGGTCCACAACCTTCGTATTATATACTTTTACACAATTTGCGTACAAAGAGCGGCCATTTTGTCGGTCAGTTTCATTTCGATTTTCCCGAAATTCGAAATTCAACCTTTTTCGTACATAATCTAGGAAGTTACGGTCTGGTATGCGCAAAGAACGCAAGGAACCGCGATCTTTGGGACATAAATTTATATTTTAAGTTTCATCAAAATCTGATACCAATTGTGACTTCTAGAATGCCCCCAACCTTGGTATTACATACTTATAAACTATTTGCGCACCAGCGGCCATTTTGGGCCAACCTTCATTGATGTGTAACGGTGATATATCTAATTGTTTTTTTAAATTGAATACAAATTGTTACTTATAGTAGGTCCACAAGCTAAAAATGCAATTTTTCGAACAATCATGGGCCATAATCTAGAAAGTTACGTTCGGATTTCCGCGATTATCAAAAGGAACCAAGATCTTTGTGAAATAAACTTAAATTTAAAGTTTAATCAAAATTGGATAAAAACTGTGGCCTCTAGAGGGTCCACAATCTTGCTAAACATCTCCTAGATTTTTTCACTTTTGTCCGTAGTTGGTCCGATTTCCACGAAATTGGAACTCAACCGTCATTAGGGCGTTACGGATAAAAAAATGTGACCGCTAGAGGGACCACAAGCTAAAAGCACAATTTTTTGCACAATCAAAGACCATAATTCAGGAAGTTACGATCCGTCATCCTAGAATATTGACAGGAACCAAGATACTTGGGTTATAAAGATATATTTCAAGTTTCATCAAAATCAGCACAAAATTGTGACCTCCAGAGGGTCCACAACCTTAATATACCAGATGTTTACACTATTTGGGTACAAGGGGTGGCCGTTTTGTCTGGCAGTATTGATCCGATGTCCACGAAATTCGAACCCAGCCATCATAAAGGTGTAACGGCGATATATTAGAACTATTTTTTTAAATCGGTTAATAATTGGTACTCTAGAGGGACCACAAGCCAAAAAACACGATTTTTCATACAACCAGGGGCCATAATTCAGGAAGTTAAGATCCGATATGTGCGAATATCGAAAGCAACCAAGATCTTTGGGTTATAAACATGCATTTTAAGTTTCATCAAAGTTGGCACAAAATTGTGACCTCCAGGGGGTCCACAACCTTGATAAACCATATTTTACACTATGAGCGTACAAGTGGTGGTCATTCCGATTTTCACGACATTCGAACTCAACCTTCATTACGGTGTAACGGTGATATATTCAGACGGGTTTTTTTTAAATCGGATAATAATTGTGACCTCCAGAGGGACCACAAGCTACAAATGGCCATAATTCAGGAAGTTACGGTCCGATATGCGCAAATATCATACGAAACCAAGATCGTTGGATTATAAATATGGATTTCAAGTTTCATCAAAATCGATTCAAAATTGTGACCTCCAGAGGGTCCCCAAACTAAAAACATGATTTTTCGTACAATCAGGGGCCATAATCCATTGGATACATGCCAATATCAAAATCAGCCGAGATCTAAACCTATATTTAGGGTGCCCCACGTGCCTACTGAAAAGTTGTTCTTGACACGTTGATCGTGCACGCTTTCGTTGAATGACTAACTACTGATTTCTGACAGTCTCGCACACTCGTTGAGGCTATAAATAGCAACAGCATGCGGAAATGTTCAAAACACCAAAAACTACTACAGTCGTAAAAAATCTACTGTTGACGATTCTGAATAGCAATAATATTTAACTTTTTGGTTATTACGGCATCTTTAGAAATTACGCTCGTTTTATTTTTGAAATTGCCTTATAATTAACTGTGCCATAAGAAGCTGCATATTTTGGTTTAGTACAAATAATATCTCTGACTCACATCCGTGAAGCAGTAGTTTCATTTTACTTTTACAAGGTTCTTAAAAATATTGTTGAGTTGTCTGATGTGTATGTTTCTAAATTCAATTTCTTGTTCCATGTTTCGTAAAAAAGTAGTCTTGATTATCCCGACCTGTCAATTAGACGTAGAATGACCGGTAGACTGGTTAAGCGAGACTAATTTCAAAACAAGGGCACATAATCTTTTACTCGAAAGTGTCTGGATGTTATGGACGCCACTCCAAACCATTTTTCAGTATTATTTATGTATGGTTAAATGGTCATAGATTATTAAGTACAACATGGTCGTTTATTTAGTAACTCTAAATGTGTGAAGCAGATTTAAGGCTTGGTAAATATATTAGTATTGTGGTGTAATTGTCGAGATATTCATTTGGGGTGGGGCACCCTACTATATTTCAAGTTTCGTCAAAATCGGATAAGAATTCTGACCTGTAGAGAGTCCACAAACAATTGTCCAGACGGACAGTGGCGACGACAATATACGTTCACATGAAAACGTGGGCGTATAAATATGTTGCATGTACACATGTCTATCAATGTCTGTCATATTTCACTCCTTCATTTTTTTTTTATTATTTAATTTGAACAGTAAATATGATTGTGTTCGGTTTTAGCCAACTGGAATGCATTGATTATAATACTTGTAATTGCCTAATCATCATGGCACAAAACTGTCTAAGAACAAGTTCAAACCTACCCTTTTCCGTGGTTCTTACAGCAGCAATCATGGTACCTGAAACAATGTTGGTCAGTTTTAATTGCGTAGAAATAATTGATAATGGGAATAGTTTTAGTCTTTAGCATTGGCAGGAAACCCGATGACCCTGAGAAAACCAACGAAACCTAGTCACTTCAATGACATACTTTATAATCTAAGGCACACATTGAATTTCATCAACTGCATCACCCCAAACTACAAACATCTTCAATTTACACTTTTCATAGAAACAGAATGATTTATAAGTGAATATTCTTTACTGTAATTTAGGGGCCTCAATCTGAATCTGCCATTATTAGAATGCGACAATAGATGTTTCAATTTTATATATATTCGTGGGTGTGAAATCTCATTTGGAAAGCCATGGATAAATACAGATCTACAACTGACAAAATTTAACTGTACTATGCTTGCCCTGACTACATTTAACTGACAAAATTTAACTGAACTATGCTTGCCCTGACTACATTAAACTGAAGAAAATATATACACCAGCATTTCTCAGTACTGCTCGATACGCCGCTCTATTATGTTTTTGAGGCGTCAGAATTAATCCAGTATTATTGATCGGATAGACAATTATTTATTCAATTTAAATTCAATAGAGACCACTATACGCCCACCAATAAGATAAAAAAAATTGTGACCTCTATAGGGTTCACAAGCTAAAAACGCAATTAAAATTCAATAGAGACCTCTATACGCCAACCAATAAGATAAAAAATTGTTACCTCTATCAAGTTCACAAGCTAAAAACGTAATTAAAATTTAATAGACACCTCTATACTCCCACGAATATCGATAAAAATTGTGACCTCTATAGGCTTCACAATCCAAAAGCACAATTAAAATTTCGATAGAGACCTCTATACTCCCACGAATACGATAAAAATTTATGTTCATTAAAAAATCTTTAAAGAGTTAAATCTGCATAGTGCAGTTCTTTATGTTGGTTTCAAATGTTATATAAATTATTATTGAACATATTCACATGACAAGGATAGGTCTAGGTTGTCAAGTACCGTTGCTACGATAATAAACAATCTTATGAAGAAATTATTTCGGCCTTGCCTGTTGTTAATCCTTTTCAAATGAATGACATTTTGTTAAAATTAAAATGAAATCTCCATACAGTCATAACTTCACCCTGAATAAACTAATTTGAAAAGAAATTTTTAATGTAATCATTTTTCATTATCTGTTTTTGAACTATTATAGTAATAACGACCAGCTTGTTATTATCTAAATAAAAATTTACAGTTGAACATAATTGTATTGAAGCATATACAATTTGTTATTGAATAAAAGGATAATTAGTAATTTGGAATGTATGAAATTTAATAATTTAAATGAATCTCTTGAACAGAAAGTATTCAATACAATCATGTTTTTGAAAAGGTTGTTTTTGTCCCCAAAAATACAACAATTGTTGACACTCCCACCCCTTCTTCCATTACAGAGTGGGACCATGGCCGTTTACAGAACAGTCTTGATTATCATTGCTACCATTTTATCATAATAAAGAAAGTCTCGATTACCCTTTTATTAATTAAATTATTAACTGTCAATCATATTAAAATCTTTTGAAAATCAAAGCATCTGATGGTCTAGAGGGTTGATTATGATACATAAAAATTATCAGTGGTGTAAATTCGCAGATCATATGTAACGTTGTTTTCTAAAATCTGTTCAGTCTCTGCCTGGATGTATTACATAACTGTATTACATAAACTTCAAAATGATGTTTAATACAAATCATAATTACCAGTACAACAACTGATTTCCACTTTTCAGCCAAATTAAGGTCAAATAAAGGATACGATGGACGTATTTGTCCGGGAGGTCATTTCGATGTGACTCCGATCCCTGAAATTGATTCTTCCACAGAAAGCTTATACAATTTGCTACAGATGGCGCCATTAACTGGGGTTCGTTTGACACAGGGACTTAGATCGTTCTTCCCCTGGGCTCTTCAAATGGTCTCTTTTTTTTAAATATTCATTGAGCAATGTCAATATCCAGCTCCTCTGAGGAAATGACTAAATCAAAACTGCGATCCCGGAAATGTAATTTGGACATGAATAGATACAAATGAAAAATACCCTTACCAATACTCGATTCCCGACTCACGCATGGACGTATACGTCACAGAGACTTTAATACATGTACCTGTACATACCTGTGAGCTTCTCAACCAATCCTGTATATTCCACGTCATTCAAACATTGGATAAATTTATCAAAATGTTCCTGACTGCCTTTTATTATGTCTATTAAATCAGATACACCATCTTCTGGCTGTGTCTTGGCTTTTTCTAATATGTCCTTCAATTGATAATCCTTAATAACAAAACGTGCATTTAGATTGCGTGCCAAACTTTCAATTTGGTCCGCAAGTGTAGTTCTTAGACATTCGCTGTGTGTCCTTAAAATGACCACGTGCTTTGGAAAATTACCTAAATCAAAAGACAAATGGACATTTATTACAGGTGAGACATATCAGAATAAAAACCAAATCAAATTGGGACTAACATTTCTTTCAATTTTATTTTATAATTATACTTGTACAACCTTAGTATAAAATTAAAAAGTTTAAATTTTATACTAAAGTTGTATAAGTATGTAGAATTCGGGTAGATATTTGCGCTGTTTCATAATGAGGCCAAAGAAAGATTTAAATATATCTGTTGCATATGTTCGAAAAGACAACTCAATGTTTACTTCATTATGTACGGAATATCATTAGGGTCAATCAAATGAAAATAACTTATTCTGATTATCATGTGATTATGAGTTAACTATCCCGGAGTTACGAGTTATCTACCTCTAAATTAAGTATATATATTTGTATTGTTCTAAAATCCTTTATTCTTTTACCAAATCGGCACAACTTTTCTGGTAAGTAATGACGTCACATTTCGTGTGATGTCATATATATATATATATATATATATATATATATATATATATATATATATATATATATATATATATATATATATATTAAAGTAAATAAAGTACAAGTACTTCTTTGTTTACGGTAGATAATGCATAAAAAAATAGAAAAATACGTCCAGGTAAAAAATTCTCCACTTTACTTCATTCTGACATACATTAAATTATATAAGCTAGCTGTCTGCCCTCTATAGGCGTCTTCAGATATTAATAATGTATACAAAATATTGCAAATACGATACATATATATATATATTCTTAGAACAATAGATTTCCATGACAATGGATTATAAATAATATTAAGTAACATATAACAAAAGGTTAAAGGTATATAATACATAACATGACATTAAACTACATAATCTTCCTGGTATAATTAGACAATAGAACCATACAGAAGTGAAGAGATTAAAAAAATGTCAATAGATCAATTATGTAATATGGTTGTAAACTTGTTTATATCCACCTTATTCTCTAATAAACTGACTATAGAGAAATAAAGATATATATATATATATAGAAACTCGTTTATTGCCTATTTACCTGGATTCTGTGGTTCCGCCATTTTTGTCTGTATCTGTATATGAAAAATAACATAAAACATTATTTAACTTAAGTAAAAAAAAATAGGTTGCCAGGCAACGAAACATACGCCCACACAGCAGCTAAATCGTCCGGGCAGTCAACAAGAGTTGTCGCATATTAAGCTATTATCAGAAAATCATTAGAATTTGTTTGGTTTTTATTAAGTTCTGCCCCATTCTAACTTACCATGTAACGGTGATATAATCAAACGTTTTTTTTTAAATTGGATAATAATTTTGATGTCCAGAGGGACCACAAGCTAAAAAGGGTGATTTTTCGGACAATCAGGGGCCATAATTAAGGAATTTCTGATCCGATGGACGCAAATATCCAGAGGAACCAAGCTAAAAACATGATTTTTCGTACAATCAAGGGCCATAATCCGTGACGTTTCATTCCGATACATTCCAATATCAAAAGCAGCCGAGATCTTATGGGGATTGACCTATATTTCAAGTTTTGATAAAATCGGATAAGAATTGTGACCTGTAGAGAGTCCACAACCTTGATATAATATATTTTCACACTATTCGCATACAAACGGAGGCCAATTGGTCTGTCAATTTTCGTCCGATTTTCACGAAATTCGAACTCAACCTTTAATACCATGTAAAGGTGATATAATCAAACGGTTTTTAAAATCGGATAATAATTGTGACCTCCAGAGGGACCACGAGCTAAAAAGGGCGATTTTTCGGACAATCAGGGGCCATAATTCAGTACGTTACGATCCGACGGGTAAAAATATCAAAAGGAACCAAGATCTTTGGGTTATTAACATACATGTCAAGTTTCATCAAAATCGGTTCAAAATTGTGACCTCTATAGGGTCCACAAGATAAAAACATGATTTTTCTTTCAATCAGGGGCCATAATCCATGAAGTTTCGATCCGATACATTCCAATATCGAAAGCAGTCGAGATCTTATGGGGTTAAACCTATATTTCAAGATTTGTCAAAATCGGATAAGAATTGTGACCTGTAGAGAGTCCACAACCTTAATATAACATATTTTCACACTATTCGCGTACAAACGGCGGCCATTTTGTCCGTCAATTTTGGTCCGATTTTCACGAAATTCGAACTCTACCTTCATTACCATGTAACGGTGATATAATCAAGCGGTTTTTTTAAATCCGAGAATAATTTTGACCTCCAGAGGGACCTCAAGCTAAAAAGGGAGATTTTTCGGACAATCAAGGGCCATAATTGAGGCAGTTACGATCCCATGAGCGCAAATATCGAAAGGAACCAAGATCTTTGGGTTATTAACATACATGTCCAGTTTCATCGAAATCGGTTCAAAATTGTGACCTCTATAGGGTCCACAGGCTGAAAACGTGATTTTTCGTACAATCAGGGGCCATAATTCACGAAGTGTCGATCCGATACATGTCAATATCGTAAGCAGTCGAGATCTTATGGGGATAAACCTATATTTTAAGTTTCGTCAAAATCGGATAAGAATTGTGACCTGTAGAGAGTCCACAGACAAATTGTGGACGGCCGTCAGGACGGACTGGGGCGACGACAATATACGTCCACATGGAAATGTGGGCGTATAAAAATAATGCTTTGAAAACGTTTGGAAAACTAAATTTTGTCAGCTGGGTGTCACCTCCAGAATGACAACAAGCTGAAACATAACGCTAACGCTACAATATACGTCCACATTCCCGTTTTGATTGATATGGTACTTTGTCAAGAAGGCTATAGCGTTGAGGGTCGTGCATCAACATCAATAGTTGCCATCCTTAGAGTATAAGGAATAGGTATACCAAGATATCCATTCAGAATTGTGGCTTTCAGACGCTAAAGGCAAAAACTGGGAATGGCTCTGCCCTTGGGGGTCGGGACATTCACCAAAATCAATAGTGGGTGCCCTCAGGCTATATGGAATACATATGCCAAGTACAAAGCTGATTCACTCAGCATTGCGGCCTGTAAACGACAAACACAAAAATTGCGTGGGTATAATGAATAAGTATGCAAAGTTTAAAGATGATACGTTAAGAAATACAGCCTGTAGACGACACACAAATACAAGAAATGGGTGTGGCTCTGTCCCTGGGGGTGTGCATGCACCCAGAACAATAGGGATCATCCATAGGGTATAAGGAATAAGTATTCTAGTTTCAAGATGATCGATTAAGAATTGTGGCCTGTAAGCGACACACAGACACACAAAAAATGGGTGTGGCTCTGTCCCTGGGGGTCGGGTATGAAGAATAAGTATACAAAGTTTGAAGAGAATACAGCAAGAATTGCGCCCTGTAGGCGACCCACAGATCCACAGACACACACACACACACCCACACCCACACACCCACACACACACAGGGGAGACGGCACAATACGTTCACATTATGAATGTGGAAGTATAAAAAGGCGATTTTTCATATAATCAGGGGCCATAAAATCATGACGTTACGATCAAATATGCGCAAATATCGAAAGGAGCCAAGATCTTTGGGTTAAAAACATACATTTCAAGTTTCATCAAAGTCGGATTTAAATTGTGACCACTACAGGGTCCATAACCTTTATATAACATATTTTTACACGATTCGCTTACAAACGGCAGCCATTTTGTCCGCCAATTTTGGTCTGATTTTCGAGAAATTCGAACTCAACCTTCATTATGGTGTAACGGTGATACAATCAAATGCTAGTTTTCAAAATCAGATAATAATTTTGACCTCCAGAGGGACCACAAGCTGAAAAGGGTGATTTTTCGTACAATCAGGGACCATAATTCCGGAAGTTACGATCTGATATGCGCAAATATGGGTTATAAAAAGCTTCATCAAAATTGTGACCTCTATAGGGTCCACAAGCAAAAAACGTGATTTTTCGGACAATCAGGGGCGACAATCCATGAAGTTTCGATCCGATACATTCCGATATCAAAAGCCGCCTAGATCTTTTGGAGATAAACCTATATCGGAAAATAAATTGTGACATGGGTGGAAGCATAATACGTCCACATGAAAGTGTGGGCGTATAAAAATTGACTTGAAGAGAATCGTCTATTTCTCCGCAACCGAACAAATTACGAACCATTTTGTGATATCTACATGACCGCATGGTTTCAAATGGCATGCTGATTTGGCAAAATATGCCTCATAGCATACTGTATGCCCGTCTTTACTGGTACAGAATAGTAGCTTGATTGATATACTATGTCGTAATTTAAATAACCGCAGTCTGTCCCTAACAAGATTGTTTTGTCTATAGTTTTTAATTAAAAAAAATAACATATTGTCACCAGGAACGTTCAAATAACGATACATGATTAAAATTAATGCGATTTGAGTGCGAATATTACTAGATTCTTGTAGATTTGTTTAGATTTGTGTGGGTTCGGGTTAACTGTCCTGTTAGATGTAATCAGTTAACATGTTTCACGAATTGACCTCCCGAGGCGAGAAAGCCCCTTGGTATTCCAAATGTCAAGGGTTCCATTACTTGCACATGTACAGGGGCCTCGGTGTTTCGTTCCAGACGCTAGACTTTGTTTATTTTCTGCCGCACGTTTTTTTTTTAAATTTATACGAATGTTTACGGTCTTTAGATGAAGAATACTGTTGATTTTCAGCGATTTCCAATAAGTACTACCAGAGTTATGACCTTTGATAACTTTGAAAATTGCACGAGATAAAAGTTCTCATCTGATGGTAGATTTTGAACTGCTAAATTTATACAGTGATTGCAACGAAGATATGGAAGACCAAACAGCTCTTTATTCAATGTTCTTAGTTCTTAATTCATAGTCCTTAATTCTTATTTCTTCATTTGTTGTCGAATTTCGTCATTTGAAGTGTTATTTTAAGATATTAAAATATATTATGGTAATGAACGAGTTTAAGGTCTTGCTTCCACCCGTATTGGCGTCGTATATCCAACGCAGGGCGCGTTGTTGGCGAAATTCTGCAAAATTATCTATAAAATGCAGCAAAGCTTCTAAGAGGACAACAACAAAAACTACAGGTTTGTTAGAACTCCCTGACTCCGACGACGATTCCGGCGACGGGAATTCTGCAGATAAGCTGCATTTTATCGCTGGGGCTGATAATAACTGTGTTGTGAACAATGCCGCGATCGACCAGTCTCACAATCAGAAGGCCGGGATACCTGCACCTGTTAATGTCACAACAATTATACGGGCGCTGTTGCCACAACAGAATTTTAAACAGCAATTGGCACAGATTCGCCTTGATCGTAAGAAACTACACACGCGACGTGAAATAGAACAAAAAAAGGAGGCCATCAGTCAATAACAGGCAACTGACCCTGTAACACAAAATACGGTACAAGGCCGACCCCACGCTCAACTTTATGATATGCTGACCGGTGCTACGTCTACTAGATCCAACGAGCCTTAAACACATACAGCTACGGGTATGGTTGATGAGAAAATAATTCTTATTTCTTCTGTTGACTCGGCCCCGCTTAGTTCATAATTATTATTTACGGCTTATACATGCCCACTTGGTAAACTTCTTAGAGATCACAATTTAGACTACCATATATACGCAGACGACACTCAAGTATACCTGGGCCCTGTTTCACAAAATATCAATGGGAAGAGTTTCATCCGTTGTAGCAATGTTTGCACACGGTCATTCAGTCGTAAACAAGTGAAAAAATTAGCTTGTTGCTTTATTTCTTAGTTCGAAAAGTATCGGTGGGTTGACCTTGAACTTTCATTTGATTCGTGACCTTGGCATTTGATTTACTCACAGGCTTCAAATGGAAAAAATGTGTATCGATAAACTAAATCGCTTGGATATGTAGTTGTATGGTATTTTGGACAATAGGAACTATTGAGAATTGTTACAAACATATGATATTTGCGACTTAAACGAATAATCTAGGCTGTATTTATTTTGTCGTATTTTAAAAGTATTTATTAACTTTAAAACTAATACACCAAATAGCCAATGTTCCGATGCCTAGATTTGAAATGATACTTTGAAAATGCCTATATTACTAAATCAAATGATTTTTTTACCCCAAGATGAAACAGCTTTGGTTCCCTTATTTATGACTTCATTAATTAAGAAATAATAATAAATTTATGATATTAAACTTTATTATAATATTTTTCAATAAACACATTTGAGATTTTTTATTTCTTTTAAATACTACATATTATGGTATGTCTAGTATTGTAGGCCTTTAGGCCTGCTAAAACCAAGAAATTAACCATATTAAATGGGGCTTAACGTCCACACGACACATACTAGGTCATTTCGGAACTAACATATGGTTTAATTTTACTTCAATTATTTGCTTGCGCGTAGGGGTCTTTAGCAGTGGGAGGAAACCGGGGTGCCCCGAGGAAACCCACGAGGTTGAGAAGGTGCCCCTGTCTCCATGCCACATACGCTCACACCAGGGATCGAAACCATAGCCGCAAGCCAGAGGTGACCGGCCAGCTAGAGGTCGAAGCGCGGCACTCTAGACCACTCGGCCACCCCAACCCCCCTTTATAGATAAGAGTGCTTTTCTTCCCACGACATTGAATATAAATAAATTATTTTCCTTTTATTTTAGTGTTTAGTTTACTGGGGTTTTGGGTGATTTTTTTTTGTTTGGAGTTCTAATATGGTGCGCCACCCAAATGCTTAAATTGCCTTACAATAAAAAAAAACCCAAAACGGGTGGACCGATGCTGTGAAAAGAAATTGAATGAGAATTGTTATGTGACAGTTTTATCATTATTCCAATTATATCCATATGTCACAATAGATCTAACAATGTAGCTCTAATCAATGTTTGTTAATGCCGTGATTTTAAGTTAGGAGAGGGTGACGTCTATCCTAAGTTAAAATTGATCTTAGTTAAAATTTTCCTTAAAATCGGTTTGTGAAACGCCACTATTTTAAGTTAGGATTAGATTTTAACTTACAATATTATTTTAGTTGATTTTAACTAAAATGCTTAAAATCGTTTTGTGAAACTCGTCTATCTTAAGTTAGGATGAAATTTTAGTTTAAGACGATTTTAAGGAGATTTAAGTTTTCGTGAAACAGGGCCCTGGCTATAACACACGTCGATAACGAAAGAAAACACGGTAACAGTGTGGCTGATGTCCCCCGCCGAAATCCCAAAATAAAGAGATGACACATATTAATTAATAGCACATTTATTTTTATTCAAAAGCATGGAACAATCAAACCATACACTTAAATTCATCACTCTCTATCAGATAGAATCAAGATCATCTTGTCCCAAAGCATCAACCAATGAAATTGATTAGCTCTTCTTAGCTTTAGCTTGAAATGTGAATCATTGAACACAGTCAAGACATTCACCTAATGAACATCTACATTCTACCTTAATTAAAAGCAGAGTTGTTATGTTCTAAAGTCTTGACCAACCGAATTGCTTATCGCTCCTTAGTCTAAGCCGAATCAAACTATCAAACTATACACTAAAATTCATCACTCTCTATCAGATAGAATCAAGATCATCTTGTCCCAAAGCATCAACCAATGAAATTGATTAGCTCTGCTTAGCTTTAGCTTGAAATGTGAATCATTGAACACAGTCAAGACATTAACCTAATGAACATCTACATTCTACCTTAATTAAAAGCAGAGTTGTTATGTTCTAAAGTCTTGACCAACCGAATTGCTTATCGCTCCTTAGTCTAAGCCGAATCAAACTATCAAACTTAGTCAAGGTAATGATGTAATGAATCTATATTCTGAGTTTCATCACTCTCACTTCATTATAACTAAAGTTACGGTGTCCCAAAGCATCAACCAATCAAATTGCTTATCGCTGCTTACCCTAAGCAGAAAATGCTCATCTTCGAACCCCATCAAGGCATTGGCCTAATAAACGCATACACCAAGTTTGAACATTCTAGCTCAATAAGAAAGATATTTATTGTGTTTCAAAGTCTCGACCAATCAAATTGCTTATCGATCTGCTTACCCTGAGCAGAAAATGCTCATTATCGAACTTAGTCAAGGTATTAGTGTAATGAAACTATACACCAAGTTTCATAACCCTAACTTAATTAGAACTAAAGTTATCGTGTCCCAAAGCATTAACCAATCAAATTGCTTATCTCTGCTTACCCTAAGCAGAAAATGCTTATCTTCGAACTCCATCAAGGTATCGACCTAATAAAGACCTACACCAAATTTGGACATTCTAGCTCAATTAGACAGACAGACGAACCCATTTTAATTGTCCCCCACTTTCTTCGAAAGGCGGGGGACAACAAATCATTAAGTTGGAGAAGTGTTACTGATCTTGTCCTTGTTGTTTTTGTAGGTTGCCCTTTTCGAAAAAAGCCTACGGTTGCGTCAATTCATGTACGATTGGCGTAAAACTAGACATGGCGGTTCATTGGACAATTGCGCCCAATTGACGTCATACTCAGTTCTATAGGACCAAAAATTCTAAGGATGTCGACAGACTATATATTTTAAATCATTAACTTATATAATAAATTTATGCATCTCAAAAAATATTTTCTCTGAACAATTAAAATTTGCTAAACTTATCCACAAGAAGGAAGACAAGGATCTACCAAATAATTATAGGCCGATTCCTGTCTTATCCGCAATATCAAAAATATTTGAAAAACACATTAGTTCTCAAATTACAGAATATTTTGAAAAATACAAACTATATTATGAATTTCAATCTGGTGTTAGAAAAAAATCATTCATGTTCAACAGCCTTATTGCGAATTAAAGATATCTGGCTGAAAGAAATATGACCAGAGTTGTTTACCTCGATCTTAGTAAGGCTTTTGATCTTATAGACCATAGATTAATCCTTCAAAAATTAAAATTATACAAATTTGACTTGAAATCGCATAAACTAATCTCATCCTATCTGGAATTTCGAAAGCAAAAAGTTGTCTTAGGGGCATGCCATTCAACTGTTACTGATGTGAAATGTGGGTCCCCACAGGGATCCAATATTGGTCCGTTACTTTTCTTGATTTTTATAAACGATCTCCCACTTCATGTCAGTAAATGCCATACCGATCTTTTTGCCGATGACAGTACCCTTCATTTCTCTAGCAACAATTTAGCCAATATAGAGATTGCCCTTCAAGAGGATTTACTAAATTTATTTAATTGGTGTAATGATAATGGCTTGGTAATGAATGCTAAAAAGACCAAAGCCATGCTAAGACCAAACAAACACAACAGCTTATCACTAACGGAGAATCATTAGAAAATTTATTTGAAGCAGTTTTATTAGGACTTACTGTTGACCAAAATTTAGATTGGAATCTCCAAGTTAACAAAATTTCCCAAATCATATTCTCCGAATTCTACCTCCTTACAAAGTTAAAACCTTATTGACCACACCATCTTAGAAGTTTATTTTTCAACGGCTATATTTTACCATACTTAGATTACTGTTCCACAGTTTGGGTTAGTGCCAATAAAGGTAAACTAGAGGTCCTGTATATACCCCAATAGAGTGCGGCAAGGAGCATTTTGGATGAAAAACCTGATTCACATTCGGCACCTTTGTTTGAATCTCTAAATTGGCTTACAATCTACCAACGCGTTCAATACAACCACGGAATGCTCACTTTCAAAATTCTAAGAGACAAATTACCATCATATTTATATAACACATTCTGTGAAAATTCTAAATTGACCGACACTACCATGACATTGAGATCAGAAAGTCAAAATAAATTAGCAATTCCAAAAAGTAAGAAAATGGCAATGACAATTAGAACATTCCAATATACCTCCTCTGTATTCTGGAATTCTCTACCTCAAATGGGTCTTCAAGTTTTATCTTCAAACAGGAGTTAGTTAATTCTTTGAACCCTTGTCAATTACTGTTGTCCTCTGAATGTATGTTTATTTGCCTTTTTTTTTCTCTTTCTTACTTGTTTGTTTGTTATTGTTTTTATTATAAACTTATATAATATGATATATATGCACTTTGTAAATATTATTACTGTGTAGTTGCTAGTTTTATAGAGAAGGAGGGACATGTTGAATAATAGAGCTCATGTACTAAATATGTTCCCTCAGAAAACAGGGGCGGATCCAGGATTTTCAGAAAGAGGGGGTGTGCTGCACCAGCTTGGGAGTGCAAAGGCCGCGGGACCGTGATTTTTGAGTGTACAAAATGTCCACAAGGACTAATTTCGTACTAGTACTGTAAATTACGATTTCCAACCTAAACTATTTTCTCGCGAGAATATATGGAGCTAAAAATTGTTCGACACCCCAAAAAATAGAGGGGGCGTGCGCCGGGTGCGCCCCCCACTGGATCCGCGCCTGGAAAATAAAGTCATTATTATCATTATTATAATACGCTAGTATTTGGTATATCATATAGTTGCTCAAACAAGGCGGGGACGTAGGCCATGTGTTGTCTATATTTCATTTGTGATTATTAAAATACAGAGTTAAATTTATTCCGTAATATGCTCTATTAAAGTTAGCACATGACAGACCAAAGTAACTGACTTTTTCAGGTTATTTCCGTCATTTTCAGAACCGGGTTTCTATTTTTCCCCATCAAGTCGCTGATTGAATTTTTACCAGGGATGTCATGTATTTATTAATACCAGATACCAGGTACGAGATGGAAATATAGAATTCATTAGGTTTAAATTAATATAAAATGGAAGAGGGTAGGTGGGGGTGGGGTGAAATATAGAATTCATTAGGTTCAGGTTAATATGGAATGGAAGAAGTCTTATTGGCGAGTGTAAATATATAATATTGAAATGGGTATTCACTTCTGCACTTGCTAAATTTAGTCGGCAGGTAGACATAGTATCTATGTATTTTAATTAAACCAAACAACGATAAAAAAAAATACAAATCAGATCAATGACAAATATAAAATACTAATTACCATATATTTAAAAAAAATAATATAAAAGTACTAACTAGACCTGCGAAGTGCCACGTTACCTTTGAACTTATGTCACTTTCGGTGCCACGTTTCCCTTGAACCAATGGCACCGATAAACAGATTTCCACATAAACATTGCACACATCAAATAATTGGGAAACAGAATCAACCAAATATCAATTCATTTTATACATTTGTTACATGTAATTGATCCTGAACAAAATTACAGTATTTCCGGTGATAATGAAAATGTTTAATTAGTTTTATGAAATCAGAAATGGCATAAGGCATCACATGGTGAAAAGTTTATGTAAATCGAATAATAATTGCCACTTTTATAGACCAAAAACCTTGAAAAGTGACTTGTAGAAAACTGTCTATTTCTCGGCAACCGTACAAACTATTTTTGGGTATCTATATGACCGTATGGGTTCAGTCTATTTGTTGATTTGAATCAAATATCATTTCAAAAACATTACAAATCAGACCCTTTTAATTAAAATATCTGTTTTGAAGGCTAAAAATACAGTTTTTGCCAAATGAAGTTACCTCCGGTGATAATGAAAATGTTAAATTACTTTTATGAAATCGCAAATGGAATTAGGTATCACACAGTGAAAATTTTATGAAAATCGAATAATAATTGACACTTTTATGAACCAAAAACCTTGAAAAGTGAACTATTGAAAATCGTCTATTTCTCCGCAACTGAACAAGTTAGAAACCAGTTTGTGATATCTATATGATCGTATGGGTTCATTCTATTAGTTGATTGGAATCAAATATCAAAATTTTAAACAAATAACAAATACGACTAATTTGAATAAATTATTTGTTTCGAAGGCTATAAATAGAGTTTATGCCCAAATTACGCCATTTTCGGTGACATTGAAAATGTTAAATTGGTCTGGCCTAGTTGAAACTGACATGACGTATCAAATGGTGTCACTTTTTGAAATCCAATAATAATTGACTCTTTTACAAGCAAACTAGCATAAAAAATGACTCATTGCCCATTTCTCGGCAACTGTTAATTTTACAAACTAATTTTCTCATACATTCCCTTCGTATGGATTATTCCTACAAGTTAATGATAGTTGCGAAGAAATAATGAAAAAATTGGGAATTCGCACCATTGAGCATATGAAATCTGTTTCCTAAACATCGGGCAATAAATAATTAACCTAGAACCGATAAATGAATTAGCCAATAGCGACCAAGCAAAATGATCAAGACAAAAAATGTTCACATGTTTGCTCAAATCAGATGACCCTTTAACCCAGGGTAAAATGCCATGAATAATTTTCTTTAAAATTTCACAATTTGGCGCCAAATATCTCCCATGATTCGTTGAATATCAAAAATCTAAAGAGCTATATCTATCTGAGTTGTCTCTGGCTATGTCAAAATGTATCAAATGTTAAAATCCAATGATTATTGTTAATATTACGGCAATATTTCAAAAAACGTCAACTTCGGCAATTTCGGACATTTCGCATAGTCGCAGAACATTCGAAATAGCTTTAATCTCTAAGTCACGCCCACTTTTCCAGGAAAATCAAAGACATCGCATCGATCCAACAAGTAGTTTCTGAGATATGCTGAAGTTGAAAAAAAATAATAAGAAGAAGAATAATCTTAACAAAAACAATAGTGTTTCACACAAGCTACGCAGTGTGAAACCCTAATAACATTATATACTACTCAAAAGCAGTTAAGGGTCAAACCTTTTTTTCTACCAGGTACTTGTCTGTGCACATATCAGATATATGCTCGAAGACCAGCAGCCTGCAAGCGATTTCGAATAGTTTGTGCAGTTACCCTTCCACCAAACATCTCTCTACTTGTGGAGGTTGCAGTGACAAATCTGTTTCTAAGATGACGTAATCGTATTGGTTCATCTTCCTGAAGTAACGTCACACGTGGCGCTCCCGCCCTTGGGCGGTCGGCAATAGTTCCAGTTTGAAGCACTCTCATTCTAAGATTAATTATTGTCTGGCGTGAACAATTAAAGGCTCTTGTAACAGTGACCACAGACTGACCAGCATAGAGTCTACCTATAGCACGTAGACGTTCTACATTTGAAAGACGCGGCATTTTCTAACAAAGATGAAAATAACAATTTTAATTTGTTTTTCCAGTTCAAGTTACGTGTGTGTGTTCAGTTTAAGCAAACTTGCATCGATTGACCTCACGAGTTTGTGTTTGCACGTGTTTTCAGGTTTTTCATCTTTATATGCTCAAAAGTCACGTGATCCACGTGACTTTACAATTTTATGAAATTAATGGCTTCTTACTACTTACTGTCGTTAGAAACACTATAAAATTTATTTGACTTACCAGAGAAAAAAAAATTGCTGAAATTCATCAAGTTTTTAATTTGGCTGAGTATATAAATAATTATATATATATATATAATTATTGGCGGAAATCGTGTCAAAATTGGTTCACGATATCCTGACGACAAAACCTGTGTACAAGGCATATGTTATTTTCAAACAAAACGATTTTGACAGGCTCCTTAGAAACCATAAGGTGAAGCTCAAAACAAGGTTCCACAAAACTGTTTGCATCGCCCAAACGCAGTAGGGTACGACTTTTTGGAGTTGATTATGACCTTGCACGTGCACTATGCATTTTCCATGAACAATTTTGGCATAAAAAAATTTCCATGACCGTGCTGCTCTCAGTTGAAATTTCAACATTTATTATAAAAGTACTAATAACTCGTCATATATATAATTAAGCATGCACCCCTACATAACACGATCACAGCTCATTTAAATCGACACACAGGGGCCCATTACCATTTACAGGTGATACACAGCGTCGGCAGTATACGCCAATACCATATATGGGTAATCGATTGTCCTAATCATTTGGTGCTTATAGTGGTAATTAGCGCCACCTAGTGATTAGCAGGTTTAATATTAGCGATTCATGTATGGATGTGATAGTAGATTATGTTATGTATTGCTTGCATTGTCTCTCTGTGTGTTTGTGGTGCTTTGTCCGGAGTTTGTCATTGGGTTCTTTTGAGGTGCGTCGTTCTCCTGCACTGACTATCAGCATCAATAATAAAATATCTAATAACAAGCCGTTAGAAATACAACCCTTTCTACCCCCCATAAAGTACCTGTATTTGTATACCATGATATATCTATGGGGCATCCCGTGTCAAGTTGCATTTTGTTTTCATATTATACAAAGGTGGTTACATGAGAACTTTCTATTGATGTGGTCCTCTAGTGAAAATACAGTTATAAATGAAAACGAAATAATCAAAATAAAATAAAACTTACAGATGAGTAATAAGACACTTGTTGAGATCTGATAGACAGTGAAATAGTCAACCGCTTGAATAAAGATTTCTCGTCAAATAAAACTCGTTTCTAATAAATATAATGTTATATTTATCATTGCGTTACTAAAGGACCAAACTTTCCATAGATTCGTTCCCTGTAAATTTAACTATTATTGGATGGCGCGTATTCAATATACACTACTATGACAAGTTGACTGAATACAATACATGGATACTATCGGAATGTGGGGTCAATATATAACTTTTAAGACTATGTAATATATTGGATTAAACAAAATCCA
Source organism: Patella ulyssiponensis (assembly GCA_963678685.1). Taxonomy (NCBI): domain Eukaryota; kingdom Metazoa; phylum Mollusca; class Gastropoda; family Patellidae; genus Patella; species Patella ulyssiponensis. The sequence goes on from OY783226.1 coordinate 2,646,018, forward strand.
CACTGAGCGATCATCAATACTATACCATTGCTTAAACATATAAATTATTTAACTACCTTGAAACTATAGAAAATGTTCTGACAATTACAATACTACGCTTGTCCAATACTGGTCCTTTCAAACGCAATTACAATAATACGCTTGTCCAATACTTGTCCTTTGAAACATGTCCCTTTTCCCGTCTTTATTAGCTTTGTCGAAGCAGAAAAACAGATGGTTAAATCTCATTTCATTTCAAGTCACATGTGTTAACTGAATCAAGATTCAAACGTATTTATGCTCTCATCATTGTGACAAATCATCCTGTCAAACAGAGTCATTTTTCAAACTTATAACATCAAAGTTCAAATGTTTTATTCAATAAAGAAGATTTTGTCATTTTGATAAATATGTTTACAGCCTTGAATTTTCCTGTAAGTATACGTTACTTTAGTAGGACGTTTAACCCAATGTCATTTCATTACATTTACAATTTAGTTTGAATCGGGAATTCCCGGGGATTATCGTTTACTGACATGTGACACGTACAACCGGAAAATCCCAGAGAATATACAGGCGCAATATTACAGGACGTCGCCAGTAACTATGGCAACGTAATACTAATAACTTGTCAAACACTATACAATACTTTAGTTATATGATAGCCCATTCAGACGCTTCAGTTGAATTGGTTTTAAAACCCCGGGAATCGTTAAACCAGTTTAACTTTGTCGTCTGAACGCAAATATGGGTCAAATAAACCAGTTTAAAAACCCCAGCTAACGACCTGTCTTGAAGAAGGCTTTTTTAAATTTTCAACTAGTTCATCTTTGCCGTGTGAACGGGTTGGCTTAAAAATCCCGGCTCCAGCTCGTTTTGAGCGTGCGCAGTGTGAGGTAAGTTACTTTCCTGGGAACATGTCGGGGTCAGGGCAGTGCCAGTGTTATTGAAAGCGTGAGAGAACCGAATATAGAATATGAAACATTCCCACCAAAATTTGTAACAAATCTCGTGTACATCTTCGAGGTCTAAGTCAAAACGTTCCTGCGGATCCGCTATGACAATATAAATCCTTCTGAGTACTCAATTTTTGGGATTAACCCACTTCTGAGTATTTGAAAGGTCACAATTGGTTGGCCACGTCCAATATACATTAAATACAATTCTCATTACAAGTACAAAATTGGTGTCAAAATGTTTCTCTGTACACTTAGGGCAATATGAATTCCCCTGAGTTGTCACTTTTGGAAATTAACCCGGTTCTGAGTAAGGTCACCATTGGTCTGCTATGCATAATTTACCATATATCCCAGACCGTACCTTCAGTACAAACACAAACTAGGTTTACAACTACCCTTTGTGATCTCGATCATGGGAAAATAAAATTCCCTTTCGTAGTCGATTATTGGGATTACTCTACTTCTGAATAGGTCAAAGCGTACCCCTCCCCCCCCCCCATCTTAAATACATATCTCATTGAATGTTATTTTAATTTTACAATTTACATTGCTCCGGTATTAAAATACAGAATACACTTTTCCGGATATTACCGCCATTTCAGTCTACAACTAGGTACGTATACCCAAATGAACTTGCACAGCAGTGAATACTTTTGCACGATCACATTTACGAATCAATTTCTGTGTCAACAATGTTTGTAGAAATAAAACAGGGCTTATTAAACGTTTAAACAGACCGGTGTAATAAAATTCAAAAATACTTCAATATATAATGATATAAAATGTGTACACACCTATTTTGAAATTCAAAATGATATCTATCTTCAAGCTGAGCAGGTCCTGGTATGGTCAAGTCACCTTAATGTAGCATGTAATTATTCAGTTACACGTGATCATGTAGAAAAACTATCATGTGATAAGTATTAATATGCCCATATTTGTACATGAAGAAGACGCGATCCGCCGTGGTTGCATGTGTTGATCATATCTGGTGTATGTTTTCACAAATGACTAACTCCGCTATTTAATTACATATATAATATTTTTTACTAGTTAATGTATTTTATTACGGCGGTATTAGATTCAAAATTCTAACTTTGTTAATGCCGTGCTCTCGTCTAAGTTCTGTTCATGTAGTTTCTAAGATAAAGACATCTTATAATCCAATTCAGAATACGTTTTAATATGAATAAAATCAAAGATGTCTGTTTGTATGTAACCAATATAGACTGAACTCTGTTTATCTGTCAAAGGAACATGACAGTTAACATATCCTAGCTCAGGTTCTCCATTGAAGATGAATAATAATGCGATTAAAAAAGTAAAACCCATGCGAGAACGACACAAAAAAACGTCATTCCTCTTGTTGTTTCTATAGGAGTTTGGGTGAGGGTCGAAGAATTGGGAGGCCGAATGGTTAACGCATGCACGTTGGATCAGAAGGTCTGTAATTGAGTCAAGTGGCGTGGTTTCGAATCCCCGCTTGAATGTGAGACGGATCGCCTGTCCAGCCTCGTGGGTTTTCTCCGGGTTGTCCAGTTCCATCCCACTACTAAAGCCCCCTACGTAAAAGTGAAATTTTGAAAAACACCATATCTTAGACTTAGTTTGTGTTGAGTGGACGTTAAACCTCGCTTGTCTCTCCCAACGTACAACACGAGCAGACCCGGGGGATCCGACCTTTAAATGTCAACTTGGCGTCAGTTAAAGCTTTGTAAACAACCGTTTTACCTGTCTTCATATAACTCGTATGTAATATAATATTATTGTACATGTTGGTCTATAATATTACGTCTTATGACGAATAAAGTTTTCTTCAAAGGTAATGTTGGTCGAAAATTTGTAAATAATAATTACTATGTATACAAACAGATAGGCGAATATTCAACGAATAATAATATTTAATTCAGAGAATAGAAGACGTGTCATTCAAAAGCATTTAAAATAGAATCCTTCTCGTAATATCAGTATGAACCATTTTTTCGTTTCGCAATGAATTTTCCGGGAATTTTAATCTTTAAAGCGGAATAAAAAAATCAAAAAAAAAAATCGCGGGAAATAAAGTAATCCCGATTATCAAGTCGCATTATACGTATTTTTTGGGAGAATCACATAATACACCGTACTTTTCGTATTATTTTTCCTGTAAAAATTCAATTATTATTCGATTCTCATAAAAGTAACACCATTTGATGCATAAAGCAAATGTACATTATATCAATGTCATATTTAACTTTGGGCGCCATTTGGGAGAATCGTAGACGCCGAGAAAAGTGACTTATGCAAAATTACCTATCTCTCGGCATCTGCTCATATGACAAACTAATTTTGACATGGATTAAATTCGTATAAATAAATGCTACAAGTTTATGAACGTATGAAAATATTGTAAAATATGCAAAACGTGGATGGGTTGTAAATTATTTAATTTTACATTTTTTACCTTAAAATCGAAATAACGCAAACACTTTTTGACCTTAAAATCGAAATAGCGCAAACACAAAATCAAAATATAAAGAAAAACTGAGGCTGATTTTATTTTCGCTTGCCACAAGAGGCATTCTTCTTGATCTATGAGATTTGTAAACATTAACAGTGGCCTGCAACGGCCCGTCAAAATTGTTGTTTTTTGCAAACTTACGTCACTTCCGTTGCCGACAGAAAACTTTCTAAGCAATAAACAATGTTGCGAAGAAGCACCATGGGGCACATGAACTTTGTTTAATATCATAATTCAAAACAAATAACAAATACGATTCAATTGAAAAATAACAATACAAAGGACGTCATTTCCGGTGAAAGCGAAAATGTTTAATTGGTTTGACCTAATCAAAAGTGGAATTGGGCATCAAATAATCAACGAAAATTGAAAATCGAATAGCAATTGATTAGTTTACAGAAAAAATAACGTTAAAAGTGACCCTTGCAACATTGCCTATTTCTCGACATATTTTCATATTACATACTAATTATATACAATAAATAATATTTGCTTTCAAAAGTGGTACCGAGCTGTCAAAATGGTAACGTTAGGTAAAATTGCGTCACTTCCGGTGCCGAGAAAAAAATGCCACTTCGGGTAACAGAACATACGAACTTTGTTTTATACAAATCGAACAATACATAACTATTTTCTTAGAACCGAAAAACTGAATTAGACAATGGCGGCCAATGAAAATTATCGAAATTTTTGCTCAAATCAGATGAACCTTTTGCCAGAAAATACCATAAAAAATATTCATAATTAATTATTTTTATAAAGATTTGTCGAAATTCAAAAAGTCTAAAGCACCGTATCTGTGTGGACGGTCTTCGGCTATGTATCAAGTTTTACATTCCGACGATTATTGTCAATATAACGGAATTATTTTACAAAAAAACAACAACTTTGCGTTTCAGACATCATTCACCTGGCTTCTTTTCAACAATCTTAAAGAATAAAGACTTATTAAAATCCGCCAAAAAATCGCTATGCTTTAAACAAAAGTATTTCAGCCAGGAAAACATTTCCATTTTTAACAGTTGTTTTCTGACCCATTCTGATAAAAACTTTTAGAATAAGCCCCAAATCGTAAATGAATTCAAGGTTTTACTCTTGAAGAAAAAAACTCTAAAATATATCTAGGCCACATATCAAAATTCTGCTTTCCCTAATGGATTACTAATAGTTTCCAAAACTATAAAGATATTGAAAATAAGATAAGGATTTTAGGAAAAGATAGATTTTAAAGATTGACGTAAAATTTCTGGGTTTTTTTTTAGTTGCACATAAACTTTGTTTACCAACCGAATTTGAAACAACTTTCAAACCTGGAACCAAATGACTTAGTGAATCGCAACGCATCAACATTAAAAATTTAACTCATTTCGAACTTTTACACTTTTTGTGCTATTTTATGACTCGCACAAAAACTTTGTTTATGAAACGTTTTTGATACAACTGGGAATTATCAACAATCTGACTCGCACAAAAACTTTGTTTATGAAACGTTTTGATACAACTGGGAATACTGCATTCAAATTGATTGAAAAATAAAAAAGAGTTTCCTTTGATGTCTAATGTTCGTCTATTTTCTTATATGACGTCACTTCCTGATTACATTTGTAAAGTTTCAGATATTCACACAGTCTAGAGTTTAATTCTATAAAATATGTACTTTTTTTTTACTAAAACGCGAGGTCAAATAATAATAATATTAATATTTTTTTTGTATAGTTTTTATACTACGTAGTGGGCTAAAAACTAATAGTAATAAGAAGAAAAATAATCTTAACAAATACAATAGTGTCACACATCGTGTAGCTTGTGTAAATCCCTAAAAATTATCTAAACAAAAACAATAGTTTTTCGCACTGCGTAGGTGTAAAACTCTAATAAAATTATAAATTATAAAATATTACCTTTAATGAGGAATTACGAGGAGAATTTAGTTGTTGATAAAACCAGTGTTATCATCTATTACTGGAGATTGTGTTTCATCATTCCACTGTATAAGTCATTTATATACCTGCTAGTACATGTATGTACCTGTCATATACCTGCTTACTATATAATCTGTCATGTAACTTGATCAACCATAAGATTAAAACAAACAGACCTGTAGTTTTATATACATATAGACACACACCATTGTTCAAACATCATCTTATTATCAGGCTCGTAGCTAGCCTAAAATTGTTATGGCGGGGGGGGGGCAAAGGCTTCTGGGGGCGCCGATGGGGCTTCTGGGGCGCCGATGATCTCGTCGTAGAATGCCCACCAGTCGCGGCATTTTGGCACCACTCCAGGATGAAGACCCCCCACAAATTATGCAGCTTCAGGCGCCCCATTGATCAAGTCGTGGGCGCCCAACACTATCTTACTCGGCATTATGTGTGGCCCGACAATCATATATTGTCATTATAAGGCTCCCCACCAATCATGTCAATATGGGCGCCCCTCCGGGATTAGGCTCCCCAAAGATCAAGCCGGTTTGGGTGCCTCATCAGCTGTGGTGTTAATTAGTCATTATGAGGCGCCTCACCATTGGGGCTAGGGGCTCATAATGTAACGAAATGATTGCTGAGGCACCCATAAAACCAAACGACATTGGTTGGGCGACCGTCGTCGTATGTGCAGAAACAATGTCATTCGGCTTTATGTGGCACCCATACTGATATTGGAACGACACGTTGATTTTTCTCCCAATGGGCAGAGGGTGCCGAAGGCGTTCATCGCGGGGAGCCGATATTTTCCAAGGGCGGGGGCAGCTGTCCCCCTCCCCCCTCCCCGCTAGCTACGGCCCTGGTTATGACTTATCCTGCGTTCTTCTCACACATATAATATTACGACTTAATATTGGACCTATAAATATTGTATTATAATCTCATATTGAATAACAATAAATGAATATATTATATTCTACTTTCAACATAATTACACACAACCAACAATAAACATATGCAACTTGGTAGATTAATGGGGACCTCGCGATCGTCGAGTATATTAGCTTAATAATTCTGTAATATGCCATTATTTTAATGCTCATGCCAATCGAGAACCACTTAAAAGATCTGGTAGAAATATTAGGTTAGTTAGGCCCTTAATAATGTAAAAACATTCAACAAGTACCTAATAAACGACCCATCCCACACTCATCTTTATAGAATTTATGTATCTCATCTCCCTCTTGGAGCACCCTTATTAACTGAGAGGTCTAAGATTATTATTCTACATTATCAATCCTGGTTATCCAAAGTCCGTGACATATGGAAAACTCACATGTCACAGCCGCCTTAAAATCGAATGGTGATCCACAATTACCAGAAAATTATCGCCCAATTTCCCTAACGTGCACAATTTGTAAGATTTTTGAAAAAATTATCTTAAAACACCTGTACAACTTTGTTAAAAATTATGATTTATTATCTAAACATCAAAAACGAATCAACAATAAACCAACTTCTTGAGATATATAAAATAATTATAAGTAATCCAGATAAAGGGAAAAAGCGTAGTTTTGTATTCTGCGATATTTCTAAAGCGTTTGATAAAGTATGGCACTTGGGAATTATATATAAACTGCGAAAGTATGGTATTAGTCTTCATGTATGTGATTGGATATACACTTATTTAACAAATCGTAAACAATGTGTTGTACTTGAAGGTTTTCAATCATCTTATTTGTCAGTTGAATCTGGGGTTCCCCAGGGATCAATACTCGGTCCTTTTTTATTTGTAATATACATAAATGTTATTTCAGACAACCTAGATAACAATGTACGATTATTTGCTGACGATACGTCCTTATTTGCAATTATAAATGATAACCCATTAGAAACTGTCAATTCAATCAATAGTGATCTTAAGCTGATATCAACGTGGGCAAATAAATGGCAACTAAAATTTAACCCAAATAAAATTAAAAACTTAATATTCACACGTAAAAAAAACTAATCATCGTAATCTTATGTTTGAAAATACGTTGTGTACGATATTTACGTCCTTTATACGTCCTCTTATGGAGTATGGGATAGCATATGGGATAATTGTAGTAATAAAGATTCAGAGTTACTTGAGAATATTCAACTTGAAGCAGGGCGAATCATAACTGGTCTGCGCCGAAAATCCCACAGAAAATATGTTTATGATGAATTGTCTATTTGTATAAAATCCTTAATTGCTATAGTCCCCAGTATTCTAATAAAAATACAACCCGAAACAAATTATTACAATCTTAGAAACCACAAACTGAAAATACCTCAATATAAAACGTCCTCTTATATAAAAAGGTTTTTTTCCCAATACAATAAAACTATGGAATAGTTTTCCGAACCACGTGCAGTTATCGCCGTCTTTCAATACTTTTAAGTCCAGTCTCCTGAGTCAATATCCTATATGCTGCCCTGATAGACAACCAGCTAAAACCACATAAAAAAAAAAGAACAATTCAGTTTTTAGACAAACTTTATCATAACTTCTTAATGATGACATCCATCAACTCAAGGCTCGTGGTACACAAAAAATTGATATCTTGACGTAACGGTCAATTAATCGTGAGTTTGCTCGGCTTTGCAAGCTATTAAGTTCGTAATTTTACAATTTGTGGAGCACAAAAATGTCCCGCGGGTTCCGCCATGCGTTCGAACAAGGGAAGACAACTCCCATCAACCGATTTTACTCGTCTAAAATAACACAACGGATCATCCATGGTGTACGCCCGAGTAACTCACGCTATTCTTACATCACACTCCCCGTCTGGTATAAATTTTATACCACTAATACTGTAATATTATCAATATATTTCACTCGATAAGCAAAACTATTTCATTAATTGGACGTAAATATGTTGCACGTTTTCCATCCTTTATGATTCGAAATTTACTTTACGGACATTCTGATCCTCACTTTTGAAAGTTTCGACAATGATTCCAACAGGCCAGTTATTTCGAGGTACACTTTGTTCTCTCAGTAAGACAACATCACCAGCTTTAAGATTATGTCGTTCTGAATTCCATTTACGACGTGACTGAAGACTTTGAATGTAACCTTCTCTCCACTGTTTCCAGAAAAGGTCAGCGAGCACTTGTGCATGTTTCCAGACACTAACATATATGTCTTTGATATCCAGAGACTCAGCAATTACAGGAAGACCATCCACCTTCCCAGTAAGCAAACAAGAAGGTGTAAGAACCAACGGCGAATCAGGGTCGGATGCTAACGCAATCGGCCTGTTGTTCATTATTGAACATACTTCTGCTAAAAATGTTATTAATGTTTCATGTGTCAATGTTTTGGTGTTAGCATTTAGCAGAATTGAGTCCAAAATCCTCCTCGACATACCAATCATGCGTTCCCACACTTCCCCCATGTGAGAGGAGTGAGGAGCATTAAATATCCAAGTAGCAGATGAATCGTAAAGAAATTTTGATACACAACTGTCTTCTATATTAATAGTGTTCATATGCATGTCATCGGTTGCGCCAACGAAATTTGTCCCTCTATCCGATCGAAATAGTTTGACCGGTCCTCTTAATGACAAAAAACGGCACAGCGCATTTATAAAGGAAGAGCTGCTCATTTCCTGAACTACTTCTAAGTGGACAGCTCTTGTAGTCAAACAGGTAAACATGATAGCCCATCTTTTACTTTCTGCAGAACCTCCTCTAGTTTTGCGTGTTACAACTTGCCAGGGTCCAAATGTGTCAACTCCTACTGACGTGAATGGCGGTCCTACAGTTAACCTGTCCAGAGGCAAATCAGCCATTTTCTGATACTCAAAGTCTCTTCTACATATCACCCAGTGATGTATCAACGAAGAAATTGCTCGTTTTGCTCCAATAATCCAATATCCTCCTTTACGGATAGCACCTGCTGTTAAATGTCTCCCTTGATGTTTTATTAACTCATGGAAGTGACGTGTGATAAGTAGAGATGCATGATGATTTTTAGGGAGAACAACCGGGTTAATTTCAGCGGTTGATATGTGTCCAATTAACTTATTTAATCGACCTCCGACTCTCAATATACCTGCTTCATCGAGGTATGGTGACAATTCAATAATCGAGCTTTTTTGCGAGAGTTGTCCCCCTTCTGTTAAACAAGTAATTTCTTCCATGAAGCATTCTCGTTGTACATTTTTGATAATCATTTTTTTGCTATCTTCATAAGATTTTACAGTTTTGTATGCTGAACAGTGATGCCATTTCGTTGTATCATTCTCAGTACGATCTTTGAAAGAGCAAGCGAGATGTGTTAATAACGAAACGGATTCGACGAATTTTTTCCAAGAAGAATACTTATGGATACGTGCAGATAAAGTGTCAGATGAACTAATGGTAGTCTTTTTAACCAATACATTAGGCCTAATTTCACTATCTTCTTGAGGGTTCACAAGAGGAAAATCATCTTCATTCTTAGGTTCAGCTTTACTTTTGATTTTTCTTTCCAGAAGCTACTTTGGCCCCTTAATCCACTCACAGAAGACCCCCACAAATTATGCAGCTTCAGGCGCCCCATTGATCAAGTCGTGGGCGCCCAACACTATCTTACTCGGCATTATGTGTGGCCCGACAATCATATATTGTCATTATAAGGCTCCCCACCAATCATGTCAATATGGGCGCCCCTCCGGGATTAGGCTCCCCAAAGATCAAGCCGGTTTGGGTGCCTCATCAGCTGTGGTGTTAATTAGTCATTATGAGGCGCCTCACCATTGGGGCTAGGGGCTCATAATGTAACGAAATGATTGCTGAGGCACCCATAAAACCAAACGACATTGGTTGGGCGACCGTCGTCGTATGTGCAGAAACAATGTCATTCGGCTTTATGTGGCACCCATACTGATATTGGAACGACACGTTGATTTTTCTCCCAATGGGCAGAGGGTGCCGAAGGCGTTCATCGCGGGGAGCCGATATTTTCCAAGGGCGGGGGCAGCTGTCCCCCTCCCCCCTCCCCGCTAGCTACGGCCCTGGTTATGACTTATCCTGCGTTCTTCTCACACATATAATATTACGACTTAATATTGGACCTATAAATATTGTATTATAATCTCATATTGAATAACAATAAATGAATATATTATATTCTACTTTCAACATAATTACACACAACCAACAATAAACATATGCAACTTGGTAGATTAATGGGGACCTCGCGATCGTCGAGTATATTAGCTTAATAATTCTGTAATATGCCATTATTTTAATGCTCATGCCAATCGAGAACCACTTAAAAGATCTGGTAGAAATATTAGGTTAGTTAGGCCCTTAATAATGTAAAAACATTCAACAAGTACCTAATAAACGACCCATCCCACACTCATCTTTATAGAATTTATGTATCTCATCTCCCTCTTGGAGCACCCTTATTAACTGAGAGGTCTAAGATTATTATTCTACATTATCAATCCTGGTTATCCAAAGTCCGTGACATATGGAAAACTCACATGTCACAGCCGCCTTAAAATCGAATGGTGATCCACAATTACCAGAAAATTATCGCCCAATTTCCCTAACGTGCACAATTTGTAAGATTTTTGAAAAAATTATCTTAAAACACCTGTACAACTTTATTAAAAATTATGATTTATTATCTAAACATAAAAAACGAATCAACAATAAACCAACTTCTTGAGATATATAAAATAATTATAAGTAATCCAGATAAAGGGAAAAAGCGTAGTTTTGTATTCTGCGATATTTCTAAAGCGTTTGATAAAGTATGGCACTTGGGAATTATATATAAACTGCGAAAGTATGGTATTAGTCTTCATGTATGTGATTGGATATACACTTATTTAACAAATCGTAAACAATGTGTTGTACTTGAAGGTTTTCAATCATCTTATTTGTCAGTTGAATCTGGGGTTCCCCAGGGATCAATACTCGGTCCTTTTTGATTTGTAATATACATAAATGTTATTTCAGACAACCTAGATAACAATGTACGATTATTTGCTGACGATACGTCCTTATTTGCAATTATAAATGATAACCCATTAGAAATTGTCAATTCAATCAATAGTGATCTTAAGCTGATATCAACGTGGGCAAATAAATGGCAACTAAAATTTAACCCAAATAAAATTAAAAACTTAATATTCACACGTAAAAAAAACTAATCATCGTAATCTTATGTTTGAAAATACGTTGTGTACGATATTTACGTCCTTTATACGTCCTCTTATGGAGTATGGGATAGCATATGGGATAATTGTAGTAATAAAGATTCAGAGTTACTTGAGAATATTCAACTTGAAGCAGGGCGAATCATAACTGGTCTGCGCCGAAAATCCCACAGAAAATATGTTTATGATGAATTGTCTTTTTGTATAAAATCCTTAATTGCTATAGTCCCCAGTATTCTAATAAAAATACAACCCGAAACAAATTATTACAATCTTAGAAACCACAAACTGAAAATACCTCAATGTAAAACGTCCTCTTATATAAAAAGGTTTTTTTTCCCAATACAATAAAACTATGGAATAGTTTTCCAAACCACGTGCAGTTATCGCCGTCTTTCAATACTTTTAAGTCCAGTCTCCTGAGTCAATATCCTATATGCTGCCCTGATAGACAACCAGCTAAAACCACATAAAAAAAAGAACAATTCAGTTTTTAGACAAACTTTATCATAACTTCTTAATGATGACATCCATCAACTCAAGGCTCGTGGTACACAAAACATTGATATCTTGACGTAACGGTCAATTAATCGTGAGTTTGCTCGGCTTTGCAAGCTATTAAGTTCGTAATTTTACAATTTGTGGAGCACAAAAATGTCCTGCGGGTTCCGCCATGCGTTCGAACAAGGGAAGACAACTCCCATCAACCGATTTTACTCGTCTAAAATAACACAACGGATCATCCATGGCGTACGCCCGAGTAACTCACGCTATTCTTACATCACACTCCCCGTCTGGTATAAATTTTATACCACTAATACTGTAATATTATCAATATATTTCACTCGATAAGCAAAACTATTTCATTAATTGGACGTAAATATGTTGCACGTTTTCCATCCTTTATGATTCGAAATTTACTTTACGGACATTCTGATCCTCACTTTTGAAAGTTTCGACAATGATTCCAACAGGCCAGTTATTTCGAGGTACACTTTGTTCTCTCAGTAAGACAACATCACCAGCTTTAAGATTATGTCGTTCTGAATTCCATTTACGACGTGACTGAAGACTTTGAATGTAACCTTCTCTCCACTGTTTCCAGAAAAGGTCAGCGAGCACTTGTGCATGTTTCCAGACACTAACATATATGTCTTTGATATCCAGAGACTCAGCAATTACAGGAAGACCATCCACCTTCCCAGTAAGCAAACAAGAAGGTGTAAGAACCAACGGCGAATCAGGGTCGGATGCTAACGCAATCGGCCTGTTGTTCATTATTGAACATACTTCTGCTAAAAATGTTATTAATGTTTCATGTGTCAATGTTTTGGTGTTAGCATTTAGCAGAATTGAGTCCAAAATCCTCCTCGACATACCAATCATGCGTTCCCACACTTCCCCCATGTGAGAGGAGTGAGGAGCATTAAATATCCAAGTAGCAGATGAATCGTAAAGAAATTTTGATACACAACTGTCTTCTATATTAATAGTGTTCATATGCATGTCATCGGTTGCGCCAACGAAATTTGTCCCTCTATCCGATCGAAATAGTTTGACCGGTCCTCTTAATGACAAAAAACGGCACAGCGCATTTATAAAGGAAGAGCTGCTCATTTCCTGAACTACTTCTAAGTGGACAGCTCTTGTAGTCAAACAGGTAAACATGATAGCCCATCTTTTACTTTCTGCAGAACCTCCTCTAGTTTTGCGTGTTACAACTTGCCAGGGTCCAAATGTGTCAACTCCTACTGACGTGAATGGCGGTCCTACAGTTAACCTGTCCAGAGGCAAATCAGCCATTTTCTGATACTCAAAGTCTCTTCTACATATCACCCAGTGATGTATCAACGAAGAAATTGCTCGTTTTGCTCCAATAATCCAATATCCTCCTTTACGGATAGCACCTGCTGTTAAATGTCTCCCTTGATGTTTTATTAACTCATGGAAGTGACGTGTGATAAGTAGAGATGCATGATGATTTTTAGGGAGAACAACCGGGTTAATTTCAGCGGTTGATATGTGTCCAATTAACTTATTTAATCGACCTCCGACTCTCAATATACCTGCTTCATCGAGGTATGGTGACAATTCAATAATCGAGCTTTTTTGCGAGAGTTGTCCCCCTTCTGTTAAACAAGTAATTTCTTCCATGAAGCATTCTCGTTGTACATTTTTGATAATCATTTTTTTGCTATCTTCATAAGATTTTACAGTTTTGTATGCTGAACAGTGATGCCATTTCGTTGTATCATTCTCAGTACGATCTTTGAAAGAGCAAGCGAGATGTGTTAATAACGAAACGGATTCGACGAATTTTTTCCAAGAAGAATACTTATGGATACGTGCAGATAAAGTGTCAGATGAACTAATGGTAGTCTTTTTAACCAATACATTAGGCCTAATTTCACTATCTTCTTGAGGGTTCACAAGAGGAAAATCATCTTCATTCTTAGGTTCAGCTTTACTTTTGATTTTTCTTTCCAGAAGCTACTTTGGCCCCTTAATCCACTCACTATTTATAAAGTCAATAACTGATGTAGAACTCCTTGTTCCACAATCTGCAGGGTTTAAATCTGTAGCAACATAGCTCCACTGATTTGGTTTAGATATTCTGCGTATTCGATCAACACGATTACTAACATAAGTGTAAAACCTTCGCACAGTGTTTCTTAAATAACCGAGGACAACTTTGCTGTCCGTGTAATAGTTGATTTCACCAAGTTTGATTCCCAGGTGCTCAGAAATAGTTTCTCCAAGTTCAGTGGCTAATAACGCACCACACAATTCTAATCTTGGTATGGTGTGACCTTTTAATGGCGCTATTTTTGATTTTCCCATTACAAAACCTAACTGTCCATTCCCATCAATATCGTAGACTTTTATGTATGCTACCGCAGCGATTGCTTTTTCGGAGGCATCCGAAAATATGTGGATCTCACACTCATCGGTCACACTCAGCGAGTTTGGTGTGAACATTCTTGGGATTTCTAATGTTGCTAATGATGATAAAGATTTTTTCCATTCATTCCAAGTTGATTTTTCATATGCAGACAGAGGTTCATCCCAATCGGTTCCCGGGGGTGCAGCCTCTCTAAGAAGAATCTTGCTATTCAAAGTTATCGGTGCGATAAAGCCCAGAGGATCAAACAGACCGTTGACTGTTGATAGTAATCCTCGTTTCGTATAAGGTTTGTCTTCAATTTCAAAATCAAAAACAAATGTGTCATGATTGAGGTCCCACGATAGACCAAGGCTATGTTGCATGGGCAATGAATCACTGCCGATGCACAAGTTTTTGAGATTCTTTCCTAGGTCATTAACCGGAAAGGCATTCATCACTTCGGTACTATTTGACGCTATCTTGTGTAACCTGATATTACCCTCGTTCTTGAGTATATCTTGAGTGTGTGATATGAGTTCGATAGCTTGTTTGCTGTTCGGTAATGAAATTAGACCATCGTCTACATAGAAGTTATTATTCACAAAGTTCTTAACTCCATTTTGTTCACATATTGATACTGTTTTCTTTAGACCATATCTAGCTATAGCAGGGGATGGGCTATTTCCAAACACGTGAACTTTCATTCTGTATTCGATAAGCTGTTCTTCGGGGTTATTATCTTTATACCAAAAGAACCTGAGGTAGTTCCTATGTGCTTCAGTCACATAGAATTGATAAAACATCTGTTCGATGTCTACAGTCGTCGCTACTTCGTCCATACGGAATCGCAATAGAATCCCAAGCAGACTGTTCGTTAAGTCTGGACCAGACATTAAACTACTGTTAAGCGAAACACCTTGATACATAGCAGAGGAATCGAACACACCTCTGCTCTGGCTTCTTTGGGTGGTACACACCAAAGAGTGGTAAATACCAGCACTCACTATCACTGGTAGGTGGGGCCTCTTCCGCAGCGCCACTTTATCCATAAATGTTTAACACTGTCTTTTTTGAGACTGAGATCCAATACATGAGCTCTCCTAATGCCTGTGATCTATTATTAGGCATATCCTGTTTGGGTGTCCGAAACGGTAGAGGAGCAGTCCAGTGACCATCTTCATTTTTATGGAATTCATTATCCATTAGCGCTAGAAAGTCCCGGTCTTCAATAGATAATCCAATTTTATCATCCTCAGGAGTTTTTTGAAATATTTGTTCACCTTTATAGTTACAAGGGCGAGACACAGAACGATCCTCAAGGTACAAAGCATTTTCACAAGGTTTAAAAGATACTGTTTTGACTATTGGTTAATATGTGGGTTTTGTTCACATTGATATCATTTGAAGCATGTACACCACCTAAACAGACGTCACCTATTATGGCCCATCCAAACAATAACCGCTGTGCAAATGGTGACTGTGTTGCTTCTGGATCAGGATCAGTAATCTGTTGATAGAAATGATGAGCCCTAGGTTGATCTCTTCCAATGAGAATATGAATATCAGAGTTTGTATCCAACGGTGGAATTTGTGAAGCAATGCATTTTAAGTAAGGATAGCAATTAGTGTCTTTTTATCAAGCACAGACTGTATGATCACATTACTTGTCCTTCTCCCAGACATAGACACGATACCTGAGCATGAAGAAAGTGAATACTCAGTCGGTAAGGTAGATACCCCTAAACGATCAAACAGTTCAGTAGATGCCAAAGATCTGTTACTCTGGTCATCTAAAATCACGTATGTTCTGATAGTCATTTCTGGGAGGCCGTCTGGATAAACATCGACCAAGAAGTTCTTCCCACATGATCGGCCACTAAACTCACCACATAATTTTGTACATTTCGTATCCACTGATTCCTTAGTTGGGGAACTCTCCCCGCCGTTCTGTTCCACAGGTTTGAAATTATTTGGGTGCATTATAGTAACATGATAATTGCTGCCACAAACATCACATTTCACATTTTCTCTACAGTCCCTGATAAAATGTGAAGATTTGCAACATCGATAACAAATGCGCTTCTCTCTTAGAAATGACTTGCGTTCCTCACAAGACATTGCTATAAAAGTTCTACAGTTGGTCAGCAGATGATAGCTCTGTGTAAGGGACAACGAGTTTCATTAGCAGATGTTGCTGAATTTATTGCCGCTTCATTGAATGTCGGACTAGAGGCATATACATTGGTTTTACGATTTGATATCGGATATAAAGAGGATCTCTTTTCTCTAGTAGGTGGTTCACGCTTAACTTGTCTATCATATAGAAATGCTGGATCATTTTTCACTACGCTCATTTCTCTGATAAATGCCACGAACACAGAAAAAGGAGGGAAAGTTACATCATGCCTCATTTTGTAATTTGAAGCATGTGTTGTCCACTTTTCTTGTAGACCATACGGCAGTTTGTTAACAATGGATCGTATCCCAGAAGATGCATCGAAATAACCTAATAATGTTCTATACTTCGGATTCTCTTTGCAAGTTTCTATCTCACTTAGAATGTCACTAAGTTTGTACAAAAGACCAAAGTTATTGACTGTGACATTCGGAAAATGTTCTATTTTTGATTTTAACGCATTTTCAACCATTTCAGGACGGCCATAACGTTGTTCTAGACGTTCCCATATTCGTTCAAGGCCTCTTGTTGGGTTTTCCACATTTGCAGAACGTATACTCTCAGCATAGCTACGTGACTCAGGACCCAGCCACTTAACTAATAAGTCATTTTCTTCAAATGCAGATATATTTAATTCACTTATAATGTTCTTGAAACTTGCTTTTCAAGCAGCAAAGGACTCGGGTCGATCATTGAACTGAGTGTAACGTGTTAAAAGTAAGTCTTTCTTCAGCAAAAACTGAGTAAATTCGGATACTCCTGCAGGGGTTACCACTGTAGGTGCGGGTTGAAAAGGAAGCGCAGTAGGGTTTAGAGTCGGATTCAAATCATCAGACTTGACTTCACTAATACGTCCTTTTTTATAATATTGACTGTTTTCACGAACATATTTTTCAGTTAGTTCATTCTTAATTCCAGGTTGTACAAAACCCCTCTCTTCATACTCAATTTCCTCCAATACATTCACAGCTGCCTCTGCGTTTACAATCTCCTTTTCTTGATCCAACAATTCCAAGACTACGTCTACTTCTTTCGTTTTCCTTTCAGATTCAGCTTGCATCTTAATTTCATTTTCTTTTAAAGCAGACTTTTGTTTCTTAAGCTCTGCCTGTTTTTTCATGAAGTCCAATTTCATACGCTCTTTTTCTGCCTCAATGCGTTTTTTAACTGATGATGTCTGTGATGAATGTTGCGAAGAATTCTGAGACACTGTATCTACAAAGTCTAATTTACGTGTTTTTATGTCTCGTTGAACACGATCTATGATTGTTTTTGTTCTTTCATATTCATTCTTAATGAATGTTAATTCACTTTCACTTTCTTTTGATTTTGTTCTTTTAAGAAAGTCAATGAAGATTTGTGTTTTCTCAATATAGTTGTCAGATGTTTCCTGAAATTCACATTCTTTGTTTCGGAGTGAATCAATATTGTGTTCTTTATCTGGTAAAGATAGTGCAGGTATTATGTCTTCTAACACATTCCAAGTTTTTTCAATTTTGCTTTTATGTTTAGCACAATTTTCTCTATATGTTAATTCACCCTTTTCAGTCATTTCCTTCACTCGTTGAGACTGATCTTCTTCAATTTTACTCATGTTGTTGAATATTTACTGTAGCCTGATTACTTTACTGAGCAACCTGCTGATTAATTTACTATGCTGCCCTGATAGACAACCAGCTAAAACCACATCAAAAAAAAGAACAATTCAGTTTTTAGACAAACTTTATCATAACTTCTTAATGATGACATCCATCAACTCAAGGCTCGTGGTACACAAAACATTGATATCTTGACGTAACGGTAAATTAATCGTGAGTTTGCTCGGCTTTGCAAGCTATTAAGTTCGTAATTTTACAATTTGTGGAGCACAAAAATGTCCCGCGGGTTCCGCCATGCGTTCGAACAAGAGAAGACAACTCCCATCAACCGATTTTACTCGTCTAAAATAACACAACGGATCATCCATGGTGTACGCCCGAGTAACTCACGCTATTCTTACATCACATCCTATACATAAAAACCTAGTTACTTTCATTATGGAAACCGCAAGGAAAATATCATTCACTGCCAACTAAGAAATAAATCTAGTAATCTCAATAATCACCTTTTCCACCACTACCTATCTGAATCAAAAATATGTCCAAAATGCAATTCTTCGGATGAAGATAACTACCTTGCCCATCTTATCCAACTATTAGAAGCGAACTATTCAAGTCATTAAAGGTATTCACAGAAATTATTAATCTAGATCTAATTATGAATGGCTCTTCCGACCTTTCGAGCACCTCTGATATTTTGATTTTTGAAGCAGTCCATAATTTCATTAAATGTAGCAAAAGGTTTTGATTCTCTTTTACATTTTGTTTTACTATATTTCATATATATCATTTCCACATGAAACTGTATATATGTTCGGTTTTACCATTTATAGTATTTAATCTTATTTTTATATAGATATTTATATTTATTGTTTATTATTTTTTGTATACCAGGAAAAGAACTTATATAGGCTTTGCCTGTTGTTCAATCCTTTTCAAATGAATAAAATATTGTTTACACTAAACTATCTCATTTGACTCAATGACAGATCTTATGGTTAATGCGCTAAACTATCGACTATTCAGCCCCACTCTGTGTGAAATATTGATAATAATAACGAATTTATATAGCGCTCCTCATCTCTTTATCAAGTTCTGGTTTTGAATACATATTTACTTTCATGGATGATTTAACAAGATTTATAATAGCGTGGTCTTTACGAGTAGCTACAACTTACACAGCTATTACTGTGCTGGGTAGACTTTTCTAGATTATTGGATCTCCTCGTGTTCTTCACAGTGATAATGGTTCTGCGTTTACATCCAAAGATTTTCAAGCTTATAGTGAGAAATGGAACATTAAACTAAGTTATACGCCTATTGTTCGTCCTCGAGCAAATCCGGTAGAACGTTCTCATCGTACTTTGAAAGCGTCTTTGCAAAAAAAAAAAACTGCTTCTACTGAGAAAAATTGGGATATTGTGTTACCAGAAATTGTGTTCGCTCATAATTCTGTTTCGAATAAAACTACACAAATTCCGCCGTAGTATGCTATGTTTGCTAGGCATAGTTCTATTACTCAGATATTATCTGATGATCAAGAAAGAAACTGAAAATCGTCCGTCTTGTTCTTTTGAAATTAGTCAAAAGGCTGCTGTTAAAATTCTTAATGATCTAAATTCAAAAAAGAACATTATCAGTTAGGTTTTATTGTTAAAAAAATCTCTGGTGATTTTTTGTGTGTTACTAATACGGATCGTGTTCATAGAAAAACTATTATTGTTAGTAAGGACCTGGCTGTTCCTGATAATTCTGTTTAGATGTTTGCTTTCAATTTTCATAAAATGTTTTACAATAATTTTGAATTTTGTAACTCGGTATACAGTTCGTATATTTGCATTTTATGTTATATTTTCCTTCTATTATTATAGTCATTAACTTCTGAAAGGGGAGGAGAGAGAGAGAGAAATGGGGTTTAACGTCCACTCGACACAAACTAGGTCATTTTGGGACTAACATATGGTTTCAGTTTTATTTCAATAATTCGCTTGCGCGTAGGGGTCTTTAGCAGTGGGAGGAAACCGGAGTGCCCGGAGGAAACCCACGAGGTTGAGAAGGCGCCCCTATCTCCATGCCACATACGCTCGCAACAGGGCTCGAAACCACAGCCGCAAGCCAGAGGTGACCGGCCAGCTAGAGGTCGAAGCGCGGCACTCTAGACCACTAGGCCATCCCAACCCCCCGAAAGGGGAGGAAATGTGGGTATTGCTTTATACAGTTATGTATTGTACATCTCTTTAAGAACTTTACGGTAAATATGTGAAGCTGCACGTGTGACGTTGCACTGTGGGACAGCTATGGCGGAATACTAGAGAGGACAGCGTTGGTCGTCTGTCGCCGTTTGTCGGCCGTATCGTCGTATCATGTGTGTCATAAACTGTTGATAACTGGTAATCTGTTTGTCAGATGTTCATATTATAATAATACTTTCTCATTTGATGACCATGTAGTTGGTGTTGTTTATTCGGCTAAAACCCTACATCATGTAGGTAAAGAACTTCTATATTAAACAGAACACCTTTCTTAGAACTAAAATAACCCCATAATATTACATCATCATAGAGCAAGTGGAACTTTATTGTAACATAACTATTGCCCAAGATAGCTAAATAACATTGGGAGATGTGTCTCGGTGGTATACTTTCTGTTTGGATCTGTATATGGCATAAAATCGGGCTTTAGATGTAAAATAAAATGAAGCTGACAAGATAACCGATGTTGTTGTGGTTCGTCGTAGTATTGTAGTAATCAGACTTCTGATTAATTTCCATTCGAGTAAATCCCACTAAGTTTAAACTTGATTTCGGTGGGTATGTCCACATGCCTCTCGGGAAGACCTTCAGCTCTTCTTGATTCCGTTTATGTTGATTTATCAACCCTTCTACAAACCAATCCTCTGGGCCAGCAATTTTATTCGGATAGTTATTTATAAAGGAAACAGCTTTCTGGTCCAACTTGTCTTCTTTAACCCACAAATTTTTGGTTGCAGGTTGATTCTTCCATCAGATTAAATATTCAAGCTGTCCCTTCTTAACACGCCTTTTTAACACCTTTTCTGTTTCTTTGATCTGTGGCGATGAAGCTATCATAACATCCGGTTTGACGAAATCGGTAGGGGGCTTTTGGTCATTAGTTTGGACACTCTGTGTATTTGTGACCGGAATAGCCATTACACTTTTATCCAAACGTCCAAAACAATCTGTTTGATAGTCACTAGTTTTGGTTGACGATGTTTTGCTGGTCTGAATTGCGATGTCGGCCTTTGTTGAAATTGAATTCATAGCGGATCCGCAAGATTGTTTTCCAGCAATCATCTCCTTAAAGCGCTGACCCCTTAGAAAATCCCTGGTCTGCTTGTTATTAGATTTTTTATTTGCGATATCTGTATTATGATGATAACTGCACCATGTTAAAACAATGGACGTGTTACTACCTTTATGGTCTATCCTCCATTGGTTAGCCTTTGAGTTGATCTTCATAACTTTCATTATTTCCGCCAATTCGTCAGGTATCACTTTATCTTACATATCTGATTTTTCTTTGGGTTACTCACTTGAAAGAGGTTCCGAGATCTTGCCTCGCAAAGCACCCCACCAAACTGTAACAGTGTAGATCGTCGATAATAACTAAAGACTGGAACTATCCTTGAGACTATTTATTACCGGTAAAACATTTAATATCATATATACAGAACAGCACGTCCGACAGGCAGAGTGACTGTCCTGGAAACGGGGTGAAACCTAGAATCTTGAATGAATGTACAATTCAGTATTTAAGGAAGCTTGTATCTAAGGATTAAATTAAATATACACAATTAACGAACGTAGGTAACAATAAAACAATGAAGACAAAAATTACATATAATAGAAATACATGTTATAAGGATTAAGTTATACTGTCTAAACAGTTAATGAGTTGGCTGTCCACCATCGGTTACCATGAAATGTAAATAAGATATTAAAACAACACATTTGACATTAAATGAATGAATGAAATAATAAAGAAACGAATGAATAAATGCACGAATCATATCCCTATTACAGTATACGGTTGCTAATAATTTTTTTATGCCAAGAAGAAATACTCTGTCTAATTCTCTTAGGTCCTGCTGGATCTGTGCTTATATATGTATGGTCGTTGTAGAATATAATAATCTGCCCTGAAATACATCCTCATTGGTTGAACTTGTCTTGTTCAATCTACCATGTGTTTGGCGCAATGTAGCCGAGTTGGAGGATGGAAATAAAACCAACGAGGTTGGACAGACTCGATAGTCTAATGTGCACGTGTTTAACTAATCGTCCACCCAACACCATGTTACCCCATATTTTATAAACATAGATGAGGGTTCGGGTTGTTGAAGTTGATGTTAGATATCTTCGAATCGTCAAAACAAGCGGTTTCCATGGAAGATAGGCTAAAACATAACGCTAACGCTACAATATACGTCCACATTCCCGCTTTGATTGATATGGTACTTTGTCAAGAAGGCTAGGCGTTTGTTTTGTTTAGCGTTGAGGGTCGTGCTTCAACATCAAGATAATCCATTCAGAATTGTGGCTTTCAGACGCTAAAGGCAAAAAGTGGGCGTGGCTCTGACCCTGGGGATCGGAACATTCACCAAAATCAATAGTGGACGCCCTCAGGCTATAAGGAATACAAATGCCAAGTACCAAGCTGATTCATTCAGAATTGCGGCCTGTAAACCACAAACACAAAAATTGGGCGTGGCTTGCCTCTGGGAGTCGGGACATGCAGTTGTCGTCCTTAGGCTATAAGGAATACATATCCCAAGTGTAAAGACGATCCATTTAGAATCATGGCCTGTATAGACAACACACACAGACATGAAGTAAAAATAGACATGGCTCTGCCCCAGGTGAATAGGAAATCACCAAATACAATTGGGGTCATCCTTCGGGTATAAGGAATAGGTATGCAAAGTTTTAAAAGGATCTATTAAGAATTGCATCCTGTAGGCGAACACAAACATTGGGCGTGGCTCAGTCCCAGGCGGTCCGGCATGCACCAAAAATAATAGTGGTCAGCCTTAGGGTATAAGGAATAAGTATAAAAAGGTTTTCAAGACGATCGATTAAGAATTGTGGCCTGTACGTGACACACAAAAAGAGAATGGGCGTGGCACTGTCCCTGGGGGTCGGGCATGCACCAAAAACAATAGGGATCTCCCTTAAGGTATCAAGAATAGGTATGCAAAGTTTCAAGATGATACGTTAAGAAATGCAGCCTGTAGATGACAGACAAACAAATACAAGAAATGGGCGTTGCTGTCCCAGGCGGTCAGGCATGCACCCAAAACAAAAGGGATCATCATTAGGGTATAAGGAATAAGTATTTTAAGTTTCAATATGATCGATTAAGAATTGTGGCCTGTAGGCAATACACAAAAATAAAATAGGCGTGGCTCTGCCCCTGGGGGTCGGGCATGCACCCCAAACGATAGGGATCATCCTTAGGGTGTAAAGAGTAAATATACAAAGTTTGAAGAAAATTCAGTAAGAATGTAGGCGACAAAAAGACAAGCTAAAAGAAAATGGGCGTGGCTCTGTCCCTTGGGGTTGGGCATGCACCCCAAACAATAGAGATGTTCCTTTGGGTACAAAGAATATGTATGCAAAGTTTCAAGGTTATAAGTTAAGAAATGTGGCCTGTAGACGACAAACAATCAAATACTAGAAATGGGCGTGGCTCTGCCCCTGGTGGTCGGGCATGCCCCAAAAACAATATGGATCTTCCTTAGGGTATAAGGAATAAGTATACAAAGTTTGAAGAAAATCCATGAAGAATTGTGCCCTGTAGGCGAACCACAGACACACACACACACACACACACGCACACATACAGACAGGGGTGACGGCATAATACGTTCACATTATGAATGTGGACGTATAAAAAACGATTAAATTGTAATTACATACCTATATACGATTTGCCTAAAGGGGAGCAACCTGCTTAACGGCAAGTATCGCCCTCCGACGTCATTATGGTGTAACGGAGATATGTATAAACGCTGTTTAAAATCAAATAAAAATTGTGACCTCTAGAGGGCCCACAACCTTGGGATTATATACTTTTATACCATTTGCGTACAGAAGAGCGACCATTTTCTCGGGCATTTTCGGTCCGATGTTCACGAAATTCGAACTCAACCGTCAATATGGTGTAACGGTGATTGTATTTCAATAGTTTTTAAAGTTAAATAACAATGTGACATCAACAAGGGCCACGAGCTAAAAACGCGATTTTTTCGTACCATTGGGGACAACACTCCAGGAAGTTACTGTCCGATATGCGCCAATATCGTACGGACTCAAGATCTTTAGCATATAAACCTATATTTCAAGTGTCGACAAAATCGAATAAACCTGTGTATTACATGCTGCACACTTATCAACAGAACATAATACTTGCCACACTGATGAGCAGTGAATATTCTCTAGTCCACTAAAATCACTGATAGGGATGACATCGTTACGGCTTAATGAGCCCTCAATATTAATTGTTTTCCTTCTGCAAATTAAACTCGAGAACAATTTTTGTTAAGCATTAGAAAAATAAATAAATAAATAAAGATGTTTGAAGTATATTTAGGTTAATAACCATCCTATTGAGTGTTATTGGGTAGGTAAAATCATCCTATTGAGTGTTAATTGGTAGGTATAACCATCCTATTGAGTGTTAATGGGTAGGTAAAATCATCCTATTGGGTGTTAATGGGTAGGTAAAATCATCCTATTGAGTGTTAATTGGTAGGTAAAATCATCCTATTGAGTGTTAATGGGTAGGTAAAATCATCCTATTGAGTGTTAATGGGTAGGTAAAATCATCCTATTGAGTGTTAATGGGTAGGTAAAACCATCCTATTGAGTGTTAATGGGTAGGTAAAATCATCCTATTGGGTGTTAATGGGTAGGTAAAATCATCCTATTGAGTGTTAATTGGTAGGTAAAATCATCCTATTGAGTGTTAATGGGTAGGTAAAATCATCCTATTGGGTGTTAATGGGTAGGTAAAACCATCCTATTGAGTGTTAATGGGTAGGTAAAATCATCCTATTGAGTGTTAATGGGTAGGTAAAATCATCCTATTGAGTGTTAATGGGTAGGTAAAACAAGTAAAAAGCACTATTCTGTCCGAACCAGTAACGCCTTTTGTAAACAATACACGCGCCATATTGAGCCAATGTGATGTGACGTCACATGTTGAAAGCAGTCATCGTTTACAGAGATATTAGAAACAGATTGAATATTTGTATGTTATCCTTCAAGTGAACATATTATTACAATTACCAGTTTGTAGTTATAACATAAGGGAGATAACTATATCATACATACATACGTCTGACATTTCTTGCAAGTATATAACCGATTACACTATATGTGCAGTGATATAATTACAGGAGGGATCAATAATTAGGTTTGGGTAATGACTACTCCGTTCTACTCGGTAGAATTACAATCAAACTTCACTTTCCTAACGGTAAGGTCGTTTAATTATCCAATTCTACCTCGTCATAGTATGACGTCATAGTCACGTGACAGTTTAAAGCAGGTATTCGTGAACGTAAAATCAGTAACAAATACATCATTTGTTTGTTTAATAACAAAACTAACAAATGTACATTTTTTATAAATATATCAATCCTGTTCTCATGTTACAATACCACCAACAAATCATATGTCAATATATTTATTGTAATATTTAGAAACCAACAAGCTGCTTTCATAATACAGTTTAAAGATAAACATTTAATCCATCTACTGATTGTATCTTTTGAAACATCTGTAAATGGTTTATTACAACCAACAAACAATTGAACACATTCCCCACGAAGATTGGAAGTAATCTCAATATATATGGAGCATATGCTTTCAAAGTAATAAGTTGCAAATGAATTCCATGTTTGGACTGTTTAAGTAAATGATTCACATAAAACACACATTTGGAATCTGATAATTTCACATGTTCAATATCTAGACAATGAATAGTTTGACACCTTTTTCCTGTAAGTAAAGCTAATAACATGACAGTTTTATGTTCAATATCTAGACAATGAATAGTTTGACACCTTTGTCCTGTAAGTAAAGCTAATAACATGACTGTTTTATGTTCAATATCTAGACAATGAATAGTTTGACACCTTTGTCCTGTAAGTAAAGCTAATAACATGACAGTTTTTAATGTTAAATCTCGGTGAGATAATTTATCACAAGGTGCCAATGATTGTAAAAACATTAGAATATTATCTTCTTTTATAAATCTTTTCACAATATAATGTTCTCCAAATGATTTGCCATTATCAAAAGTTGTAACACAAGACAAATGAGCTGTATTAATACAACTGTAGCCTAATCCTTGATTATAAAGTTCCGCCAAAAAATTTACGCCGTCTTTTAATAACAGAGTAAAGGGATTAATTTCCCGAAACACACAATATTGTTCCCATTTCTTGAGATATGTCTGGTCTGGTATTGTTTGTGCGTACTAGATCGCCAACTGCCGGCGACGAGTTTCGAAGCTGTTCCCGAAAACTTTCCCTAAAAAGGGCTTTCCGGATCAGTGACACGCCAGTAGTAGAAGTTTCTTGTACAGTGGATGGTTTATGTCTGGTTCTTGTGATAGATGCAAGAGTTTCCTCCCCTTTGGTAATAACACTAGATTATCAGTAATCTCAATAACATCGTAAACCAAACCTTTGCCCAGAAAAGAGCTGCTATTACAATCACTGTATCTCTGTCCCTTTCGATCTTCTGTAGAGTCTGGGTAAATTTAATACACTGAAAGGAGGAAACATATAAAAATTATCCTTCCATTCTAATGAAAATGCATCAATGGCCATTGCATTCGTGTCTGGTCTTTAAACTACATATCTGTCAAATTGTGTATGAATGCGTGATACAAAGAGATTAATACCCGGAGCGTCTCCAGTGCACTTTGCAACAAAACACTGTTAAGTTTCCATTCTTTTTCTCGATGATCAACCCGAGATTCCCTGTCAGCTATAGTATTCTCCACACCAGGGACATGAGCTGCAGACAACCAAATTCCATGTGAAATACAGAATTCCCAGATTTATCCTGTTAACGAATTACGTAATTGAGAATGACTGGTACCCATATGATTAATACAAGTAATGTCAGTCCATCATAACTCTTACATGTTTATTGTTAGTGTATCTTTGAAAGATTTTCACCCATTGACGTCACATATACGACGTCACATCCGTTGCCTTGTTATTTTATTGAGTAGCCGTAAATTATATGGATTCGATAATGGCAGCATTTGCCGCAACTATCAATTTCTGTACATTTGTCAAACGAATGTCTGCTCCTTTGAGAAATTTGCCCATATTGTCCCAAATGAGAGGATTAACTCTTGGAACACAAACATGATCTCAATTTCTAGGTGTGGTATATTTTTCCGCATTTACCTTCAATTTTGAGAAAACCATCTTTGTGTCAAATCTCTTATTCACAAATTGAGCCAATTTCTCGTTTACTTTCGATTCGGTATTTCCAGTATCTTTGAATTCTTCGTGGTCATAGTCATTATCGAAATAACTATCAAACTTATTACTACTTCTCTTCCCGACCGTGTCATTTTCCTAGTCGGAAATATCATGGATTTTTGGGCATTTTGCTTGTTGAGTCATTGCTCGAAGAAACTCATTTTCATCTTCAGAATCAGGGCAGGTATGACTAGTAATTGTAGCTACAGGTGTGCGTTTCTTAGGGTTCGGTAATGAAAGAAGGTCGTAAACGCCTCCTTCATTCCCTTCAGAAATATAGCAATGTCAGTCTTGCTGGCTTCAATGTTAGCTGTTTTCTGAATTACAGTCGAGATTTGCTCGGTCAATTCTACTGCATAACCTTTAGAAGTACATGGTAATGGTGGTTCAACCGAAGTTAATCATTTCCTCTTGTCATCTTCTGAGGAATCCAAAATTTCCGAGTCGGAAATTCCTACTTTGTTGACAAGTAGTTTGACTTTATGATTATCGACCTTCGTCGGAGACCTCGATTCAACCATTTGACTGTAGTCACGATGTTAATCGAGAAATTCCTCGAAATTCAACAACAGAAGTTAATAATTTGTTGTTTACCTAGGCTTAATAAGTCCGGTAAACTATAAAATACTATTAAAATTGAACACGTGTATGGTGGCCTATCGTTATCATTCAGGAATTTAACAAAATTTCTTCAAACATCAAAATAAAACGAAATGAAAATGACAAACAAAGTCAAAATTAAAATTAAAATACAAAAAAAAAGTAAAAAGTAAAATCAAAAGCAAAATGAAAAACTAAAACAAAATCAAAATTAAATTAGAAACAAAAGTAAAAAATAAAATCAAAAGTAAAATCAAAATCAAAAATAAAAGCAAAAGATAAATCAAAAGTAAAAATTAAATCACAAGTGAAAATTAAATCAAAAGTAAAACCAGAAAGTAAATTAAATTCAAAACACAAATGAAACCTAAAATCAATTTTAAAAGTAATTTCAAATGTAAAACAAAAGTAAAACGCAAAATAAAAATATTTGTCGGCCTATCGCTATCATTCAACCTTTTTTCACGCAAAAGTAAAATCAAAATTTTGGGTCGGCCTATCGTTATCATTCAGGTCACGTGATTAATTGCCACTCGGCAAACCGAGTGCACAGTGCCGACGGAACGTCTTGTGAAACCCATGTGTAAGACTGGATATTTAAGTCTTTTATGTCGCAATGGGAGACAACTAGTAGCATAACAGCAGACGATAAACAAATTGTAGTACTTGTAAAATCATTTTATCATATTGATCGATCATAAATCTGTTCATTTTTGTCCTATCATCATGTCAGATTGGCAAAAATTTAAAGACAATATGAAAAAGAAAAGGGGGAATCGCGGAGAACAGAAAAAGGACAATTCTGTCAAAACTAAAATAATAGAAAGCGAGTGCATAGTGGTTCAAAGACTAAGTCAGGAGGTTTCGGGGAAGGCCCAAAAATACTCGCGCATTGGTGCAAGAGAATTTGTTCCTTTCAAATGTGAACAAATTACAATTGAAAATATAAAATCTTCCTGTCTTCAGCATTTTTTAGTAGACGGTACTGGTATGTTATGTGATGTGTTAGCTGGTGAACAAGGTCCATCGTGCAAGGACGTTAAGCAAATACCAGATCTAAAAGTAATTTATGTCAGGTTTATTGATATTCCAAATTCTCAGATAACCTCAAGTTCATTAGATCTAGGCCTAGTCAATAGGGCACACAACCCATTTTCTGAGCCTACAACTGAAGCTCAAAGTTCGAGGAAAAGAAAACGTCCGGAACCAATTACCGGTATTGAATTAACTGCAGGTCGAAGCCAATCACACAACCACAAAG
The DNA here is from genome assembly GCA_963678685.1 of Patella ulyssiponensis. Taxonomy (NCBI): domain Eukaryota; kingdom Metazoa; phylum Mollusca; class Gastropoda; family Patellidae; genus Patella; species Patella ulyssiponensis. The sequence goes on from OY783226.1 coordinate 2,675,614, forward strand.
ATTCAGATAGGAGTAAATGTATACCCAAAAGTCTGTCTGTTTTAGACATGTTGAAGTTAGGAAAAACAATACAAGACACAAAAACAGTTGTGGAAATTATGATTTTTGATATTGATGGTATGACATGGTGTGCACCACACAACGTAGAATTTGTTATTGAAAAAAACATGTTTGCCTCTGGAGGGTTCAGGGAAGCTTATAAAGCGAAAAGCGAACATACTGATTTTAAGAACAAAATATGGGTGGTAAAAAAATATTTACAAAACTCTTTAGACATAATCAATGCTACTGAACAGTCAACTGAGCAACATACCAGGAAAATTGTACAAACTCACATGTTAGTAAGAAATATGGCAGCAAAACTAGACCAAGAAATTCAAGAAAAGTCCATTCAAGAATATGGAGAAACTTTTCACTATAAGCAAATCTATTTAGGTCATATTAAATCAACTAATGAGATGATAACGGTTGAAGAATATATATCAGGTCAATTCAAAAAATATGTTAACAATGATGGTCAATGCCTAAATTTTAATGATGATATGCCAATTTGTCAGAAAGCAGAATCTTTCATGCATCACTCTTATGAACGATCAAACTGTGAACTCTTAGTTGTGGACATTCAAGGATGTGAGTATTGTTTGTGTGACCCAGAAATTGCCTCTAAGTCATTGGTTGATGATAATGAGTATTTGTTTACAACAGGAAATTTATCAAGCGCTGCCATTGAAAATTTCAGAGAAAGTCATGAATGCAATAAGTACTGTGGAATGTTAAATTTAACTGCTATTGACAAGTTACCAATAAATCTTGGTTCATCAGATGAGAACTAAATACAGCATTGTGAAGCGAAAATGCTACCTTAATGTCTACGCAGTACATACATGTGTTTTAAATTCCAATCATACACATTAACATTTTCACAATCAAACGTTATACTTATACTTTTTATGGCCCAGAAATGTTGATGTGGCCCTCATTGTGCTTTGTTCAAAATAGGAAACCAACAATTATTAATGTAAAACTTATCCAAACTTTAATTATAATAATAATATTATAATTTAATAAAATTTCTTGATAACATTAGGATTTGAGATCAGATGAAAGAAAGATTTATTTTTGTTGTTAGTCACTTAATTGAAGATTGAGATTATAAATATCATTGACTGAAATCATCATGTAAGCTACTAATTAGTTTGTTATACAATCTATGCCTTTTTATCAGGAGGCACGATTCATGATATATTTTAAATACAAATCAATAATGGCCTGGATGAACAGAAATTGACAAAATTTCCACCATTTGAATTTAAAATTTTCACAAATAATATTTCATGTACATGTACCATGCCTTGTCATAGCTAGTTGAGAATTTATGTCGTTATTTCAGTTATGAGAGATCTAACTGCTTCTGCCTCTAAATTCCTTAGAAACTGTTCAAGCTTATTCGGCATCAATCATAATTCTCAACTTGTGTGTAAGGCATGGCACAGCAGGAATCCTATATCCTGAAGTTACAGTCATCTTTTTATAATCTGTAGCTAAGGGTATTGTTTTATTTTCCCCAAACCTTTGTTTTTACACACTCTATTACTTTGATTAAATTTAAAAAAGTAGCTGAAGTTATCACATGCGCATCACTATCTTACGAAATAAAATGTTGGTGTGTGTGGCCAGGCAACTTGTGATTGATATTTTATTTGAAACCTTTTATGTTAGACTTTTTATTGTGGAAGAAAAATACTTCTATTCAATTTTTAGTATAGTTATGTCATTTTAAATTATTAAAGAAGGTTATGTTACGATTACTTTGAACTTTTTAATATTATTCTACCCAAATCAATATTGGAACATGTAGTTTCAAACCCTTCGCAAATTGATGCGCTTTTAAGTTCATCAGCAATGTTGAAAAACAAAATTTGGGCTAATGATACTAGCACAGCAATAATTTGTAAACAGTCTGTACACGGATCATCTTCTCAAGACAAGTCAATGCCAGTCGCCCATCTATTCTTCTTGATGAAACGAAGCAGCAACATACACCCACATAAAAACCACTTAAAAAATAATAACAGTAGTGTTCATTTAAAAAGTACATTTATACATAAGTACATTTATACATAAGTACATTTATACATAAGACAAGATAGCCACACAGCAGATCAATAAGAAAATTACAATAAACAGAATTGTACATGTATATCAAGTTTATCTCAGAGAATAATTATGAGAATAATTATTCGAAGTTTACAAAAACGAATCCATAAAGAATTGTGAGCACGAGCTAATTGTGGACGGACAGACAGCCATGGTAAATCACTGTATACCGTCAGTGATGGTCTGATGGTTATATAAAATCAATAACATTCCAGTTTTCTTCAAATTTGATAGGAACTGACTTCTCAATTATACTGACAGTAGTTTTGTCTGTAGCATGTTTACAGGCTTAATGAACACTAAACTATCAAATTCAAAAGGGGCTGACATCTCACTCATATACACCACCTTATCAAGTTTCATATATGAACTATGAAGGTAATAGTGGCTTTACATTAGGAGGACAGACAGATGGAAGGGCTAAACTCAATGAATGTGTACTCTTGAGTCTGGGCATATAAAAAGAGATTTTGTTAGATATCATTTAATGAGATAGGTTGTCAGGAAACGAAACATACGCCCACAACAGCTAATTCATCCGGGCAGTGAACAAGGGCTGTCGCATATTTTTCCTTTTGTCAGTAAGGAGAATATTTACAATACATGAAAATCTCAATAAGATAATAGCCATTTAAATAATTATCAGAAATGGTTAGAATTGTTTTGATTGTTTGTCTCATGGCCTTTGCCCACAAGATATTTCAAAGTGATCAAGGGTCATAACTCTGGCAGTAATTATTGGAAATCGTTGAAAAAGAGTAGGATCCTTCGTCTTATGACCTTAAACACTGTGTATAAATTTAAAGTCAATCGAATATAAACTTTAGCCTATAGAGCATCTACAAAATATTTCAAAGTGATTAAGGGCCATAATTCTGACAGTAATTATCAGATATCGCTGAAGATCAACAGGCTTCTTTCTTTCATGACCTTAAACATTATGTATAAATTTAAAGTCAATCGGATATTAACTTTAGTCTCTAGAGCGTTCATAAGAACTTGTGGACAATGGACCTACAGACGAACAGGGTGACGACAATATACTTCCATATTTCGATGTGGGCGTATAAAAAAACTAGAGGGAACTACAAATCAAGCACTGTTCTGTATTTCATATTCACTGTTATATTATCCTAGTAAGTTTTGTTTCAGAAACTGGTATGCAAGAGAGCAGTCACAAGGCTTTATATCTTCAACATTTGGTAGGAGATTCTCACATTGGTGTCTGAATTGGTCATCTATATAATCATTACCCACTTCCATGATTCCAGAATTTGTAGTAGCTTCCTCTAACTGATCATCTGTTACATACAAACCTTAAAAAAGAAAAACAACAATTTGCATGGTTTGAAAACAGTTCATATCAAACAGTCATCTGACTCGTCTCATAGCCATCTCGTCCCATAGTCAACTCGTGCCCGATTTGGTTAGCTCGTCCCAACCAAATAGTTAAATCATCCCTGGTAAAATAAAAATAGTTATCTCATCCTAACTCTTTTCGCTTTGTTGACAGGAAATATAATTAGACTCACAGAGGGATTGAAGTGCCAATATACCTGGTCATATCCTATTTATAGGTGTTAAGGGGAGACGATTTTTTCAAAATTTGACTTTTACAAATCTGTTGGTCAAGTTTCATAAATATAGCCACACAGAGCGTGGAATACGTCAAAATTAGCAGCCCATTCTGAACACAGAAAAAATTCTACCTACAGAGATATATTCTCTGACCTATTGACCAACCATGTTTTTGGGTGGCATCCTCCGATGAGCACACTGCTAGAAGTATTGATTGTAAGTAAACAAAATCAAATGAAAGTGTGTTTTACAATGAATTTAATACAGTAAAAACCCTTCAAGCCTTTATGTTGTTTGGAAGAGCCGGCATTTGGAAACATCCGTTGAATTGTGGTCTGAATCATAGCCTTGATTATTCCCCTTTTAGGTTTTATTTACAATTTCTTCCGCTTGACAGCAAGCCCACATCAGTTTTGTACGGTTGGCAGCTTTGACACCCATACAAGAGCTCATTTTTACGGTCAAAGAGAGGCGAAGCTACGAAACGCAATAGAAAATTAATAGAGTTCTTCCTCTCATAGACTTTTACATGGCCGGACCCCAAGAAGGGACATGTCCTGAACAAATCTGAGATGGCACTACCCGGTGATCATGTGTACCAAATATCATCAATATATCTGAAGTAGTTTGAGACATGAGATGATTTCTCAAAGATTTGACCTATGCATGTCAAAGATAAGGTACAATGTATCTTGGTACTTACCACAATTTTCCAAACAATATTCTTCAGGAAATTCAAAAATATGATTTGGAATGCCATTTGGTAAGCCATTAGTATGCTGCTCGCGTATTCTGTGATTATTCCAACCATCTATGAATAAGTCCATCTCTTTTTGGATAATAGGTATCATAACGTAAGCCAAAATAGATCTGTAGATAAAATGCACATATTTCCTTTATATACAAAGAACAAAAAATTCAATTGATATACGCGTTTAAACGGAATGGAATTGCACATTCATGTTTGCAAAGTTGAACAACCAAAATTTGTTAGCTTTATACCTATTCGTTAAGTTAAAGATGCATTATGTAAGAGCTAAATCCATATATCGCAGGGTTTTTTTTCTGGCTTTAATCAAGTGTTATATAAATCATTATTTAAACATTTATTAACATTACAAGCCCATAATCAACTCTCAAGGCCATCGGATGTCTTCGATTTTAAGTAGATTAGATTAGAACACTGCTCCCATTAAAAAATTTCACTAAACTGTTAGTTGACGGATAATTGAGAGTTTATTTATTATCTTGGGAACATAGAGCTTGGCAATGAAACTACATGTACGCTATTTATTGTCAAAATTTCAACAATTAATCCTGCACCAAGAATAAAGAAATTTGACTGCAATTTTCAATATACATGTATTCATTTTACATTCTATATTGTTACACTAGAATGGCCAGCTATTTATCTAAATCTTACATAATGCATCTTTAATAACTAACAAGCAGTTGCATATGTCCACACCAAAGCATTACAGACAATGTCATCTACATGTAGATATCATCTAAATTGAATTGTTTTTTTTTTAATTACCATAATGCATATACATGTAGATGATAGGGGAGTAACTTCATGCATACATTCTTAAAAGTGTCAGATTAATAATGAGGAATTGGGTTCTACTCAAACAACCTTTACAGGAAAGCGTACATGTACAATACATGACTCTTTGTAAAAACAGTTCCATGATGTGAATTGTGAACATGGTACATGTACAGTACTGGTACCGTAATACTATAATCTTATACATGTATTAAAACATACCTATCTCTTTGATCTCCAGGATTATATAAACTCTGCTCCTTCAAATAGCTTAGATGTTCTTTATAATATAGTTCTAATCTTTCATGTAATTCTCTCCACCAACGTTCAATCTAAAGCATAAATTAACAAAGACATACTGTAGACAGCACATACATGTAGTAGTATAAAACCTATAAACTGAAATCAACATCCAACCCATAAGAATCATACATGTTAAACTTAAGACAATTCCCTTACTTTACAAATATTTTTTGTGTGGATCATGCTTTGAGCTGAAAAAGTCCTTGTTGTGATTTCTCAACTCACCATGATGACAAAGCATTGAAGGCAAGGTAGAAAGACTACATGTATAAATGGGACATAGGTATGCCAAGAAAAAGGTTTTATATTTAAATATTACAGACAAAAAAAAATAACATTTTAGTTCATTATTAAAGGTGCCTAAAGCTGTACTGTACCTGATTAGATGTGGAGGGGCCGTACAAAACAGTATCCACTGGATCTATACCATCCATATCATGATGGCGATGTAGAAATGCATGAATTGTGGACATAACACCTGTTTCTGTTCCTCGATCCATTCTCAAATATGTAGGCATTGTTTTAGTTTGAATCAGGTATTCCATATACCACCTCCCGATTAATTTTGGGTTATTATTACTTGTCCACACCTTTAGCCAAAGAAGTTTACGACTACATGTATCCAAACATCCATACACAGCCAATGGATATGTATTCTTCTGATATCCCATCAGTTTGTCGTGACCATCAACAGAATGGACCCAGTTTGGTCCATTAGAAAAAAACATCCCTTTTGTTTTTTTTTTCTTTTTTATCACAGCCCTTCCCTCTAATCCTTCAGGGTCTAATTCTGACATAGTTCAGCTCTGAACGTCTGTCTCATTACACTCACCCTGACCGTTCAGGGACTGGCCTATTCAATCAATGTCGAAAATAATTTGAACCCCAGTCGATTTTACTGGGCAACTTTTCACTGCGAAACATCGGAGTGTCAATCCGTGTGGACGTCTGTACAATGTAAAGGAACATCTTAGTGACAAAATAAGACCTTGCTTACCTCGCTAGACTCAGTATGAGCGAAACAACACGCTGTTTAAAATACGTCCCCTCCTATCAATCTACCCTTTCGCCACCATGACACAGCGTGTTGTGATGCTCATACTGACTCTAGCGAAATGAGCAAGGTCTTATTTTCTCACTGAGATGTTACTTTACACTGTACACGCGTCCACACGGAGTGACACCCATGGTTTAGCAGTGAAAAGTTGCCCAGTAAAATTGGGGGTCAAATTATTTTCGACATTGATTGAATGGGCCAGTCCCTGAACGTTCAGGGTGAGTGTAATGAGACCGACGTTCAGAGCTGAACTAATTCTGACATTGCTGCATACACTACATCTCTGGGTACCTTTAATTCATGATGTAATCTAAGTTTCTTATGCATAGCTCTATATCCTAGTAAAGATCCAGGCCCATCTAACTCCTCCGAGACTTTATTAAGAACATCTTCCACCGTAACATCTTGATCATTGAAATATATTTGAAAATATCTCAACCTCCTATCCAAGGTTGGTAAGCTCCAAGAATAGGTTTCATAATCCCGTCTTACGAAGCTGAGGATTTCACTTCGTTTTAAACCTTTTAAAAAATAGATCTTTCTTTAGGTCATTGTCATGTTTCCAGTTTACGTTTCTGTGGTATATTGGCTTGGTAAACATTTAGTAAGGTTTTTGGCATCCATTCGTTGCCATTGTTTGTATTTTCCGGAAATAAATAAATCGGTAGACTTGATTATCAGGTCTCTTAATGAGAAGGATAAATAACCAAATAACCCGGTCTACTTAACTCGTCTTCCTGTTTATAGGTTAATCACGTGACCTGAATGATAACGATAGGCCGACCCAAAATTTTGATTTTACGTTTGCGTGAAAAAAAAGTTGAATGATAGCGATAGGCCGACAAATATTTTTATTTTGCGTTTTACTTTTACTTTTGTTTTACATTTCAAATTACTTTTAAAATTGATTTTAGTTTTCATTTGTGTTTTGAATTTAATTTACTTTCTGGTTTTACTTTTGATTTAATTTTTACTTTTGATTTAATTTTTACTTTTGATTTAACTTTTGCTTTTATTTTTGATTTTGATTTTACTTTTGATTTTATTTTTTACTTTTGTTTCTAATTTAATTTTGATTTTGATTTTGTTTTAGTTTTTCATTTTGCTTTTGATTTTACTTTTTACTTTTTTTTTGTATTTTAATTTTAATTTTGACTTTGTTTTTCATTTTCATTTCGTTTTATTTTGATGTTTGAAGAAATTTTGTTAAATTCCTGAATGATAACGATAGGCCACCATACACGTGTTAGATTCTAACCCTAGAAGACGCAAGACCCGCCAGCAAAAAGCACACTGAAGACTGGTGGATTGAGCGCTTGTCACGTGACTACGGCGTCAGGCTATGACGAGGTAGAATTGTATAATACCTATCTATCTATCCCTTCTTTTATAAATACATTTCGATAGTTGAATAATACCTATCTGTTCCTATATTATTAGTTTTAACCCTTTTAGCGTTGTTTTATCTGGATTATCGCCATTATATTGTTGATATAATTACACTTTAACTTAGGGTGGGGGAATCACGTGGCTACGTGGGTAAGACGCTGGCTCGCTAGCCTGGAGGTCGGGTCCCTGCATTGGCCTGTTAGACCCCAGTCATTATTTTACAAGTCTAGTCGTCATCAACAGCCATAGAAAGGTTTTACATAATGGAAATCAAAGAAACGTTAACTGAGCTGAGATTAAAGTATTGGATAATTCGTGGAAGACAGTACGTCAGAAAACTTATTTATCAATGTGTAACCTGTTGAAACTATGGAGGTAAGACGTATCAACCACCATCAACGCCACCACTACCTGACTTCAAAGGAATCGCCACCATTCGCCTATGTCGGTGTAGACTTTGCAGGCCCATTATTTGTCAAGACCAATGGTACAACAGAACGAAACAAGGTGTGGCTATGTCTATTCACCTGTTGTTCATCCCTTGCCGTTCATATTGATTGTTGTTCCAGGATAATGTGGCGAAGGTCCATTGATGGGGAGGTATATTTGAAAGAATGATACAATCGGTTAAGAGATATCTGAAGAAGACTATGTGTTCATGTGTTTGTTTTATGATTATTGGACAGATCTTTAATATACTTGTGAGAGATAAGCCAGGGAATGGTTTGTGTAGGAGAACTTGAGACGAGGTTTATACTGAATTATGGGGAGCTATCTGTAGAATATTATTAGAGAAGAAAACAAAACCAAATTTAAATATAACCCATATCCGTGACAGTTTTTCGGGGAACAAGGTTTGGCGATAGTTGCTGATAGAAGGGACTCTAGTGAACATATTTGTAGTCTGCCACCTATGAAAACTACGGGCTAAGTTCAGAAAATCCAAGATGGCGGCAAACGAAATGAAATACAATGGGGTTTAACGTCCTACTGTTCTGTTCCAACTGAACTAATGAAGAAGGTCTTATGCCTTGCAGTGTGCTATGAGGAAACTTTTGCCCTTCTAGCGGAACTACGGCCTGCTCTTATATCTTATATTCTTTGTTCAACATTTCTTCAGCTTGTTTCTTTCTGAATTGATTGTTCTTTCACTGTCTCTCTTCTGTTTCTTAGTCCAGGCTTTATGTGCTAGGAGTACAGATGCTTGGTAAGCGCCACAGAAGATATACTCATAGAACTTTCATCTTCTTGTGCTATGATTTTACTTGCAACGTCTCTACTAATGATCACTTTTCCCTTCTCTGTTTTGCACAAATGAAGTATCCTACCAATCACAAATATACCAGTCTGTAATTTTCCCTTCGTAACAAACATGTCATCCTCTTTGTAAATCTCTCTGAAAAGTTCTTTCCTCGCAGTACTTCTCCTCTTTCTGTCGCTCTCACTCGAGACCATGGTCTATGAAAATACATGGTGAAATTAAATGGTTAAGATGCAAATGAACCAGTGAAATTGATTTCACAGCTTTTTAACACCACCGAAGCTGAAAAAAACATGCACAATACCAATTATAGTAACAAAAGTATCAAAAACCAACATTTTTGCAGTTTTTACGAGTTTTGTTAAATTAAAATTAAGTAAAACATTGTCCAATCGATGCTGAAATGTCTTTATCATGTTCAGTGTGTCAGAAAATATAGAACAAGAGGATTTAGAAGCCACTCTTTGTATGTTATAAGGCAGAATTCAGAAAAATCAGTGTTTTCGACCGCCATCTTGGAACAATGGCATGATCTAAACGAAATACTGAATTTTGACAATTGATCTCATTAGATTTGGTTATAACACACTAAATGGCCATAGAAAAACAAATGTTTATTTGTGTCATGCCAAAAAGTCCAATTAGTGCCCCGCCCTATTGATAATTATTTGTGAATGAAGATGTGATTGGATGATTGTCAGACAGGTTGACATCGAGTGGGATTGGACAACTTTAAAGTTGCTTGACTCACAGGTGAGAATAGCAGAAAAAACGCATTTGCGGCGGTTGAATTTTCAAAATTTTCTTGGCGAGGCCAGCCTTGACCCGTGGACTAAACAACTAGCTGTTTTGAATTCAGGTCAGCCACCTAAATTGGACCAGATTGAAGTTGCTGTAATACGACACACAGAGTGATATCTCCGGCTGGAATAATAAAGACAGATATACGACATACAGTGTCATATCTCCCCATCATTCACTGTAAACCTCGCCTCAAGTTCGACTAAACAAACTTATTCATAGGCTACTCTCTCACGAGTATTTAAAAATAATGTGGTTTATTTAAAATTTATTGGAGAAATTTGAACTATAAATAGAAGCAAACAAACTTTTTCATTGGCTAATCTCTTACGAGTATTTAAAAAATAATGTGGTTTGTGTAAAATGTCGCTCAAAATATGACGGCACAACAAGTCAACAATAATAATAATAATAACTTACATAATGTCCAGATTCACTTTAAAAGGCAAAATGGAATCAACATGTTGACGCCAGAACAGTTAGCGGCCTTACAATCGCAACAAACTCAAATACAGATCCATATTCAAAATCAAGCTGCAGGAGTCCATAATAATCCACAAAACCACATACAGAGTGTTCAGATACAGAACATGCAGCAGAACATGCAGCAAGGTCTACAGTCCAATTATGATTTCTATGTACCTAGATCCTGGCCAGACACACCTGGTTCGACACCACGATCTGATTCTCCTGTATCACGGGCCACGAATCAATCTCCGCTCTCTGTGTTATCTACGACTTCGTCTCCGTCAACTAATTCGGATATACCTGACAAACCCCCTCCTCCTTACCCTGGCAGATCGTATGCTACTTATGGACATTTACAAGGTCATGGTCAACCACCATTACCTCCACGAGTGCCTTTACCACCACACGGTATGAAGCCGGCTCCTCAACTTCAAGGGGGGTTGGGATGGCCTAGTGGTCTAGAGTGCCGCGCTTCGACCTCTAGCTGGCCGGTCACCTCTGGCTTGCGGCTGTGGTTTCGAGCCCTGGTGTGAGCGTATGTGGCATGGAGATAGGGGCGCCTTCTCAACCTCGTGGGTTTCCTCCGGGCACTCCGGTTTCCTCCGGGCACTCCGGTTTCCTCCCACGGCTAAAGACCCCTACGCGCAAGCGAATTATTGAAATAAAAAATTGAAACCATATGTTAGTCCCGAAATGACCTGGTTGTGTTGAGTGGACGTTAAACCCCATTTCTCTCTCTCTCTCTCTCTCTCTCTCCTCAACTTCAATCATCTTACCCTAATCCCCATCACATGATTACCATCCCTCCCGGACAGATGCCGTCTGTTCACACCAATCAATCTAATGCTCAACAACCCTCCACAATAGTTCATCCCAATGTGATGTCCAATCATCAGTGGTTGGAGAACGGTTCGTCGGAAAAAAAACCTCCCCTCCCGCCTCCACCTCAATCTCGGAATCCTCCGCAAAATAAACTGAAAAATAATCCAAATAACTGTAATAACTGTCAACATTCCTTAGAACAAGGTGATGACACTGACACTGATACAGTGTCGTCTGACACGTCATGTCAAGAGACGCATCGTTGTATGTCGCCGATTCCAGAAAGACGTCCGGAAGCGCGGGAACGAGATCAGTTGCGACGTGATACAAAAGTTCGTAATTATTCTCCGCAGGCTTTCAAATTTTTCATGGAGCAGCATGTAGAAAATGTGTTAAAATCTCACGATCAACGTTTGCATCGCAGATATCAACTAGAAAACGAGATGACGAAGGTTGTACTATCAGAAGAAGCTGCAACTCAGATGCGTCGCATGTTACATCAAAAAGAATCAAATTATATCCGCTTAAAGCGGGCGAAAATGGACAAATTAATGTTTGATAAAATAACGACTTTAGGGGTGGGGGCATTCGGTGAAATGGCTTTAGTTTGTAAACGTGACCCGAAAACTCTGTATGCTATGAAAACACTGCGTAAAAACGATGTGATAAAACGTAATCAAGTGGCTCATGTGAAAGCGGAGAGAGATATTTTAGAGGAAGCAGACAATGAATGGGTGGTAAAATTATACTATTCGTTTCAAGATCGTGATAATTTATATTTCGTTATGGATTATGTACCTGGCGGTGATTTAATGGGTCTATTAATTAAACTGGAGATCTTGGAGGAAAGCTTGGCAAGGTTTTATATAGCGGAGTTAGTTCTGGCTATTGAAAGTGTTCATAAAATGGGATTTATACATCGTGATATTAAACCCGATAATATTCTAATCGACCGCGATGGTCATATTAAACTCACAGATTTTGGATTATGTACAGGATTTCGCTGGACCATAATTCAAAATATTATCAAAAAGTTAGGTCATTTATTCACTTTATGGTTTGAACAGGCTTGGGATATAGAATTAAGATATTTCCTCTCTCTCTCTCTCAACAGGAGAACTCAGTCAATTTACTACACATACCTTGCGTATCAAATTTACCGAACATGCCTTTACTTTAAGGTATTTCAAGTTCTTCTAACATAGGTAATAAATGCAACTACATTTATGGTTGTCATGTAAAAAATGATCATTGTCTCCTAAAAAAGTTATTTGCTACTCCCTGGTTCACATGTCAGTAAAATATATTTGAGATTTTGTATTGGATGGCAGTATAACACAGTGTTTCAATAAGGCCAGTTGTCATTAGTTACGTATTTGTATTAAACTATGTATTTCAAACAGACCATCTTTCATATGAAAATGTAAGTAGAAATTAAGTGTGTGACCAGTAATATTTATTTGAGTAGTGGATGTACATACATGTATTGTATATCAGAGGTATTTATTATAACTTCTTTGTCACCTTTCCAACCTGCAGCATCAACCTGGGATGCAAGATGCTGGACACAATTTTATTACTTACTGTTGGACATTATTTATTGCATTGTTGTTTTCACTTTGTCGGTCTCTCTTGCATTCATTCATTTTATAATGATATTAGGAATAGGATCGCCTGTCCAACCTCGTAGGTTTTCTCCAGGCACTCCAGTTTCCTCCCATTACTAAAGACCCCTACGCGCAAGCGAATTATTAAACCCATATGTTAGTCCCAAAATGACCTAGTTTGTGTCGTGTGGACATTAAACCCCATTTCTCTCTCTCTCTCTCTCTTATAATAATATTAGTGAAATTTGAGATCTGTTTTCACCATGTTCCTGTATTTTATAATGATATTAGTGAAAATTAAGATCTGTACTCTCCATGTTCCTGTATTTTATAAGAATATCAGTGAAATTTGAGATCTTTACTCTCCATGTCCCTGTATTTTATAATGATATCAGTGAAAATTGAGATCTTTACTCTCCATGTTCCTGTATTTTCAGATGGAAGTCATGCTCGACAAGATTCAATGGAGGTCAGTAGCTGTAATCTAGATGAACATTGTCGCTGTGAAATTCTTAAACCTTTAGAACGTCGTATAAAACCGAGAACGACAACGATGTCTAGCTCACTCCTTAGTTGGTACACCCAATTATATCGCACCTGAGGTCCTCTTGCGACAAGGTAAAGTTCAATCAATTAGATAGATATATATTTCTCTGCTTGATAAAGATGGGAGAACCCTTGTCGAAACATCGCTGAAATAAACTCTTCAAATAACTTGTATTCCATATTATTTGTGTCATGTGTTATTAGATTTATATTATAAAACTGTATGTAGTAGGTGTTTGAAGGATAGCACTACATCAAGAAACAATGTCAAATCTCAAGTTAATCGATCCAGGGAGCAAGTCGTTGGCCTCCATTGCTCTGTTCAGTCCTGGGTTTGTAATAATACAGGCTTCACTCAAAATAAAAAAAAAGTTTGATTTACAAGTCTTTAGGGGGATTATAAATCGCTTTCAAACCTCTCCCCCCCACCTCACCCTCTCTCTCTCTGTCTCTCCCTCTCCCACTCTCTCTGTCTCGCTCTCAATATTGATGTTTATCATTTCAGGTTATTCGTCAGTTTGTGACTGGTGGAGCGTTGGTGTGATATTATTTGAAATGTTAGTTGGACATCCACCATTTTATGCTCATACGCCAATAGAAACTCAACAAAAGGTATGTCGATTGTTTATACACCTACACCAAGTTTATAGCAAGTGGGTTATAATCTATTTAACTCATTAAAGGAGAACTGGGATACATGTACTTCAATCTCTGTTCTGGTTATTTCCTGGGTGGTGCTTTTGGCTCACAAGAAAAATTTGTCTGGACACTTAAATGAAAAAATGCAACCAAACAGAGTCCATATTGGTATTCATGTAAAAGAACAATTGGCATAAATAAAGAATAGACTAGCACTGCACATGTGCATGGAAACAAACCTATATGTCAGTCTCAAAATCACCATGTTATTGTGTCCGATGTCCTCGATACATTAATGATATATTAAGATCACTTCGTTTTCTTGCTTGTGGATTATTTTCTATAGTTTACTGTTATAATTACAGTTCATATCCCATTATTTCATGAACGTGGCCACAATTACTCAAGTTGAATTTCAATTGCTTACTGATTTAAAGAAGTCAAATTGTATTTTCTGAAACAAATATTCTCTTTTTTGGTTGTAGGTTATCAACTGGAAGAGTACATTAAAGATACCATCAGAGTCCAAACTGTCGCAAGATTCAAAAGATCTAATCCTACGATTACTCTGTGGGGCCGAGGAACGTCTGGGTGTCAGTGGGGCATCAGAAGTCAAAAATCATAAATTCTTCGCTTCGATCAACATGGATGGGTTGAGAAAACAAATAGCACCTTTTGTTCCAAAGATTCGATACGCTACGGACACATCCAACTTCGATCCAGTTGATCCAGATAAATTACGGAACAGCGACTCGGAAGATTTGATGAGAAGACTGGATTCCAAAATGGAAAATGGCAAACATCCTGAACATGCTTTCTTTGAATTCACATTTCGACGATTTTTTGATGATGCTGGTCATCCGTGTCCCCTCCCAGACTCTAACTCCCCGGTTTATGTTTGAATTGTTAAGTATTTTTAAGTTGTTAAGAAAATATGCCAGCCTATTTCCAAATTCACAAAAAATTGTTTCAGAATCCTATTGATGGATTTCAAACCAACAAACTGTTGCCAAAATCAAATTTATTTTTAAGAATTTTTGTTATTTTTATTTAAAATGGCTCGGATTTTAAGGAAAAAAGAAGTTGTGTCAGTTATAGAAAGAAAACAGTTTTTTAAGACTGAAATGATTTGCAAATTTTAGAACAAAAAGTGCTGTGTTTTTTATTTATTTATTTTTTTTAAAAAAAAGCAAAGGGTGAGGGATGGGGACAAAAAGTCCTAGTTGGATTCCACATTTTGTAAAATCTTAAATGAGAAAAACTCTGAAAAGAGAAAAACATAAGAAATACATGTATTAAGAGTCTGTGAAGGACAAGAGAAACTGAAAACCAAGAGCCTCTTGAATGAATTGTAACCAGATTTGGGAGACAGAATTTGGATTACGAATTTATTTGAGGCTATTTTCGACGTTAACCAAACGAGTCCGACACATTTTAATGAATATTATGATGTGATTTAGCAGAGCTCATAACGATATTAAGTGATGGTGTGTAAGCCTTGGCGCAGTCATATACCCACCCTGACAGATAAATAAAACAATATGGATGTCTGGATCCATAATACCGATGTCCAGATCATACTTTATTTTATTTTCCATTAAATGGAATAAAAAAACTGAGGGTAGTGTTGAATCAGAAATTAAATTAGATATATTATGGCAGAAACAAGCTAAAACCAAGTCAGTCGCAAAAAATATAAAAAGCACGATTTTCATAGGATGATAGGCCTAGTATTCTACTAAAACATTTTCATATATACTATAATATGATAGTAGTCTACTAAAACATTTTCATACATACTATAATATGATAGTAGTCTACTAAAACATTTTCATACATACTATAATATGATAGTAGTCTACTAAAACATTTTCATACATACTATAATATGATAGTAGTCTACTAAAACATTTTCATACATACTATAATATGATAGTAGTCTACTAAAACATTTTCATACATAGTATGATAGTTGCCTACTAAAATATTGTGGTTACTCTTTTAGAAATTGTCACAATATTAAAATCTTATATCTAAATTTATTCACAGTTCAAAGTTATAAACAGAATTTAAGAATTACGGAAATAAAATAGGAAGAGTATGTTGGCCTGTAGAATTTATTTAAGAATAAAAGTGATAAAAGTATGAAATAATTAAAGTGATTGCACACTACCCTTTCAGAGATATTCATTGTTTTGTTAATGTGTCTTATCATTTTAGTTTAAGGTCAAAGTTCAAGTTTACAGATAACTCTGGTCCTGTTTTATTCCATCTGGAATCAGACAGGTCGAGATCCTTCTGTTTTATGTGTAATTATGTATGTAAAGTATAAATATATATATTCTGCTTATATAGAGGCTTCAATCACCCATGCTGATGACACCTGCATGGACGCTTGTACGTAGAACTGTAATAATGTAAATATATAAATAATCGTATCTGTGATAGTGTGGAATTTTGGTGTTTTAATTATATAATAGGTTTTAGTCTACACTGCACTACACTGACAGCAGATTAATAAACAATAACAAACTTTCACTTTCATCTGATCTTTGAACCCTTATATTCATAGTCACTGGATGTTCAGCTTCTGGACAGGTCTTTGTAACAACATCAGTGACTATCATCTCACCATCTCCTTGGATACTTTTCCTAACAAACCCAACTTCCTGGGTTACAGGTGTAACAATCAAATTCAGTTTTACTTAGGATTTTGATTGTATCAGATGGTTAAAGATTACCTTCTAAATCTTTAACTTGTGTCGTGCTTTCAAAGTTTAATAAGTTGCTACAGTTCCTGAAGATACTTTTGGTCAAGTCTTCATTGATCTAATTAAAGGATATCTTGTAGCTGTTATTGATAAATGGTAGTGTTGTTTCAACACTGAGATCTTTAAAACCCCTTTTAGGGTATGTTACTTTATATATAAGTATTATCTAATAATTAGAGATATATGAAAGATAATTATTACTGTAAAGATATAGTACGGTATAGAATTAAATATATAGTCTTATGATATAATAGTAATACGGTGTAATGTTGGATTTATTTGAAAGTGTATTATATGTATTTATAAATTAAATGTTATTGATGTTAATTCTATGTATGTATATTTTACAGGGTTTTTTATAATAAAGATTTAAACGACCTCGTCTTTTGCTTATATTAGACCCGGTTACATTTTTGGAGCCCGATAAGGGACCGAGGATCATCACAACATAAATGGTTTTTCAACGTATACATGGTATTATTTCAACATAAATGGTTTTTATGGTACAAGAAGTAAAATTTATCTATGGTTTATGGTATTTTCTCAACGTATCCAGTAAATGTTTACGCGTGCGTATGGTAGCTACCAGCGTGTATCCAGATTTGTGTATCCAGATTTGTGCATATAAACTTCAGAGACATCCACACAGATGCAGTGTGTTTTATTTTATGTGAAATTAGAGACATACACAGATACAGTGTTCATCTTGATTTAAAGTGTTATTTTGGATATATATATATTCTTGGATTTGGGTGAATACATCTTATTTCATTTTTTACATAAATTGCATTTACATGTTACATTATATTTTCATCTAAGATTAAGTTATAAACCTACTAGTTATTAGTCAGAGTGATAATTTTTGTGAGGTGTTGAATCTCAGAAGCCCCACCCCATTCATTATTTTCACTCATTGCAGAGTTTAGTGTAATTAACCTTGTCGATCATTTCATATCCCTAATTTCTATTGGAATAATAATAGCATTATATATCTTTTGTACTATATAGTATTAGTTACATTTTACATTTACAAACTAGAATAGAGCCACTTTAAATTTCAATTTTTCTTGTGCATATTTTAGCTAAGTGACCTATTGATGTGACCTGACCTGACCTTGCTTGTACACTGCATGTGCAAAGGTCACTGTGACTGGGTCAGCAGCTTAGATTTTGACAACATTACTTAAAAAGAAAAGATAACTCTATTTCTGTCTCCTAAATTAACTTTACATATTTTGAAACTTTATTTTTTACATTCTCATTTTGATTAATTCCAAACTTAGTTGATATTTTGGAAATTTTGGAAAAAGACTTTGAAAGTTTAATTTTTTTTTTTTTTCAAAACTTTGTAATTATTTTTTAATTTTTGACTTTGAAACTTTATTAGTTTTTGGAACTCAATTTAATTTTGGAATTTATTTAATTTTGAGAAACTTAGATCTTGTTTATTTTGAAACTTAGATCTTGTTTATTTTGAAACTTGAAACTTTTAGATCTCATTTATTTGAAACTTTGCCTTTTTTACATTTCATATTTTGAAATTTATATTTCATTTCAACTTTATTTCGAAACTTCTTTAAGCATTACCCTTAGGATCAATTAAGCATTACCCTTATAATTATTTAGCATAGTACAGTTAGGTAGTTACATCCACACATACCCAACACATATTACATACCGCATATATTATTGTTTTTTGTATGCTTGTGTGAGTAATTCTGTTTCAGGGTTGGGATTTGTTTAGTATTACATAGTTTACACGCATACCACTTTCCTTTCAGATTTCATTTTTCAGCTTTCCGTATTTCAGCTATCCTCCATTTCCTATTTCAGATTAACATACACGTTGAACGCACATATCGTTGATAGTTTAGTGTTTTGGGTGTTGTGATATTCCTTGGTCGAGACTCTTTGAGTTTGTATATTGGATTTTGTTTATATTTTGTATTTGTCAACTAGTGCATTTTGGTGCATAGTTTGTGTTGTGTTGTATATTGTGATTTGATTGTCCATTTGGATTTCGTAGTTTTGATTTTGAGTTATGATTTTGAGTTTTATATTGAGTTGATTGGTGAATTGTGATAACATTGTGTACTGACTTTGTCATATTTTGAATTTTGTTTGAGATTTTGCGTTTAAGTTTGAAATATTGTGATTACTTCGAATACTTGTGTTATATTTCAACGTATTTGGAGTTGCGTTGATGTTGTGAGTGGTAACTGCATTCTTTAATACTGTGATATTGCGTGTTCTGAGATATTGATGATTTTGAATTTTGGATTGTGTTATTACATAGTGATATTACGTGCTCTGAGGTATTGTGATTGAATATTTTTGATTTTGATTGTGTCATTACATAGTGATATATTCTTGGATCTACAGTGATTTGGAATTGAATTGTGAGTTGAAGAGTTGTTTTTGTTCGGCATTTTGTGAATTGTTTTGATTTGTGCTTTCAACTTATCGAAACTCCTGCGTTTTTATTTGTGTTTAGAGCAAGGATTTTCCGTTTTTCATCTTATAAATTCATCATATCACTATGGCTACCGGTGGTTTTACCGAAGAAAAAACCGATGACTTGCTTAAGTCGTTTCAGGAGATGGGAGTTAAACCCAAAGCTAGGAGCAAGGAAGAACTTGTGCGTTGGATGAAGGAATTTTGTGGAACACAACAATCAGATCCCCCACCTCAATCAGCTCCTGTTAATAAAGATCAAGATACATCTATGCGTGAGGTCAAGTATCTGCCCAACCTACCGAAGTTATCATTCTTTTCGGGAGAAAATACTTGTACTAAGACTGAAGTGACATTTGATGTCTGGACTTTTGAAGTCGAAGAGTTACTGAACTCGAATTATGGTGCTGAAGCGATTCGACAGGCTGTCTTCAAATCTTTAAAGGGCCCAGCAGCTAAAGTGGCTATGAGGTTAGGCCATGGGGTAACTATTGCGAAGTTACTGTCCAAGCTACAGAGTGTTTTTGGTGTAGTTGGTGAGACCCAGGAGATCCTTGCAGAATTTTATTCTACTTCCCAAGGAGTGAAAGAAGCTGTTGCTGAATGGGGATGTCGCTTAGAAGATTTATTACAGAAGGCTCTTGATAGAAAAGAAGTTAACATCGTTGACAGCCACACCATGTTACGGGCTAGATTTTACCACGGTTTACGAGCTGATTTAAAGTTACGTGCTGCTCACAAATTTGATTCTTTACAAGACTACGACCAACTTCTTGTAGCAGTGCGGCAAATTGAACACGACCTAGAGTTACCTGTTCCCACATCTCGAAAAACTGCTTCTTTAAAGATGACAACAACAGAAAAACCCAGCGATAGCGATACCGATTTAAAACTATTAGTTGCATCATTGGCCACAACCATGAAGAGCATGCAGGAAGAAATAAAGAGCCTGAAGACAAATACTTGTACAGCATCTAACACTTCTCCTGAAGATCAATACGAACCAACATGTTATCGGTGTGGACAGAAGGGTCATGTACAGTATGGTTGTCGGGTGAATTTAAAGAAACCTTTAAACTCCAGGACATCGGCGTCAAGGGGCAGGCGTTAGATGTGGGTTCAAGCCCTAATGACTTAATTGGAAAGAGCAACACCTCAGATATTTTTATTAATACTATACCTTGTTCATCTTTACTTGATAGTGGTTCTCAGGTATCTGTCATCGGATTTTCATTTTTTAAACAGCATCTTGAGGATACATGTGTGTTAGAATCGTTAAGCGATATCATCAAGCTCGAAGGTGCAGGAGGTCATGAATTACCATATTTAGGTTGGACACAAGCGGATGTATGCGTACCATCCATTTCAGAAACGTCGTTAACCTGTATATTTTTAATTGTTCCTGATACCGATTTTCATAACAGAATACCAGTTATTTTAGGTACTAATATTTTACAACCTTTTATGAACACAGCCAAGGAACTTCATGGTGTTAATTTTTGTAAGTTAATTCAGCATAATTCATGGAAACTAACCTTTCAGTGCATGCAGATTCAGCACAAAGCTAGTAAAGATAAATGTGATAACCGTGTTGGTATTGTTAAATGTGCGGAAAGAAAATCTATTTTACTACATAGTAACAAGTCTATAGTTTTAACGTGTTTGGTGAAAAGTATTTCATCTAAGTCGTGTCAAGCTTTGTGTCAATCTTCATCACAGTCTAATTTACCAGCGTCGTTAGAAATAGCTCCAATTCTTGTGAATTTTATACCTGGTAACAAGGATTTATTATCTGTCACAGTCTCAAATTTGTCATCGTATCCTGTGTTAATTCAACCCAGTGCTATAGTTTGTGAACTGACACCAGTTACCATAGTGGATCACCTGCATCACGTGACTTCATCGAGCATTCAATCCACTGTTCCTGAAGAATCAACCATCTTGGATAAGATTGTATTAGCTGATGACACCATGACTAAAGAGGAACATCAGGCAGCATCAGATTTTATGAAGAAATGGCTACATATATTTTCAAGTAGTGACATTGATGTTGGGTGTACCAGTCTGGTGAAACATGCTATTAACTTAGAAAACAACGTACCATTCAAACAGAAACATCGACGAATACCACCGGCTATGTATGATGAAGTAAGAAATCACCTCCAAGACTTACTTAAAAGTGGAATCATCACAAAGTCTCACAGTCCTTGGTCCTCTAACATCGTTTTGTGTCGCAAGAAAGACAATTCCCTGCGTATGTGCGTTGACTTCCGCCAGCTAAACAGAAGAACCATCAAAGATGCGTATGCTTTACCACACATTGATGAGATTTTAGACAACTTAGTTGGTGCGAAGTATTTTTCAGTTCTGGACATGAAAAGTGGTTACCATCAAGTCGAATTAAAGTCAACTGATAAATGCAAGACAGCATTCACCGTAGGCCCTCTAGGCTTTTACCAGTTTAATAGGATGCCCTTTGGATTGACCAACGCGCCGGCAACTTACCAGAGACTTATGGAGGAATGTCTTGGAGATCTTCACCTCAAAATCTGTATGATATACTTGGACGATGTCATCATTTTTTCTGACTCATATGAACAACATTTGGAACGGTTACAGTTAGTTTTTCAACGGTTTGAAGAATGGGGTTTAAAGCTAGCACCAAAGAAATGCAAATTCTTCCAGACCAAGGTTAAATATTTGGGACATGTCGTGTCATCTGAGGGAGTTCATACTGACCCAGAGAAAGTCAACAAAGTTAAGGATTGGAAGATTCCTACCAACATTGACGAGTTGAGAAGTTTTTTGGGATTTGCAGGTTACTATCGGCGATTCATCAAGAACTTTTCAAAGATAGCACAACCATTGAATGAGCTATTGACTGGAACCACTACATCAAAAACCAGGGGGAGAAAAGGGAAAACAGAACAGCCAAAAGTCTGGAAATGGAGTACAGAACAAGATCAAGCATTTGAACATCTGAAACAGGCCTTGATAACCACTCCAGTTCTTGCTTATCCAGATAGTACCAAGCCATACATTCTTCATGTAGACGCCAGTGGTGTTGGGTTGGGAGCCATACTGTATCAACATCAAGACGGTAAAGATCGGGTTATAGCTTACGCCAGTAGGAGTTTAGCACGGTCTGAGAAGAACTATCCAGCTCATAAATTGGAATTTTTGGCACTGAAGTGGGCTATGGCTGACAAGTTTCATCACTATTTACTGGGAAACACCTGTACTGTTTTTACCGACAACAACCCACTAACGTATGTTCTCACCTCTGCGAAATTAGATGCGACTGGACATAGATGGTTGGCTGCCTTAGAAAACTACACATTTAACATCAAATATCGACCTGGACGTCAGAACATCGACGCAGATTGCTTATCCAGGCTAACATCAGATCATCAAGAAGAAATTACCAGTATATCATCCGAGATCATCAAAGCATTACCAACATCATTATTGGACAGAGGTTTTGTTGAATGTTTGGCATCTCAAGTAGTTCCTGATTCATCTATACAGGATTTGTCATCTTCAGACAGTTTTGTGGATTGGTCTAGGAAACAAAAGGGTGATTCGGTTATTGGTCCCATCTACACAGCAGTAACCAGACAAAGTAAACCAACTTTACCCCCATCTTCAAGGGATGAAGGCGTTTACTTAAGGGAATTCAACAAGCTTATTCTCAAGAATGATGTGCTGTATAGGAAATCTACAGGTAATGATGGAGATATTCACCAGCTAGTTATACCAACATCTGAAAAGTTGTCTGTTTTAAAAGGTTGCCATGACGATGTAGGTCACCTGGGTCGTGACAGAACTTTAAGTCTTCTGAAAGAACGAGTATTTTGGCCACGGATGTCTGCAGATGTCGACGAATATTTGAAATCTTGCAAGAGATGCCTCATGCGCAAGTCCTCCACTAACTCTCGAGTACCACTAGTGAATATTACATCATCACAACCTATGGAGATTCTCTGTATGGATTATTTGTGTTTAGAGGAGTGTAAAGGGAAATATTCGAACATCTTAGTCATCACTGATCATTTTACCAGGTACGCTCAGGCAATTGCAACAAGAAGCCAGGATGCCAAAACAACAGCGAGGATCCTTTTCGACAATTTCATCGTCCATTACGGATTTCCAAAAAGGATACACAGTGATCGAGGTGGAAGTTTTGAGTGCCGCATCATCCAAGAACTTTGCAAATTAACAGGTATGCGTAAGACCAGAACAACACCATATCACCCAAGCGGAAATGGAATGTGCGAACGTTTTAACCGGACGTTACTAAACATGCTGGGAACTTTGGAAGTAGAACAGAAATTAAACTGGAAACAGTATCTGCCTTCCCTGGTACATGCTTACAACTGCACAGAGCATGACAGCACCCATTTTTCACCATTTCGGCTCATGTTTGGGAGGAAGCCACTTCTTGCTGTGGATGTGTTACTTGGCATCGTCAACGAATCGGAAATAACATCGTACCGAACCTACATGCAAGACCTTAAGAAGAGATTGGAATATTCATATCAATTAGCTTCAGAAACCATCGGAAGATCTCAGCAACAACAAAAGAAGAATTATGACAGAAGAGCCACAGAGTCAGTGTTAGAAGAAGACGATAGAGTTTTAGTAAAAAAGTTAGTTTTTAAAGACGGACGCCACAAGATCGCGGATAAATTTGAAGAACAGGTCTATACGGTGATACAACAACCCAATCCCGATATACCAGTCTATGAGGTAAAACGAGAAGATGGTGTTGGAAGAATTCGGATGCTTCATCGGAATAACCTTCTTCCAATTGGTTCCATTCCTTTCGATTTACCCGATAGTGCTGCACCAATACCTAAACCCAGGAGGAAGACGGCTGTCATTCAAGAGCCGGAGGTAGAGTCAAGTGAAGAGGATGACGATGTTGTGATAGTGAATCGGGGAAGACTTCCTTCGCCGCCAGCTAGCCCCACGAGACGACATGAGGTGAGTGAGGATGTGGAAGAAACTCATGAAAGTGATGTGGAACTCCAGTCTGATCATTTACCTAGTTCAGAAGATGACTCCCCAGAACCTCCACGAAGATCAACAAGGAACAGGCAACTACCACAGAAATACCAAGGTGGGGACTACATCATGAATATTACGCCTTCCGTGGTCATGAGTCCAGAAAACCTGTTTGTGTACCTGACTTCAGATGATTTCGTTAATTTACCACCTGAACGAAGAAGAATTGTGTGTGAAGCTATAAGGACAATATGTGGTTTTTAGTTTTGAATATGCGAGTTTTAATTTAGTTTGATATTTTGGTTTTAGTTGTTTTAATTGTCGAGACGACCTTTCTTTTAGGAGGGGAGAATGTGATAGTGTGGAATTTTGGTGTTTTAATTATATAATAGGTTTTAGTCTACACTGCACTACACTGACAGCAGATTAATAAACAATAACAAACTTTCACTTTCATCTGATCTTTGAACCCTTATATTCATAGTCACTGGATGTTCAGCTTCTGGACAGGTCTTTGTAACAACATCAGTGACTATCATCTCACCATCTCCTTGGATACTTTTCCTAACAAACCCAACTTCCTGGGTTACAGGTGTAACAATCAAATTCAGTTTTACTTAGGATTTTGATTGTATCAGATGGTTAAAGATTACCTTCTAAATCTTTAACTTGTGTCGTGCTTTCAAAGTTTAATAAGTTGCTACAGTTCCTGAAGATACTTTTGGTCAAGTCTTCATTGATCTAATTAAAGGATATCTTGTAGCTGTTATTGATAAATGGTAGTGTTGTTTCAACACTGAGATCTTTAAAACCCCTTTTAGGGTATGTTACTTTATATATAAGTATTATCTAATAATTAGAGATATATGAAAGATAATTATTACTGTAAAGATATAGTACGGTATAGAATTAAATATATAGTCTTATGATATAATAGTAATACGGTGTAATGTTGGATTTATTTGAAAGTGTATTATATGTATTTATAAATTAAATGTTATTGATGTTAATTCTATGTATGTATATTTTACAGGGTTTTTTATAATAAAGATTTAAACGACCTCGTCTTTTGCTTATATTAGACCCGGTTACATATCGAGCTGCAGTAGAATGTTTTTATAGAAAGTTTAAATGTACAGAACTGTGTAATAATATCAGGCTATATGAATATTCTGTGTTCAAAAAGTGTTCATATGTACATAAAGAAAAACATCTCCCCAATCTTTTGTACATTAGTCAGCCAGAATATATGTTAAAGGGAGATTACCGTGTATATTGAGCTATGTAAGGGAGGTAATCCTGTATAGATTGTATAGTAAGAGAGATATGAAAGAGAACTGTACGAGATAATAACAAGGTAATATTCTATAAAATAAAATAAACTGTTGTGATATTATCATATACTATATTAGTTTATACTTTACCTGCCCCACCCGCATGTTAGTGGTAATAGGCCTGTACCCCCCCCCCCCCATGTCAGTAGCAATAGGCCTGTTTCCCACCGCACCCCTCAGTAGCAACGTTTCCTTCTCCCTTGCCAGTACATTATTTCAACATTTCCTCCTCCTTGTCTCCGTATCAACATTTCCATCTCCGATGTCAGTGGCAACATTTTCCCCACCGATTAGTTGACGTCTCCCTTAATTAGACTGGTTGGTTTATATAAATAAAACAGTATGCCAAACTTTATTTCATTCCTCCATAAATTCCAGTAGACTCTTTATCTCGTTTACTTTTGAAGAACTGGATATTCTTAAAATAGGCCTTTCTTCATAAATTGAAGATCTCCTAGAACTTTAGGCGAGGATTGTATCCTTGAACAACGATAAATTGGGTGGTTAAAGTTATTGTTTTGAATGAGAAATTAAACTCCTTAACTTTCTTCCCGTTTCTAGTGGCGGGCAGGGGGGGGGGGTAGAAGGTGACCATCCCGTCTCTAGTGGCGAGCAGGGATGGAAACAGAGGGGTGACCATCCCGTCTCTAGTGGCGTGCAGGGAGGGAAACAGAAGGCGACCATTCCGTCTCTAGTGGCGTGCAGGGAGGGAAACAGAGGGGTGACCACAGGAGTGTTTTAAGGTTTATCGTGGCGGAGGCTATACTATTTTGAGGGCCCTCTTTTGGGGTTGTTCGGAGGTCGAGGAATTTTGAAAATAGAAATCATTTTTGTGCATTCTGTCATATCCTCCAGACCTTTCGAGGCCGGTTTTTTCTGGGTACCGGGGCCTAATTCGTCCATTCTAGACCAAAAAATCAACAAAAATGGGCATGCAAAAGTAAAGAAAAGAGACAGAGAGAATTGCTATAAATAGACAAACTACAATTTGAGGGTACCCAGATGCACTCGGCAAATCTCGACAGATTCCGTAAACTACATCTAGTCTCGGATGTATGACAGTAAGTGGTATGTATCTACTCCCATACATTTGCGATGCGGCTACCGGTTTACTTTAACAGGAAAACTTGACGTTATTACATAAATTGGGAACCTATTCGGCTACCGACCTATTCGACCGATCAAGCTGCAACCTGTTCCTTGGAAACCTATTGAGAAAAAAAACAACAGTCGCCTTAACTCATCTATTTATCGACCAATAAAATCCAACGTTATGTCTATCAAATGAAAGTAGAATATATTATTTTTTATCCATTCCTTTAGCTCAGAATAGAAGTGTAATTTCGTCATTATCTTACAGCTGGATCGATTGAATAGGTCGCTAGCCAAATAATTCGCCAATTTGTGTTCGGTATGGGCGCAGCCATGTTTCGCCCGGGACCTTTAAAGTAGTTTCAATATGGCGGAATTCGTCATACAGCCGAGGTTAGATGTAGGTTCCGGAGGTTACGGAATCTGCCGAGGTTTGCCGAGTGAACCTAGATGGTGAAATTTAGTGAACACTTCCTGTTCAGCCATCACACGTGTTAAGTGCCTACAAACGTAACACGCCGTCGTTACTCCGCACCCCGACTATCCATAACTGTTTATAATTTGTGAGATAGGTGTCAGATTATAAAAATGTTTTTCAAACAAAGACAAGGGCTTGACTCACGCATCCTATAGATCAACTGCAAGCAACAAGAACTGATATAGCAAGAACTTGAGGTTATGTCATGACATGAATAACAATAAAATACATTTAGTGAATCATTCTATAATATATTAAATATGAATGTCCGACGTGGTGAAAGATAACGTTCGCAAAACCTTAACGTCCTTGACGTCGCACATTGGTTAACCTGTTCAATCTTGTGGGTTTTCTCCGGGTCTTCCGGTTGCCTCCCACCGATAAAGATCCCTATAAGTACAATTGAGTTATTTATATAAAATTGAACCACATGTTAGTCCCGAAATGGTTTGTGTTGAGTGGATGGTAAACCCAGTTTACCCCTCTCCCATGAACCAAATGCTCACACCGTATTTGAAAAAGATTTGTTATAAACTTCACAAACGGTTGTCCAATATGGCAGTCAAAATCCAAAATGGCGGCATCGATTCGCGCGAAAAGTATTCTTTCAATATACACGTGTGATTCAGAGGTATTTCCGCGTCAGACAAAATAGAATACTATTACCGTAAACATACTAAAATATAGCACACTAGGCTAACTGAGCACGCAATCTACATTAATTTTAAAACATTTTGTCTGCTGTGTGTGACATTTTTCGAGCATTAATTATTATTTGTGAATGAAGATCTAAAGATTGGGTGTCAGATTGGCAAAGAGTGAGATTTCGGCTGCAAAACCGTTTGATAACTTTAAAGTTTTTTGAGTTCCACATCCCACGACGACCAGCTTCGCTCACCTGGGCTCCGTGGATTAAACGATTAGATGTTTCAGGAGAGCCACCTAAGGTAATCCTTCTTGTAGCAATTTCCTTTTTACCAGAAATGTCAAGTTATAACAAGACATGTATTTTCACATTATTAGACATATCCAATACACTTTTTTTTCAATTATGGCTCCCAAATTGGGAGTTTAGATGGAGGGGGGGGGGGCTCACATATGTTGTCACCATGCTGCGCTATGTGGCGGCAGGGGCCCACATCTTATGCCACTATGCACACATGGAAGGAAATGAAGACAAAGGGGGATATCAAAAATGTAAATTACTTATCGTTCTCAGATGTAACATTGACATTCTGTGAACTTGATCAACAATTTTATCAACTTTCAGCAGTGTGTGGATGTTTGGCCAATCCAAACAGACGACATTGCACTAACACTAATGTCTGATTCTCTGAACTTGAGGAAAAACTACAACAAAGAGATTTTTTCTGTCCCACAAGCAAGGCATATACCAGGACAGTGGTAGGCTCCACCTATCTTATCTGTGTTTATGACAGCCATAGTCAGTGCCGGACTAGTGGCCCGACGGCCCACCTGCCAGGTCATTGACCAAGGCCCACACAAGTACGCGCAGAAAACGTCCTAGCATCCGAGGGGGGGCATTTTGAAAATTGACAACCGCAAACCCATCTTCGAAGCATTTCAGACCAAATCAGAAGACGGCACATTTTTTATTTCCTGATACAATTAGATAAAAGCCACCTACTTCCATTGGGGGTGGGGGGGCTGACATGTTGATCCTACACCAGACTATCACAGAGCCATCTATCAGCGATAAAATAAACTAAAGATGGCACCGTTTGTGACCAGCATGTAGTTAGAGGGGTAAATTTGGTGTAAAATTAGTGTTTTATTACAGCTCGGGCACTTTTGTTTGCCACCTAGATTTAATAATTTCTGTTTTTACTTTACCTGTCTGCCTATGCACGAGGGAGAGGGATAAACAGGGTTTAAACCAGGTCATTTCGGTACTAACATATGATTAAATTTTATATCAATAATTTGTTTGCCCGTATGGGTCTTTATCAGTGAGAGGAAACCGGAAAACTAGGAGAAAAAACCAACGAGGTTACACAGGTGACCTTACTCTTTGTGACGTGCAAGTGGGGAATCGAAAGCATGCCACTGGACGCGTTTGACCACCTAACCCAATCTGTTTCACAGAGAATTACTTACGAATTATCTCTGTAACAGACGACTGTCCACAACAGGTGCGTTGACTGTACGCGCCGTTAGTCATTGGCTCAACGGCTCGTGCAATGTTTACTTAACACCTAACTGCTTCGGGCAAAATGATGCATTTTAATATACCCATTTACACTAAATAGGAAATATTTTTAAACTACAAATACTTCAAACGTCTTTATTTAATTTTCTTTTACCTCAAAAAATGTTTGAGAATTTAATTTGTCGGAGTAAAAAAGTTAATATGCCGTACTCATTAAGCCTCGTCGATGTCATGCTTATCAGTGATTGTAGCGGCCATCGAATATTCACTGCGGGATCAGTTTGCATGTAACCGCCATGCCATGGGGTCATCAGAGGACGAACACTATCCAATTGTCAAGGGTTCTTTTACGTGCCCACCTATTTGTAATTGTACACAGGACCTTGATTTTTTTTTATCCCATCCAAACAACTAAACAACCAGGCACCCAATCTTACACCTCTAGACACTGTCCTTGCCAGGCCCTGCGTCCTGCACCACTGTTTCACCAGATTCTCTTTCGAATATTTGCTATAAAGCATTGATGTCATTAGAGGGGCAATTCCACGCTAAAGTATACAATTGGGTGAAAAATTTGATTAGTTGATAAGTGGATGAAAATAGTGTTTTATGGTGAGAAATAATCTATATTTTGAAGACAAACTCAAATTTTGTCGGAAATTGTTCCCAATTTTTTTTTATTTGGTCTTTTGTCGAGGTGTACGTTGTAAATGTTGAATTTATAATTTTTAGATATTTTCTTCCTTTGTGTTTTTTGGATAATTCTAAGTCATAATGAATGATTTGGCATTAGTTATCTGACAATGTATATAAACATGATATTTATACACTAAAATATGAAAATAACATATTTTTGTGAAAGTAACCAACATTGAAAAATATCGCTATGAGAATGTACGTCAGTTACCAAATATTCACATTTTTTTCTCTCTCATTCATATTTATGAATGGAATTGTTTAAAATTTCATATCTAAAGCTAAAATAACCCATTCTTATTATAATGACCAAAAAAAGAAAAGATTTGCCAAAATTCTCAGAATAATTTGGGTTTTCGTACATGTACGTCCGTTACTTTTTACGATATTTCATGTTATCAAATATTTACATTTTAGCTCTTTCATTCATATTTATTTATGGAAATGTTCAAAAACTCATATATAAAGCTAACATCACCCATTCTTGATATTATGACTAGAAAGGAAACATTTTGACCAAATTCTCTGAATCATGTGGGGTTTCATAGATGTATGCACGTCCGTTAATAAAATTTTAGGGTAAAAATGTACGTCCGTTACCAAAATTTTAAGGTCGCAATATTTTATGTAAGGAGTGATGTTTTTAAGAAGGTAACTGCTCCATTAATTCAAATGAGTTAATAATTAGTATTATCTATCAGTCCCATTACCTGAAAGTTTACATATCTCATGTAATGGGTTAGCAATTTGCACTCGTACGTCCGTTACCAGAAAATATGTACGTCCGTTACCACAATAATTTCTAATTTACTGGATTACAAGAATCCAAATGTGAGAAGTGATCATACAAATCACATCTAGTATTAGTACCCTTTCTTACAGGGATAAAAACTGTTGAATTCCACAGGACAATTCACAGCGTTTTGCAACTATGTTCATACAGGTAAATCATGGTGTTCATTTCTGTACGTCCGTTACCTATACTTTGAGGAGCCAATATTTATTTCCAGTGTTCAGGAATAAATAAAATCATATGTCATTTAATACTTGAAATATATGTCTTTAATACTATATAAAACCCAAACAGTTAATTATTCATGGTTAGATAATATTGGAAGTATTCAAAATATGACGAGTGCAAAATGTACGTCCGTTACCGTGGAATTGCCCAGAGGACAAAAAAAATCTATACTCGGCATTCCATAACCTTCCGTCCCATAGTCATAGGCTGTGGTTTTGAATGGATTTGTTTCACATCTGATATT
This sequence comes from Patella ulyssiponensis, assembly GCA_963678685.1. Classification (NCBI taxonomy): domain Eukaryota; kingdom Metazoa; phylum Mollusca; class Gastropoda; family Patellidae; genus Patella; species Patella ulyssiponensis. The sequence goes on from OY783226.1 coordinate 2,707,055, forward strand.
TATTGTATAAAGGGGTGACGAATCCTATAAATATTCAGTTTTGGGATATTCTTTTTCCGAACAGGATAAAGGTCAGATTTCTTGAAGTCATCCTTGTCAAATTTGTTCAACATTAAAGTTGTTTTCCTTTCGGATAAGAAGCTGTCAAGACATGGCTGTTGTGTGGACGTATTTCCTATAATAATACAGATAACTAAAATAAAACCCAACCCCTGGCCCAATTCAAATGAAATCAGGTTTAGCGGTGCACTGTTCTGTCCGGAAAGCAGCGTTTTTTGTCCCACCCGAATGACCAGACACTGTTCCTTCCCATTAGAATCGAACCCTGATAAGTAGGCCCTAAACAAAGGTTCTCGGATGAAACATTTCGTACCAGCGTTATCTAAAACCACAGTTGTACAATGAGAATACAAGGGGGGGTGGGATGACCTAGAGTGCCGCGCTTCGACCTCTAGCTTGCGGCTGTGGTTTCGAGCCATGGTGTGAGCGTGTTTGGCATGGAGATAGGGGCGCCTTCTCAGCCTCGTGGGTTTCCCCCGGTTTCCTCCCACTGCTAAAGACCCCTACGCGCAAGCGAACTATTAAACCATATGTTAGTCCCGAAATGACCTAGTTTGTGTTGAGTGGACGTTAAACCCCATTTCTCTCTCACAACGAGAATACTAAGCCTGATCTTCACCTGTGCGGCTGACAAGTAGATAGGATGGTATGAAAAACCAAGCTCCAGACTTGAATACAGTGGCAAGCACGTAAACCGACTGCTGACTTTCATTTAGCAAGGTTTATTTCTATGGTTTTATGGGCAATGAATATAAGGTAGGAGAATTTTGCCCAGACAGTGGCCTTTCCATGAACCTCTTCAACGATTTCCAATTGTCAATGGTTCTTTTACATGCACACCAATATGTACACAGATGGATGTCGGTTTTTCATGATATATAAATGATTTAAAAACAATATTACATTTGTTTATTAACTAATAAATACTATTTATAATTTGTGAAATAGATGTCAAAATTATAGACAAGGTCGACCACAAGCAACATGGCAATAACTCGAGGTTATGTCATGACATGAATAACAAAAATATACATTTAGTGAATCATTCTAGAATATATTAAATATGAATGTCCGGCGTGGTGGGAAATAACGTTCGTAAAACCTTAACGTCCTTGACGTCGCACATTGGCTAACCCGGTGATAATGGCGTCATACTCTGTCGACTAATGATGATATTTGTAACATTAACATGTATGACCAAGTTCCATCACGGACACGATTCTCACCTTTCTAATTAGTTAAAAGGTTGTGATTATACGGTAGTTGTTATAAAGGCATGATATTATGGACAGGTTGATTTAATTAAATTATTTACATCTGAATGAGTAATATATTGAAGATAGGTAAAAACACTAAATAATAAAAAGTTCTTGTATATGTAAAAGCCACTTTATAATACAGTTTTAAAATAATAAAAAAATCTTGTATATGTAAAATCACTTTAAAACACATTTTTAAAATTACTGTCGTGAGAAGAGAGGGCAGGTCATCTTCTCACTTTGTCATAATGAAAACAAGTTAAAATAGGAGATCCAGCTGTTTGATGTCATCCCAGCCGATTGAAAAAACCCTGTGGGAAAAACAATCTGCTGTTTAATGTGGAAAAGCGAAGTTCTCGCAGTAAAAACCACATAGCTGGATCCGTGGAGTATTTACAGATAAAAATGTCCGTGTGGTTCGTTCTTTTCATATAATAAAATTTAGTTAAAAAGTCCTTTGACACAGATCACATATAATACAGTTAGCACCCTTTATATAGGAATATTAGAGTGTCACGTGACCTTATCAACCAATGAATAATTGTCCTTTTTCTGACTGTCGGCACTTCTTTGACTTAAATTTGACGAGGAATAATTTGAGATGTACAACAAAAAGACTGATTATAAACAGATAAAATGGACAATAACTATTGAACCGAGTAATTTTATCAAATGAGACCATACGTAACTATTCAAGACGTAATAGGTAACAATATAATCCAGTTGAACTACGTCAACCCTGGCCATAAAACATAATTATTATAACAACCAAGATGATGTACAATAAGCATTATCTTTGTTTAGCTTGTTTATGTGCCCATCTATTCTCCATTACTTCAGCTGACACTTTCCATTTTTCATGATAAATTCGTTTATCACAGGAAGGACATTTTTTTATCTCCTGAAAAAAACAAAACAAAACAAACAAACATAAGCTACGTCTTTAAAAACACGTCCATGAAATTCCAGCTGTCTGTTACGGCTCTATTAAGTGCACGACAATGTGTACAATATGGAGCATTGCGTTTCTGACTCAGTCAAATAAGAGAATACACTTTTTATTTTCATTCAACTATGATCTAAAGTGAGATATGGTAAGCAGGATTATAACCATACCATTTAACCAGGATTATAGCCATACTATTTAACCAGGATTATAACCATACCATTTAACCAGGATTATAACTATATGGTATAAAATTGGGTTTGAAGTTTTAGTTTTCTTCACCAACTGAGGTAATAAAGACGGTCGCCAAAACTCCCAGCAGTATTATAAATATTTACCTATAAATGGAGGTGTTTTCATGTACGTATCTAAACAACCATTATGAAACAGATGACCACAATAAACTCTCTCTATTTGATTTTTACGACCTTTCAGTTGATTCTGAAATAAAATATTTTTCACACATTATCTAATTGTTCATAGCTTAATCCATGCTAAAATGTAACAGCACTCAAATTGATTATTTTACATTTAATTTAATTAAGAAAATAAAATTAGAATATTAACAGTGGTATAATTTCACGGATTTAATAGTTTTTGTGTTTCCATGGAAACAAATAGTACTTTTTGGTATACAGGGGTGCAGCATTATATCTATAACTATAAAGGGCTGCATCCTAGATTAAAGCATTATTAATATTATACAGTCTGTAAAGTTTGTTGTTAGAGAATTAATACTTTTTGGTTATTAGACAATAAAATATAAAAAACTCATTACCTTAGGACCTTCAGCTAAAAAATGTTTTTTTACACAGTGGACAGTTTTCTAGTGGAAATAATTACAAACAACTTTTAATGAGGGTTTATGTTCGAATGTAGCAGCTCTGAAAAATATAAACAAAATAGAGAGAATATAATTTACAAGACGCTAAAAACTCATCACGGTATTGTTTATACAATTTTTAACACGATTCCAATTTTCTAGATATCTTTTATACAATTTCTAATATTATTCTAATTTTAGAAATATTTTGTAGTGTTTTTACACATAACAACTATTAATTTATTGTATTTTAAGGTTCAATTCTTACAAAATATAATCCTATTTCTATATCATCCAGAAAGGATAACAACACACGTTTATTTTTTAAAATATTCCTATAATAAAATCGTAAATGATTCATCTCCCCTTAAACCAGAATTTAAAACATGTCTGCCTTATTCATCACTCAATAAAAACAATTGACAAATATTTCTAAATAATATAGTAAATCTCGCCTTAAACCAGAATTTAAAACTTATCGCATTAATTCGCATTACACAAAAAAATATTCTAAATAAAATTAACTTGTATGTGATTACTGGTAAACAACAACAAATATAAACAAAGAAATCTGGAGAGATATATTCTAGAAATCAAATAGGCTTTAATCATTTAACACGTTGTCTTGACATGATAAAAGTGGATCGATGTCAATTTATAAAATGAAAAATAAATCAGTTTTTCTTACCTTCTATTGTAAATATATTATTTCCTGAATTAAGTTGGGGTTAAAGTTGACTTTCATGACCACCAAAACATCACATGAGTTGATTTTCTATTCATGTTATTCAACCTGTGACGTAATAACCCGCTGTGACGTTGTAATCACCTGTTACTAGTTTTAATGGCTGGTAGGTAGCCAGTTTGTGTACAGAAAATGGTTTTTAACAAATCTTTAAATTTACATCAAAATAAAACAAAACATTTTAATTTAGTGGTAATATAATTATTAATTATTAAAATAAATATGTTGTATGATTATTTATATTCTATTTATCAAGGCCTAATTCATGTAAATATGTTTCACATTCTGTTCTTCTATACAAACGAGCCAAGACTAATAAACTACGACCATATATATCCTCTACATCTACCATGGCACCAGTAGAGACGAGGAGTTTCATCCTCTCTACTGGTTGATGGGGAGACTTGACACAATCAAATAAAGGTGTCTTATTATCATCAGCTCTACCATCTTTATCAAGGCCGAGTTCCAATAGGTATTTAATACACTCTATTGTTTTACTATACAGACAAGCATAGTGTAATAAACTACGACCATAATCATCCTTGACATCCAACCTGGCACCAGTAGAGACGAGGAGTTTCAATTTCTCTACTGGTTGATAGTCAGACATGACACAATGAAATAAAGGTGTTCGTCCCAACCCGTCACGAATATTGAAATCTATATTATGACGTATTAAATTCTTGACATCATCAAGTGTACCATCTAGACAAGTTCTACATATTGAATCAATGTCCATTGTACTGTTATAGGTTGTTTTATCATCTGAAATTATATAATGTTTATATTAGTTGATTACCTGTTCACCGTTCTGGTGGTGGTTAAAAACCCAGGCCATCTTTAAACTAGGTTATCTTTGTTGTCTGAACGAACAGGTGGGGTAAATAAACCAGTTTTAAAACAACTTAGTCTTTATCTAAGCTGGTTTATGGCGGCCATCAGACTTCAGTTAGCTTTGTGCCGGTATATTTCCGTATTATTTGTGGTAATTTGTGGTTTCAGGTAGGATATACACCTGAGTTATTTTAATTATAGTTTTAATCCTTGACCTTGTGGTTTCAGGTAGGATATACACCTGAGTTATTTTAATTATAGTTTTAATCCTTGACCTTGTGGTTTCAGGTAGGATATACGAAATGAAATTAAAATGAAATAAAATGGGGTCTAACGTCCTACTCTTCTGCACTTGACCTGGGCTAATGGAAGATATGCATACGCCATACAGTGTACTACGAGGGAAAATTTTGCCCGGGCAGCGGCACTACGGCCTACTCTTATCGAATTCCAACTGCCAAGGGATCTTTTACGTTCATGGCAATGTGTACACGGGACCTCGTTTTTTCGTCCCATCCGAACGACTAGACAACTGTCCTTGTCAGACCCTCCTGCATCACTGACAAGGGGGAAACCACGCCAGAAAATCGAGACAAACTTTCTCGGCCAATGCAGGGATCGAACACCCGACCTCCAGACTAGCGAGCCAGCGTCTTACCCACTTAGCCACCGTGATTTCCAGGTAGGATATACACCCGAGTTATTTTAATATGTCACAACATGTGAAGATATACAACCCGGGCTTAAAACACATTCACTAGAAAATTACTTGCCATTTATTCACTTATTAATTAAAATGGGTAAAACGTAATGACATACCTGGAATTGTCATCCCTTTGTTTTCTTCATCTATTACATCATATGTATCATCAGTACCTGTAATAGAAACATATATATTATATATTATTAACTGTACTACATAAACAAAGATAGGTTGCCTGACAACGATACGTGACAGCAGCTAAGTCATCGGTGCAGTCAAAAACGGTTCTCACATGTATTTGCACGCCAATGTGTACACGGGTCCTCGGTTTTACGTCCCCTCTGAACGACTAGACAGATGTCCTTGTCAGCCTCTCCGACCTGCATCACTGACAAGGGGGAATCACGCTGCAAAATCTGGCTGAACTTTTGCTTTCACGGCCAATGCAGGGATCGAACACCCGACCTTCAGGCTAGCGAGCCAGCGACAGTCAACAAGGGCCGTCGCATATTCATTCTTTTGTAGGTAGGCTAATGGGAGAATTTAAAATAGGCTTTTGTCGTTTAACAAAGTGAAACAAGGGCCAGAACTGTCTAAATTCAACAATAGGCTTCTTCGCTTTAGGCTACTAATTTAAATAATATTAATATAAATTTAGATCTAATACAGATCGGACCATAACTCTACTATTACTAATAGTAATATTACTATTTAAACTAATTATTATTAAATAATAGGCCTCTTTTTGTCCCACTAGCCTACACTAGGCCTAGATCTAATGTAGGCTAAATAATATTAGTATAAATTTCTAACTGATCAGCTGATGTAGTCAGTAGAATGGTCACAAGAAATTGTGAACGACGGACAGGCAATACATTACCATGTGGACGTATATAAAATTATGTACAAGAAGAAATGTAACTGAGGCGACCTGTCTTGACCACATGCTTCTGCTAAATGACAGCTATTGTTGGCTGTCGTCTGCTGAATGACGTCACTTGACAACGGTCGTTTGCCAAACGACGTCGTTAAATTAGAACGTTAAAAACATTGACGGCATGTGCTATTTTCTTGTTGCACGAAATGTCACCGCTAAACAGATCAGCTATTTCTAAAAAGTCCTTGCTTTCTTGATTTGTTATCATGCTGGAGTTACGCACTGAATTGTACTTAAATAAATTAGAGTCACGGTGTGCTGCACTGACGGGATTCCCCCGGAAATAAACTAAAATCTCTAACGCGCACATTTCGTTTCCCTAATACCAATCTTTACGGCTATGTTTAAATATAGACCAGTAACTCAATATACTGAAATAGTAATTATTTTATACGTATAGGCCTACACACCATAGGCCTAGGCCTCCATATAGCCTAGGATTGTTTAAGACTTTTTAAAGGCAAGGGACCGATTATTCAAAATGAGTCGTTTGTTAACACAGTCTGTTATAGCCTAATATCTGTTGTTGGAAAGTTAATTTCATTTTCTAACGGATTGATTAAAGTTATCCTAATTCGATTCCAAGAGAAGAAGGTTTGGTCACTGGCTGAATATTTATTTTCTAAATTGAATGTAGGCCTAGGCGGCCTAGGCCTAGCCGGCCTAGCATAGGCTTAATATCATTGCTCAACTTTCACCTAAAAATATACCCGGGTGATCTAAACGAAAATATAGGCCTACTATCACAAAATATAACAAATTACAAAACATGTTACCTTGAAGCAGGCAAATATCCTACCACAAAATATAACAAATTACATAGGCCTAACATGTTACCTTGAAGCAGGCAAATAGGCCTATAGGCCTACTAGGCCTACCACAAAATATCACAAATTACATAACATGTTTATGGAAGCCTATATCTACCATTCATAGTTTCTACTTTTCGTCCCTTCAAAACACGAAAGTCGGAAAGTAGAAAAGTAGAAGATACGACAAAATGTAAGGCGACAGTAGACTACGGTATAGTATAGGCCCTACAAGCCAAAATCAACTCGAAAATACGAAATTAAGAAATAATACACTGCGATAATAGCGCCCCTCGTTATTTCCAAATTTCTTATTTTCGACTTGCATTTTGGCTTATGAACCGTCTTGGCGACTTTCGACTTAGTCATATTTTTGTATTTATTGATGTCTGTAATTTAATTTATTAGGTAGGCCTATTATAAAACAACTATCACGTACCGGTATATATACAATATACAACTTATACCACGCGTTGGGTGATCTAGTAGTTTAACGCGTGCGCGTGATATCACAAGATCTTTCATTTATTCAAGTGGTTGCTATTCCTCGCATAAACAAGGGAGTAGAGTCGCCTGGCACCCCAGTTTCTTCCCACTGCTAAAGGCCCGTTCGTGCAAGACAGAGGGAGGGAGAAATGAAGTTTAACGTCCACTCGACACAAACTAGGTCATTTCGGTAATAACGTATGATTTAATTTTTTTTTTAATAATTTGCTTCTGTCTAGGGGTCTTTAGCAGTGGCAACCCCACTCCGTGTGACGTACAACCATTCGGCCATCCACCCCATCCCCACACTCATACAGAAACACAAGTGCAAGCGAATTATTGAAATAGTTATTGAATCACATGTTAGTCTCGAAATGATTTAGTTGGCGTCGAGTGAAACACACAGCCCTCCCTCTCTCTCTCTCGCCCTCACTCTTAAATTTACGTTTAAAGACTCCTAGGCAGAAGCGAATTATTAAAACAAAATTAAATCATACGTTATTCCCTTGTTTATGCGAGGAATAGAAACCACACCACTTGAATCAATGAAAGATCTTGTGATATCACGCGCACGCGTTAAACTACTAGATCACTCATGTATATGCGAGGAATAGAAACCATGCCACTTGAATCAATGAAGAGAGAGGTCATTTTGGGAATAACATATGGTTTAATTCAATAATTTGCTTGCGCGTAGGGGTCTTTAGCAGTGGGAGGAAACCGGAGTGCGCGGAGGAAACATAAAAGAGTGGAGAGGGGCATGTTCCCAATTCATTACACTAGAAATTAAATAAAATGGGCAATGACGTCCTACTGTCCTGCTCCGACTGTTCTAATGAAGAACGACGTACGTCATACAGTGTGCGAGCAGGAAGATATTGCCCGGACAGCGACGCTATTACCTCGTCTTACGAATTCCAACTGCCAAGGTATATTTTTCAGACACGCCAATGTTTACTTGGGACCTCGGTTGTTCGTCCCCTCAGGATGACTGTATGTTGTCCAGTGTAAGACGTTCTGTCCGATACCATTGAGAAGGGGAAACCCCGCCATCAGGATGACTATATGTTGTCCAGTGTAAGAAGTTCTGTCCGATAACATTGAGAAGGGGAAACCCCGCCAGAAAATCCTGATGTACTTTCTCTGCCAACACCAGGATAGAACACGGGACCTCCAGGTTAGCGAGTCAATGTCTTCCTCATTGAGCCACCGCGGCTCCTCACACTTGAAACCGCCCAAATTGGAAGCGAACTGTCTGTGTAAAGGAGTGGGTCCATTTAACAAGAAATGCAGTCCGATTTATCATACAACATCTACGATTGTTGTGTTATGAACATAATATTGAATGTTTATCAAAATCGAATAAATATTATGAACTCTTACGATTCTATAGACTATAATCACGGACAATAATCCGCGAACTTTCCAGCACGTGCCACAATGTGAGATAAAAATATATATTTCAAGTTTCCTAAAGATAGGATGCCAGGCAACGAAACATACGCCCACATGAGCTAAATCGTCCGGGCAGTCAACAAGAGTTGTCGCAAATTTACTTTTTTCGGTAATGAAAACTTTATCATAATACACTGATTCAGTAACAACTGATTCAGTAATTATCAGAATTTGTTTGATTTTTAGAAAGTTCTTCCCAATGCTAACGTTTAGTATACGAAACATTTAATATCAAAATTCATTGAAAATAAATATACTTCTTCGTCTCAATACCTTAAATTCTGTGTATGAATTTAAAGTCAATCGGATATTTACTTTGGTCTCTAGAGCGTTCACAAGATATTTTGGGGTGATCAAGGGCCATAACTGAAAATCAACAGGCCTCTTTGTCTTGTCTCATGGCTTTAAACAGAGTGTATAAATTTAAAGTCAATCGGATATTAACTTTAGACTGTGGACGTCGGACGGACGGACGGACGGACGGAGTCGACGACAATATACGACAACATTTCAATGTGGGCGTATAAAAAACAACAGAAAAGTACCACTGTCATACAATAATACCAATATTTATGTAAATGTGTAATATTTATACAATTTAATTGTTATCTGTTATCTATGTCGTGAACTCAGAAGACGATGTGGTTTTATTATATTGGTAGTTTAGAAGTTAGTGTTAAATCACCTCTGATGAACAGATACCTTTCACACTACTGTCTTCGAATTCCTAAACCAAGAAATCATTCATCTGCCCTCAACCTTTTGATGTTTTAAAACAATATTTTATTCAACATATCTAAATGGATTGGAGAATTGGTTGAGGTTTTATAACATCTGTCTCCATCATGCTTTTTAATCGTGTGTGTTAAACAGATGGTGATAGACAGTTTTTACTAGTTTTTATACTTTACATCATTTATAATATTTAATATGATGTGTTAATATAGTGGTATACCTTGTTGATAATCAGTGTAAATTATAGGCCTACCTTGTCTTATATTGGATGATAAAGTCGTTGTTTGTATTACCCCATAAGTCTCATCGATATCGACTGGTTCTTGTTTAATCGCTAGGCCTACTGGGTCACTCGTTCTAGCTGTCTGATCAACAGTCACGTCTACTGCTGCATCAGTTGTTTTAACACGATCTTCTAAAATATATAAACATTGTATAACAATATAAGGCTGAGAATCCAGTAGTATACGATGTAATATATAAACAGGGTGATATCGTTTCCCTACTACCAATCTTTACGGCTATGTTTAAATATAGACCAATAACTCAACATATATATTACCATAGGCCTACTGAAATAGTAATTATTGTATACGTATAGGACTAAACACCATAGGCCTAGACCCACACAGGATTGTTTAAGACTATTTAAAGGCAAGGGATTGGTTATTCAAAGCGTGTCGTTTGTTAATATCTGTTGTTGGAAAGTTAATTTCATTTTCTAACGGATTGATTAAAGTTAATTGGATCCCAAGAGAAGAAGGTTTGGTCACTGGCTGAATATTAATTTTCTAAATTCAATGTAGCATATTATTAATATCTTTGCTCAACTTTCACCTAAAAATATACTCAGGTTACCTTGAAGCAGGAAAATATACTACCACAAAATATCACAAATTACATAACATGCTAGGCTTCCTTGAAGCAGGATCATGATAGGCCTAATAGGCCTACATACAAGAGTGGGGAGGGGCATGTTCCCAATTCATTAGGCCTACACATAGAAATTAAATAAAATGGGCATTGACGTCCTACTGTCCTGCTGCGACTTGGCTGATGAAGACGGATATACACCACACAGTGTGCTAGTAGGGAGATATTGCCCGGACAGCGGCGCTATGCGGCCAACTCTTATCTCTAATTCAAACTGTCAAGGTATATTTTAAGTGCACCTCGGTTTTTCGTCCCATCAGGATGACTATAATATGTTGTTCCCTGTCAGCCCCGCTGTCCGACACCACTGAGAAGGAGAAACCATACCAGAAAATCCCGATGTACTTTCTTGGTCAACACGCGAATCGAACATGGAACCACCAAGCTAGCCTGCCAGCGTCTCACTCACTGAGCCACCACGGCTCCTCACACAAGAAACTAAAAAGCGCACTATTTGATTGGATGCGATATAACCCAAGGTAGAAGTGGACGTTAAGCCTCAAGGAACGAACGAACTACTGTTTGTGTAAAGTTTTTTTCTTTTTTTTTGGGGGGGGGGGGACGTTCATTTCTCTAGTGTGATGTGGATTTTAGCTCTGATAAGACTACTTATTATTTATTATTATTATCTGCATTCTGATTGGTTAATAGTATGCGCTTTAGTCAATGGTCATCGGTCTTAAATGCTAAATGTTGTAGGTCACATGTAAGTAACTTCTTCAGAGTGAGAATAATTTTCAATGTAATAATTAGAGAACATATAAAGTCTCTAGGTAACAAATAATGCAAGGGAATCAAGTGCAAAAATCCATTAGTAAATGCATAATTTACAGTAAATGAACTGCCTAAATAGGAATGTGTCATATTTTATATTTAGTTGAAAACCTTTTGTAATGGCGTCAACTGATTTATCATCTGTTGGTAGACTATGGTCGCTATCACCAGTATCATCTACATCTAGAGGTTCTTGTTCTATAACATCTAGAGGTTTCCCATCTGTTGCTTGAACATCAATTGATGAATCATCCGAATCAATTATCCCTACATCTGAAATATTTAGATAATAAATTTAAAGCAAGTGATTACCATGCAAGATACGCACACGTTTTGCAAGAGATGGACAGAGAACAAGATAATAAATTTTAAAAAGACAGATATAAACTAAACGGATATAAATAGGTAATATTACTTATTAATATAATGAATTCAGAATACGCCTTTTTACCACAATTCCGAAGAATATCTAGAAATTGACGTATCATTGTTTTTGTACTCCCTGATTCTGCTCTTCTAATTTTTCCCCAAGTCATCTTCATTTAGTATTTGTTTTTCATATAAACTGTCTAATAATGGTTCTCGGGGATTCAGATTCTCGGTGAGATACACATAGTTAGATATTATCCTAAAGTTGTCTTCTGGTAACATCATACCTTTCTCTATTCTAGGTATAACCTTCCTCCTCTTAGCATGGGATGGGCCCTCTTGGTATTCGACTGAGAAAATAAACAACACAATATTATACTTGTGTCTATAAAAAAAAAAAATATTATAACAACAATGTTTGTTTATCAGCCGTTAATGCCTTGTAACTGAATTTCTCTCTATCCTGGGGCTACGGTGACAATTTGAGTTTGCCACATGCTAATAAGCCAGTAGCATAGAAAATCACAAGTTCGTCGTTTGCGTAAAAAAGACTTGAAGCACAATTGCCGTCTAAATATGATCAGGGAGACAATTTGCCACAAGAAACAACAACTGTACGATTCTTTACGGCTAAATTCTTGATACAAGTATTTCTATATTTTCTGGTTTTCCAATTATTTTAATTTTTTCTACAATGTTGTCTCTGTCCACAAGATTTTTCAAAGTCATCAAGGGCCATAACTCTGGCAGTAATTATCGGAATATCCATAGGCGTCTTCATCTCATGACCTTTAACACTGTGTGTGAATTTAAAGTGAATCGGATATTAACTTTGGCCTCTAGAGCCTCCAAAAGATTTTTGAAGTGATCAAGGGCCATAACTCTGGCACTAATTATCGGAAATCGCTGAAAATCAATAGACTTTTTTGCCACATGACCATAAATTTAAAGTCAATCGGATATTAACTTTGGCCTCTAGAGCAACCACAAGATTTTTTTTGAAGAGGACAACGTTTTTTTAAATCAGGTAATAACTTTGACCTCCAGCGGGACCACAGGCTAATAAAGGCGATTTTTCGGATAATCAGGGACCATAATTCAGGAAGTTGCAATCCGATATGCGTAAAAGGAGCCAAGATCTGTGGGTTATAAACATGCATGTCAAGTTTCATCAAAATCGGTTCAAAATTGTGACCTTTATATGGTCCACAAGCAAAAAACATGCCAATATCGATCAGTAATAATTAGTACTTGATAATAAAGACTAGTAATATTCAATAGAAGCATGTCCTTTCTATGACTGTTCAATAACTAAATCCCATTGAAACACATATTTAACAGAACATACAAAAGTCCCCAAAAATATTTTATTCCTAATTTAAATCATTAGTGAGGAGATTGTTCAACTTAAATATAATTTTTGTCACTAATTTAAATAACTTGTAACATCCAGGCGCAGATCCAGAGGGGGGGTCCAGGGGGTCCGGATCCCCCCCCCCCTGCTCAGACTTGAAAATTTTTCATGCAATTTTATTGGCGATTTTTAGACCTGTAATTTTGGAATTTACCTTCCGGAAATACGTCAGAATGCACCAAATTGAATCTAATTTACCAAATCTTTCTGGGGGACGGCCCCCAAACCCCCCGTTAATTGGTTGAGCGCCTTAGTTAAGCAATTATCAAACCTAGACCCCCCTTGCAAAAATTCCTGGATCCGCGCCTGCTTGTATCAATTTCATACAGACTGGTTGATTGGTATTTAAAGTGAATCAAGAGCCATAACTATAGAAATAATTCATGGACATTGTTGAAATTCCAAGGGCTGCTTCGTTTCTAATTTGAATAATGCATACATATATATATATATGACATACCAATCGGACGTTAACTTTTTCTCGTTAGCATATAATAAATTAATGAATCAGTTGTCTTTTTAACTGTGTTTGTGGATTTCAGAAATAAATGCACATCCTGCTTTATGTATGACATCTATTACATGATATCTTCCTAGATACCTGGGGCCTATTTCACGAAATTTTAACTAAGATAAGATCCCAATTTTAGTAATTTGATTGGATAATATTAGATTGATTTTAGTGCTTAGCCAATCAAAATTGAAGTATCTACTAAAATTGGATTTTATCTTAAGTTAAAATTTCGTGAAACAGGGCCCTGATATTATAATACATATGTAAGTGGTGATGATTTTAAACTTACTTTGTGTTGAGCTAGTGGTTTCCATGCTAGTTCCACTCTTTAAATGGTTGATGACAATTTTGTAGGCTTTGCTGTTGTTTGTTTTCGTTAACATATCCATCAGTGTATCCATTGTATTGATTGGGGATTCTGATGAAACTATTGCCTCTTTATCTTTTTCATTCAAATAGCCATCTTGTAAAAGAAGATTACACAGCTTTACGAAATCTACGTTTTGAATATTTACTGTATGTCTTAATTTTTCCACTTCAGCGATTTGTGGTTGTGAAACTGTCGCAGTCTTCAAATCTATCTCTTGTCCAGATGGATTAGATAGAGTTTCAAAATCTTCACTTCGAATATCTACCGTCTGTTTTGAATTTTCCACTTCGGCGATTTGTGGTTGTGGATTTGTCACAGAGTTGACATCTGTCTCTTGATCCGATGGGTTCTTCTTGATATGTTCTTCCAATAGTGTTTGGTTTTCGTCTTTTTCCAGCAGAAACGTCTGTGATGAATCTAAAATGATAAAGATGTGGAACCCCATTTAAATCGTCTACATTTGCCAAAAAATGATGTATCATGAAGATGTACTCTTTATCAATATAAGGTTGTTATTTGATGATCGTGGGTAGTATGTGATAAGTAATTGATAGTATTGGGTCAGTTTTTGCTTGTTTTATGTGATATAGGGAGGCAAATGGAACAGCCAAGCATCGGTAATCGCATTTGATGTACATTTCCCACGGTATAACTAATTATTTTTGAAAAAATTCAATTGATATACACATTTTGCAGTATTATGTTGTAGTATTGGGTAGTATGTGGTGATATTGAGGTGTTACTGGGGTGGTATTGGGTAGTATAGGGTAGAATTGGGTAGAATTGGGTAGTATTGTGTAAATCGTCCCGCCGGGTAAACCAGAACACAATCTCGTGACCTCGTTAAAATCCAGCTTTACCGTCATTTTATTGAACCCAGTCAATTTTTGTCCCCGCGGCCATTTACGGGTTAATGATCGAACAAAGACGGCACACTGCGAATTTTATAAATCCCTATTGGACAAAAACTAACTAAAACAACTGATCTGTTGGACAGTGGTGGTTTATTTTAGGTACATTTCAGCTAATTTAGTTAAGTACTGAAATTGGTGGTAAAAACAAGTGGAAATATAGATTTTTTGCTATTTTCAAGACAGGAAAACTCATCTCGCCATTTCTATGACTCTGGGTGGAGCAATCACTTCCTGCATGATTTTATCGCAGACACATTCTTAATTATAACTTTTTCTGATTTGAAATCACCAACATGTCACTTTCTGCACTTACCAGTTATATTAGGTTCAGCCACTACTTCAATATCGGTATTCTCTTTATTTTCATTGTCTGTTTTTATTCCGTCACTTTGATCTGCCTGTACCATTGTTTCATGTGTAGGGTCATCTTCAATAAAAAAAATGATTCAATTACAAAGTGAACTGTGGTAACTGACAACAAAAGTGTTTCATTAATATCAAAGCGGAATTAGATTACATACCAACGTTATCTAACAATTTCGGGATCTCATGGTATGCAGAGGAGGCCTGGGGTAATTGTGATATCAGTTGAAATGAAAAGTAATTATTGCACTGTTTGAAGTATTGGACATCTAATGGATGGATTACATTTCAAATATCACATCATAGTCAACTACATTTCAATCATTTTATTGCAAATTTGAATATTGTATATCTAATAAAGAATCCAGTAGATTAACAAAAATAACAAAATTTAAATAAGTTTCAAAAAATTATAACAATTACAAACACAAACAAGGTTTGAAAATGTTTTTTCATAAAACTCCATCCAAGACGTGTAAGTTTAAACAGGGTGGGTATCTGAACTGATATATAGATTTCAATCAAAGATCTGTAATAATTAGCTCTTAATAATTAAGACTAATTGTATTCCATATTCCATAATAAAGACTAATTGTATTCAGTAGAAGTGTTTCGCTACTATTTCCTGTTCAATTACTAAATCCCATTGAAACAATTTATTTCTAGTTCACATATTTAAAAAAAAACATACCATTAGAGATAAAAGTTCAAAAATTCATTTTTTCAGAATTAAAATCATTAGTGAGGAGGTTTTCCAAATTCACTCTAATTGTTCTCACTAATTCAAATAATTCGAATTAATTTCATACAGATTGCTGGATGAGTAGGCCTATTTTGTTACCAGAGTGTTCATGAGGTTTCACAAAGTGATTCACGAGCCATAACTCGAGAAATAATTCATGCTGAAATTCCAAGGGCTTCTTCGTCTCACCAATTTGAATAATGCATATATATATGGCCTTCTTATTTTTGGCAGATTGGACAATAACTTTTATAGTTAGCACCTAATCAATTAAGCAGTCAGTTATTTCGACACTGCTTTTGCAAGTGCTCCATTGTAAACGAATGTGTGGTTGTCTTTTTAAATGATTTTGTGGGTTTCAGAAAAATGAATGCACATCCTGCTTTGTGTATGACATCTATCACGTGATATCTTGCTAGATACCTGATATTATAATACATATGTAAGTGATGATGATTTTAAACTTACCTTGTGTTGTGTTGTGGGTTTCCTTGATAGTTCCGCTCTTTAAATGGTTAATAACAATAATGTAGGCCTTCTTGTTGTTATTTTTATTTAATATATCCATAAGTGTATCTATTGTATTAATTGAGGATTCTGATGAAACTATATTCTCTTTATCTTTTTCATTCAAATAGCCATCTTGTAAAAGAAGATTGCATAGCTTTACGAAATCTACGTTTCGAATATCTACCGTCTGTTTTAATTGTTCCACTTCGGCGATTTGTGGTTGTGGATTTGTCACAGAGTTGACATCTGTCTCTTCCAACAATTTGGGGCTTTTGTCTTGTAGTTTATGGACTTGTTCTTTAAGTTGTTTGTTTTCCCACTCTGTCTGCTGAAACTTGTAATTCATTTCATCAAATCTCTTCTCTTGCTCTTTAAATTTCTTTTCTTTTTCGTCAAATTCCATCTCTCGTTCCATAAACCTCTTCTCATTTTCTTCTTTCTGCTTGAGTTGTTGTTTTAATTTCTTCTCATTTTCGTCAAATTCCTTCTCTCGCTCCAGAAATTTCTTCTCATTTTCTTCTTTCAGTTCGAGTTGTTGTTTAAGTTCCCGTTCCACTTTAGTTTTCTCATCTTCCATCTTCTTGAGCTTTTCAGCGTATAGTTTCTTAGCTTCCTCGAACATTGCATTTCTGTAGTGTTCGCCGTTATTGTTTCTTTTTGTTTTAAGCATGAGACTTAAAATACCCTGAACATCTGGCTGGGGATTTTTGTTGTTGATAAGAGAATATCGATTATCACAGTAATCTTCCAAAAATTCTTTAAATTCTGGTTTAACATCCTCCAAATATTTAGTAAATGTCGTTTCTTCAAGTGAATCTTTTTTTGTGAAAATAATAACTCCATATGTTTTTAGACATTCCCCAAATAAGTCCTTATATTGTTGAATGATGTTCATTATATGTTCATCAATTCTATCAACAGACAAAACAAAGCAAAATATATGGGGTCCTGGTGCCAGATCATTGATGGATTTGGCAAGTTCCATTGAAACCTCTTGGTGGGAAACTTGGGTGTCTGATAAACCAGGTGTGTCAAGTATCTTGAAAAGATACTTGACATCGTCTACATCTATGACACCATGTTTGCACAAGTTATGGCGTGTAACCGAGGCAGCACTTGCTTTAGATATAAATCTAGCATCTGGTGGTAAATTCAGTATACTGTTTCCTACTCCACTCTTACCAACACCAGTTTTTCCAATCAATATTGCCCGGAGTTCCCATTCTGAAATTGAGAGCATAAAATCACACGTGTGCTGGGGCTTCCGAAGGACCAAGGCAGACCAAACTCACGTTGCTTTGGACATGCGTGGGGATGCGGGGAAGCATATAAGGGCTGAATATAGGTCATGCTATAGTTGATAGCTGAGCCATGGCATACCGTAAGGTTTAAGTCCTGAAGATCTGAACATGGATATAGTAGCAAGAGAAGGGCAAGGAAAAAAGGGCACACTATTATCATTGGTGTCATGGGAATATTGGTTCGGACATTCCATTGAATATTTGAGATGACGCATTCAAAATTGGAGGTCACGTTTTACAGAAGCGAGTGCATTTAGAAACACAACACAAAACCCTGATAGGAACCCTTTCCGACTTTATTTGGTTTTGTATCTATCATACGCAGAAATACTATGTATAAATAGTACATGTATATTATTTATTTAAAGCAATACATCAGTTCTTAGTAGGCAATTCAAATATTTTAATAAAATGTCCAATAAATAAGATCTAACGTCCTACGTTTCTGCTAAATAACAGGAATCTGGAGGTGACTGTTATTCATTAGTATTAAAGACGGGTTAGTTTGGAAATAGAAAACAAAGTTTGTAAACAAATGCTTTCTTATAACAAAATAATATTGAACTTACCAATAATTTCTAGGTTAGCTGGAAGTGATTCACTTATTCCGTCATTAACTTTAACTGTTAGAGTTACAGAATTACACGTAAAGACAGGATCTGACTCAACATGTACATGTAATTCATCATCTACAATGTAACACATTTCAGTCGGTCACTCTAGTAACAATTGATTGTAAGACATAAACAGCTAATTTGTACCAAATAAGCTGACGAAAATCAATCCAATATACACCATTTGAACATAAATCAAGAAATGTATATCAACAGTTGACACATAGCATCTAAAGACAAATAATTAGTTATTTTAGCCTTGATTTATTCGAACAACCATTAAGAGTTCAGCAACAAACTAGTGACACTTGTTTTACATTTCCATAGAAATAATAAACTAAACACATATTACGAGCCCCTCATTTGGAGAATCTTTTCAAATATATAAATCGTATACATACGTTCAGGATGGAGAGTGAAATATTGTTCAGCTTCTTTAGGATCCCAGCTAGATTTAAACACGAGTGGTTGATTACCGGATGTTTCACCAGATATAGTAAATATAAGTCCTTTACGTCCTTCTATTGCTACAGCATCCGGTAAATTGGTGATTTTACATGTTGTATTTACTGTAAAATATAAATGTTTCAATAGCCCATAAAACTGGTACATATTTTTTTTAGTAAATAATATGTACTGTCTTGTGTGGTGATCTGAAACGCATGTTCATTGCCCAATAATTGTCCTCAGTTTAAACATAGATAATACCGTATGATTGGCGACCATAGACATACCATCCATGCTAATGATATAGACTGATAACATCATCAAATCAGTGACGCCATATTGGACTACCCCTCAATGATGTTTGCGTCATTGATTTCATTGTTTCTTAAAGTGCACATAAAATGAACCGGAAAATTTTTCGATTTGTGTAGTCCATGGTAACTTTATCCACTTTACCGCACGTTCACACCAATCTGACTGAAATTAATTAAGCTATCTTCGATGACTTGTGTAAGCAGAAGTACAGGAATTATAAAAAAGCCATGCATGATTTTAACCAAAATAAATCTGATGAAAACCATACTAAGTTAGCGATATTAAAAGCCCAATATAAACAATATGAGAGAAAACTAAAAAAAGAATATAAAACACAACAGTTCGATATGTTAGCTTACTTGCAAAATCATAATCCTAAAAATTTTTACAAAATTTTTAAAAAACGGAAGACAAGTGTAAGTAACTCGGTTAACATTGCTACATTCTATAATCATTTTAGGAGTTTATCATCAGAGATCTCGCATCACAATAATAACACAATTATAGAGCGTTTAAACAAGCACGATTTAAATAAATATAACAATAAATTAGACCAAAGGATAACGGAATTAGAAATTAAAATAGCAATCAAAAAACTGAAACGTAATAAAGCTTGTGGTAATGATGAAATTATTAATGAATTATTCATTGAATGTGCAGATCAGTGTTTACCTTGTCTTTTAATTTTATTTAATAATATATTAGATAGTGGTGTGTGGTTAATATCGTACCCGTCCATAAGAAGGGCAATCCGACCAATCCGGAAAACCATAGAGGTATTACTATTTTGAGTTGTATGGGTAAACTATTTACATCAGTACTAAATAATCGATTTGTTAAATATACTGAAGCACATAGCACTATCTCAAATGTCCAGTTTGGTTTTAGAAAAATCCTTATCCACAGTTGATGCAGTATTTGTCTTACAAACGCTAATAAATCGTTCACTTAAGTCTAAGAAACGATTATATGTTTGTTTTGTGGATTATAAACGCGCCTATGATTTAATTGCAAGGTCAAACCTTTGGTATAAATTAATTAAAGAGGGTATTGATGGAAGAATATTAAAACTTATTCGCTCACTTAATGACAAAGTTAAATGTTGTGTCAAGCTAAATGGCGAGGTTTCGACAGCCTTCAATCTTGATTATGGTCTCTTTCAAGGTGAAATTTTATCACCATTATTATTTTCGATATTTATTAATGATGTTGAATCTCATTTACAATTAGATAACTGTTTTCCCCTTGATTTACAAGATTTTAGTTTATTTTTGCTCTTATATGCAGATGATAAAGCTGTATTTTCAGAAACACCCGACGGCCTACAAACTATTTTAGACTCTCTATATACATATACTGATAAGTGGAATTTGACAGTAAACATTAATAAAACAAAAATTGTTGTATTTAGAAATGGGGGTAAAATATCTGGAAATGAAGCATGGAAATTTGGCAATAACAAAATCGAAATAGTAGACGAATTTAAATATCTTGGAATCTTACTAAACTTTAACGGGAAGTTTCTTAAGCCACAGAAGCATATATCAGAGCAGGAGAGAAAAGCTTTATTCAGTATTATTAAAGTCTGTAATGAAAATTATTTTAATGTTGAAACGAAATTAAAGATTTTTGATATTTATGTAAACAGTATTTTGAATTATGGATCTGAGATTTGGGATTTTCATAAAGCGTATGACATAGAAAAAGTACATTTAAACTTTTGTAAACGGTTATTGGGCGTACAACAGTCCACTAATAATAGCATGGTCTATTATGAACTGGGTCGATATCCATTGTATATCCACAGAAAAATACACATTTTTAAATATTTTTTAAAATTATTATGTACAAAAAATAAATTGTTAAAGTCGTGTTTAAATGAAATGGTAATGAAGAATTATGTATGGTTGACCAATGTAAAAAGTGAATTGTACTCGATTGGATTGGGGTATATTTGGGAGCGTTTTGATTATAATAAATCCTATCTTCCTATTATTAGAAATATAATTTTAGACATTTTTAAACAAAAGTGTACAGAAGATATTTGTCAGCCAGCTAAAGGTATTTTTTATCAACATATTATTTCTCATTTTTATCTTCAATATTATTTGAGAAAACCAGTACACTATAAGTATCAAAGATTAATATGTAGAATACGTTTATCTTCCCACAATTTGTGTATAGAAACTGGTCGTTTTGAGAAAATAGAGCGCGAACAGAGAATTTGTAGATTATGTAATTTGAATGAAATAGAAGATGAATACCACCATATTATTATATGTCCATATTTAAATGATTATAGAAAAAATATATATATAAAATCATACTATTTTGTTAACCCAAATCTCTTTAATTTTTTAAGTTATTATCGGTACAAAATATCAAAGAACTGAATAAGTTTGGTGTATATCTTTCTCTTACCCGTAAAAAACGTAATGAATATATCTGTTCGCTTCCAAAATAGAATTATATCATATATATGATTTGTTTAGGTTTATAAGCGACTACAAACTAAATGTATATTTTAGGTCTTTCTCAATAACAAAACTAAACAATAATTGTATATATTTGTATATTATATTATATTTATTTATTGTATGTTTTGATTATTACATTGTGTCTGATAAGTCGTATGATTTAAAGAACTAAATAAAGTAAACGTAAAAAAGACATCACTGGCGTCTGAGGGGATTAAGAATGTTTTCGTTAATTGGGTGAAGATAATTGAGTGAAAATAGCTTAATTAATTTCAGTCAGATTGGTGTGAACGTGCGGTAAAGTGGATTAAGTTACCATGGACTACACAAATCGAAAAATTTTCCGGTCCATTTTATGTGCACTTTAAGAAACAATGAAATCAATGACGCAAACATCATTGAGGCGAAACATTTAATATCATGGATTTAGCTGTTCAAGTAATCAAAATTCATTGAAAATCAATATACTTCTTCGTCTCAAGACCTTAAACTCTGTGTAGAAATTTAAAGTCAATCGGATATTAACTGTAGCCTCTAGCTGACAGATGGCCGGACGGACCGACGGACGCACCGGGGCGACGACAATATACGACCACAATTCAATTTTTCGAACAATCAGGGGCCATAAACTAGAATGTTACGTTCGGATTTGCGAGATTATCAAAAGGAACCAAGATCTTTGTGATATAAACATAAATTTAAAGTTTAATCAAAATTGGATAAAAACTGTGGCCTTCACAACCTTGATAAACGTGTACTAGATTTTTTCACTTTTTTGCGTACGAAGGGTGGACATTTTGTCCGGGAGTGTTGGTCCGATCGTCACGAAATTGGAACTCAACCATCATTAGGGCGTAACGGATAACAAATTCGGCCGCTAGAGGGACCACAACTTAAAAACCCAATTTTTTGCACAATCAAAGACCATAATTCAGGAAGTTACGATCCGACATGCTCGTCGACAGGAACCAAGATCCGTGGGTTATAAAGATATATTTCAAGTTTCATCAATATCAGCAGAAAATTGTGACATCCAGAGGGTCCACAACCTTAATATACCAGATGTTTACACTATTTGGGTATAAGGGGTGGCCGTTTTGTCTGGCAGTGTAGGTCCGATTTCCACGAATTCGAACTCGGCCATCATAAATGTGTAACGGTGATATATTTTTTAAAATCGGTTAATAATTGTGACTCTAGAGGGACCACAAGCAAAAAACGCGATTTTTCGTACAATCAGGGGCCATAACTCAGGAAGTTCAGATCCGGTCCACAACCTTGATAAATCATATTTTTACACTATAAGCGTACAAGTGGCGGCCATTCCGATTTTCACGACATTCGAACTCAACCTTCATTACGATGTAACGGTGATATATTCAGACGTTCTTTTTTAAATCGGATAATAATTGTGACCTCCAGAGGGACCATAATGTTGAATCGATTTTGATGAAACTTGAAATGCATGTTTATAACCCAACGATCTGAATTATGGCAATTTTTAGATTGTGACCTCCAGAGGGTCCTCAAGCTAAGAACGTGATTTTTCGTACAATCAGGGGCCATAATCCATCGGATACACGCCAATATCGAAATCGGCCGAGATCTTTTGGAGCTAAACCTATATTTCATGTTTCGTCTAAATCGGATAAGAATTCTAGAGTCAACAAACAATTGTCCGGACGGACAGTTGCGACGACAGTATATGTCCACATGAAAACGTGGGCGTATAAAAATGTTGCATATACACATGTCTATCAATGTCTTTCATATTTTACTCTTTCATTTTGTTTTTTTTAAATTTAATTTGAACATTAAATATGATTGTGTTCAGTTTTTGTCAATTGGAATTCATTGATTATAATACTTCTAATTGCCTAATCATCATGACACAAAACTGTCTAAGAACAAGTTCAAACCTACCTTTTTCAGTGGTTTCTTCAGCAGCAATCACGGTACCTGAAACAATGCTGGTCAGTTTTAATTTGGTAGAAATAATTAATAATGTAAACAATTTTAGTCTTTAGCATTGGCAGGAAACCTGATGACCCCGAGACGAAACCTAGTCAGGTACTTCGAAAAAAATACCGGTCTATCTTTACATATAGAATATTGAAAAATTGGCTATGTTCAGGTTGAGGGCGCGCCTCTTTAATATGATTGTGCCAACTTTTACTAATAATATGTGGAAAGCTTATTCAAATACCTTTCCGAATTTATATAGCTGGATGCTCAGAATTTTGTACGATGGCCCGAATTTTGACTCGGAATATCACCGTTCTTTCACTTTAAAATATTTAAAAAATGGCCACGTTTATAGGCTGAGAGCGCGCCCCTTTAATATGATTGTGACAACTTTTACTAATAATATTTGGAAAGCTTATGCAATTAGCTTTCTGAATATATATAGCTGGATGCTCAGAATTTTGCGCGATGGTCCGAATTTCGACTCGACTTATTCAAAATACCTTTCCGAATTTATATAGCTGGATGCTCAGAATTTTGTACGATGGCCCGAATTTTGACTCGGAATATTACCGTTCTTTCACTTTAAAATATTGAAAAATTGTCTTTGTTCAGGTTGCGAGCGCGCCCCTTTAACATGATTATGCCAACTTTTACTAATAATATTTGGAACGCTTCTTCAATTACCTTTTAGAATATTTTTAGTTGGATCATCAGAATTTTGTTCGATTGTTCGAATTTTGACACGGGATATTAACAGTTTTTCCCTTTAAAATTTTTAAAAAATTGATCATGTGTAGGAAGAGAGTGCAACCCTTTAATATGACTGTGCCAACTTTTCCTGATAATATTTGGAAAGCCTATTTAATTACCTTTCGGAATATATTTAGTTGGGTGTCTAGAATTTTGTAAGATAATGCGAAATTACACCTCTATTCTGAGCTAAAGGAATTGATAAAAATAATGTATTATTCGTTGGATTTTATTAGTTGGTAAAAATAGATGAGTTTGGGCGACTGTTGTCTTAATTCTGAATAAGTTGCAAACGAACAGGTTGCCAGCTGGATCGGTCGAATATCTCGCTAGCCGAATAGGTCGCCAATTTGTGTTCGGTGACTTTAATACATGTACATACCTGTGAGCTTCTCAACCAATCCTGTATATCCCATGTCATTCAAACATTGGATAAATTCATCAAAATGTTCCTGGCTGCGTTTTATTATGTCTATTAAATGAGATACACCATCCTCTGGCTTTGACTTGGCCTTTTCTAATATGTCCTCCAATTGATAATCCTTAACAACAAAACGTTCATGTAGATTGCGTGCCACACTTTCAATTTGGTCCGCAAGTGTAGTTCTTAGACATCCGCTGTGTTTCGTTAAAATGACCACGTGCTTTGGAAGATTACCTGAATCGAAAGACAAATTGGGACTAACATTTGGTTAATTTTTATTTCATAAATATACTTATATAACTTTAGTATAAAATTAAAACGTTAAAATTCCGGTGATATTTGCGCTGTTTCATAATGAGGCCAAAGAAAGGTTTAAATATATCTGTTGCACATACTCGAAAAGGCAACCCAGTATTTACTTCATTATGTACGGAATATCAATAAAATCAATCAAATGAAAACAACTTATTCTGATTATCGTGTGATTACGAGTTAACTATGCCAGAGATCCGAATTAACTATCCCGGAGTTACGAGTTATCTACCTCTAAATTAAATACAAATATATATTTTTATACTATTTTAAAATCCTCTATTGTTTTACCAAATCGGCCCAACTTTTCTGGTAAATAATGACGTCACAATTCGTGTGATGTCATATATATGTATATATATATATATATAAACTCATTTATTGCCTATTTACCTGGATTCAGTGGTTCTCCCATTTTTCGTCTATATCTGTGTATGAAAAATAACGTAAAACATTATTTAACTTAAGTAAAAAAAAATGGGGTTTAACGTCCTAATGAAGACTGGCATACGCCATGAAATGTGTGGTGTTCGCAGTTGTGCCATGACAGCGGTGCTACGACTTACTCTTATTTCGAATTTCAACTGTCATAGGTTCTTTTACATGCACGCCGATTTGAATGAGACCCCTTGTTTTCTTCCCTCCAAAGGATTAGACACTATTCCTGACCCGACTTTGTCTCCAAGGAAACAACGCCACGCCTTTCTCTCTCCTGCATCACTGACAAGAGGAAAACCCACCACACAGTTTACCGAGGTGGCGACTAGAAATAAACAAGAATTCTCCTGGCTTTGTCAAGGACAACGACTCTGCAAGTAATTGATTAATCTTGTTCAAATTCGAATCAAGCAGGTTTAAAAGAGACTATAACGGCACGCTTATCGTGGCCGAGTGTAAACAGGGCTAATTTCATGAGGTAGATTTATTTTCAAACCAACAAAAAACAACAAAAAACAATCAAATTAAAAGTAACAGATCCCCTTCCCTTCCTCCAATCCCCCTTTTCCTGCCCCCAAAATACCCCAAATCAACGTATTTTGAGCGGATTCAATGTGATTCTCTGACCTAAACTAGTTACTCCATGATGGAGACATTTTATTCACATGACAAGCCTTTAATCAATTCACTCTCTAGATCATCGGATGGTGGAGATTTAAACGGATTGAAACTCGATCTCCATATTATTCTGTCTTTTGTATCTTTACATAATAAATACTAATGGAAGTTCTTTGTCAGGAAAACAAAATTTCTTTGAATTTCAAGTGCTTAGGAATCTTCAGAAATTTATATTTGATCTCCAATATTCAACAAGAATGTATCAATATTTAGTTCGTCGAGTTTAAATGTTCCACACATGAATCGAATGGCAACAATTGGTGCCAACCCCATAATCACCCATAAATAACGTCCTTTACTCCCTCATCCCCTCCCCTATTACAAAAACACCGAAGATGAAAAGAAAAATAAATCTAACAAAACAAATGTACTCTGATAATTCGCCCCACACAGTTTTACAAAAGTTTATAACAATAAAAGTGCTTATTAATCGCTTCGCAATATCAACATAAAATATATATTTATTTCATGAATTGAATTCAAAGAAGATACCGTATATGTTACTGTATGAGTATGACAATAAAAGCTCTAGTGGTACAACCATATTATTACAATAATATAACGCATGCTTATTGGAAAACAGCTACTGATTTATTTGTTTGAAGAGGATACTACCACATCTTCATATTGATAATGATAATAATCTTGAATGTCTCTTACATTTAGTAGGTGTTTTACCATACAGTGTGTATGTTAGGCGCAATCTTCACCCCTCGCGCAGATTGCAATCTGCGCTGTCGTGTTGCGCAGATTGCACTCCGCGCGCGCGGATTGCATCTCGCGTGCGCAGATTACAATCTGCGCTGATGAAGCTGGTGCGCAGATTGCCCACGTTGCGCTGATTACCCCTCGATGTTTTTCGAGATGTTAGTTGTCTGTCAGACGTAAATATATATATGACCTGCCCCCTATCGTGGTAGATAGACACCTTCATCTCTATTTTGGAAGCCATCAACATAAAACGCTACAAACCAGCATTAAATAGAGATGAAGGTGTCTATCTACCACGGGCTTATGATACAATAATCGCTAATACAACTTAACTGCAGTGATCCCTAATTAAATAAACTGAACATTAGACAATACGATAAAATTATAGTCATAAACTCTAAGTAGACATTATTAAGTAGTATGCAGTCTGTGTTTGTGTGGCGTGTGGCTGTAAATTTATTTATCTAAACTGAAATATCACCGATTATCCTATTTTATATATTTATTTAATTCTCCTCTTACTCCCCCCTCCCTCTCTCTCATCTACGGAGCAATAATAACCTTTTACCCTGATATTGTTGTGCTAATTAATCCGATACTTTTTGCCAAGTGTTCTTTTGATCTGTTATTTTTATGGTTATGATTTCGTGGTTTCCCCTTATCTATTATTATTATTGTTTTATCAATGTAATTCAATGTATATGTTGTTACAATTTTTCCTTTGAACAGTAACTTTACTATAATCAGTGGCTTCCTTAATTGTTAATTAGCTATTATTAGTTATTATAGAATTGATGTATTTATGGTTTAACTATTCCCTATGATTACTAGCTGTTACTTGTTTTTGTATATAAACCCTCTGTAATTATTTTCATTATCATTCGCTTGAAAACGTTGAGAGAATCCTCAACGAAACGTCGCTTTAATTAAAATAGTAATTGTGTTCCATAATATGTTTTTGTGTTTATTACGTATGTCAATTGCTAAATGCCACTCAAAGAAGATGTATAATATAGTATAATACAATAAATTAAACTAGATTTAAACAAGAATTATTTAATGTTATCCTATTAGAATAATAATGATAACGTTACCTTGAATAACTGAACTTTAAATTACTTGTATCGACTTCTACAGATGATATTTTACATCAGAAGATGAACAAATTAATATTTATACTGACAGGTTGTACAATGGCGTAGGTATCCTGCCTTCTACAAGACTCGATTACACAGTCTCTGGACGTGCAATGATTAAATTCGTGTATGAATATGGAAATAAATGACTTGATAATAAGAACTATTAAATTGGTTTTCCCCTTACTATAAATAGATATTGAGTCATTTGTCACATGTTACAAGCGGTGTAAAGTGAGTTTGATGGTTTATCTAAATGGTACCTGGTGTGAAATTCACCTATATTTATATTATAATATAATATATATTTAATTAACTACTTTAAGTCTGACTCTGTTAGTTGTAGTTACTTTGCAACTGTCCTTTAGCGAACGATAGCCTCTTCGATTCGCGAATCGAAGAGGCTATCGTTCGCTAAAGGACAGTTGCAAAGTAACTATGTTAGTTGTATACTATTACAGATCTATATTTATATTACAATATATTCAATTAACTTGTATAATACTGACTCTGTTAGTTAAAATATATGACAGTATACGCATATCGGCAGGGGCGTAGCCGTGAAATATATATTGGGGGGGGGGGGGGGTCCGCAACTTCTGAGGGGGTGGGGAACCCCTATAAATATTTTGTTTAAAGTCTCAGTCTTCTGTAAACATTGTTTGGCATAATTTACGGGGTTAAACTAAAATATCACACGTTTATCATGTTTACAGACAGCGGCACCGGTCTTCCCCGAGAGGCGAAGAAGCGTGGCTCACCCCCACCTAAGAAAATTTTGGAATATTGAACGGCTGCAAACACTTTTTCCTGCTATTTCAGCCCATGAACAAAGCAATTTCAAAGTGGTCTAATATAGCCTTATTAAGGGGACTTGCTGACTCGAATTCCAATCAATCGTTTGCACCCACAGCAATTTCAATTTGGTCCAATATAGCCTACCTGGCTGCCTAGAATTCCAAACAACCAATCAATCGTCGCGGGCTATGGGAGCCTCACCCTCCCGTAGAAAATTTTGAAAATTTAACCACCGTAAATGCGTTTTCTGCTATTCTAGCCTGTATGAGCAAGTCCAATAGTATCCAATGGTTCTGTAACCGAAATCCCACTCTGAATTCCATCCAATCACACTGTTGCAGTTACATTCACAAAGTAGAGTGGCGCCAGACAAAATGTTTTAATCAATAGTCAACTCAGTACAAATTCGTGGTATTCAATTAAAAGAAAAGTGAAATTAGTGTTTTATTAGGACTCGAAATGCCCGAAGAAGGTTTACGGGCTGCGGCCAGTTTTCTTCGCGGGGCGAAGAAGCGGAGCTGACCTTGTATGGACCCCCAAGAAAATTTTGGAATATTTGATGGTCGCAAACGCGTTTTACTGCTATTCCAGTCCTAAAATTAGTGTTTTATGAGATTTCGGGCACTTTACTTTGGGGTCATTCCATGTCAAGTGGGCCAGTGGTTGGAAATTGACCCCCTCGAAAAAATCTGGAAAAAATATATGTTATTGTACATCTAAACTCTAGAAACTGTGTAAAATATGTGGTGTGTAGCATGAAAATTGACTGAGATACAGGCATTTAAGTTTCATGAGTGACGAATAAGTTTTTGAAACAAAATATGTATCACTAATTTACTCGAGTTTCAGATATCTTGATTTTTCCTTTACAGTGAAGATATACCGCTCAAATTTGGTAGTCTTGGAGAACTTTGTGTGTAGATTATGAATCTGCAATCAGATTACCGGTGAGTTGTAGGGTTCGCATGCTACTTAGCCATGAAAACTGACAAAAATTTGGTGCAATTGTATATTGTCTGGATTTTGTAGAGCTCCAAGTGCTACAAAGTAATAGATATAGACCCAAATATTGGTATATCCAGAGATTGCCAGTAGTACTACATAAGAAACGCATTGAAACGCATCAGTCTTGAATTGATTCCCCAAAAATTGATAGCGAATATGGTTTCAGACACAAATTTTCGAAAATTGTCTCATATTTTCGAGCCGATATAACCCGGTAGATGAGCACCTAAAAATCTGAATATAGTTTGTAAATATAGTTTGTGGTTATGTTTTCAACATATGTAAAAGCCATTCTTGTCCCGGGCCATTTTGATATTTTTTCAATTTTTTGAAAATCTGTGTTTTGTGTTAATCTATGTCAACAATCGTATTTTGGAGCCGATTGAACCCTGTTTGATGGGCACCTAAAAATCTGAAACTTGGTGGAATTATAGTTTGTACTAATGTCTCTAACATATGTTAAAACCATTCTTGTCCCATGTCATTTCAATATTTTTCAGATTTTTTCAAAATCTTTGTTATGGGCCATTCCTTGACAATTATCACCCAATGACTTAAACCGAATCACCTTCGATTTTGCTGAAATTTGGTTTAGACATTTATTTGGGCTGAGAAAGCTAATATTCCCAATTTTAGCTTGATCCGAACAACAGTTCCTGAGATACGGTCCACTAAATTTGGGGGATTTCGGCAAAAGTGGGCGTGGCTGCCATTATTCAAATGACCGTACCCAGTAACTGATTGGTCAAAATTGCTGGAATATGTCTTCCAGGAATGGGAATTCCACAAGAATTCTAAATCTACACTTATTTTTGACATCCGGGTGTGTTTTAAAAGAGTGAAGACCTTTTGAATTTGAATTTGACCTTATAGACCATGTGACCTTGGGATGAACTTGCTTGAAAAGTTTAGCTCAACATGTTTTCTACACACTGTTAAACAACTGGAGGTATAATATCTTTTATTTATAAGCATGTAAAATCAAGTTAAATATTCACACGCGAGACTGAAAAATCAGTGTCTTTACACTTAAAGCAGGATTGTCTTCATGGATAAGCTCTGAGGATACATAGTAACCTTCAGCAGACTTTCCTAAAGAAGGATATCTATGATTCAAACAGCACGTCATTATCTTTCCCATTCCACAAACACTTATTCCAGCAATTTTAACCTATTGGTTACTGGGTTATGGTCATTTGAATAATGTCGATGAAACCCATTTTAGCTGAAAATCTCCGAAATTTGGTGGACAGTATCTTAGGAACTGTTAGTCGGACAAAGTTAAAATTAGGAATATAAGCTTTTTCAGCCCTAAAAGACATATAAAATAAAATTCGGCAAAATCGAATCGGGTTCTGTTTACTTCGTTGGGTGATAATTGACATGGAATGACCCAAATCACGGATTTTCAAAAAATTGAAAAAATATCAAAATGGCCCGGGACAAGAATGGCTTTTACATATGTTGAAAACATAAGCACAAACTATATTTACAAACTATAATCAGATTTTTAGGTGCTCATCTACCGGGTTATATCGGCTCGAAAATATGAGACAATTTTTGAAAATTTGTGTCTGAAACCATTTTCGCGGTCAATTTTCTGGGAATCTATTCAAGACTGGTGCGTTTTCATTCGTTTCGTATGTAGTACTACTGGCAGTCTCTGGATATACCAATATTTGGGTCTATATCTATTACTTTGTAGCACCTGCAGCACTTCAAAATCCAGACAATATACAACTGCACCAAATTTTTGTCATTTTCGTGGCCAAGTAGCATGCGAACCCTACAACTCACCGGTAATCTGATTGCAGATTCATAATCTACACACAAAGTTCTTCAAGACTACCAAATTTGAGCGGTATATCTTTACTATAAAGTAAAATCAAGATATCTGAAACTCAAGTAAATTAGTGATATATATTTTGTTTCGAAAACTTATTGGTAACTTATGAAACTTAAATGCCCGTATCTCAGTCAATTTTTATGCTACAGACCACATATTTTGGACAGTTTCTAGATTTTAGATGTACAATAACATATATTTTTTCCAGATTTTTTCAAGGGGGTCAATTTCCCAAATTTCTGAAAATTGACCCACTTGACATGGAATGACCCTAGTACCAGTGACAACAAGAACTAGACTAACAAAAATATGTCTGGTAGTTACAATCGGGCAATGACATCACTGTCTGATAATCCAAACAAGGTAATCCCATGAGTTATAAACGTGGTTAGCTACCCTGCTATGTGCCCATATAAGTACACTGTCTTGAAATCCAGGGTAGCATTTGTGCATTTGACCAATCCGATAAAGGGAGCATCTGGTCAATTCCCCGGGGCTCAATACTAACTCATGCACGTAACCTCGTGTAAAAGAACGTGCACGATTTAAGTTTCTCCAGATATGATGAGCCCGTAGGAAATAGATACCATTGGGAGGCTGGGAACATCACAGCCTTCTCAGCTGGGAGGCCAGGAAACACCGCCTCAGAACACAAGCTAGGTAATGAGAACTTATACTTAACTAAGGTTGCAACGATACTGAAAAAAAGTATCGCGATATATCACGATATTGTTAAAAAAAAAATATCGCGATATCATGGATTATCGTCTGAAGTAAATTATCGCGATAATTAGAATTATCGTAGTTCAAAAATTCATTATCATGATGATTACTGATGTAAATTGACATAAGCCTGGTGTAACGGGTGCATCAAGTATATCTGTTTGCTATTTAGCAATGTATGTGAGTTGCATTGATAGAGGTATATCCTGGAGTAAGAATATTCATGCAGGTTCGTAACCGCAATCAGCTAGCTTAGTTTGCAACTGATGCCAAAGCCAAAAGGTTTGACGTATTTCCACTGGACGTTTAAATTTCCCTCTAACACACTTTACACGTTGCGACGTCCTTGTCATTTGTGTTTTTTCAAACTAAAATATTCCCACACCGCAGAAGATGTGTTCTTTTTCGTTGTTAGCGCCTGCGGTGTCGAACTATCACCGGGAACATAGGCATTTTCAATCTGGGATGCCTCACAATCCATGTTATTCAAAGAATAAAGGAAATTTTATCCAGGCGGTTTTTCTATGTACGTTATCAATGTAATTTTCAACGGGCTGGGTAAACAAAGATAAACCACGACTTCCGTATATTGTCACACGCATCATTCCTAGTCTGTCATAATTATAAATATTGTGTATAACCCTTGAGTGGCATTTAGTGATTGAGCACATTAAAGGGACAATCCCGATAAAAACAGAGTCTCAAAAATTAAAGTCCGAGTATTTATGAAATTTATGGACCAAAATATAGTGGCATGGTGTATTTACCTTGTCTCAAAATTTCAGCTCAAAATATTGAGTCGTTTGGACGTGAACGTCAACACTGCTTATCCGGACGCGTAACCCTTTTAAGATTTCGGGTCAATTTTTTCATTGGGTGACCTGATAATCGATTAACGTTTCTTGAGAGGTCTATACAGTGAATTACCCATGCACTGTACTTGATAACAAAAGGTAAATTTCACCTACATATTATTTTTATAGAAAAAAGTCTGGTTTTATCCAGATACTGAGAATACAACAGTCTCCATTTCCAGATGAAGATCGTCAGATTTAAGTTATTTACAAGCGTATCAAAAATATCGGGTTAGTAGGTGGGCCTTAGGTTATGGATTTTAAAGGATTTTAACACAAAATTAAGCAGATTTATTCCCCAAAAAGTTATCGGGATTGGCCCTTTAAAAAACACAACACAATTTATATGGAAAACAGTCACTGGTTTATACACATGTAGCACGACGTTTCGCCAAGTATTCTCTTATCGTTATCAAGTACAAATAAACGTCGAATAAATTGTCGAAACGTCGTGCTATATGTGTATAAACCAGTGGTTGTTTTCCATATAAATTGAAATTGTGTTGTGTTGGGGTTTTTTTTTTGGGGGGGGGGCGTATAAATATTGTGGATGCTGTTGCCTACACGTGGAAAATTATGATTAATACTAAACTATTATTCAGTGAAATATACCCCTACTTGAAACATGAGGTGAACTAGTGTCAGTCGACCCCTTGTGTTAAAAACTGACGTCTGTTGTGCAAAATGGAAAAGATCTCGTTCGTATATTATATCGGCACTTATTGAAGTTTGATTTCTTCTACATTTTTGAGTATTTTGAACGGATTTTACGTGAATTATCACTTAAAATTTCAATATCGCGGTATTTTTTAAAAATTATCGTGTATATCGCCATATGGCGATATTTGTGATTTCAGACGATAATTTTATAGTCTGACCTAATTATCGCTATATATCGCCATCCCCGGGTTATCGCTGCAACCTTATACTTAACATATATTTAATGTCATAGCTATGTGTGTATTTTCCTGTAGTATGGATGTTAGAAAGATATAAAAACATATTTAACGTAAAAAGTGTTCCAGAGTCATTTTATGGAAGACTGAAACAATTACTCACACAGCGTGAAGTCGAAGGAAGCCCTAGACGTCATTGTCACATCTGTGTCCCCATAAACCCGGGCCCGGCGCCGTGTGTGTTGGGTGGGGGGCCCCCACCCCCACCCTAAAAAAAATCGAATTCCCCCCCCCCCCAATATTTCGCCAACAATAATGATTTCTTAGTAGTGTTCTTCGCCGGACACATCCTTAGCCCCTCCAGAATGTTCCGTAGTCCCCCCCCCCCGCCCAATTTTATGAGCTGGCTACGGTCCCGCTTAAACCTATAGGAACTAGCCTTTTACAACCCTTTATCCTAGTTACTCACCTTCTACAGCCCTTTATCCTAGGAGCTCCCATTTTACAACCCTTTTTCCAGGAACTCGCCTTTTTACTTTTATAATAGATACTCCCATTTTACAGCCTATAATCCCAAAAACTCACCTTAGCCCTTTTATAATAGGAAGTCACCTTTTACAGTCCTTTATCCGAGGAACTCACTTATTTTTCATTAAAAGCATTTGTTATTGAGCTAGAAGCTTAACGTATGTAAATGATCCACACACAAGTTTGTCAATACATGGTGGGATTATTATAAAATTTCGCTGCTGAAATTTGTGAAAATATCTATTTGAAATCAACGCAATCTTTTATGTAAATGTCTATTACAAAGCCCATACATAGAAGCTTATTATGCCATTCATGGCCAAAATCAAACTTAGTAATTGCTGGAGACTGAAATGCCAGAACTGCTAAAGAAAGGGATTTTTTAATAGATGACTGCACTAAATATATACCTGGATTAGATAAAGCGGAATACAAGACTGACAGCTTTGAACTCGATCGAAATTCCAAGGACCCAGAAGTAAATAATTTTGGAATCAAGTTACTAACTCTATGTTCTGTTCTTAATATACATATTGTCAATGGTAGAACAAACAGTGATAAATTGGGAGAATTTACCTGTTTAAAACATAATGGTGCAAGCTTAGTGGATTATTAATTGGTACCATCAGAACTCTTTTAAAATGTGAAAAACTTTGCAGTCGATCAAAGGACCGAATCTGATCATCAGCCATTAATCTTTGAGTTTGAGACCAACGTTTTAGAGCCTTTTCTGGAAAGTAACAATAACGGATTACAACCCTATACAAAATATGTTTGGGATCCTGAGTTAACTGAAGTTTATAAAAACAATATTGTTAATTTATATGGAAAGTTCAGTGATGATTTAAATTCATGTGATGTAAATGCTGCAGTAAAATGTGTTACAGAGTTCATAGGAGAATGTGCGGAATTAATGATACGAAAACCCACCACAGTTAATAAACCTCGCACAGAAAACAGGCAACCGCCATGGTTCGACGAAGAATGCCTTGAAATACAAATTCTTGAATCAATTTAGAAAAAGTAATAATAACAATGATTTAAAAATATATAATAAAAGTAAGAGCGTTTTTAAATCCTTGTGTAAAAGTAAACAACATGACCATGAACAATTAATTTGTGATAAATTGTGTTCGAACTTACAAAACCCCGATAAATTTTGGACAACAGTAAAAAGTTTCCGCCCAAAATCCAAAGTTTCTAAATTGATCACGCCAGATGAATGGGTAAACCACTTTCAATCAATTCTAAACCCAACATCACCTGGTGATAACTTTAGTCAGCGGCTTCCTGAACTCTGTGGTGACTTGAATGACTCTAATAATATTCTAAATAGGTCTATTTCAGAATATGAAGTCACGAATTGTATAAAGGGCATGAAATCCGGTACATCTCCTGGGCCAGATGGCATTGGTGTGGATTTTTATGATTCGTGTCTATATCTGTTTGTACCAATTTTAACAGTAATCTTTAACAGGATCTTTAATACCGGTTGTTATCCCGAAAGCTGGTCCAAAGCACTTATTGCCCCACTACACAAGAAAGGTCCTATAAATGAATGTACAAATTACAGGGGTATCTCTTTATTAGACACTATTGGTAAAATATATAGCTCTGTTCTCAATAATAGATTACAAACGTGGTGTACTTTTGAAAATAAGTATTATGAGGAACAGGCTGGCTACAGAAAAGGCTACTCTACGGTTGATCAAATATTCACCCTTCAGGGTCTTATCCAAAAATATTTCTAGGGCCTTCGATTCCCTGAACCGACTTAAATTGATGTCCTTATTGTTAGAATTGGGAGTTAGTGGTAAAATGTATTTAACCCTGAAAAATATGTATTCGTCTGTAAAATCACGCATCAAAATAGGATCAAATTTAACATGTTATTTTGATCGTCTTTCTGGCGTTCGCCAAGGCTGCATCTTAAACCCCCTCTCATTTTGCTTATACATCCATCGACTTATCGATTACATGAACTGCGGTGACGTTACAGGGATATTCACTAATCAAGAAGCCAAAGATATTCTTATGTTATTATATGCTGATGATTTAGGTATACCATCTGATACTATGGGTGATCTCCAGAAGAAAATAAATATTTTACATACTTTCTGTACTGATTTCAATCCTACTGTCAATACTTCAAAAACAAAGGTTGTAGTATTCAGAAATGGGGGTGTTGTACGCAAAAACGAACGATTTTACTACAATAATAATACGATAGAATGTGTTTCATATTATAATATCTAGGTGTACTTTATTCGTTCAGGTTAGTCTGGAACAAGGCTGTGTATAGTTTATCAGTCAAAGTCACTTCTACCCATACAAGCTTTGCTTCGGAAAACCAGGTCGATACCCTATTCATTAAGTTTTAAAATATTCGACGCAATTATAAAGCCACTTTTATTATATGGTGCTGGAATATGGGGATTTGAATATAGGAAGGATATTGAAAATGTGCAGTCTCAGTTTTGTAAATTTGTTCTTCAAATAAACAAGAGCAGTTCTTCCGTAGCTGCAAAGGGAAAATGCGGCAGGTATGACATATCGGTCTACTGTATGTTAGCTTGTGTAAAATACTGGTTTAAACTCACTGTAATGTCAAATCAAAGATATCCCAAACAGGTATATATGATGTTAAGAAAGGTCGACTCTGCTGGTAGGGTAACCTGGGCAACTAGGATTAGACTGCGTATGTTTGCTTGATGGACGAATTTGGTGATCATAAGCTCTTTCTAGAAATTTTGAAACAAAGACTAATTGATATTAACACACAGGAATGGTCAGCCAGAATTCATAACAGTGAAAGTCTAAAGGACTATTGCATATATAAAACCAATCTAAGTCAAGAATCATACTTGACAGTTAACATAAATCAAAACGTAAAAAAGAAATATTACAAAATTACGTCTTAATTTATTTCCATTAGCCCAAAATTTGTTTAGACGCAACCAAAGCAATAGCCCTATTTATACACAATGTAACTGTGGTATTATTGAAGACTTGTTTTAGACGCAACCAAAGTAATAGCCCTATTTGTACACAATGTAACTGTGGTATTATTGAAGACATGTTTTAGACGCAACCAAAGCAATAGCCCTATTTGTACACAATGTAACTGTGGTATTATTGAAGACTTGTTTCATTTTATCCTTGAGTGTAATCATTATAAACATTTACGATCAATTTATATACCAAATCAGTATATCAGCCACCCCCCAACTAAAGCAAAATTCCACCAGTTATGTAACAGTTACGATATAAATACACTTGTTTCGATATCTTGTTATATAAATAAAGCTATACGTACTAGACAGTTTAATTGTAAATAGTGAAACTTTAAGGCTGTGTTGGATAATAATCAAACTGTATATTGTAAATAGAATAATAATTCATCATTGTTCAATAATATAATTATATTGCATTATATTTATAACTCAAAACCTATTTACTTCTACACTGATGAATGGCATAATAATAATAATAATATTTTTATTCAGTATGGAGATCTTACGATCTATAGATACAAATAACATTTGAACATATATACATAGTGATATTTTCTAGCAATTATACAGAATTTAGTGTATATTGATGGATACTTTATAATGAGAAGGGCTTATTAAAACATATAATGTGTTCAGTATGTTATTTACGGACTACACGCGAATGGCCTCTGCTCGTTTTGACAAAAGGCACGATCTCATTGAACATATTATTTATTCAAAAGAAATGTGCAGTGCAGTTACAGATATTATAATCTCATAAATAAACAATACCAAATATGTACATCCGCTCGTGTATCATTTTTCTCAATTGATTGAATGCTTTATAAGCCAGAGTTTACTGTTAGTTTCAAAAGACTTGGAATGGCGCTCCTCCCGGAGTATGCCTATTTCATGCTCTCAATAAAGGTCTATCAACTATGCTGTGCTATCTGTAGTGTTCCATATAACGTCCTACTGTTATGTCCCGAATGGGCTAATGACAAAGGGGCATACGCCAAACAGTGAAGACGAACAACTATACACGTATACGTATATTTCAAACGGTAACATGTGTGCAGTCGTTTCATGTTTATTCGTCATCCAGATTTTGATTTTAATTTAATAACCATTTTATATACATGTTGTTGAAATTTTCTGATAATATAAAATTTGTTTCCTTGTTGGGCTTTCCTCATAACACAGAAATATGGCTCATTTATTACAGCTGTAAATATAATATATAAATTTGCACATATCGTACCGATACTTCCCAGATTATTGCCCCTGATTGTGTTTTGCATGTGGAACCTCTAAAGCGCACAGTATGGGTCGTTTGTGCCTCGGTCCTTGCGAAAACCTTGAAAACGCGATAGAGGCTGCAGATTTTAAGATTTATAATAAACACTATCGATAATGAACGTTTCTTAGCCTTTCATTCCAGAGTTATGCGCCCTTAGCAAACTTTAAGAATCAACAGAGGCCACAGTTTTCATTTATATTGGTTTAGGAAATTCATTCCCAATTATAGTGCTATTCCCACTCCTTTACACAGTTTATAAAAGAAACACGTGTCTTATAATTGAGACAAATCACATTAATCAGAGGTTGATAGATTAAAAGAGACATTGTTAAATTCTAAAGTATTAGCTTATCCTCGCTATGACCTACCATTTTATTTAACTGTCGACACACCGACATCCAGAGTCAGACTTTAAGGACAAGTTAGATGAGAAACAACGAACAAGAGTTATTAAATTTGGCTCAAAAAGCCTTTGGAAATGGCAGCAATCATATGGTCCTACTAAACTGGAACCTTTGGACATGACCTCAAGCATTTTGGATTGTGCTTTCTAATAATGATTCGATCCCTGCATTGGCCGAGAAAGTTCATCTCGATTTTCCGGCGTGACTTCACCTTGTCAGTGATACAGAAGGAGGGCCTGACAAGGACAGCTGTCTAGTCGTTCGGATGGGAAGTTGGCAGTTGGAATTCGATATAAGAGTAGGCCGTAGCGCCGCTGCTGGGGCAAAATTACCCCCATAGCACACTGTATGGCGTATGCCCGTCTTCCATTAGCCCAGGTTAGATGCATAAGAGTAGGACGTTAAACCCTATTTCATTTCATTTCATTTCCTATTAATGAGGTCGTCATTTCACAGTAGAATGTGACCATCAAGCGTTACGGCCCTTATTTCGAAAATCTCTCCGTGGTGCCATCTGTGATCGGTGGTTAACCATTGTTCAGCAATACAATTTAATTTTGACATTAAATATAAACCAGCAGCACAGATGAATGTTCCTGATACTTTGTCCCGTTGTTTCGAAGCCAAATATTGTATGGTCATGAGGGAATGTAGGATACTATTGGCCGTGTTAAAGTATCTTATTATTTTCCTAAAATGAGCACCCTTGTCTCTGAGTATGTCAAGTCTTGTCATGCTTGTCAAAGTCGAAAGTTAACCAAAGCACACACCAAAATGACCATTATCGCATATCCTACACCACATGCTCCCTTTGATGTTTGGGGAGTAGATCTTTATGGGCCCTTACCTAAAACCCCTAAAGGAGATTGTTATGTATTCACTGCTGTTGATATGTTCAGTAAGTTTTAGTTCGTTATCCAATTGCCAATACTGATGATCGATGTTAAGCGGAACTTTCATTCGCTTAGTTCTAAGTTCATAGTGGATCAATTTGACTGAAATTTTCAGCAAGTTGCCTTGACATATACCTATAATAGTGGGAACTGCCAACTCGTTATCTAATCCCCCATAATGTATCTTTGATTAACTGTTCTGGGCCAAAATCAACTCTGGGTGGCATCGGATTTCACTGATATTAAATAGATTAGAACGGTTTAGTCATATTTTGATTAAATTTAAAAATGGTGGAGCTAGACATAGCTTCGAACAACCAGAACGATGGTTGAAATTATTGCACACGCCTTGTCAAACCTTCAAAAGCTAATATCTTCGCTCGCCATACAGTAATATAGAGTTATATGAATATTTTACATTATGTATTAAAGCAAGAATGGCTAACTAACTCTTTATCTAAAGCTGACAGGATCTTTAATTTGAGTGTACACATGTCGGGATATCATGAAAAATGCCGAAATAAGAATTAAGAACTATGAATTAAAAAACTAAGAATTAAGAACACTAAATAAAGAGCTGTTTGGTCTTCCATACAGTATACCCGACGTTAAGTAACTGACAATGCATAAAATTCTCGGTATGAAACAATTCCCCACAAATGTTTTGGGTATGGCCTTGGATTGCCGAAATAGCCCTTGTATCCGTACAACGGTTAATATATAGCCGTTAAATTAACAGCATGGGGAAGAAAAAATTAACTATGTAACTTGGCAAGAAACTCCAGGGGTAGAGGTTTCAAATTCCTACAATATTCCGATTATCAGCATTCATTAGCATGAAAAGAAATGAAACTGGGATTAACTTGACATGTATGTTTATAAGCCAAAGATCTTGGTTCCTTTCGATATTTGCGCCCATAGGATTGTAACTTCCCGAATTATGTCCCCTGATTGTCCGAAAATTGGGGATTTTTTTGTCTTGTGGTCCCTCTGGATGTCAAAATTATTATCCGATTTAAAAAAAAAACGTTTGATTATATCACCGTTACATGGTATAATGAAGAATGAGGTTGAATTTCGTGGAAATCGGGCCAAAATTGGCCGACAAAATGGTCGCCGTTTGTACGCAAATACTGTGAAAATATGTTAAATCAAGGTTGTGGACCCTACAGAGGTCACAATTTTGAACCGATTTTGATGAAACTTGAAATACATGTTTATAACCTAAAGATCTTGGTTCCATTGCATATTTGCACATATCTGATTGTAATTTCCTGAATTATGGGCCCTGATTGTAAGAAAATCGCCATTTTTTTTAGCTTGTGGTTCCTTTGGAGGTCACAATCATTAACGGATTTAAAATAACGTTTGATTATATCACTGTTTCGCCGTAATGAAGGCTGAGTTTGAATTTCGTGGAAATCGGACTAAAACTGGTGGACAAAATAGCCGCGGCTTGTACGCGAATACTATAAGAATATGGTATATCAAGGTTGTAGACCCTGTGGATGTCACAATTTTAATCTGATTTTGATGAAATTTTAAATGCATGTTTATAATCCAAAGATCTTGGTTCCTTTCGATATTTGCGCATATCGAATTGTAACTTCCTGAATTATGACCCCTGATTGTACTAAAAATCGCCTTTTAAGTTTGTGGTCCCTCTGGAGGTCACAAGCATTATCCGATTTTCAAAAACGTTTGATTATATTATCACCGTTTCACTGTAATGAAGGTTGAGGTCGAATTTCGTAAAAATCGGACGAAAACTTCAGGACAAAATGGCTGCCGCTAATACGCGAATAGTGTGAAAAATATGATATATAAAGGTTGTGGACCCTGTAGAGGTCACAATTTTAATCCGATTTTGATGAAATTTGAAATGTAAGGTTATAACCCAAAGATCGCGCACATTGGACCATAACTACCTGAATTATGGCCCCTGATTGTACGAAAAAATCATGTTTTTTACCTTGTGGACCCTACGGAGGTCACAATTTTATTCCGAATTAAAAAAACGTTTGACTATATCCACGTTACACATTAATGATAGTTGAGTGTGAATTTCTTGAAAATCCATAATTGAACAGCTAAATCCACAATATTAAATATTTCGTATACTTAACGTTAGCATGGGGCAGAACTTTATAAAAACCAAACAAATTCTAATGATTTTCTGATAATTCTTAATATGCGACAACTTTTGTTGACTGCCCGGAAGATTTAGCTGTGGGCGTATGTTTCGTTGCCTTGCAACCTATTATTATTTTTTTTTGTAGGGGGGAGAATGAATATTTGTAATAATATTTCTTATGTTCCTTTTCTGTTGGTGGCTGAATAGTTAACGCCTGTGGGCTGCATCATAAGGATGTCATTGAATAGTTTCGATTCTCTTCTTGATAT
This sequence comes from Patella ulyssiponensis, assembly GCA_963678685.1. Classification (NCBI taxonomy): domain Eukaryota; kingdom Metazoa; phylum Mollusca; class Gastropoda; family Patellidae; genus Patella; species Patella ulyssiponensis. The sequence continues at coordinate 2,749,967 of OY783226.1, forward strand.
AGGGACGGAAGAATAAGAAAGTTGATATGGTGATTACGATGACATACGCTAGAAAGTTACATTTATACATGTACGTTACATCCGATTTGCTTATCTCAAGATCTCAACGGTCAACCTCAAACAAGCTTCTGAGAGAGACATTGCCTGATTTTTCGCCGTGGAGAATTTGCCGCAATGAAATATAGGAAAATGTTAGAGTCGGGGGTTGGGCAAATAAAAATATATGAAAATAAAGACAAAGTGGAAGAATTAGTGGTCTGCACACAGGGCAGAAAACTGGAGTTGTGTCCCTTGACCGATGACGACATAAAATTATGGGATGGATATCAAATCTGTGCAGAAAATAACAACTGCGAAATAAATCAATTATTTACGGTGGGTATACGGATCAAGTACATATCATTCAATTGTCTCAAATTCAGTTTGATCATTTCAATATGTCGACCATTTTTGTTTTCCAAATAACACAAATTTAGGCTGCGTTTCTAGTTTTCTTTTTGCCCGATGGCTGCCACGGGCTGAAGCTGATTTGCATAAAATTATCTCTTTATTTTATCGCTTCAAGAATAAATGGCCTTTTATTTTATGAATATTTACGATTATTAAATATCCACGATCTCCAGACAACCAATATTTATTTTGTTGTCTATTTTATATTAGCTCAATGGAAGGAAATGGAACAATATTTATTAAATTCGTAGAGGAAAAAATCAGCCATTTTGGACCAATCAAAATTAGCATGTTATGAATTTTGCTGAAACGAATGAAAGTTTGGCGGGAAATATAAAAATAATAATATAAATAAGCCACATCTTTTTTAGTTTTTGTATTTTTAATCAAATGAAGTTTCATTTTTGGAATCGCATTTCTAATGACACTAAAACATTTATTAAGTACTGTACATAGTATTACTCCCGATGTTGTCTTTGATTCTCCTAGTCCCATTGGTTATTGGCCATTGCTAAGTAAAGCCCTAAACTAAACTAAAGACTAATCTAATGGCAATGGCAAACACCCAAAAGATAGGAATTTAAGGAACGATGAGACTTGATGATCGGGATTCCTTTATTTCCCGAATATTATTTATTCTGTTTTAAGCAATTAGAACTACGTACTGGGATATTCACAATACAACCTTTACACGCAGGCGAATTATTGAAATAAAATGGAACCATGTTATTGTTATTACTCCCGTAATGATTTAGTTTATGTTGAATGGACCAGTGGCGGATCCAGAGGGTGGGTTTGCCCCCCCCCCCCCTTGCTCAGCTACCTAAAAAAAAAATAATGACTTGCATCAATGGAATTACATCACAAAGTGATCCTACATCAGTATAAAAATGATTTCTGTTTTAAAAGCTCAATTTGTATGTATGCTAATGTAATTTAGAGACGATGGTGGCAGATTTCCGTAACAGAAACCTGGCAAACCCCCTCCTGCAAAAATTCCTGGATCCGTCCCTGTGGCCATGGTTAAACTCTCTCTCTCTAGAGATCGACTGATGTCTTCCATCTTGCCTCCAGCCACTCTACGTCTCTAGTAGCCTACTAGTACATGTAGTTTGAATGGTTCTATTATAAAGGACTTCCTTACACAATCAAGTTTTGTAATCATTTGAATATTAAAAATAACATGGATAGCTGTATTATTATAGGATTTGATTAAATCAAACGGCTTTGTGATATTTTTTCCTTTTCTTACCATAATCAAAGTAGCTAAAGTCTCTTTCTCTAACTCAATATCATCCAAAGTCTTCAACATTGAAAACACGAATTATTTGTGGGCTGTGATCTTACTGGAAACAGATGGGCTTCTGATATCAAATATTTAAGCCAAAATAAACCATAATACGTTTCAGTGTTATTTGTAACATGTGAGCAGAAAGAACGAGGCTAGACATATTCCACAACTCAGTCGAATCAAAAGGCGACGCCATAACTTATCTTGAGAGCATGCACAGGAGACACTAGAAATTTATATTCGGTTGTCGTATTTCGCTGGACATAACTGATTTGAAATTTAAAGGCAAAACGGAAACAATTGAATATAAATCAGTTCATAAACAATCAGATTACATTATTGTTGCGACCCATTTGGTTCAATTTCTAGGTCCCAAATACATGTATTAGCAATTTAATTCCTTCAAAATGTCTGAGTGACATACATGGCGGCCATATGAGATACTGATAGTATAGTAGACCCAAACAAAACCTGATAATGAAAGGGACGTTCGGACCAATGCACTATGATATCTGGCAACTTTTCATCTGGCTGATGTCATGGCATTATGTCCACACGGCCGGCAACAATAATCACATGTACACTACTGTGTCCCCTCTCACCCCCTTCATAGTCCCTGCCTGTGTAATACTATAATAGGGCATAGGTAGGCCTATTTTCTGTAGAAGTTTTGGTTAATGTATTGAAGTTGTTAGCTAGTACCAGTGACTGTGAGAGCTAGGCTGACAAGGATACATGTATGTCTGGTAGATTTAAATTGAGCAATGGCTTCATAATCTGATAATCCAAATATGGTAATCCCATGAGTTAGAAACGTGGACACTCATCCTCCTGGGTGCCCATATACGTACACTGTTAAAATTGAGGGTAGCTTCTCTGCAGCTGACCAATCACATAAAGGAACTACCTGGTATATATGAATATTAATCGGTCAGCTTTAAACTGGACATAAGAACAAATAAGATGATTGTGGGTGATTCTAAATGATTTTTACTAATTATTAAACAGAGATTTGATATTAGATGAATGTGATATAAATTAGTACTGGATACACAAGATTATTAAACAGAGATTCGATATTAGATGAATGTGATATAAATTAGTACTGGATACCGTGTACATATTGGCTTGCAAGATCCTTTGACAGTTGGAATTCAATATATAATAATAAGAGTTGGACGCATTGACGCTGTCCGGGCAAAATTTCCCTCATAACACACTGTGTGGCGTACAGTGGATGTCTGTCTTCGTTATCTTTAATAGGACAGTAGGATGTTAATAAACCCCCTTTTATTTCATACACTGACTGGAGCTAGACACGGCCAGGCCCATCTTGGACACAGAGAGAGAGAGAGAAATGGGGTTTAACATCCACTCGACACAAACTAGGTCATTTTGGGACTAACACATGGTTTCAATTTTATTTCAATAATTCGCTTGCTCGTAAGGGTCTTTAGCAGTGGAAGAAAACCAAAGTGCCCAGAGGAAACCCACGAGGTTGAGAAGGCGCCCCTATCTCCATGCCACATACGCTCATACCAGGGCTAGAAACCACAGCCGCAAGCCAGAGGTGACCGGCCAGCTAGAGGTTTAGACCACTATGCCATCCCGACACCCCCATCATGGACACAGATTAGTTTATAGGCTATAGATGTTTAGCTGTTGGTGATGGAGAAAAATGGGTTTAATGTCCAAAGGACACAAATTATGTCCTTTTTGGACTAACATATGAATCAGGATGACACCATTGTTATTATACGGCCACATCGAAATGTGGTTGTACAGTTTCTTGTGAACACTGTACCTGAATTAATTTCTAATCTAATTTTTTAAAATTGATATACATGTACCGTACATTTACATATGTTTACATCAGTGAGATGAAGAATAGAATATCATTTAATTTATCAATATTTGTCGTTAATTTCTTCTGGAGTTACGGCCCATGTTTCACTTTGTTGAACCTTATGAATACTCGAATGTTATCATCTGATCTGTTGGCGCAATATAGCCCGGTTGGTGCTGAAGAGCCATAAAACCGCATTTCTTTCTTTCTTTCATCTGATCTGTATGAAATTTATATTCATGATTTAAATTAGTGAAATAAAGTATTGGGTAGCCTATTGAAGTTTAGCAATTTCAGTCAATCACCTCTAGAGTTATGGCCCTTGTTTTACTTTATTCAAGCTTGTGAACGTTCGTATGACAAAAGTTATCATCTGATCTGTATATATATTTTTGAAATTAGTAAACTGAAGAAAACGCCTGTTGATTTTCAACAATTTCTGTGAATTACTTGCCATGTTGAGATCCTTGTTTCAGTTTGTAGAGAGGGGGTTTGTAAATGTAAGGGCTGTCATTACGTCAACTGACGTGGTTTCGAATCCTCAGTTGTACGTGACAAGGAGTAGGTTTTTCTCCGGGTCCTCCGCTTTCCTATCACTGATATATAGACCTCCTATTATGTGCAAGCGATTTATTGAAATTAAATTGAACCATGTGTGAGTCCCAAAATGACCTAGTTTAGTTTGTGTGGAGTGGAAGTTAAGCCCCATATCTCACACAGTTGTAGAACCTGGTAAACCTTTATTGACTCATCAAGAACCAAAAAGTAGACCAACAGCCTGCTTTAAATGTTTGATCTTGTTTCTATTTTCAGCAGATATCTGAATGTAACTTAAAAATGGAGGACCAGCAAAATCCTCCAGAAATGATGCAGGAAGTGGGAACGCTAGATCCGAGTACGATAGAAGCTCTTCAAGAAGGGGAGACAATCACACTAAGTCTGGAGGAAGCCAGTCAGTTGTTGTTAGATGGAGCAGAATTTGCTCCAGGAACGTATCAGATATTGACAACACCAGATATTATTCAGGTAATTTTCATATTTTTAACTCAGATGTTTGACAGAGTTGTGGTGATCAAGAGAGGTCATTTCAGGAATAATTGGTTCAATTTTATTTCAATAATTCGTTTGCGTGTAGAGGTCTTTAGTAATAGTGGGAAGCTGGCGGACCATCTCAAGAGACCCTACTTATTATCACATACAGGTGAGGAATTGAAACCAAACCACCTGACAGTCTGCCCAATAATAATTGAACAGTAATCACACTCCATTCTCCATCACAATCAATTCAAATATTTAAATATAAATATTCAATTATTTGACTTTAAATATTTAAATATTTAAATTTAAATGTTTGTAATTTGAATATTTGAATATTTGTAATTTGAATATTTGTAATTTGAATATTTAGATATCTTTAATTTGAATCTTTGTAATTTGCATCTTTGTAATTTGGATCTTTGTAATTTGGATCTTTATAATTTGAATCTTTGTAATTTGGATCTTTGTAATTTGGAGCTTAAAATTTGTAGCTTTGTAATTTGAATCTTTGTAAATGGTGATTTCAATAATAGAATACATGTAATTTTGTAATCGTTGTAATTTCATTAGTTGAATAATTGTAATATTAATATGAATGTATGTCTGTTTGTCTACTTGTACAGAATGGTGAAGTTCCATTTGAGATTATTAATGGGGATCAGGAAACATTGCTGTCGTTTTTACCACAGAATGCAACAACAGATGGAGTACATCATGCGACAACAGAAGATGGCCGACAGGTCAGTCATTTCACGCATGGGTTGAATTAGACCACAATTTTGATTAAGCTATTGACTTGTGTCAGCTCGGCCATAGAATTTACATTTACACTTTCTTGTTCAAATGGCTTTAAATGGTTTATCATGGTGGTGTGGGGGCAAGATGCAAATGATCTAACTAACTCATCTTTACGAGTAGTCCCATGAATGGGGGGGGGGGGGTTTGTTCGCTTTGAATAGGAAGTGAGTAGTCTTCATTAGCCCAGTTCATAGCAGAACGTTGAACTCCGTCAGACATAATCATCCGGTAGTGGGTTGGTACATGTACGTTTATCTATGGCATGATGAACCCAATTGGGAGCCATGATGACTAAGTGGGTAAGACGATGGCTCGCTAGCCTGGAAGTTGGGTGTTTGGTTCTGCATTGGCTCAATTGGGAGCCGTGGTGACTAAGTGGGTAAGACGATAGCTCGCTAGCCTGGAAGTTGGGTGTTTGGTTCTGGATTGGGTCAATTGGGAGCCACGATGATTAAGTGGGTAAGACGATAGCTCGCTAGTCTGGAAGTTGGGTGTTTGGTTCTGCGTTGGCTGAGAAAGTTTCAAGTGGGTTGGAACATGGATCTATTTTATGATAAACCCATTTCATTCTCCCTCCTCAGCCTGACAAGGGCAGTTGTCTAGTCGTTCGGATGGGACGAAAAACCAAGGTCCTGTGTACACATTGGCGTAGAAAATCCCTTGGCAGTTGGAATTCGATATAAGAGTAGGTCATAGCGCTCCTGCCCTGGAAATATTTCCCTCATAACTCACTGTATGGCGTCTGCCCGTCTTCATTAGCCGAGGTTAAGAGCAGAACAGTAGGAACTTGAACCACATTTCATTCATTCATTGATTCATTGATTCATTGATTCATTGATTCATTCATTCATTCATTCATTCATTCATTCATTCATTGTCTCTCTTAGATGATGATTCACATTAAGACAGAAGATGAGAGTATGGCTGAAATACAAGAACCAGTGGAGGAAGGCGTCGATCAACAACATATCTTACCAGAAGAACATTCGCAAGAATCGGAGGAAAATAATACTGTTGACAAGGGAGATAACTCTGTTAATGAGACGTTGCCAGGGGAGACTGAAGACGGAACTCCATCAGAAACTGTGTTAAATTCTGTTCCGATAACGACAGATGTAAATCTAGGGCAAGCTGAAGGTCAAGGTTAGATTATCTAAGTCAATTTCAATATCGAGCGAAACTATCAAATCCATCCAAACGACGAGACAGCTGTCCTTGTCCAGGAGGAACAACGCCGGAAAATCTGGATTACCTTTCTTGGCCAATGGCATGCAGTGATCGAAAACTCAAGCTCCAGGCTAGCAAGCCAGCGTCCTACCTGCTTAGCCACGGTGATCCCTTCGCCAAAGAGGGAATAACTCTGGAACGGAAAATCACAGAACGCTGAAAATCGATAGCGTTCATTCCCTCATGACCTTAATGCTTCCCATTATGGCCTCTATGAAAAGATATTGTAGCCTCTTATTACGTTCACAATGTTTTTTGAAAAAGCGGTATACCTCTTGAATGAAAATGCTAAAAATAGATGTGGGTCCATTCTCTTCTCATGACCATGAGACAAGATTTGGAATTAGTCTAGCCCAAAACTGTTGCCTCTATTGCATTCCCAAGCCAATATGTTAACAGACTGACAGACTGGGTGACAGCATAATATGCCCACACTAAAATCTGAGCATAAAACAATTACGCGTAAAATTGAACCGTAACTTAGGTTATACGACATACAAATGTATGCAGTCAGGACTAAAATTTGAATCCTTTTTCAGCATCTCTTCAACCTAAAGTAGTTCGGACGAAAATTATAGAGGGAGGAAAAACTCCCCAATCCAAAGAAGTAAAGACTGTTAAAACAGAACCGAAACCAGACTTAGCATCTCCGATATCTGTTAGTGATCGAACGGAAGTGGTGATAAATGGAAAGAAGTGTGTCCTATTGGTCAACCCAGATACAAAGGAGATGTGTGCCTATCCTATTTTACCACCAGAAGGTAACACTGTAACCTGAATATCATTTAATATTGGGTATTTACCACCAGAAGGTAACACTGTAACCTGAATATCATTTAATATTGGGTATTTACCACCAGAAGGTAACACTGTAACCTGAATATCATTTAATCTTGGGTATTTACCACCAGAAGGTAACACTGTAACCTGAATATCATTTAATATTGTGTATTTACCACCAGAAGGTACCTCTGTAACCTGAATATCATTGAATATTGTGTATTTACCACCAGAAGGTAACACTGTAACCTGAATATCATTTAATATTGGGTATTTAGCACTAATGTCCTTCACATTCATTCAATATCAAATCTTTGTTTAGAAATTTGTAAAAATTATTTAAAATCAAAGGAAATCATCTAGTTTGTGTTTGTGTTGAGATTAAAGATGACCATTTAATTTTGATAATGGTTGTCCCTTAAAACCGTTTAATTTCTAGATATTGTTAAACAGTAAACAATCCAAGGTAAGCAAAATATTAAAGATGTAAGATTTAGATAAAGAACTGGTCGTTCTTGATATAATAGTTCAAATAGACATGTAATATTAGGGTGCCCCACGTGCCTACTAAAAAGTTGTTCTTGATACGTTGATTGTACACGCTTAACTAACCACTGATTTCTGACAGTCTCGCACTCTCATTGAGACTATAAAAAGCCATAGGTAGCGGAAATGTTCAACATACGATCAACTGGTCGTTCTAGCTATAATAGTTCAGACATACATGTAATGTAAAAGGAATATATTGAAAATTTCAATCAAGTGACATTATTCTGTGGGAAATTATAGGTGTCGGGATTATAAATCTATTTTAAAGTTGAAATCGGATGGCTGAGAGGGTTGATTATTGGCTTGTCGGATGGCCGAGAGGGTTGATTATTGGCTTGTTGTATGGCCGAGAGGGTTGATTATTGGCTTGTCAGATGGCCGAGAGGGTTGATTATTGGCTTGTCGGATGGCCGAGAGGGTTGATTATTGGCTTGTTGTATGGCCGAGAGGGTTGATTATTGGCTTGTCGGATGGCCGAAAGGGTTGATTATTGGCTTGTTGTATGGCCGAGAGGGTTGATTATTGGCTTGTTGTATGGCCGAGAGGGTTGATTATTGGCTTGTCGGATGGCCGAGAGGGTTGATTATTGGCTTGTTGTATGGCCGAGAGGGTTGATTATTGGCTTGTTGTATGGCCGAAAGGGTTGATTATTGGCTTGTTGTATGGCCGAAAGGGTTGATTATTGGCTTGTCATGTTTAAATTATATAACATTAAGTCTGATCAAAACACAAATTCTATTTCGTTTCGTTTTTATACTTCAAAATTTGGTTTTCTTGTCTTTACTACACTAGGATCTGGAAGAGTTGTTATCATTGACGTGTTCTGGATGATGTGAGGTATTAGCCAATGAAATAGTCTTTTATAGCGAGCTTTGAGCGTACAGGGCCCAGATCCTTTTTTTAATCCACTGGAAACGTTAATCAAATGTATGATGTGAAGGGGTCAAAAGCTGCTTGTATGACCTCTGATGTGACCTATCAATACACGTGGTCCGATCTTCATGTAGTGTACGTAGGCCATCAAAAGTATAAAAAATGGATCGAAATGTAGATCAGGGCCCTGTTTCACGAAATTTTAACTTATGATAAAATCCAATTTTAGTAGATACTTCAATTTTGATTGGCTGAGCACTAAAATCAATCTAATATTATCCAATCAAATTACTAAAATTGGGATCTTATCTTAGTTAAAGTTTCGTGAAATAGGCCCCAGTATTGTAATCCGATTGTATAACATTTAAAACCAGGAAAAAGACTGACTTTCACATAATGCACCAGATTAATTTTATCAATGTCAATACGTATAGAAATTGGAAATTATTAAAAAAAATTAATCTTAAAGGGAAAAAAAGACGCGGCCGTCCAAAGAAAGCGCCGAAGACGCCAGAAGAACTTGCCGAAGAAGAAGAAGAACGAAAGAAGAGTAGGGGAAGTAACCCATCACAAGATGTCTCGTTAGAAGGGGGAGCAGATCAAGCTACCAGTGCTGTTGAAGGTTTATTGGAATTATCAAATACAGGTTTGTTGTTAAGATATTAGTTGGATGTAGAATTATCAAATACAGGTTTGTTGTTAAAATATTAGTTGGCTGTTCAATTAACAAACACAGGTTGTCATTTTAAGACTATTACTGCAGTGTTTTTGAAGTTTTACTCGATTTTAATAAGATTAAAACACAGAACATATTTCGTTCTGTTTTTTTTAGTGCAAAATTTCTTTTTACTTGACTTACTTTATTAGGATCTGAAAGAGTTGTTATCATTGACGTGGTCTGGATGGTGTTAGGGATTAGCCAATGAAACGGTCTGTTACGACAAGCTTTTGGCTTGTTTTGCACGGAACGTCAACGCTGATTGATGAATCAATGTCTGATGTCATGGGGTCAAAAGCCACTCGTTTGATCTCTAACATGAACTCCCAACAAAACTTTCAAACCTTCATGTTGTGTAGGCCATCGAAAGTATAAAAAAACGCAACGATATATAGATGTTTATTATTATCAGATTGGACATGCTCCTGTAAAAAATGAAATTTTCCTTGTGGTACGTGACAAGTGGTAGGGTTGCCTGGATATCCTTATGGGTTTTTCTGGGAGAGAGACAGAGAGAGAAATGGGGTTTAACGTCCACTCGACACAAACTAGGTCATTTTGGGACTAACATAGGGTTTAATTTTATTTCAATAATTCGCTTGGACCAAGGGGTCTTTAGCAGTGGGAAGTTGAGAAGGCGCCCCTATCTCCATGCCACATACGCTCACACCAGGGCTCGAAACCACAGCCGCAAGCCAGAGGTGACCGGCTAGCTAGAGGTCGAAGCGCGGCACTCTAGACCACTAGGCCTTCCCAAACCCCCTGGTTTTTCTGGGCCCTCTGGTTTCGGCCCACTGGTAAAGATCCCTATGCGTAAGCAAATCATTGAAATAAAACTCTTTACACTGAATAAAAGGAAATGTGGGTTTAACGTTTCCTACACCAACCAGGCTAGTGACGACAAGCATATGCTATACAATGTGCTGTGAGAGAAATTTTGCCCAGACAGCGGCAATGTTGCCTACTCTTAATTTAGATACCCACTGTAAAATGTGTTATTATATCATAATTATTTTAAACATGCATTTGTCCAGGATTTTTATTTTATATCTATTTTTTTTTATTGTTTCCTGTCTACAGGTCCAGATGGTGTCAGACGAAGCAACCGACCACGGAAAAAAACAAAAACATTAGAAGGTAAATAAAACACAAGCAGAAGTTTTGCAGGTTTCATGTGTAGACCTTGAATGAAATTGGGTTTACTGTTTTGCTTCTTTACTGGGCGGAAGACTGTGAAACAAGGGAAATTTTGCCTGGGCAGTGACACTACAGTCTACTGGTGTATTGAATACCCACTGTCAATGGAAGGGGGGTTGGGATGGCCTAGTGGTCTAGAGTGCCGCGCTTCGACCTCTAGCTGGCCGATCACCTCTGGCTTGCGGCTGTGGTTTCGAGCCCTGGTGTGAGCGTATGTGGCATGGAGATAGGGGCGCCTTCTCAACCTCGTGGGTTTCCTCCGGGCACTACTGTTTCCTCCCATTACTAAAGACCCCTACACGCAAGCGCATTATTGAAATAAAATTAAACCATGTTAGTCCTGAAATGACCTAGTTTGTGTTGAGTGGACGTTAAACCCCATTTCTCTCTCTCTCTGTCAATGGATCTTTTACGAGCACGCCAATGTGTACAAGGGACCTCGTTTTTTGTCCCATCCGAACTACTAGACAAATGCACAATTGACAAGAGATAACCATGTCGGAAAATCTGGATGAACTTTCTCGGCCAATGCAGGGATCGAACACCTGACCTCCAGGCTAGTGAGTCCAGCGTCTTATCCATTTAGCCACAATGATCCCCTCTCAGACAAATTGCTTTCAGAGATAAATCAATGAGTCTAACTGGTTATATCTGGTTAAAGGATTGTTGCCAAGCAGTAAAGATACATTATATAATCGTTGGATAGAGGGCTGGATGTTCTTGTCATGATAGTTACAAATAGATAAAGTGATCATTTGGCGTAAAATCTGAACGCCTTGTGTTATTCAACACTCTGTTCATTTTTGGACAACGCCCGAGAAAATAAATACCTTGTCTAAAATCTAAACCCCTTTCAAATCTAAATGGTGGTGTTCATTTTGAAAACATCCCGAGAAACTGGACGGTCGTAAAGTAGACCATCGATGTCAAAAATAAACTTTGTTTTTTTAATCTACACGGTAGCACAAACTGGGCGGTTTTTAATGAATCTTGACGGCATTTAACACATTCTAGACGGCAATCTATTGACTGTATACGTGTATTAGATTCTAGACGTTAAGGGTAGTTTATTTTCTTTTTTCGTAAAATCTGCACGATACCAGGTTTCTAGTGTTCATTGTTGGACAATCAAGTCTAAGTCTCGTTGTCTATTTTATCTCTCAATTTTTAGATCTAAGTTGTGGATGTTTTAATCCATTTAAGTCGTTGACATTTGATGGGCTAGAGAGTTGATTATGGGTCAATCATGTTAATAAATGTTCACATAATAGTTCATCTAAAATTTTACGCCAAAATAAAAACCTTGACAGATAATGGATATGAAATAATAATTCAATCTAGAATAAACCCCAAATATTAAACATATTTCTACTAGATAAGTGTGTTATTATCAGAGTTACTTCCACGTTCAATACAAAATTCATCTGTAAGAAAAGCATTATATAGAAAAGTTCCCTCTTAGTACACTGTATGGCTTATTATAACCACTAGGTTCTTCAATAACTAGTTAATGGCCTGGAATGGTTCTTTAATCTTTTAATTACTGGAACTTATAAATGACACAGTGGATGACCGATGTAGCTGCTACTAATTAAGTCTGGTGACCTAATGACTTCCCTACTGAGTGTGTGAAATAGTTTTATTTAACATTCTAACTATAAATGGATATGCTCAAGGGTTGACATCAAAACATATACTATATTGGATTATCACTAGATACATTAACATAAAGAATAATGGATTAAATAGTTAACTAATTAGGTTCTAACCTGATTGCTAATATTAACCTTGAAACATTAAATACTATCTAAAACTGACTGATCATTATGTCTGGTGGTACCATACCCGTCCTCATTACACCAGTCGGAGCAGGACGATACACCCTGGGGGGTTGGATGATCAAATTGTCGCTGTCGCTGTCACACTGATCAGCAGTGAATATTCGCTTGGCCGCTACAATCACTGATAAGCATTACATTGGTGCGACTTAATGAGTCCCCGGTATTAACTTTTTTCCTCCGACAAAATAAATTCTAAAACATTTTTTTGAAGTACATGTATAAGAAAAATAAATAAAGACGTTTGAAGTATCTGTAGTTAAAAAATATTTTCTATTTAGCGTGAATGGGTATTAAAATAAGTGAAAGGCATCATTTTGTCTGAAGCAGTTACGTGTTATGTAAACAATGCACGAGCCGTTGAGCCAATGACTGACGCCACGTAGACAGTCATATGTGACAGAGATAATTCGTAAGTATTTCTCTGTGAAACAGATTGGTGCGCTGTATCATACGACCTGTCATTGAGTCAACTGGCGTGGTTTCGATTCCCCAGTTGTACGTGACAAGGAGTGCCTGTTTAACCTTGTGGGTTTTCTCCCTGTCCTCCGGTTTCCTCCCACTACTAAAGATCCCTACGCGCAAGCGGATTATTGAAATAAAATTAAACCATATGTTAGTCCCTAAATGACCTGGTTTGTGTCGAGTGGACGTTAAACCCATTTCTCTCTCTCAACAGAGTATGAAGCGTTGGTACTGTCCGGCGATGAAGACGATGGTGGTGATGCAGGTGCCATCGACGATGATGACGATGATGATGCAGACGTTGTGTTACCTGGATATAAAAGAAGAAAATTACAAGATTCAAACTACCAGACTTCTTTTACAACTCTAGGTACGCAAATTTATACAATTCTTACACTGACTATTGGCAAGTTATATATCTGTTATTTCAGTTGGAAAACATGGACACAATCGGATTTTTATATGCCCACATTGAAATGTGGTCGTATATTGTCGTCGCCCCCGTCCGTCCGTCCGTCCGTCGGTCCGTCCGTCTGTCCGTCCGTCCGTCCGGCATCCACAATTGCTTGTGGACGCTCTAGAGGCTAAAGTTAATATCCGATTGACTTTAAATTTATACACAGTGTTTAAGGTCATGAGACGAAGAAGCCTATTGTTTTTCAGCCATTTCCGATAACTACCAGAGTTATGGCCCTTGACGACTTCAAAAAATCTTGTGGACGCTCTAGAGGCCAAAGTTAATTTCCGATTGGCTTTAAATTTATACACAGTGTTTAAGGTCGTAAGACGAAGAAGCCTATTGATTTTCAGCGATTTCCGATAATTAGTGCCAGAGTTATGGCCCTTGATCACTTCAAAAAATCTTGTGGACGCTCTGAAAGCCAAAGTTAATATCCGATTGACTTTAAATTTATACACAGTGTTTAAGGTCATAAGACGAAGAAGCCTATTGATTTTCAGCGATTTCCAATAATTAGTGCCAGAGTTATGGCCCTTGATCACTTCAAAAAATCTTGTGAACGCCCTAAAAGCCAAAGTTAATATCCGATTGACTTTAAATTTATACACAGTGTTTAAGGTCATAAGACGAAGAAGCTTGTTGATTTTCAGCCATTTCTGATAATTAGTGCCAGAGTTATGGCCCTTGATCCCTTCAAAAAATCTTGTGGACGCTCTAAAAGCCAAAGTTAATATCCGATTGACTTTAAATTTATACACAGTGTTTAAGGTCATAAGACGAAGAAGCCTATTGATTTTCAGCGATTTCCGATAATTAGTGCCAGAGTTATCTCCCTTGATCACTTCAAAAAATCTTGTGGACGCTCTAAAAGCCAAAGTTAATATCCGATTGACTTTAAATTTATACACAGTGTTTAAGGTCATAAGACGAAGAAGCCTATTGATTTGCATCAATTTCAGATAATTAGTGCCAGAGTTATGGCCCTTGATCACATCAAAAAATCCCGTGGACGCTCTAGAGGCCAAAGTTAATATCCGATTGACTTTAAATTTACACACACTGTTTAAGGTCTTGAGAGGAAGAAGCCTACTGATTTTCATCAATTTCAAATAATTACTTCCAGAGTTATCTCCCTTGATCACTTCAAAAAAACCTTGTGGCGCTGTAGATGCCAAACTTATCATCCGATTGACTTCAGATTGATACACAGAGTTTACGAACAAGTATTTTGATTTTCAATGAATTTTGATAACTGAACAGTTAAATCCATGATATTAAATGTTTCCTATACTAATTGTTAGCGTGGGGCAAAACTTTATAAAAAGCAAACAAATTCTAATGATTTTCTGATAATTACATAATGAGTTGTTACTCAGATTTTAGTGCATTACAAATGTTTCATTACCAAAAAAAAGTAAAAATATGTGACAACCCTTGTTGATGGCCGGACGATTTAGCTGCTGTGGGCGTATGTTTCGTTGTCTGGCAACCTTTCTTTATACTTCCGATGGCTTACACTACTTGAAGATCTGACTGGTTCTAGTGGCAGGGGTCGTGGTTGAAGGGAGGGATTAGCCAATGAAACGGTCTGTTACAGCAACTTCTTGTCGTGCCATGCACGTAACTGTGGATAAACCACTAGAAACGTCAACCCTGATTAGTTAATCAATGTCTGACGTCACAAGGTCAAAAGCCGCTCGTACGACGCCCTGACACGAAATATAGATCTGTATCTAAATCCGATTGACAAGATGACTTATTTTTTATTTATTTGTATTATACCAAGGAATCTTTTCTGTGGGAGAAAACAGCAGAACCCAGGCGCCCCTATCACCAAGCCATGTATGCTCCTGATCGCAACCCGAGATGACCAGGCGTAATTTTTGTTACATGTTAAGACTACCTAAATTTTGTGTTGACATTGTCTTTGAGAAGCCTCGTAATTTATATACAGTTTTTCGTTGCCATGGGGCTGACCTTAAAAATATCTTTGTTTCACCAAACCCGATCGACAATTGAGGAGAAGGGTCGGTAGGTCGGGGCATTTTTTCAGATTTTTAAGTCAGAGAAGGCCATACAGAAAATGGGTAACTTACTTATATAAGCTGAAAACAAATCAATATTGAATGACATCGGGATTTTAAATTTTAGTGATGCACGACTCGCACACGATTTGCTCCGAACTTGATGTGTGAATTTCCTTCAACACGTTTTTAACGATCATTCAGATTGTGCCTTCATTTTTCTTGAAAACAGATATTCAAAATATCGTCGTCAAGTTTAATACAATGCTCCACAGACAGAGGCAGAATCATTTCGTAGGGATGGACATGCTTTCGTCTACATAACCATTTTGTTGAGAAGCGATACCAATGACGCTTTTGTCTTGAACAACCAGTTTCAATAAGGAATCAAACTCATCAAACCATAGTAAAGGGAAATAACTCTCGTGATATATTTCAGGTTGACACACAAAATGAAATAAAAAGATCGCGGAAAAGTGCAATAAAATAATTTGTGTCGGGGGTGGTTTTAGTTAGTCGGTCGGGTTAGGCGAAACAGAGATATTTTTAAGGTTAGCCTGGGTACTGCTATATATTACTATATTTCTACAGGTGAAAAACGTCCTCGAGGTCGACCAAGACGATATCCACCGCCTGGACAGACAACCACAACATCCTCCATACCTGCTGTTCTTATTCCTTCACAGAACGGGCAAACACTGATGATGGCACCATTACAGGTACGCTAAAAATTAAAGGAAGGGGTGGGGGTGACACTGATGATGGCACCATTACAAGTACGTTAAACATCGGGGGGGGGGGGGGGCGGGGCTAACACTGATGATGGCACCATTACAAGTACGTTAAACTTCGGGACCAAGCTGGGGGTTGCAAACACTTGATGACAACGTTACTTTATGTTAAATATTGGGGGGTTGGATGGGAACGACGGGAAACATGTCAAACTTAGAGTGTTGGGGGAGGGGGAGGGAGAGTCGCAAACACTGATAATGGCATCATAACAAATAGGTTAAAGGTTGGGGAAACAGCAACTACAAAGGAGGAACAAGAAGATGGCGAATCGTTATTCTAGGGGATATACTTAGAAAGGTGAAATCAATTAGTTTTAGCACAGGAATCTGACCTTCTAGCCGTATATATATATATACACACACCATATACTGATCAAACCATCTTTATGCAACATTGGAAACACTTTAACTTATTAACGTAAATCAGACTTTGAACAAAACGTTCAAAGGAGTAAGGAACCTAGTGTTAATGCAAATATGCATAATTCAAACAGCCATTTTCAGAATAATTGACCCCAGTGTTAAGGACTGATCCAGGTCCCTTTGTAACGCCACATATGCTCCGGTCCCCACCGACTATATATAAAGCGGGTTGAGGGGGGGCCCACGTCATCCTCAGCATAACCTGATGAGTTTGAACTAAGCGGAACTAGTTGCTTCTTGATTTTATTTGTGATTTTATTTTTGCAGGGTGTTCAGAATCTCCATTCATTACAACAGCAAGTTAAATCTCTTCCTAATTTAATGCCAAGAGTCCCGAATGATCCGTCACTCTCCGCCGTTTCTACACAGACCATCTTTACATCAACAGATTCCGAGTTACAAGATGCTACCAATAATCTACAAATCGATCCAAACTCCGGTAATGCTTGTATTTTCCATACGTTTTTCTGGTTGTTTTAATATTGATATATGTTGTTTACATTAGTGAGATGAAGAAGCCTATTTAATTTCAATAATATCTGTCAATTTCTTCTGAATTTATGACCCTTGTTTCATTTGTCAAACCTTGTAAACTCCCAAACGATGAAAATTATAATCTGGCCCCGAGTTCACAAAGCATTCTCAGACTTAAGTTGAGAATTTACTCAGAATTGTTCACCTTATTTTAACTAAAATATAGCCCTTTATAATAATTTTGTTGTTTTAATGTATCAAATACATCAATAAGAAACTATGTGCAAACTTTTTGTGTTTCTGGATCAAAGATATTTCTCATAAACTGTGATTGAAAGTTGAGCAAAGTCTGAGAATGCTTTGTGAAGTTGGGGCCTGATCTAGAAGAAATTGTCTTGTAAGAGCCCATAGATGTAAGAATGGATATGCGATAACATTTGTCGATCGCTCAGACGATTTAGCTGCTGTGGCCGTATGTTTCGTTGTCTGGCAACCTATCTTTCATTATCTAATTTAAAGTAAAACTGTTTTTTGTCTAAATTTTAAAATACATCTTTAAGTTTGGAAACAAATAAATGGAGTTTTATTTAATTTGAAAGATTTAGATGACATACATGTAATTTTAGAATCATTCAGGGATGTTTTCGTTAAATTTGTTAATTTTTGTAAGTGAACACTGAAATACTTCTACTTGATATACATTGAACGCAATCAGGAAGCATTTACTTAGGGAGATTGGCGAATTCTGATATTAAAAGGTATCAAACGAAAATGAAACCATATTGTTTTTTTTCTAATCCAGTTTTAGAAAATAATAATATGTTGACATCATTAGATGGTGAAAATTTGAATTTAAACACAGAAACTTCTAATCTTGATTTACCAGGTAGGTTGGATGGTTTTATTGTAATGTACCCATGTTGTAATCTACCCATATTGTAAATCACCCCTCATTGTAATCTACCCATGTTGTAATAATATACCCATATTGTAAATCACCCCCATTGTAATCTACCCATGTTGTAATCTACCCATATTGTAAATCACCCCTCATTGTAATCTACCTGTGTTGTAATCTACCCATATTGTAAATCACCCCCATTGTAATCTACCCATGTTGTAATCTACCCATATTGTAAATTATCCTCATTGTAATCAACCCAAAATATAAATTACACCCATTATGATATACCTACATTATAATATACCTATATTGTAATGTACCCATACTGTAATATAGTCACATTTTAGTGTACACATACCGAAATGTACGCGTATTGCAATGTATGCGTATTGCAATGTACGCGTATTGTAATGTTCCCATATTGTAATGTACCCATATAGTAATTAAAGAATCTTTATTTGGATTTTTTTAAAAAATTTATTATTTTAGATGAAAAACCAGTTGATGGAGACGAAAAACCAACAATAATCCAAATTCCTGAAAATCTACTACCAATGTTTATGCCGAAAAAAGATCCAGTGAGAATTGGTAAGTTTCTGTTTAACAATCTCATATCTCAATTATACACCCAACCAAACATCTGGACATGTAGCAAATCCAAAGTTGCATTCTTGAAATTAAAGGCGATCACCTCAGCATTTCAGTTGGCCGCCATGCCTTAAAAATCTACCCGAGCCACAGATCTGGTCAATTACATATCGTTTTCGCGCCCCGCCCCCTTCTGTTCACATTGTTATATTAATTAACAACGCAGAAACAATGTATACCAGTATTCTCATCTCCTTTTTCGAGTAAACATGCTCAGAAAGTTTTCTTGTACCTTACATGAACAACATCCCCTGTGAATAAGGTTGCCGCTTAATGCCTGGGATGGCGATAGGCCCATCTAATGGTATAAAGAAAGGTTAGGATCGGATTACCCGGCACAGAATGATACAGTAACTGGACGCGACAATGCACGTCTACATGGCAACGAAGTTGTGGTTTATCGTTGACTAACCAGTCCATTGAAAATTACATACATTGATATTCTTTGAATAAAAGGTTTTCTGAGTGTACGGACATCTCAGACACAGAATGATACAGTAACTGGACGCGACAATGCACGTCTACATGGCAACGAAGTTGTGGTTTATCGTTGACTAACCAGTCCATTGAAAATTACATACATTGATATTCTTTGAATAAAAGGTTTTCTGAGTGTACGGACATCTCAGACACATAAATCCAGGTCAAATTAAGATCAATAAATAAAATAGAGGCCCCCTTCCTAATCACTTTTAATAGAAGAAATTGTCTTGTTTTGTAAGAGCCCCTATTTACCTACAAAAGAATAAATATGCGATAACACTTGTCGCATGCTCTGACAATTAAGCTGCTGTGAGCGTATGTTTTGTGGCCTGGCAACCTATCTTTCTATGATATAAACATATCCCAGCATCTTGGCATATCACATGTACATGTAACTACATTGTACTATTATACACTCAATCCTGCACCAGGACAAATCACATATTGTAAACCGTACTCCACACAAACCAAAACAGACAGCACATATCAAATCAATTGAATTGATCCGAGTAGTCAAATTGTGCGCTGTATCATAAGGTCTGTTATTAAATCATCTGGTGTGGTTTCGATTCCACAGATGGTCGCCTGCCAAACCTTGTGTGTTTTCTCTGGTTTCCTTCCACTGCTAAAGACCACTTATGCGCGAAGCAAAAAGTTGAAACAAAATTGAGTGGACGTTAGACCCAATTTCTCTCTCTCTCGCTCTTACTTTTGGTGATCTACGAATGCAATAACTTTTATTTTTAATCTTTTGTTCCCTTTTCTCCCTTTTGGTTGGCGATTTTTTATGTTGGATTGAAGAAAAGAGTGTTGAATATATATTTTTTGACCAGTTTTGGTGAATATTCCTGATTTTGAGGTGAAAGGAAATGAGATGAAATTTAGGGCCGACAGTTGCATGTTTACTGGTCTTTACTTCCAGTTTGTGTATCTCAAGTATTTCAGGACAAACCTCATACATGTGCATGCTTTTGAGCAAGAGTTTGTGTCACATGTTGCTCCAGCTGTAGTAAAAACGTTGGGGAAAACGTTGCGAGAATGAGGAAATCTGTTAAATTCTGTGGCCAATTGGCTTTTAATTTGCGACGTGTATTGCATTCTTTCGTCTCGTCTGCTGTTTGCGTCCATATATTCCAGTATGATTAATATCCCAAACTAATGCGTCTTCTTAAAAAGAGTTATTTCCCTTGGATTATGTGTGGAGTTTTTTACTAATTTGGTGAATTGGTTACGAGAAAGGGGACAGCAAAACTCCCTTAGTAGGTAACTAAAGTTGGATAGATTTATACGTCTGCGTAGATACTGGATCAAAAAGTGATACCGGTGGGGCGAAGGTATGGAATCCTGTAAAATTAAAGGATAACGTTTCGGGTATTGATAAAGGGTTTCTACACCAGAATCATCTGATAAAGAATCTTAACATCTACCAAGTCTGTTGTGAGCGGAGATCCTTTAATTCAGTGAATTGATAAAATTTTATTATTCTTTAGGTTTTAATTATTCTTAAATTTTTTTAGTGTTGCTACATGTAATTGTAACAGATTGTGATGCATATGTTTTAGTCAAGTCTGTAATGCTTGTTTTAGTCAAGTCTGTAATGCTTGTTTTAGTCAAGTCTGTAATGCTTGTTTTCAATGAGGGACCACGGTGGGTAAGTGGGTAAGACGCTGACTCGCTAGTTTGGAGATTGTGTGTACATTCCCTACTTTGGCCGAGAAAAGTTCATCCAGATTTTCCGGCGTGGTTCTCCCTTGTCAGTGATGCAGGAAGGAGAGTCTGATAAGGACAGCTGTCTAGTCGTTCGGATGGGATGAAAAACCGAGGTCCGGTGTACACATTAGCATACAAGATCCCATCACAGTTGAAATTCAATGTAAGAGTTGGCCGTAGTGCCACAGTCCAGGCAAAATTTCCCTCATAACACACTGTTTGGCGTATGCCCGTCTCCATTAGCCCAGTTCTGAGTAGGACGTTAAACCCCATTTAGTTTCATTTCTATTTCCGGTTTAAGTTTGATAGTCCCTCAGTCATAGAGCTATGTCCCTGTTTATATAGTTAAAGGGGATGCTCGATTCACAGTCCTGAACGTCCCGAATCGACAGAATTACAATCGAGTGACGTGGAATTCAGTCCTGTCACAGTTCTGCCAGTCCTGACAGCTGAGGTGGAGTGAGTAGAATCGTGACGTATTCCTAGGTAAAACATATGTTTCAGCTCTCATGATTGGTTGAAATATTTTTTATACAGTCGACTCATGCGCTGTACTCCGGAATTCTCCTTTTCACTCGATTGACACCAGTTATGGAATATAATTCTGGAACTGTGAATCGAGCATGCCCTAATAGTCCCTCAGTCATAGAGTTATGTCCCTGTGTTATACAGTGTAATGAATTGTGTCGGGGCACTTTGAGAAGAAAATATCATACAAAGAATTCAGTTTTGTTTTTAAAATTTCAACTCTTCAAAATGTGAATAAATCTTTGTGTCAATATCAAAAATGGTAGACATTAAGATTCGCAGTTACTCCCAATCAAAATTATTAGATTTTGATTTTTGATTAGTGATGGCCAAAATAACCCCATTACCCTTTATAACATTGGAGATGCGAGCCTTGACACCTGGAAGGGAGAGGGGGGGGGGGTTGGGTGGCTGAATGGTTAGCATGTGTGCGCTGTATCATAAAGCCTGTCATTGAGTCAACTGGTGTGTTTTCGAATCCCTGGTTGTACATGTATGTGACAAGGAGTTGGGTCGCCTATCCAACCTTGTGAGTTTTCTCCGGGGCCTCCGGGTTTCCTCCCACTGCTAATTAAAGACCCTTACGCGCAAGCTAATTATTGAAATAAAATTAAACCATATGTTAGTCCCAAAATGACCTAGTTTGTGTTGAGTGGAATTTGAAATAAGATTAGGCTGTAGCTCCGCTGTCCGGGTAACATTTCCCTCATAGCACACTGCAATTATGGGGCATTCATTTGCCCAGTTGGTGCAGAAGGGTTGGAAATTTCAGACCTATTTCCTACATCATTAGAATTAATATGCTTGTCTGCTTCTACTAGATGAAATGTGAAGTGACTAATTTTTTTAGGAATTTGTCCCTTTGAAGTTTTCTAGCAGACTATAACATAGGGTTGGTCTTTTATAGTGAACTTTTTTTTCTGGAGGAGTTTGTCCCTTTAAAGTTTTCTAGCAGATTATAACAGGGTTGGTCCATTATAGTGAATATTTTCTTTTGAGGAGTTATTTGTCCCTTTAAAGTTTACAAGCTAATTATAATAGGGATGGTCCTTTAAATAAAATGTAGGTCAAAATGTAATGTTAGAATTGAAAGCCACGAGTCGGGTTGAAAGGTTAAAGTTATTTATGAATGGATGAGGATGTACCAATGAGTCACATGATGTGCTGGAAGATGTATTTATGAATGGAACTATGCAACATGTGCGAGGTTCATACAGAAAGCGTGTGAAAGTCTCACCAAGGGCTGATCTAGAGAAGGGGGGTATGGTGTAGGGGTACTGGGGGAATATCAATAAGGGCATGTGTACTGTGAGGGTCATATTTTATTCCTGGAATGTTTAATGCATAGGCTGTAATATAATAAGTATTGAAATATTAACTCGACCACTGCTCTCTAATATTAATAAACTGGTTTTCACAGTGGTCTGATTGTTACATGTAGCTAGGTCTTATTGGTTACAGATGCCAGTAATATGTTAGTGAGGGCTCTAGTATCCCCCATATGTCCCTTGACATGGGTCTGACAGTGGTCGGAGGTACTAGAAGCCCTCTCTGCCCCTTGACTTAGATCTGGTGGTGAAGTGTCTATGAATGAATATGTTCCTGTTATCTATGTTTAATGGATGTAGACAGTGGTATGTAGAACGTGTGGTTGTTAGTTGGGGGGTAAGATGGAGAAACGGGGTCGAGAGGAAAACAGATATGTAATAACATCCTTTCTTATTGCCACTGGTTACAGATAACACACACGTTAGGCCAAAACAACAAAATTCATCCCTCAACAACGAGACACAGAGAGTTTCACCTCCACTCGACACAAACTTGGTTATTTCGGGACTAACAATTTTATTTCAATAATTGGCCTGCACTAAGCGCTCTGTCATTGAGTTAACGGGTGTGGTTTCGAATCCCAGCTTATACGTGACAAGGATTAATGTTGCCCCGTCTAACCTCGTTGCTTTTCTCCGGGGTCTCCGGTTTCCTGCCACTGCTACAAAGACCCCTACACGCAAGCGAATGGAATTGAACCATGTGTTAGTTCCGAAATGATCTAGTATGAGCCGAGTGGTCGATAAACCCCATTTCTCTCTCTCTCTCTCTCTCCCTAAAGGACCATATTTATAACCGATCTAACTGAATGAATGAATAATGATAATAAAGAATATTTATATCGAGCGCATTCCATCCAAACAGTATGCTCATGGCGCAGATTTGTTTAGCTCTTCAGTTTTATAGTTTTAGGGGGTTGGGATGGCCTAGTGGTGTAGAGTGTTGCGCTTCGACCTCTAGCTGGCCGGTCACCTCTGGCTTGCAGCTGTGGTTTTGATCCCTGGTGTGAACGTATGTGGCATGGAGATAGGGGCGCCTTCTCACTTCTCACCCTCGTGGGTTTCCTCTGGGCACTCTGGTTTCCTCACACTGCTAAAGACCCCTACGCGCAAGCGAATTATTGAAATAAAATTGAAACCATATGTTAGTCACAATATGACCTAGTTTGTGTCGAGTGGACGTTCAACCCCCTCTCTCTCTCCTCTCTCCTCTCTCTCTTTATATTTTTATTTTTATAATAGAATTGAAACATGTGAGATTTTAATTTTTATTGGAAATTTTGAGATTTGCGAGTAAAGAGGTCCATACTTTTGCCACGCTGTGGGAAAATCATCGAAATCCAAAGGATTTAAGTCGTTAATTTGGTACTGTTAGAAACCTAGAATGTGATCATTTTGTGACCTAATAGGGTGCATTTGTGAATATATCCAGATAGCATTGAACTGGGGCTGTTCCATTTAAACATTTATGGGCCATGCACAGGTGTTTGAAATGGATTCTGTGGGTTATTAAAACAGGGTTAATGTGGCTGTTTCTGTCAGAAATAGGGTTAATATACTGTTCAACATCAACCAGGAGCAAACTGTACCAGTTTTTGGAAGGACATGAACCTAATATTTTCTGGTTGTAGCCTTAAAGAGCTTTTTAATTTCTTTATCTAGTTAACTAAAAGCATATTTAAAACTAAAAACAGGTTTACATATAGATCAACCACTCTTCAGGGCTTCAGGCCAAAACATAATATTAATACCAGTTTTAATTATTATACCATCTACCTAAACATATTATTATACTGTCTACCTAAACATAATATTATACCATCTACCTAAACATACTATTATACCATCTACCTAAACATAATATACTATTCAAAAAAAGTAGGGCATATTTGATTTTTAAGTGTTATTAAAGTCACCTAATGAAACTGACGAAGAAACAAATGACAAAATGAAATGAAGTTCACATTCATCGATTTATTCCAAATGATCGTTAGACTAAGTAAGGCACAGACTGGCCATTATAAGGGTAAAATGATACCCGGGGTCAAACAACAAAGTTACCACAGCATCACAACAAAGTCAGTAACGGGTAAATCCTCCTCTGTTTGCCAAACAAGCATTGATCCGACGTGGCATACTCCTAATGAGACGTCTAAGGTCATTTTGGTCCAGATTGTCCCATTCCTGTTGCAACGCAGCAGCAAGTTCTTGGACATTGGCACGACGTTGTTGACGTTGACGTAACCTCTGTCCAAGCATGTCCCAGACATGCTCGATGGGGGAGAGGTCGGGATTCAGTGCTGGCCAAGGTAATGTGGTGATGTTCTGTTGTTGGAGGTAACCTGTAACGATCCTGGCCCTGTGACATCTTGCGTTGTCATCCTGGGAGATGAAACGGCGGCCATGACGTCGTGCGAATGGCACAACATGGACTGCCAAGATGTTGTCCCGGTAGTACTGGCCTTTAACACACCCTGCAACAATATGTAAAGCCGTTCTTCCAGCAACAGTGATGCCTCCCCACACCATAACAGAACCACCCCCAAATCGATCATGTCTGATGACGTTAACGTCTTGGAAGCGCGCGTTTCGACGACGCCACACCCTCCTACGTCTGTCCAAAAAATCAACAGTGAACCTTGACTCATCTGAAAACATCACATTGCTCCAGCGTCGATTATCCCAGTGTTGACGATCCCTACACCAACTACGTCTTGCCTGAATGTGATGATCTCTCAAACAAGGGATCACGCGAGGACGTCGGGCGCGAAGGTGACCCCTATGCAGTCGATTCCGAATCGTCTGGCCACTCACTCTCACACCAGTGTCTGTTTGAAGACCAGCACTGATCTGATTTGCTGTGATGACACGATTTCTCATGGCCAAGGTACGGATAAATCGATCCTGGGCTTGAGTTGTCGCCCTTGGTCGACCTGAGCGTGGTCTGTCCTGTACAGATTGTGTATCACGGTATCTGGACCATAGCCTGCTTATGACAGACTGAGAAACATTCATCGTCCGCGCCACAACCGCCTGTGTTGTGCCGATCTGTAGCATGCCAAGGGCACGTAACCTTTCATTTTTGGTAAGCCGACGCATATCAAAATTTGTTTTCTGGTCACTAAAACAATTAAACTGATGTTTCCACCCTGGAATTCAATGCCACAATGACTGTAACATTCAAAGTTAGAGTCGTGCAAATCTTGGGTTGGACCCCCATGATGATCCCAAGCATCACCTGCATTCCATGCGGTAGCTATTGGTGCGTTTGGGCGTCACATGTAACTGGAAATGTTTCTTCTGTTAGGTTCTATAGTGACTTTTTTCGTAGTCATTTGCATATTTTAGTATTATGCCCCCAAAATCAAATATCCCCTACTTTTTTTGAATAGTATATTATACTGGCTACCTAAACATATTATTATACCGTCTACCTAAACATATTATTATACTGGCTACCTAAACATATTATTATACTGGCTACCTAAACATAATGTCATACATATACTGGCTACCTAAACATAATGTCATACATATACTGGCTACCTAAACATAATATTATATTGGCTACCGAAACATAATGTCATACATATACTGGCTACCTAAATATGATATACTGTCGACAAAAACATAATATTATACCATCTACTGTAATTTATTTCATATAATTTACTTTGGGTAATTTACTTATTTTCATGTACTGAAACATAATACAGTTCACGAAATTTACTTTGGGTAATTTACTTCATATAATTTGCTTTGGGTAATCTACTTATTTTCGTGTAATTTATTTTGGGTAGTTGCAAGTAATTTTTCAATGTAAAATTATGAAATTATTCATTAAATCTATTTTATTTGGATTTATGAAATTTGTGTGGTTAAGTGGTCTTAAAGCCCCAATAACACTCTTGTTGTAAATGAAAAATATGTCCCAATCTTCATTCTGGTCAACAAATCGTATTATTTTAGAATATTACAATTAAATGATGATGTAAATTTCATCTTTACACACCTAATTTAAAAAATTGGAAAAATTCAACCAATTGATTTGAAAAGTCTAACGTAAACCTTTTCAAATGTGACTTGGATTTTAAAATATTTTTGAACCCTCTGGACAAGTAAAATAGGTTGTAATGGGTAATTTACACAACAGGTAGGACATTTAAACATCTAGTACTTAGAATAAGGGTATTATTTATTTTCTGGAGCTACCAAGCCAGCAAGAATGTTATTGTCCCTTTAAGTGTAGACTTATTAGGCCTGTTGTAGGATTGATCTTATATTACTCTGTGAGTATGGACGATCTGCCTACATTTATATGTTCCCTCAGGTTTATCCAGTCTGTGTAAATGGTGACCAGAAATTATAGGATTTAGTTAATGAACTCTTGAGTAAAATCAGAACCTGGGCTAGTGAAGATTGGCATAAGCCATACAGTGAGTTGTGAGGGAGAGAGAGAGAGAAATGTGGTTTAACGTCCACTCAACACAAAGTAAACCATGTGTTAGTCCCGAAATGACCTAGTTTGAAACTAGGTCATTTCGGGACTAACATATTGTTTAATTTTATTTCAATAATTCGCTTGCGCGTAGGGGTCTTTATTATTGGGAGAAAGCCGGAGTGCCCGGAGGAAACCCACGAGGTTGAGAAGGCGCCCCTATCTCCATGCCACATACGCTCACACCAGGGATGGAAACCTCAGCCGCAAGCCAGAGGTGACCGATGAGAGTTGTGAGGGATGTTTTGTCTATGGCCCACTCTTACATCAAATTCCAACTGTCAAGATTTGTTTTACATGCACCTGGAACCTGGATTGAATTTCAGACCTCCTGGTGATTGAGCAAGCACCTTGCGCACTGAGCCACCACAACCCCACAATCACACAGATTGCAATACTACATTTAAAGATATAATAGCTAAATCTGTCAACTTTACGACCTTATTTAAACTTATACCCAACTCTCTAGAACATCGATAACTTCATTCAGAATCAAATAATGTCAATGAAATGTTAGATATATTTATTTTTAATTATTTATTTTTCAACTATTAAACAAGAACATTCGGCCATTTATCTAAATTTTACATACTGTAAGGTTATTTGGGAGGGGGGGGTCATATGACACCTGTTTGATCAGAAGGTCTGTCATTGAGTCAAGTTATGTGGTCTTGATTCTCCGCTTGTACGTGACTAAGACTAGGGTCGTGGGTTTACCACCGGGTCCTTCAGTTTCCTCCCACTGCTAATGACCCCTACTAGCAAGCAATTTATTAAAATAAAATTGCACCATATATTACTCTCTCTCTCTCTCTCTCTCTCTCTCTCTGTGTGAGGTTTTATAGCCATCTGCTGTGCACTTGGTTCAGGATGACTAAAGCAGATTTTAATCCCTATAGGCCCAGGAGCATTGAACTCTGTTCTACATCTATTAAATTATATGGATATGTTCCCAACCATCTGTTTCTAATGTTTATATAATTATTGTAAAATGATGAAGCAGTAGTTATAATAAGGTCGGAGGTCAAGTTATATTGAAAAATGGTAAAATGAAAGTCACAGAGGTTATTAAGTAGAGAAGTTTAAAAAAAACTACCCCCTCCCCTCACAGCTGAAACAGACTTCTTGCCATTTCCATTCAAGTGAAATAAAATGGGGTATAACATCCAACTATTCTGCTCCTATATCAGGCTAATGAAGATGGGCTTACGTGATACAGTGTGCTATGGGGGAAATACATCAGATTAAACGATACCAGGTTTAACATCCTACTGAAAATTCTGCTCCGACTGGGCTAATGAAGACAGCCATACACCATACAGGGGGGTTGGGATGGCCTAGTGGACTAGAGTGCCGCGCTTCGAACTCTAGCTGGCCGGTCACCTCTGGCTTGCGGCTGTGGTTTCGAGCCCTGGTGTTAGTGTATGTGGCATGGAGATAGGGGCGCCTTCTCAACCTCGTGAGAATTATTGAAATAAAATTAAAAAACATGTTAGTCCCGAAATGACCTAGTTTGTGTTGAGTGGACGTTAAACCCCATTTCTCTCTCTCACATGCGCCATACAGTGTGTTATGAGTGAAATTTTACCTGGGAAGGTGGACGATGGTCCATCTAAAAGACTAGACAGCTGTCCTTGTCAGGCCTTCCGTCCTGCTGAAAAATGCGAGACTTGATATTCACAATGATTAACGAATTAGATAGGCTCACAAGCTGGGCTTGTACCCAATCGAAATTAGTGCCGTAATATGCAGGATATTACGTGAAGGGCTTGATAAGATATACGTAGTTAAAGAGAGATCAAGCCTTCTACTGAAGATGAGTTGATGCAAAAAAAAGTTGGTTGTTAAACACCATACTATTTTCTTTTTATGTAAATTTAAATTTTGTACAAGATAATTTGTCTGTATTACACCATAATGCCAGTTGCTGCTTATAAAACAACCTGTGAACAGCATTTTATTTTGATGTGAATTTATATGCAGTTCAAATATGAGGAATGGGGGTTGTAGTTCATATACAAGAAAAACTACGGTAAAACAACCATCAAAGAAAGTAAGATATTAAATTGGTTTTTTTTGCTGATACAGCATTATTTTTTGTAGACTGGGTAATTCCCTTTACATCAGATAAACCACTTACGGTATATATTAGACTCTTTTATTAAACTCTTTAACTTCATGTAAATCATATCAATAGTCCAACCCTTCAACCTGCATTTACTTTCACATCAGGCTAAACACAATAATATCAAATGTTTACCCTTGCTTTAATTCCCCCCCCCCCTCCATCAATGGATCAATCATTCAGAAAATCTTTTTCCTGGAGAAAGAGAGATGTTGTTTGAACATTCACTGGACACAAACTAGGTCATTTTGGGACTAACATGGTATGATTTTGTTGACCTACATTACAACCAGCATTCCATATAGTATTGCTTATTTTATTGTAAAGTGTTTATTATTGATGTCTGATCATTCCTGGCTTTACAATTGAGTAAGTAGGTACTGTAAAAAAAATGATTAGTCAATAGGTGTTGGAAGTTAAACATGCATTGAGAGAGAGAGAGAGAGAGAGAGAGAGAGAGAGAGAGAGAGAGAGAGAGAGAGAGAGAGAGAGAGAGAGAGAGAGAGAGAGAGAGAGACATCCACATGATACAAACCAGCTCATTTTGAACTGACATATGGTTCAGTTTTATTTCAATAATTTGCTTGCACATATGAGTCTTTACCAGTGGAAGGAAACGGGAAGACCTGGAGAAAACCCACAAGATTGAACAGATGACCCTCCTACTCCTTGGGGGAGGTATTACTACTGCACAATTTGGTTGGAGGAGGGGGTGCTTACTGCCCTATAATTTGGTTTGGGGGAGGCGGGTTCATACTGCCACACATTTTGGTGGGGGGATGGGTGTGTTTACTACCGCACAATTTGGTTAGTGAAGGGGGGGGGTTACTGCCACACATTTTGGTTGGGGGAGGGGGTGGTTACTACTGCACAATTTGGTGGGGGGAGGGGGTTCTTACTGCCGCACATTTTGGTGGTGGGGGGGTCTTACTGTCGTACATTTTCAATATCTACAATAATTTCTTTGGAAATTTCTTAATAAATTCTTAGCAATTCAATCGTTTAAGATGTAGATTTCATCTTATAGAATCTATTTTACTAAGTTCTCATATAATTAACATAATCATTTGTTTAGGGTATTTTTCTTGTTACTATGACTTTTTATATTAAAAATTGACATGCACACAAATGTGTATTACAGCCGTGGTTACAGACCAAGATGGTGTATGTTTTGATTGACATTGAAAAATAAATACCGCCAAAAAATCTATTGAAACAGCCTTATGTAAGATTTAGATAAATTTTAAAGAGTTGGCCGTTCTTTCTATAATAGTTCGAAAATAGATAATGAAAGTTAATATATTGAAAATTTTATTCAAATGACTTTATGAAGTTATGAAAGCTTGGAGTTTGGACAATATGTAACATTGATTGCTTATTGTTGTTACAACTGTACATGTTATTCAATATCTTTAAATGTGGGAGCATTCTATAAACTGCTTACAAATCAGAGCCATCCAATGAACTAAAGAGTTGATTATATGGGCTTGTCATGTAGGTAAATATTTAGAAAAAGTTTACGCAGCATTTGAGTCGTTGTCGGGTTTTGCTCCTGATTGCTCACTACACTTATTATTTTAGCATTTTCCGAGATTCTATCCGGATTATCGCCCTTATTGTTGAAATTGTTTGACGTTCTAACATCTGACGTCAACTGGCAGACTATCGCCATTGAAGAGACGACCATTGTCACGATCGGTCGCATTATTTCTGTTACCTCTTTTTTTTCAAATCATTTTTAGTGAAGCCTGTACCATAACAGGCTCTGGACTGTACAGCGCAGTGGACACTTACGGCTGGCCCCTGGATCCATTCACTTGATTTGATATTTTCCGCAGGTTAATCTTATAGGTTTTTGTTTTTCGTGTAGTGCGGTCCTCCTGCACTTACTAATAAAGATCAGCAATAGACAATCTGATTAAAACACAGATCCTATTTCATTACATTTTGTGTAGTTCAACATTTTGGTTTTATTTGTCTTTACTACACTAGGATCTGGAAGAGTTGTTATATAAGCCGTGTTCTGAATAGTGTGACAGATTAGCCGATAAAACGGTCTTATTAATCAATGTCATAGGGTCAAAAGCTGCTTGTACGATCCATGATGTGACCTTCTAGTATAAGTGGTCAGATCTTTATGTAGTAGAGGTCATTGAAAGTATAAAGAATGCAACAAGATATAGAGGTGTATTTTAATCAGATTTAGCGTTTACATGATACATCGTTATAGAAACTATTAAAATTTCACTTCTCTCATGTGAGGGGGGTTGGGATGGCTGTACCCTCACCATACCCTGTCAGATCACTGGTATATTCGAGACTTAGCCTCCTTTTGGGATGGCCTAGTGGTCTAGAGTGCCGCGCTTTGACCTCTACCTGGCCGGTCACCTCTGGCTTGCGGCTGTGGTTTCGGTCCTGGTGTGAGTGCATGTGGCATGGAGATAGGGGCGCCTTCTCAACCTCGTGGGTTTCCTCTGGGCACTCTGGTTTCCTCCCAATGCTAAAGACCCCTACGCGCAAGCGAATTATTGAAATAAAATGAAACCATATGTAAGTCCCGAAATGACCTAGTTTGTGTTAAGTGGACGTTAAACCCCATTTCTCTCTCTCTCTCATGTGATGAATTCACGTAGCTAAAAAAAAAAATACCTATGATGTACTGGAGACTATTACTTAGTCATGTAGGAATTCATTAACTACATTTATTGCACATTCCATGAATATATTTAAACACATGGTGAACGCATCTACATACCAGTGTGTTATTTATTAATTAGTTTTAATTAATTAGACCTAGAAACAATCAAACTGTGAATAGACCAGTAGACATTCCATACAAGTCAACATTGACTAATATACCACTGGTATTTTTATTGGTAATAAGAGTTTATATGATACATGTATGTAGTGTTAAACTGTATAATGCTGACTTGCAATATACCTTGTCAGTTCATCAGTTTATATATGCTGACTTGCCATATACCTTGTCAGATCAGATGTATCTGTGTATTATCACTATCTGACTTTATATTCACTAGTCTGTTAGATCACATGCACTAGTATATACGGTAATACTGACAGTTCCCTGTAAGATCACATGATCTGACTGTACCCTCAACATACCCTGTCACATCACATGTATCTGACTGTACCCTCAACATACCCTGTCACATCACATGTATCTGACTGTACCCTCAATATACCCTGTCACATCACTGGTATATTCGAGACTTAGCCTCCCTTTCCCATTTTTAGATTAAATTTTTAAATGTCGAACTGTTCTAATTTAGTTCATATCGCGAGTATCTGATGGCATCAAGGGTTGATTATGGTCTTGTTTTGTAAATAAATGTGTAATTAATAATTTAGATAACATTTCAGGCCGAAAGAAAAACCTACGATAGGCAGATTTAGCTCTTATATAAACAATATTTTATTCAGAATGTCTGAATGGGATTGGGAAACACGCTTAGCCTATGTAAAACCCCTTTCCCTTGCATAATGTTTGTAGTATGTTTAACAAAATTTGAAAACAGTCAATAGTGTGTGCTATTTTGAAACAGACTATAGAGGAGGTCTTTGACATTCTTTGTTTGTATCACATGGCACCAAGCAGAGTGTGGGAGTAAACCACGAGAGGTCAGTAGGTCAGGGGTCATTAGGTCATGTCTATTTCTAGCTGTTGGGATGTAAATACTGATATCACAGTTCAATGTGTTACAGATGCTCTAACTACCAGTACTGTTCTCTATTCAACATTGATGTATATTTAAAACAACTTGATTGAAAATAAATTTGACTAATTTTATATAGGCGGAGTTAATCCAATACGTTACTCAACATGAGTTACATTACAATCTCTACAACAGTTAACCCCATCTTCTTACTACGGTATCTAAGTGACTGGGGGATCACGGTGGCTAAGATGCTTGCCAGGGCCGTATCTAGCGGGGTCCTGTGGGTACATTGTACCCCCAGAAAAAAAAGGCGCCCCCCCATCCCAAAAATAATAATTTAACAATCTTCCAATTATGAAAAAATACACTAGATTATGACCACACATTGATGCTCTTAATCACAAATCAGTCATCGGTTTTAAGTGTGCCCTGTTCAAAACTTTCTCAAATAATTGCGGGAGGCTACAGTGCTAGCGTCCCACCACGCTGCTCCACCCCACTTTTAAAATCCTACAGACGGCCCTGTGGCTCGCTAGCGTTGAGGTCAGGTGTTTGATCCCTGCATTTGCCGAGAAAGTTCATCCAGATTCTCCAGTGTGGTTCCCCCTTGCCATTATTGCAGGATGGAGGGACTGACAAGAACAGCTGTCTAGTTGTTTGGATGGTACGAAAAACCATGATCCTGTGTACACATTAAAGATCCCTTATTTGACTGTTTGAATATAAGAGTAGGCTGTGGTGCCGCTGTCCAGGCAAAATTTCCCGTCTTCATTAAAGCCCAGTTCGGAGCAGAACAGTAGGACGTTAAACACCATTTCATCTTTATTTCACTTCAGTATGTTTTAATTTAAGATAACTTTTCTTGGTTTTAAGTGACACCGTATCATATAAAAAGAAAAAAAAAAATGCTCTCCTAATGCATAAAGGAAGTGACTGGTGGGGGGAGGAGGGAGTAAAAGTTTATTATTTGTTATAAATGGTTAAAATTAAAGAATTTAAATGTTGAGAATCAGAAATTGGCCACATAAAATTCAATGTTCGGTCGTTCAAGGCCGAGTAGCACTATGCACTAAGATAAGTTATTTCTCTTATCCTGTAGTCCCAGTGTTTGACAAAGAAAAGGAAGTAGTCCCTCTCTTCACGTCTCAAGTGACATTATATCTGTTTATTATATATAGCTGGGTGTGTTTTTTATGGTGGTTGAAGAATTTCAAGTGTCTGTGCCTATTTATAAATATTAACTTGACTTAAACATACATTTGCTAAATCTCCCTATTGCAGGTCTTTCTTTGGGCCTGAAATGTTATAATTAATTATTAATTAGACATTAATTAACTTATCCAGACCATAATAAACTCTTGATGCCATCGCTAGTCTGCGATATTTAACGGATTGGAATACAATTTTTGAAAAATAATATACATAAAAATGAATAATGGAGACTTTTAAAAATAAAACACAACACAAGGTATATATGGATATAACTACTTCTGTATAATCAAGGCTTTGTTGTTTATCGTACCAACTTTAATAATGATGATTGAGGCTAGCCTAAAATTCAAAAACTAATATCTCGGTGTAGAGGGGATGAATTTGACTGCAATTTTCAGCATATTCTGTTCACATTGTATAGTTTTTAACTATTACAGCGAGAACTTCTTTCTTTAATCTCCTATGTTGTCCCTTTAAAGATTCCTGTAAATACGATTCAGTGGGTCAGGTTGTGACCTCGCGTATGATTAATAAACAAGCGACTTGTTAAGCTATGTTAATGTTTCTGCAGTTGGTATTTTTTCTGTATTTTTAGGGGGCTTATACTGTAGGGGGGGTTGGGATGGCCTAGTGGTTTAGAGTGCCGTGTTCCTAACCCTCTAGCTGGCCGGTCACCTCTGGCTTGCGGCTGTGGTTCGAGCCCTGGTGTGAGCGTATGTGACATGGAGATAGGGGCCCCTTCTCAACCTCGTGGGTTTCCTCCGGGCACTCTGGTTTCCTCCCACTGCTAAAGACCCCTACGTGCAAGCGAATTGTTGAAATAAAATTTAAAAAAAAAAAAACAACCATATGTTAGTCCCGAAATGACCTAGTTTGTGTTGAGTGGACGTTAAATCCCATTTCTCTCTCTCGCTTATGCTGTATTCGTTACCGCTTGGAACTATGGTGTTTCCCACTGGGAAATAGTAAACGTGCAAGCGAATTGTTGAAATAAAATTTAAAAAAAAAAAAACAACCATATGTTAGTCCCGAAATGACCTAGTTTGTGTTGAGTGGACGTAAAATCCCATTTCTCTCTCTCGCTTATGCTGTATTCGTTACCGCTTGGAACTATGGTGTTTCCCACTGGGAAATAGTAAATACCACACTTGTCGTGTTAGGGTGCACAAGTGGGAAAATCAACGTGGGTGTCATATTATCCCTTCAAGGAATATTAAAACCCCTAATCAATACTTGTGAAATTTAAATCTCTGAAAGGAATATCAGCCGAAAGACGATTCAGTTCAGTTCAGTATTTACAAAGATATGATGAATTGTTACGATATGTAGACATTTTAGATTAAAAAAAAAATTGTGGACGTTAAACCACAGTTATTGGAACATTTTTGTTGATATAGATGAGACGGTACTGTCCTAAAACCTGAACTGTCGTATGGTACAATAACAAGTTAGTACAAAATGGAAAGCCAGGTATTTTTCTCGTTCTATTTTTCTTGTCATTGTTTAGAAAATGTATCTCAATATGTAAAATTCTATAAATTACCTATTCAGATTGATATGCACGTCCACATAAAACATATAATAACAAAAACAGTATAATTACAGTTCAAAGCGTTCAACTTTGTAACTTTGGCTTCCATCTTGTTACGTCATATGTCGTGAACTCAATATAGTTTTAGCTACCCCAGTTCTCCAGTAGAAATCATGACTTCCGAGGCAATTTTTGTAGTTACGAACGCTATTTACCAATTCGTTAGTCGTATTATCCATAAAACCGAAAAGTAACGAATACAGCATTAACACTGCAGTTGACCTGGGTGGTCTGTGAAATCATAAGGCCCGTAATTGCGTCAACTTGCGTGGTTTGGATTCCCAGCTTGTACGTGACTAGGCCTTGAATATCGGGATCGTGTAGCCAAAGATTTTGCAATGCCAGGAATGGCTGCAGGTGTCACCATTATATTACTAATCTATCAATTCCGCTTCTAAACGGGTTCATTTGCATTTTTGTACATGTCGCGTGATCGACGTAATTTATTAACAGAGTGAGCCCGTCGTTATCCGTTATCGCCCTTAAAGAAATAGCTGGCGGATTTTAATTGCTACAATCAGGCTAAAACAAAAAACGCCCGGCCGTCTGCCAACATCTTTATACTCACTGAGCCCTGCTGCAGATTCCTCTGCGATGTAGATTTCCAAAATGAAAGGATGACCCCACTTCGGGACTAAATGTGGATTAATGACTGATTCCTGAAGAATCTGACGAAACTGGTGTGGCTACTCATGCTGTATAAAATTTTCGTAAGTCAAAGACTATAGCGATTATATTATTTTAAGGACAATATTGTTGTCAGTCATTATCACATATGTGATAGAACTGGTTAAACACATTCCAGATATAATTTCAACACGGGATCATTGCTACAATAGATGAGTAATAGAGGTTCCAACAATCGGAAGTGACGAACACGAAAGGAAAACACGAGTTATCCCTCTATATAACTGACTGAAGTGACGAGTGATAACAGATACACATGCGAATTTCTGCACACTAATAATTCCTTCGAAGGCCAAACGTTGTTATATGGGACTACAAGACTATTTGACAATTCAATGAAGTAATTGAATGTCATTAGAGAACGCGAGAAATATAGAAATAGTCAGTACATTCCCTAGTTTTTAT
The DNA here is from genome assembly GCA_963678685.1 of Patella ulyssiponensis. NCBI lineage: Eukaryota > Metazoa > Mollusca > Gastropoda > Patellidae > Patella > Patella ulyssiponensis. Next base: position 2,787,005 of record OY783226.1, read on the forward strand.
TTCTTCTATACCTTAAAAAACCATGGCAATGCATGGACTTTATCGTGTTCTTTTGGGGGGTTGGGATGGCCTAGTGGTCTAGAGTGCCGCGCTTCCACCTCTAGCTTGCGGCTGTGGTTTCGATCCCTGGTGTGAGCGTATGTGGCATGGAGATAGGGGCGCTTCTCAACCTCATGGGTTTCCTCCAGGCACTCCGATTTCCATCCACTGCTAAAGACCCCTACGCGCAAGCGAATTATTGAAATAAAACTGAAACCATATGTTAGTCCCAAAATGACCTAGTTTGTGTCGAGTGGACGTTAAACCCATTTCTCTCTCTCGCGTGTGCTTTTATCTCGTGGCACTTTCCCGATTATATTAAGGCTCTGCCTGTTTAACGAGTTTCTACATGTATTTATTTGGATCTGCTAAACCAGCTGTTTGTTATATTTTCTTTTTTTAAAAAAAAATAGCTCTGCGTCTGCTTTCTATTACATCCAATACGCAACTCAGATGTGGTCTGTACTATATTAATATACTTGACACGGTGCTGCTTGCTGCTCATACACGCACACACACCAATCGTTTTTTAATGAAGATTATTTTTAAGAAAACATTAGTTTTGACACTATATGTATGGCAATTATAATAATTATGTTTTAAAACAGAGCACTGAGTGACTTGATTTCCTTCTTTCCTCTACTAAAAAAAAATCTATGCATTTAAAAAAATGGTAAACAGATGGGTGACAGTGTAAGGCTGTTAAGGTTACATTGATAACTGGCTCTAAAACTCGGGGCCGCGGTGGCTAAGTGGGTAAGACGCTGACTCGTTGTCCCGGAGGTCACGTGTCCGATCCCTGCATTGGCCGAGAAATTCATCCTAATTTTCCGGCGTGGTTTCCCCTTGTCAGTGATGTATGACAGAAGGCCTGACAAGGTCAGCTGTCTAGTCCTTCGAATGGGACAAAAAACTAATGTCATGCACGCAAAAGATCCCTTGACAGTTGGAATTCGTTATAAGGCCATAGTGCCACTGGCCGGACAAAATTTCTCTCATAGCACACTGTATGGCGTATGCTCGTCTTCATTAGCCAAGTTACGGAACAGAAAAGTAGGATGTTAAACCCCATTTCATTTCATTTCATTATTTCAGTAGCTGTCTAATAATAAGTAATTATATACTGACCACTCTTCTCGCAGTTAATTAGATGCTTAATGTCCGGTAGAAATCAGACCATTTGAAGTGTAAATGATTTTTTTTTACAGTCTCATGAAATGTGATTGTATATTGCTGTGGGTCCGTCTGTTATCAACAATTTCTTGACAACACTCAACCAACTACATTTATTAGCTTTTTTTTTTTAATTTTATTTTTAATGGAGAAGTCTATTGAGTTTCAACAATTTCCATTGATCACTTCTAGAGTTATGTCCCTTTTTGAACTTTTGTAGAACCTTGTGAATGCTCTAATGACGAAAGTTGTCGTCTGGTATTTAGTTTATATGCATTTTAACTTCAAAGTATGTTATTAGGGCACTTATTTCACTTTGTGAATGTTCTAATGTCATCTAGTATTTTAGTTTATATGCATTTTAACTTTCAAGTATATTATAAGGGCACTTATTTCACTTTGTTGAACCTTGTGAACTCTCTAATGACAAATGTTATCATCCAGTCAATGAAGAAGCCTATTGAATTCCAACAATTTCCATTTATTATTTTGAATACGATTTAGAAATTGATGAACATGTGGCAAGAGGAATTGATGTTTAGTTTGTCGTGACAACCGGTTTATTGTCTTATTTCAGGTTTAAAGGCGTCGGAAAGTGAATTAGAAAAATTGAAATGTCCAAAGTGTGATTTCCAAGCGTATTATCCTCAACAGTTTCAGGAACATATCGGAACGCATACAGACGCTATTCATAAATGTAAATGTTGTAATTTTAACAGTTTTGATCGGGATGAACTACTCACACATTTTAAGGTAAGATTTTCGGTGTATTTTATCATCTTAGTTTGGTTTTGATTTGTCGTTACTTTTATTATTTTAGCCCATAATTTCTTTTCATCAGATTGACTGAAAATTGATACACATTGTTTATGTTTCTTAGATGAAGAAGCCTATTGATATTTTTTGTCAGAGTTATCAGTCTTGAGTGAAGATATGTGACAACCTTTATGGACGGCTTGGATGGTGTTGCTGCACTGGGCATATATTTTGTTCCCTGGCAACATATTTTTTTACAAATTTAATTAAGGAAAAACATTGTTAGTCGTCCGTGGGTTGGATGATTAGCGTGTGCGCACTGTATCATACTTTCATTCATTGAGTCTGATTTTGTTTTATCCAGGCCCTCCGTTTTTTCTTCCACTGCTAAAGACCCCTATGCGCAAGCGAATTATTAAAGTAAAATTAAACCATGTTACTCCTGAAATGACCTAATTTGTGTCGCATGGACGTTAAACTCCATTTTTCTCTCCCCCAAGGAGGATTTAAAAATCATTTTGTTTAAATATCTTGAATCTGTCCATATCATGGTTATATTTGTTATTGTTGGAAATATTCAAAACATATTTATTTAGTAAACCTCTGAACTCTTGCCGTTAATTTTAGCTCTCAGAAAAGGTTTTCATATTTCTTATAGATTTATTTTTTCGCAGACTTGGCACTTTTTATTCTTTCATTTTCCCCCAAAAGTTTTATGAAATAATTTCTAAAATATTTGAATGTTTTTAGTTTAGTTGGTACAAATAAAACAGAAAGCAATTTTAACATATTTCAACTGTGAAAACATATTTTATCCATTTCCGAACCTGGTGCTTTCTCCATTTACGTTATTTCTAGGCTGATCTTTTGGACTGAGTTAAATGTATTTTGCATGTATACATCATGAATTTGGTGGGTGTGACCAGTGAGGGTATATGGGTGGGTGTGTCTATGTAGTATATTGTATACTATTAAACTTTGTTTACTTCTAAACCAAACACATTGTTGCAGTTTGTTCGACTGGACTAGAGACTTAAAGGAGGCAAGTCTCTTATTGGTCAACTGAAATTGAAAAGATTGGCTTCTGATAATATCAAATATTTAAGACAAAATGAAAATTGGGACACGAATCATGTACCAGAATGCTTTACAGTGCCATTTGTGATGAAGTCATTCGATGAACGAGGCTAACATACACCGTTGTAGAATACTACCGGTGTAGACTCGAATGAACAGACACCAACTCCTTGCCTATTGACCGAATATAACTGATTAGAAAATGTCCAGTGTGTGAGTCTCTCTCTCTCTCTCTCTCTCTCTCTCTCTCTTATTTTATAAGAGGGAAATAGAGTATATTATTTTATAAGAGGGATATATATATTATTTTATAAGAGCATATTATTTTATAGGAGGGGGTATAAAGTATATTGTGAAAGTGTTTAGTGTACAGTATATTATGAAAGCTATGTATAATATGAAGGTTACAGAGTATATTATTATGTGATATTTTATTTATGACCCGTATTAATACATTGACCTTTACTAGTTATACCATGATGTCAGAAGACAGGAATTTCACTGCCATTTTATACAGGCTACCTTAAAGTACCTAAGCCTCCAACGCAATATCATCCAAAAAGTAACACGAATTATTTGTCAATTTAAATCAACATTGATGCTGTGAACTTACCAGAAAAAGATGGGCTTCTGATATCCAATATTTAAGACAAAATAAACATTTTACCATTGGGACACGAATCGTGTACCATAATGCGTTTCAGCCCCAGTTCTAGCAAGATACTCGAGGAACGAGGCTAGAAACATCGCATCAAATCAGACGGCACATGTAGACTGGAATGCCCAAACGCTAGAAATTTGCATTCCATTGACACTGCTAGCTTATTTCGCGGAACAGAACTGATTTGAAATTAGAGTAAAAAAGGAAACCATTGAATGTAAATCAGTTTATATACATTCATATTACAGTATTATATGCGTTGCGACCCACTTCTGTCAATTTCTAGGTCCCAAATGTTAGCAATTTAGCTCCTTTAAAGAGATCGTCCAATTGATGGGAAATCACACTCGATTGACTATTTAAAATATTGAAAAAAATAGCAGCAGGTTTCATCCAATTTGTTTGACTAATAAATACATAAATAGTCCTCTTGATAAAAAAAAGTTTAAATATCACAATATTATCAGAGCTTCATCAAATTTTGACAATCCTCTTTGGTTGTTTAAAAAAAAAAAAAAGGTTAAAACAGTTTTGGTTGCCATGGATTATCGACTTATTACAGTTGTCATGGAGGTTAATGCAGTACGCATACAGTTGTCATGGTTTATTGACCTATTGCAGTTGTCATTGAGGTTAATGCAGTATGCGTACAGTTGTCATGGTTTATCGACCTATTGCAGTTGTCATAGAGGTTAATGCAGTACGCGTACGGTTGTCATGGTTTATCGACCTATTGCAGTTGTCATTGAGGTTAACGCAATACAGTTGTCATGGTTTATAAACCCATTTCAATTGTCATAGCTATTAAACCGGTACTTACTGTTGTCATGGTTTATCGACTTACTGCATTGGCATACTATGAAACTTCATTAAAATTTTGCTAAAAACGACTGAATATAGATATTTTATGAAAAATATTTAAACTTCTCTGGTCATCATTAAATTCAGAATCCCTGCAATATTGTACAGAGTCGAATCTCTAAAAAACATATATATATCAGTCCAAATATCACTCAATTCCATTCACATTCACAAGTTACAAAATTATCATGAATTTGTTTTTATAAACGATAGAAAAGAATAGAGGAACAGGCATATCCTATATGACCTCTCTCCTAGATACAAGAATAAATATGCATGTATAAAAGAAATAAGTGAGTAAACAAAATAACAATAATCAACAATTGAAACTTTTTGCAAAATTCTGCCAACTCTGTAGATAATATAAATTTATAAACTAAACAGTTCCACCTATAAATGCTTGGTAAAATCGCTTTGATTGATTTCAAGTCGAGATATAATCTTATTCTTTTCTTAAATATACATTATGGGAGATTAGATAATGTTCAGCCAATTTGCAGAAAATGTCAGTCAAATTGATCCACTATGAACCGAAAATTATTCAAGTGAAATTTCCGCCTAGCTACGATCATCATAATTTAAGTCGGTACAGTAAAAAGCCTAGTCTCGATTATTCAATTGATAATTAAATCGAGAAGAAAAGTTATACAGTAAATGGTATCATATAATCCTTCAAAGATGGTTCTGGTAGGCTAGCAATTTGATCAAGAGTTAAAAATGGTCTTGTCAAGTTAAATAATGTTAAATCAATCCTTTAAATAACTTTTAAGGCCTAAAGAAAGACGTGCAATAGGCAGATTTAGTTCTTGCATAATGTTTGTTAAATCAAATGTTAGATAATCAGTTTCAATAATTTGATCTTGGATAAAGCCATGATTGAGATAGGTCACATTAGTCTGATGTGATTCCATGTAGTCTGAAGAGATTCCAGGTTATCTATGACGCCTAGGTAACTAGTGTTATGCATGAGAAAATCTGATTTTTTTGTTTTTTTCTGTTTTTTGGGGGGGGGGGGTCGACCAAACAACAACCACTACTTTGATAATAATTTATCTTGAGAAAAAGACCTTTTAAAAAATTCTATGACTTTAGTAACTAAAGGTATCGGTTGTCCTTTAAAATATTTGAACTATAATCAATGGGCCTAATATTCTGGGTAATAAAACATTATTCATAATGATCAAATCAAAATTAATGTCCCATAAATCATATGGAGTCACAGGAATCAGACCAGACTATTGCTTCTACAACGTTTGATGGTAATCGTACTAATTGGACAATTTAATATAATATCGTCCATTTCTCACCGGTGGCCGGAGTTTATTGCCACTAATAAATTATTTGGACTATTTTTCATTGTATTATTTTGACTGGGGTTTGGTCAGTCGTTATTTGACCCATATTTACAGTCAGCTGATCGTACTGAGCTTTCTCTCTCTACAGTTAGGTCCGCTTGAGCACAGACACTAAACTACTTGTCCGTCATTTTAATTCTTTAATCAACGGTTTTAGTTGAAAGCACTAAGTGTACTTCCCGAATTTTGAGAAGTATTTATTTCGCTTCCATTTAAAGATACATTATGGGAGATTAGATAACGAGTTGGCAGTTCGTACTACAATAGTTGAAAACTAGCTAATGTAAAGACAATTTGCTGAAAATTTCAGTCAAATTGATCAACTATTAACTTAAAACTAAGCGAATGAAAGTTCCACTTGGCCTCGGTCATCATTACTAAAGTCGGTAAGACAAAACCAGTAGTCTTGGTTATCCATTTTTATTGGTAAATCACGAAGGAAAATATTTCAGCGAATCGAACTACAATCCAACAAAAATCTCACGCTAGCCTTGACATCGAGAGTTGATTATAAATTATGGTCTGGATAAGTTAATCAATGTCTAATTAATAGTTTATATAACATCTCAGGCCTAAAGAAAGACCTACAATAGGCAGATTTAGCTCTTGCATAATGCATGTTGAATTAAATTGAAATGGTTTATTTATTAGTCTTTATGTGTAGGCCTATAACTGACAGGCTATAGAATCACATTGCAAAACAGTATGGAATGAATAGAGGCTGTAGCACCACTGCCCAGGCAAAATTTCCCTCATAGCACACTGTATGATGTATGCCCGTCTTCATTAGCCCAGGGGGGTTGGGATGGCCTAGTGGTCTAGAGTGCCGCGCTTCGACCTCTAGCTGGCCGGTCACCTCTGGCTTGCGGCTGTGGTTTCGAGCCATGGTGTGAGCGTATGTGGCATGGAGATAGGGGCGCCTTCTCAACCTCGTGGGTTTCCTCCGGGCACTCCGGTTTCCTCCCACGGCTAAAGACCCCTTCGCGCAAGCGAATTATTGAAATAAAATTGAAACCATATGTTAGTCCCGAAATGACCTGGTTGTGTTGAGTGGACGTTAAACCCCATTTCTCTCTCTCTCTCATTAGCCCAGTCGGGACAGAAGAGTAGTATTTAAACGAGGGAGAGATGGTCAAAAGGTTAGCTTGTGTGTGCGTTGTATCATTAGGGTCTGTCATGAATTCAACTGGCGTTTCGATTCTCTGGTTGTATGTAACAAGGGATGTTTTCTCCAGTTTCCTCCCACTGCTAAAGACAAATAGATGTAGACATATTATTGAAATAAAAATGAACTATATGCTAGTCCCGAAATGACCTAGTTTCTCTCTCTCTCTCTCTCTCTCTCTCTCTCTCTCTCTCTCTCTCTCTCTCTCTCTCTCTCTCTCTCTCTCTCTTAAATAAAATGTCTTTGTTCTCTAAATATAGAAATATTTTTTCCAACATTCATGTGTTGTGTCACTATTTAAACAGATGGAAACAGGCCGTTTATTTTCTCTTAAACAAGGGAAAAAATGCTTTAAAAAAACCCTGAAACACGACACTTGTCATTTTTTTTTTCCTTGAAGGGAATCTGTCTTCGTTCCTCATACAAACTTACAACATCTGGTGTCCCTGGAATTCTCCGCCTACAAGAGGTCAAAGGTCAAATCATATTACATTTATCTACATGTATATATCCTGGTTACCATGACCTTGAAGATAAAATGGAATAACTTTTCGACTTTAAAAATAAAAGGATGATAGGAAAATCTGGAGAAAGAGTTGGTTGGGTGATGAGTGTGTCTCGTCATCTTCTAAATGCATAAATCTTTGTCTGGTTTCCACAAAGTGTTTGTTGCATTGTGTATTTCTGTCATCTGTCAACCGTTAGATTGTCCTTACTTCTAATTACTTTGATGATTTTCCTTACTTTTTACTTAAATTGTAGATTTTCCTTACTTCTAATTAACTTGTCGATTTGCCTTACTTCTACTTAAATTGTCGATTTTCCTTACTTCTAATTAAATTGTAGATTTTCCTTACTTCTAATTAAATTGTAGATTTTCCTTACTTCTACTTAACTTGTATTTTTTTCGTACTTCTGTCTGCTCAACTTATAGATTTTCCTTACTACTCAATTTTAAGATTTTCCGTACTACTCAATATTTAGAAGTTCCTTACCTCTGCTCAACTTACAAATTGTCCTTTCATTGATATTATCAGTGAATGGTCTGTAATTGCATACCATACTTTATTGTTTTCCATTGTTCATAAAAAAAATGTTGATTGATTGTAATAGATTGCCCCCCCCCCCCCCCCCCCCCCAGGTGTATAGGTATCCCGGGTCCTACAAGCTTCCACCGGGACATGCACGCATAGTCGTATATATATTCTATAGCACATGGTGTGCATCTTATCAGACACACAATCAGCATCTATGTTACTAGCGGCAGAAATTAGCTCCGTAAACCGCGGTCGGTGAGAGAAAACATGAGTTGTAACCCCCCTCAAAAAAATCCTGGATCCGCCACTGTGTATTGTGAATGGGAGGTGGGGGGGTGGGGTGGATGACTGAATGGCTAGCATCGATTCCACAGTTGTATGTGGCAAGGACAACGGTCGCCTGTCCAACCTCATGGGTTTTCTCTGGGTTCTCTGGTTTCCTCCCATTGCTAAAGACCCCTACGAGCAAGTGAATTATTGAAATAAAATTGAAACCATATGTTAGTCCCAAAATGACCTAGTTTGTGTCAGTGGATGTTGAACCTTCTCTCTCTCTCTCTCTCTCTCTCTCTCTCTCTCTCTCTCTCTCTCTCTCTCTCTCTCTCTCTCTCTCTCTCTTATGATTCATTCACAAACTAACTGATGTGAAAATGACATGAATGTAAAATATAAAGAAGACTGCATCTTGTTTACTCCCACGCTGTGATAAATTGGGCAATATTGAAACAAGTTGAGAATATGTATATTTATCAGACAATGAGGGTTATAATTGAACACATTGTTGCCATTCCTATCATATTTATAGGATGGTCAGATTATATAGATTGACATTCTATCCTTGACATTCTCATATCCGCATTTTAAATACTGTATTATAGAATATTCATAAACAGCTGACTAGACACAACATTGTTAATATATGCAATATACGAATGTTCAGTTATTAATTATGTAGCCTGGAGGTCAAGTGTATTTGATCCCTGCATTGGGGTTTTCCGGCGTGGTTAGCTGTCTAGTTGTTCGGGGATGGGACGAAAAACCGAGGTCCCATGTACACATTGGAGTGCACATAAAAGATCACTCAAGTTGGAATTGATATAAGAGTAGGTCGCTGCGCTCGGGCACAATTTCCCTCATAGCACACCGTATGGCGTATGCCTGTCTTCAATAGCCATGGATCAGAACAGTAGGACATTCAACCCCATTACATTTCATTTCAGTTAATATTTATGTTGATGAGGTCAAGGGTTAATGACTATATGCACTTTTAAAGGTTAGGTTCTGTACTATATAGAATATCAAGTGTATTCTCTGTGATAAACTCTGCACCAAACCAGACTAATAGAAATGGGTACACAATGCGTTCTCTACTGAAGGTTCCATTACTTCCATGCCAATGAGTAGGAAACCTCAATATTCATCCCATCTGAGTCTTGTAATCACAGTGCCACAGGTTGATAAATGCAATCAGTGCCACTGTTTGATCAATGTAATCATAGTGCCACATTTTGATAAATGTAATCACAGTGCCACAGTTTGATGAATGCAATTAATATGCCACATTTTGATGAATGTAATCGAAGTGTCAAAGAATCAAGCCAGTAAGAAAGATAGATCTTTGTTTTGTTTGATGATATTTTAGATTCTGTATATGATGATGATATTTCATAGGGAAGTCATCCACGATGTATTTTTGTAATATTTCGTCTTGTTTGTTACAGGAAAGTCATCCACGATGTATTTGTAATATTTGTGAGTTTATGGCCGAGCATGCGTATGTTATAAAACGTCACATGGTCCGGCACAACAATCAGGGATGCAGCTGTAATATCTGTGGTAAAGTTTACAAGGTAAGTTGATAGCGGTACAACCATGTGACAGGTTGGGGATCACAGTGGCTAAGTGGTTAAGATGCTGGCTCGCTATCCTGGAGGTCGGGTGTTCGATCCTTGCATTGGCCGAGAAAATTCATCCAGATTTTCCGGCGTGGTGTCTCCTTGTCATTGATACAGGACGGAGTGTCTGACAAGAAAAGCTGTTTAGTCTTTTAGATGGGACGAAAAAGTGAGGTCCTGTGTATACATTGGCATGCACGTAAAACATCCCTTGGCAGTTTGAATTTGATATAAGAGTAGACTGTTGTGCCGCTGCCCGGGCAAAATTTTCCTCATAGCACACTGTATGGCGTATGCCTATCTTCCATTAGCCCAGGGTAGGAGCAGAATAGTAGGACGTTAAACCCCATTTCATTATATTTGATCTGTTGGTGGCAAATATTATCATTTATAAAAGTTATTTTCTGCTAAGTTCCGAGAAATCCTCTCTGGCCATTGCTGGATTGAATTATGATACTTGAGCTGATGAGGGACTGCGTCTATTCTTGCTGTTCAATCAAATTTATCCCAAGTACAGCAACATGGCAGCCCTTCATTTAATCTGGGGTCTTCCCTAAAACTTTGAATGGTGATTTAAAGGTACCGGTATTAAGAACTGTAAAAGTTCATGTTCATCTCCAAACAATATTGTTTACATTGTATCTGTGTTGATAGCCTCGTTTGTCACACAATTAGTTTGTCTGTAATATTCTGCTATGCACTGGTTAATCGTGCATAAATATTACCAGAGTTATGACGTAACGTTATGTAACCAATGTGGAGGTCTGTTTAAAGCCGAATGACATTGTTACGCAGTTGGAGTTAGGCATTTGTTGTTAATCAGACTATTGTCCATTCATAATTTGGAACAGAAATTTGCTTTTGTTACGGCAGTGCTTGAGTGGGATTAAGTGAAATCAAACAAACCACTGCAAGGAGTATACACTGTTTCAACGCTAAGTTCCATGTTATTTGTTTGTTTCAGGATCAGTATATTTTAAAGATGCACGTTAAAATGGTTCACATGCCAGCCGAGGTTTTATTCGAGTGTAATATATGTTTAAAGAAATTTACTCGGAAAGCCCATTTAAAAAGACATCTCCGTATCCACGATCCAGAAAAACCATTTAAATGTCCTCATTGTGATTACAGGTAGCCTATACTTTATACGGGTGGGGTACATTTAATACAAGTGGGGTATATTTAATACAGGTAAGGTATATTTAAGTCTCAATTGAATCACTACCGTATGGTTGTTCCAGTCTATATAGTAGTTATTGCGCAAATTCTTCAAATAAGAATATGCAGTCACCATTTGTAATGACTTGTGGAATATATTTAGCCTCGTTATTCGAGTCCCTTGTTAGAAATGGGTCTGAAACGTATTATCGTACAGGATTCGTTCACCAATGATAAAATGTTTATTTTGTATTAAATATTGGATATCAGAAGCCTACCTTTTTCCAGTAAGACGACAACATCAATGTTGATTTGAATTGAAAAATAATTCATGTTTGGATAATATTGAGTTAGAGACTTAGCTACTTCAAAGTTTTGAGAGTTAGCTTCAAAATATTTTGCAGGGGCTGTTGTTAAGGAAGAGGCTGTATGTTGTAATATTTTACAGGGGCTGTTGTTAAGGATATTATTGTGTTATATTTTACAGGGGTTGTGAAAGATCTGATATATCTAAACATCTGTTAATTCACGAAGAACCAAAACATGTCTGTGAAGTGTGTAATAAGGCTTTTAGACATATTAAAAATAAAGAATTACATGTCAAGAGGTAGGTTAATTATAACACTCAGACTGTCTATAAACTTAGTGTCCTGTCTTTAAACTCAGTGTCCTGTCTACAAACTTAGTCTCCTGTCTATAAACTCTAGTGTCCTGTCCAAATACTCAATGTGCTGTCTATAAACTTAGTGTCCTGTCTATATACTTACTGTCCTGTCCATAAAAATAGTGTCTTGTCCATACACTTAGTGTCCTGTCAGTGTCCTGTCCATGTACATAGTGTCCTGTCTATAAACTCTAGTGTCCTGTCTATAAACTTACTGTCCTGTCCATAAACTTTACTGTCCTGTCCATAAAATTAGAGTCTTGTCCATAAACTTAGTGTCCTATCAGTGTCCTGTCCATGTACATAGTGTCCTGTCTATAAACTCAGTGTCATGTCCATATACTTATAAACTCTAGTGTCCTGTCTATAAACTTACTGTCCTGTTTTAAACTTAGTGTCCTGTCTACAAACTTAGTGTCCTGTCTATATACTTAATGTCCTGTCTTTAAACTTAATGTCCTGTCCATAAACTTTAGTGTCCTGTCTATAAACTCAGTGTCCTGTCCATATACTTAGTGTCCTGTCTATATACCCAGTGTCCTGTCTAAATACTCAGTGTGCTGTCCATAAACGTAGTGACTGGTCTGTAAACATAGTGGCCCGTCTATAAACTCAGTGCCCCATTAATAAACTTAGTGTCCTGTTTACAAACTAAATGCCATGTCTATTAACTTCTGTGAAAGCATTAAGAAAACGTGCTAAAAGAACCAACTCTTTAGCAGTGAGAGAAAAATAGATGACATAAAGAAAACCTGCAAAATTTGGCAGGTGACCTTACTCCTTGTCATGTCGACGCTTTGGATCAAAACGACTGACCATCTGCTCTAACAGGCATGCATTAGACCACTTGACCGCACGATTCCCACGCCATCGATGTCTTGCCTCTAAGAAGAGACAGTAAACAGAAGTGTTGTTGAGTAATAAGACATGACTGTTGTTAACGATTGAAATGATTTTATTTTAGACATAATGGTCAGAAAGATTATAAATGTGGTGTATGTGGTTTCTATGGTTACACGTTTACAGATATACGTAAACATATAGAACGTAAACATGGTGATATGAAGAGTCTAGTCTGTGATAGATGTGGTATAGCCTTTAAAACAGAAATAATATTACGGGTGAGTTAAATATATATACAACCATAGGACTTGGTTATATTATACAACTGGGTTACAGTGGTATTTAGTTATATGTACTACAATAAGACTGGGTTACAATGGTATTTAGTATGTATAACCATAGGACCTGGTTACAGTGGTATTTAGTTATATGTACAACTTGGTTACAGTGGTATTTAGTTATATGTACAACAATAAGGCTGTGTTACAATGGTGTTTAGTATGTAAAACCATAGGACCTGGTTACAGTGGTTCTTAGTTATACCATCAAAGCCCAGCTTAGGCATGGGCCCCGTGGTTCATTGCAAAAAGGTTGGGGGTTGGGATGGCCTAATGGTCTAGAGTGCCGCGCTTCGACCTCTAGCTGGCCGATCACCTCTGACTTGCGGCTGTGGTTTTGAGCCCTGGTGTGAGCAAATGTGGCATGGAGATAGACGCCTTCTCAACCTCGTGGGTTTCCTCCGGGCACTCCGGTTTCCTCCCACTGCTAAAGACCCCTACGCGCAAGCGAATTGTTGAAATAAGATTAATACCACATGTTAGTCCCAAAATGACCTAGTTTGTGTTGAGTGGACGTTAAACCCCATTTCTCTCTCTCTCTCTCATTGCAAAAAGAGAGAAAAAAAATTGCAGGTGAGAGTTGCACTGTAATCGATCTATCGGTGATGTCACTTGTTATGACAGTACCTCGCAGGTTATTTCTGTGCATTGTATGCCATTCGGAGCTGTATGGATTTCGATGTGGTCAGATATGTAATTATTCTTGTATTACAGACCATTTAACTGTATCCTCAAAAGGATATGAAATAATCTTTTCGGCGCGATTTTAGTCAGGCCCTGTGCTCCGCTCCGGTTAAGCTGGGCTTTGTATACCATAAGACTTTGTTACAATGGTGGATAGTTATTAAACAGATGATAATTCTATAGAAAATAATTACTGAGCAACTTTTTCACTAGACCTCTCTAGTCATTATCAAGTAATTACTGTTTATTACTGGGCAAAGAAAATAACCTGATCAAAAGAAAAAACGTGGAGGGTTTGGGGGTTTTTTTTGAAGTCTTTCTTCCACAGCATAACCGAAGTCAAGGACTCTTATCTTGCTTATAAACGGACTATGTCTACAAATACGTAAAATGACAATATCCCAGAATTCCATTAAGAAAAACGTTATATCGTGTTTACTTATGGAAAAAAAAACCCTATCCTGGAAGTATAGCCTGTTACATGCTTAAAGATACTTTCAGAAGAATAACCCCAAATTCCTCTCTATATATTCAGAGCACAAGTTGTTCCATGCATAGAATATACTCAAAAGATCAAAGAGCTTTAATATTATAGATTTATAAATTATCAGGTTATGAGGAACTGTCTCTCTCTCTGTGTCTCTCTCCACCTAAGGATGATATTGCAGACATATGACCATATTGATGTATTATATTATTAGGAACATCAGAAGACCAGTTGTGGAGGTGTAATAGAACAAGCGCTTGCTATTGCTACATCAGACGGTGGTACCAGTCAGGCCATGATACAAATACCCTCCACTCTATCTGTAGATGGTCAGCATATCACGATAGACGGCCAGGAAATATCTGTAGATGGTGGGGGCGCCGTTAATATTACATTCGAACAAGTTTTAGCAGGTAAGAACTAGTATTCATGGATGGAATCGTGCAATCGGATTAAAGCACAGATCCTATTTGGTTTCATTGTTATAGTTAAAAGTTAAACAGTGGTGGATCAAGCTCCACCAAGGCCTGAGGCGGCAGTTTCTGGAGGGCCTATGTAAAAAGACGTGGGCCTAATTAATTTTGGGTCAGGGCTTATATAGATTCCCGTTGGGCCTTAACGCCACCCCCCTAACATTCATTGTCTATGCATTTTTATACGCCCACATTTTCATGTGGACGTATATTGTCGTCGCCCCTGTCCGTCCGTCCGTCCACAATTATTTGTGAACAGACTACAGGTCACAATTTTTATCCGATTTCAATGAAACTTAAAATATAGGTTTATCACCCAAAGATCTCAGTTCCTTTCGATATTGGCATGTATCGGACCGTAACTTCATGGGTTATGGCCCCTGATTGTACGAAAAATCACGTTTTTTAGCTTGTGAACAGTGTAGAGGTCACAATTTTGAACCGATTTGGATGAAACCTGAAATGCATGTTTATAACCCTAAGATCTTGGTTCCTTTCGATATTTGCGCCAATCGGATCGTAACTTCCTGAATTATGGCCCCTAATTGTCCGAAAAATCGCCCTTTTTAGCTTGTGGTCCATCTGGAGGTCAAAATTGTTATCCGATTTAAAAAAACGTTTGATTATATCACCGTCCCATGGTTATGAAGGTTGAGTTCGAATTTCGTGAAAATCGGACCAAAATTGACGGACAAAATGGCCGCGGTTTGTACGCGAATAGTGTGAAAATATGTTATATCAAGGTTGTGGACCTTATAGAGGTCACAATTTTGAACCGATTTTGATGAAACTTGACATGTATGTTTATAACCCAAAGATCTTGGTTCCTTTTGATATTTGCGCCCATCGGATCGTAAATTCCTGAATTATGACCCCTGATTGTCCGAAAAATCGCCCTTTTTAGCTTGTGGTCCCTCTGGAGGTCAAAATTGTTATCCGATTTGAAAAACCTTTTGAATATATCACCGTTCCGTGGTTATGAAGGTTGAGTTCAAATTTCGTGAAATTCGGACCAAAATTGACGGACAAAATGGCCGCAGTTTGTACGCGAATGGTGTGAAAATATGTTATATCAAGGTTGTGGACCTTATAGAGGTCACAATTTTGAACCGATTTTGATGAAACTTGACATGTATGTTTATAACCCAAAGATCTTGGTTCCTTTCGATATTTGCGCCCATCGAATCATAACTTCCTGAATTATGTCCCCTGATTGTCCGAAAAATCGCTTTTGTTAGCTTGTAGTGCCTCTGGAGGTCAAAATTACTATCCGATTTAAAAAACCGTTTGATTATATCACGGTTTCATGGTAATGAAGAGAGAATTTGAATTTCGTGAAAATCGGACCAGAGTTGACAGATAAAATGGCCGCCGTCTGTACGCGAATTGTGTAAAAATATGTTATATCAAGGTTGTGGACCCTATAGAGGTCACAATTTTGAAATGATTTTGATGAAACTTGAAATACATGTTTATAACCTAATGATCTTGGTTCCGTTGCATATTTGCCCATATCGGATCGTAACATCCTGAATCATGGCCCCTGATTGTACGAAAAATCACCCTTTTTAGCTTGTGGTCCCTCTGGAGGTCACAATTATTATCTGATTTAAAAAAACGTTTGATTATATCACAGTTACACTGTAGTTATGGGTGAGTTTGAATTATGATTTTCTGATGATTACTTAAAATGCAACAACTTTTGTTGACTGCCCGGACGATTTGGCTGCTGTGTGGGCGTATGTTTCGTTGCCTGGCAACCTATTTTTAATCATATCAGACAAGTCTAAAAAAACCTTTTTTTTACAAAATCTTTGGGCCTGAAGCTGCAGCCTCATCAGCCTCACTGATAATCCGCTATTGTAGTTAAAGTTTCGTTTTACTTGTCTAGAATCTGGAAGAGTTGTTATATAATAGGCGTCTTTATTGATATGAGCAATTAGCCAATGAAACGGTCCATTACGGGACCAACTGGGCGTTCTGTGCTGAACTGTGGGTAATCCATTTGTAACATGGATGTTGATTGGTTAATCAAATGTTTTGACGGCATGGGGTTAAAAACTGCTCGTATGACCTCAGATGTGACCTATTGCTACAACTGGTCAGATCTTCATATAGTGTAGGCCATCGAAAGTATAAAAAAACAAAACGAAATTTAGATCTGTATTTTAATCAGAAAGGGAATCGCGAGACACTGATGAATTTTTCACGATTTTTTTTTTATCGCTTCAATGAGTAACCCGTCATTGTTTATTATTCATGTCCCACATTATCTAAATGTACACAAACACTCTTAAATCAGGGGGTTGGGATGGCCTAGTGGTTTAGAGTGCCGCGCTTCGACCTCTAGCTGGCCGCTCACCTCTGGCTTACGGCTGTGGTTTCGAGCCCTGGTGTGAGCATATGTGGCATGGAGATAGGGGCGCCTTCTCAACTCTGGTTTCCTCCCACTGCTAAAGACCCCTACGCGCAATCGAATTATTGAAATAAAATGATACCAACCATATGTTAGTCCTAAAATGACCTAGTTAGTGTTGAGTGGACGTTAAACCCCATCTCTCTCTCTCTCTCTCTCTCTCTCACTCTTAAATTGATTTGATCTTCATCTATACTGTGATATAAAACAGTTTTATATCTTCAATATCGGCACGACTTGGTAACTATGTACCTGGTTATGAATCATCATATTAATCGTATTGTAGCATACTTGATGATTACTATATGCATTGTTAGGGCAAACATTTTCTGTCCTCCAAATGCAAGTCCTTGATGAGTCAGTATTTAATTTAGCTGGCAAGCACGTTTTTGTCGCTTGAATAGAAGCCTTTAATAAACATAAAATAGGTGTTTATTTGTTGTTGTACGTTGTTCTGATCTGTATACCAAGTCAACAAATAGCCATTTACAGTTCTTTCAAAGGATAGGAACAGAGGTGTAGTCACGCAAAAGTCTGCATTTTTCACGCAATTTATTCAAAATTAACGACGATGCTGCCTAATTTACTTGCAGGAAATTTCCCGACGTGAGAATAATTAGATCATGTTTAGATATGAATTTTAAAATTCATTAAAATATATTAATTTCCATTTATTGCATTCATATCTTTAAGTTCATGGCAGGAACGGCTTCTATATGTGGCTATTCAGAGACACCCCCTCATTTGCCGCAATGGTGCGATTCCCCAGATGTAAGTGACAAGCAGTAGGGTCACCTGACGAGGGCTACCTCGTGGATTTTCTCCGGATACTCCTGTTTCCTCCCGCTGCTAAAGACCTCTACATTAAACCAAATGACCAAGTCTTTGTCGAGTTGGCGTTAAATCCCATCTCTCTCTCTCTCTCTCTTTCTCCATTTCACTTTACAACCTTATTTATTGAAAGTCACCCAAGTATTTTAGTTTGTGAAACTACAACCTGGGTTGTCAGTGTGACACAGAACAGATGACTCATCAGTTATTATATCTCCAGAGACCTGGTGGGTGTGTTTCAACCTATTTATTAACAAGAGTGATGTCCCTTGTACTGTGTTTTACACTCATTATACATAGCTAACAAAGTGGAACACAGTTGACCTATTTAAATATCCTGTCAATATATAGGTTTAAACATCCACTTGAAACAAACAAGGTCATGTTGGGACTAACATATGATTCAATTTCATTTTCATAATTCGCTTGCGACACAAACTAAAATATGTTCAATTATAATTTATTAATTGGCTTGCACGTAGGGGTCTTAAGTAGTGGGAGGAAACCGGAGGACCCAGAGACAACCCACGAGGTTGAACAGGTGACCCTACTCCTTGTCACGTACAAGCGGGAAATCGAAAACACACCACTTGACTCAATGACAGACCTCCTCTCTCTCTCTCTCCCTCTCTCTGTCTGTCTGTCTCTCTCTCTCTGTCTCTCTGTCTAGTCATTCGAATGGGACAACAAAACGAGGTCCCTTGTACACATCGGCATGAACATAAAAAATCCTTTGGCAGTTGGCCATAATGTGACTGCCTTGGTAAAATTTCACTCATATACTCCAATGATTGTGCGTCTATTGGTAGTAGATTTATTTAGCTCAGTATAACTATAACCAGTCTTAAGAAGAGTCGAATACGAACGAAACT
Organism: Patella ulyssiponensis; assembly: GCA_963678685.1. NCBI lineage: Eukaryota > Metazoa > Mollusca > Gastropoda > Patellidae > Patella > Patella ulyssiponensis. The sequence continues at coordinate 2,805,790 of OY783226.1, forward strand.
TGTCGAAACTTGTCGCACAAAAAATTGGGATAACTGGAAGAATCGCCCATTTCTACCTATTCTAAATAAACACATTCTCAAAAAATTGCTAAAGGCTTATATTAATTATATTTAATTATCTCCTTATTAATGATATAATACAGAATACTATTACAGTTTGTACACTTATAATATAATATGTAGCAGTTATACAATTAAACAAACATTATGCAAGAGCTAAATCTGCCTATTACAAGTCTTTCTTTAGGCCTGAAATCTTATCTTAATTATAACTCTCGATGTCTAGACTAGACTTCAATATTGACTGGATTACAATCCTATATGCGGCTTAACGCTCAATCGCTCATTGATAATTAAATTAAAAAAATGGATAATCGAGACTATGCCTTTTATCGTACTGACTTTAGTAATGAGGATCGAGTGTAACACTACAGATAACAGAATATCAGCATAGTTATAAGACCTTTATTGAGAGCATGAAATAGGCATACTCCGGGAGGAGCGCCATTCCAAGTCTTCTGAAACTAACAGTAAACTAAGAAATCAAGAAAAATGATACACGAGCGACGAGATTATAGTATCTGTAACTGCACTGCATATTTCCTTTGAATAAATAATATGTTTAATGAGATCGTGCCTTTTATCAAAAACGAGCAGACGCCATTCGTGTGAAGTCCGTAAATAACATATTGAACACATTAGTGTTTTAATAAGTCTGTGCCTAGCAGAAGTTGTGTAGAGTTGAAAACGTCAAATATAATATAATATCAAACCTAGCAGTTCTATGTATAGATCACTTTGTCACACGAGGCTAGGCAGAGATTTCGATATCCAATATTTTGGTTCATAGTGGATCAATTTGACTGAAATTTTCAGCCAATTACCTTTACATTATCTACTTTTTGATTATTATAGTGAGAACTGCCAGCTCTTTATGTTATCTCCCATAATGTATCTTTAATTTATATTTGGTACTAATCGTGCATGCTAGTATATTTAATAGTTTGGATGAACACCTCGTAAACAATAGGCCTGAGGAATTTTCTACAATCCAGTTCCCAAGATTCTTAACTTTGATAAAAGTCTTGTGGATTGAATATTTTCATGTTCTATTGGCTTTTCACACAATCATAGGGTTTTTACAACAAAGAGGGGTCATTATTTATTGTCAAATAATCAAAACTCCCTTCTTCATTGAACAGACAATAGAATGGTGCAAGGGTCTTGGCTGTTATTTAATTCTTAATCCTGTTGAAAACATTTCACACAATAAAACAGCACGCTAGCCATCATGTTCAATACTGACGTTGAGAATCTAGGGATAAGGTTTGTTGTCAATGTTGCGATTATTTGTTTAGACGATGTTGGTTTATGGTTTTCCTTTGTTGTTCAGTCATTATGTAATCTGTAGTCTGTGATTTATTGTTGTCTCGTCGACTGGGTCATTGGGTTATAGCCTTGCTTAGCCTGTGTGTGTGCCCTATATGCAAGTCATGGGTACAGTCCCATGTTTTTTTACTTGAAACGAAAAAGTGTATGTTCAACAGAATCATTGAAATAAGATATACATCTCTCTCTCTCTCTCCCTCTTTCTTACCCACCAGAATTAGGGTAGTGGTGGAATTAGTTTATTAGTGTTTACAAGTCGGCCTAATATGTTGATTGTTATCTGGAGTCGAAAAGAAATTAGATTTTAGATATTACAGGGAAAGATATTTAACAGGAATGTTTGTGGAATGATGAGATTATGATGTGTTAGCTGAAGATGGGGGAGGGGTGTGAACATTACCTGTATCTACCTGTCCTTAACCCCACCCTTACAATCTTTTACTTTAAATAAATCACTTTTTGGGATCATTAGCCTTTTATTTTTGGCCTCATTATAATGGTACCAAGGACCATGGGGAAAGTTTTCCTCATAGCACATAAATTATAATTAAACTATTATATGTTAGTCCCGAAATGAACAAGTTTGTGTTGAGTGGATGTTAAACTCCATTTCTCTCTCTCTCCTTTTAGCACAGATTATATGCTTTGTGCACAGGTGCTTGAAGGGATTAAAATAAAACTTCTTACTACTTCTTGACTATATGTACATGTATACTATACTATACTATATAGCCAAGCAGTAGTAAGAAGTTTTATTTTAATTCTTTCAAGTGCCTGTGGCTTTGTGTAATAATTTGATTCATAATGGCACTGAGGACCACAGGCAAAATTTAATTCATAGCACACTGCGGTGGCATACTCTGGACGTTAAGCCCAATTTCATTTCATTCCTATACTTTACTTTAGCATAGATTCTATGGTTTGTGTAATAAATCATACAATCTATCTCTTAATGTCTCAAGGAATATAATACTTTTTATCTACTTTATATCAACCATACACAATTTATATTGATTTAAGAAAAGAAAGATTTTATCTGAAATATTTATTAAAAGCTGAATCTACAACAATGTGAATGTCTTTTTAAACACCTTCACCTTTCTACACCATTCTCACTCAAACCATAAATTAGAAAATTATCTTTATGAATAAAAGTTTGCCCTCAGGGGCAAGTGATAGTATAGACATTAGACTGACCACCCAGTCGTGGTAGTGTCCAGTTTTTAATCCAACAAAACAAATATTTTCTCACTCCCAAACAATACATGTACACACTCATCGCACTTTTATTGTTATAAGTCTGTTTTCTTCCCGTAGTTTTTTTTTCTCTCGGTGTTACTCCAGTTATCAAAATAACTTGTATCAATGTAATTATGAATCGTAGAAATAAGGGTAACAAAAAGCTCCTGTTTCTGTCCACTCTCGTACCCAGAAGATCCTGATGAGATTGTTATTAAAGTATTGTATTGTATAGACTACAGTAGACATTGTTAGTATATACTGCAACAATGTTGTACATTTCAACACATTGTTTATATACCACAGGTAAATACAGGTAGAATCCCTGAACAACAATACACAGGTGTAAATATAACATATGACACTTGTCATACACTCATCAAATACAACCACAAAATCCCTCAATTCAGGGGTTTTTTTTCATCCCTTTGTTCCAGTTGTTGCCCTTTTTATGATATATGTTTATTTTTTCTGGGAAGGTGAAAGAATTTTATGGAGTGAAAATCCAATAAACTGCAGGGGTAAAAGTTTATATATGCATGTTTCAAGTGTCATAGAAGATCGGCTGTTATTTTAATTCTCTTGTTCGAATTTCTACAGTTTAATTAAAATGATATTTGACAAAAATGTTTTCCGATAATGTAGCAAATTAAATATTATTAATATTAATACAAATATGGATTTTATGTAGTTTGTAAGAGGATTTGACTTAATGCCATTTTGTTTTTTATAAAATTGATTTTTGTTTGTTAGCCTCGTGTCATTTTGAATTGTTCTATAGAATTCAGTCGACTAATTGACTGAGGTTTTTTGGTTTCCGCAAGTCGCTGTTATTGTGTTCTCTTCTGTAAGCTTCTTGGTTTTTTGAATACATTTGTAGACATTGTGTGCTGACTTGTCGACTATTGTGTTGTCCACTACCGTCCAGACAGTTTTTTGAACTTGACTTTTTTTCCTCCAGACAGAAGATCTATTGTATCAATGTCAATATTTAGTTTTAATTGATACGACTGTACTTTTGTCTCACATATCTGTCAAGTCTTGAAAAGCTCTTTTGTAATTAAAAAAAAACAAACATGGAAATAATTGGATGTACAGTAAAACTACATATTAATTGGAATGCTACCTTTTTGTAAATTGTTTGAAGGAATTTTTTGAGGCTTTTTTCTTCATTTTCTTGACACGGTTTGCGAAGGGGTTATATAGTTCAACTTGGATAGCATGTTAAAAAGATCCCTTAACAGTTGGAATTCGATATAAGAGTAGACTGTAGTGCCACTGTCCAGGCAAAATGTCCCTCATAGCACACTGTATAGCGTCTACCCGTCAAACATTAGCCTGGTCGATGCAGAAGACTTACAGATGCATTATGAAAGATTTAGATAAGCAGCTTACAGTTCTTGCTATTTCGGTCAAATTATTTCATTCTGGGCGATGTTTGAAGAATAGCAGAGTCATTGCTACTCGTTGTTGCATAGTAAACAAGGCTAAATATCCATTTTTTTATTATTAAATCATTAACTGTTTATCATGTTAAAATCAGTTGAAATCAAGAGGGTCTATTGACATCGAGAATTGATTAAAATCTTAACATGTAAACATCCTTTTTATACGCCCACATAGAAATGTGGACGTATATTGCCGTCGCCCCCGTCCGTCCGTCGGTCCGTCCGTCCGTCCGTCCATCGTCCACAATTTCTTGTGAACGCACTAGAGGCTAAAGTTAATATCCGATTAACTTTAAATTTATACACATTGTTTAAGGTCATGAGACGAAGAAGCCTATTGATTTTCAGCAATATCTGATAATTATTGCCAGAGTTATGACCCTTGATCACTTTGAAAAATCTTGTGAACGCTCTAGAGGCTAAAGTTAATATCTAATTGACTTCATATTTATACACAGTGTTTAAAGTCATGAGACGAAGAGGCCTATTGATTTTCAGCGATTTCCGATTATTACTGCCAGAGTTATGACCCTTGATCACTTTGAAAAATCTCCTGAACGCTGTAGAGGCTAAAGTTAATATCCGATTGACTTTAAATTTATACACAGTATTTAAAGTCATGAGACGAAGAAGCCTTTTGATTTTCAGCGATTTGCGATAATTAATGCCAGAGTTATGGCCCTTGATCACTTTGAAAAATCTTGTGGATGGTCTAGAGATCAAAGTTGATATCCGATTGACTTTAAATTTATACACAGTGTTTAAGGTCATGAGACGTAGAATCCAATTGATTTTCAGAGATTTCCGATCATTACTCCGAGAGTTATGGCCCCTGATCACTTTGAAAAATCTTGTGGATGCTCTAGAGGCCAGAGTTAATATCTGATTGACTTTAAATTTATACACAGCGTTTAAGGTCATGAAGAGAAGAATCCTATTGATTTTCAGAGATTTCTGATAATTACTGCCACAGTTATGGCCCTTGATCACTTCAAAATATCTTGTGGACGCGCTAGATGTCAAAGTTAATATCTGATTGACTTAATTGATACACAGTATTTAAGGTCATGAGACGAAGAAGCCTAATTGATTTTCAGTGATTTCCCATAATAACTGCCAAAGTTATCTCCCTTGATCACTTTGAAAAATCTTGTGACGCTCTAGAGTCCAAACTATTTATCTGATTAATTTTCATTGAATTTTGATAACTGAACAGCTAAATCCATGATATTAGATGTTTTGTATACTGTACTGAATGTTAGCATGGGCCAGAACTTTATAAAAACCAAACAATAATTACTTTATGAGTTGTTACTCTTAATCAGATTTTAGTGTAATATAAATGTTTCATTATCGAAAAAAAGTAAAAATGTGCAACAACTCTTGTTGACTGCCCGGACGATTTAGCTGCTGTGGGTGTATGTTTCGTTGCCTGGCAACCTATCTTTTTTAACGTTATATTTTAGACATACATTATGCTTGTTAATTAGACATTAATTAACTTATCCAGATGATAATCTACTGTATGAGGACCCAGTCTGCTGCTCCTGAGTCAGGAAATGGAGAATCAAGACATGTTTTTTTATCGTACTGACTTTAGTGATGATGATCGAGGCTAGACCCCAAATTCAGTTGCTAATTTCAGCAAATTGCCTTTACAGTATCTAGTTTTAAACTGTTATAGTGAGAACTGCCAGCTCGTTATCTAATCTCCCATAATTTTTAATTTCAAGTTGTGTGTAGACAGTGCATAGAGCATACTTTAAGTGTGGTATATATATTGAAGCTATACATTATTATATTATTTTGTTATTTTCAGCCGATGATGAAGGTATTCAGTTAATGGAACAACAGATGGCGGAGGATGATGATATAACCGTCACTGATGGTCAGGTTGTCACGGTGACGGATGCCGTCAACACACAGGCTATCATATCTCAAGATCATGAAATCATTGAAGATGAACAACAGGAACTAGAATTAGACTTGGATGACCAGGTTCATGCGGAAGAAGTAGATTTGGATGACCAGGTGCATGCTGAACAAGTAGAGCAAATGTTAGCTGATAGTTGAAAACTGTTCAGCTTTCAGTCTGTGAATTCTTGTGATACTGGAAGTGAAAGTAGGAATTATAAACCCATAAAAAGGAAGTGAAAGTAGGAATTAAAAAATCATAATAAAGAAAGGGAAAGTAGTAATCTGACGGAAACAGAATAAAACCTATGTGTAATATTGCTGCTGCCTTCTAACTAGTGCCTTTTTTTGAGGGGGGGGGGAAATGTGGAGGGTTGGGACTAGTGCCATTATTCTGTTTGAACATGTATGGAAGGGGCTAGTGACTATATTTTGGTTGAACATGCATGGATGGGACTAGTGCTTTTATTCTGTATGAATGGGACTAGTGCCTTTATTCTGTATGGATGGGGCTAGTTAGTGCCTTTATTCTGTATGGATGGGGCTAGTTAGTGCCTTTATTCGAGTTGAACATGAAGGGAAAGTGAAACAGTTATTATCAAAACGGAAGGATGGCGGTGGACTATTAATACAATCAGACTGTCAACCGTCAGAAAAGTGTTATGGGGGCACTGTGCAAAATGGGAAGAGAGGATCAACTTTAAAAACGAAGTAAGGGATGTCGCCTGTAAAAAGTGAGAACCCGGAATGATGTGGGGAGGCAAGGGTTCACTATGTCAGCCATAATAGACTCATATCGTAGGGTGTTTTATAGAGAAGCAGAAGTGTTAAATTTATCGAAATAACCATCAATTTGATGTTAAAATTGAATGAAGAAAAGAGAATAGCATGGATGAATGAATCATACAAAATGGTGTGCATGGATGAATGAAGCATACAAAATGATATGATTTACAAAATGAAATGAGTGAATGTTGAATGACTACAGAATGAAAGGAAGGTCAATGAGTGAATGAAGCATAAAGAAGAATGAATAAATGGAATGTTTATATAGGATGATATAAAACTGTTTTATGTACACATTGTAAATAATACTGTTAAATTATTGAAAGTAAATATTTTGTTTATAAAGACAGAATATATTGTTTTATTTCCTTCTGGTACATATTAAAATACCCTCTTCTATTGTCGTGAGGAGTTATGTCGACTCAGATGATTAGGGGTACTGTCTACTACAGTGATTCTCAACCAGAGTGCCACGCCACACAGCTGTTCCGAAAGATCTTCCTAAGTGTGCCGCCGCGAAATTATGAATGCCACAGTAAGACAATTTCCCACTACAGAATCCACTTATTTGACTGATGAAACTCGAAACACTGCCATAAAGTAAGTGTCTATGACTAGTCCATGTCTACGGTTGTATGCCGTCTATCACTTGTTATGTTTCATATATATTGAGATTGGTGTGCCGATATTTTATCATGTGTTAAAAGGTGTGCCGTTGGCAAAAACGATTGAGAACCACTGGTCTACACAGATGCGAAGGGGTACTGTCTACTCAGATGGGAGGGGGTACTGTCTACTCAGATGTGAATGGGTACTGTCTACTCAGATGGGAGGGGGTACTGTTTACTCAGATGGGAGGGGGTACTGTTTACTCAGATGTGAAGGGGTACTGTCAACTCAGAATTGAAGGGGCACACAGCCAGGGAAGGAAATAATGCCTTAAATGGTGAAAAGGAGAAATATCTACCCAACTAGAAAGAGGAGCTATCTATACCAGAAATGGAACTGAAGAGATTTGAAGGAAAGAACAGGTTAACAGCGAACTGTCTAAAGGACTAACCGGACAACTTTCTTACCATGTCTATCCACAACAAGCTCAGACGATGAAAGAATGAGAGAGAGAGAAATGGGGTTTAACGTTCACTCAACACAAACCAGGCCATTCGGGACTAACATATGGTTCAATTTTATTTCAATAATTCGCTTGCGCATATTGGTCTTTAGCAGTGGGAGGACCCGGAGAAAACCCACGAGGTTGGACAGGCGACCCTACTCCTTGTCACGTACAACCAGGGAATTGAAACCGCACCAATTAGTTTGTCTAGAACTGAGTATGACCACATACTAATTGTTGTATATGACGACACGAAAGTTGATAGTTTACCATGTGCAGATAGATTTCATGAGAGGACGTCCGGCTATCTTCAGATTGAATGACCATAGTTTGTCCAGTACGTGAAGAAATGTGGGAAGCTAAACACCATTTCAATTCTTTCACCATATCTTGACATTTAGCTATTTATATAAAAAACCAAACGAATTTCTATAATACGTGAGGGGAAAGGGGTCTGTATTTACACAACAAAGGCTATAATACGGGTCGGTCTAGGGGTCTCCACATGATTTATAGGATGAAATATTGCCTAACCCTAACCACTCGAGATTTCTTTTTTATTGTGAATCAAAAACCGTTTTCCTAAAATACTATTGAATTTATGTCGCTGAATAGGGGTCCATTCACATTTATGTTGACTTCTGAACCAAATATTAGGACCATTTAAACCATTAACCCCACGACCTTTGACCCAATGGCACAGGATCGGAAGATAAAGAACACGTCCGACAAGCAATATGAAATTCATATTCCCGAAGCAATGGCCCGAGAAATCCCTCTCTGGCCATTGCTGGATTAGCTTCTGATTCTTGAACTTTTTCCGGAGTATGTATATTCTTCCCGTTCAATCAAAGCTATCACTTAAATACAGCAACATGACAGTCCTTCGTTTAATCTGGGCCTCCCCTAAAACTTTGGACAGTGATTTAAGGTATTAAAAACGGTGAAAGCATGTTCGTTTCCAAACAGTATTGTTTACATTTCATTCGACTTGATAGCCTCGTTTGTCACGCAATTAGTTTTACTGCAGTATTCTGCTATACACAGGTAAATTGGGCATAATAAAGTCGTGAGCCATGACGTAACGTTATGTAAACATATTTGGTCCAATATTTGCACTCGTTTTAAATGTAAAGCTTTTGTAGAGCAGCTAGTGATTGGTTGGTAGACGGACTACTGACCAATCAAAATTTAAAACAATATCCACCCAATACAGCAGTGAGTAGTAGGATTACCTCTAATCAAACGAAACACTGCGCGGAGTATGTATGAGATGGCGGTTTACCGAATTCTCTTCTGCTCCAACTGGGCTATTAAAGACGGGCATACGGGTAAGCATTTCAAAAAGATGAAATGAAATGGGGTTTAACATCCTGCTCAGTTCTGCTCCAAACTGAGAAAATGAAGACGGGCATACGCCACACAGTGTACTATGGGGGAACTTTTCCTCGGATAGCGGTGCTACAGTCTACACTTGTATAGCATACCAATTGTGAAGGAATCCTTTACTTGCTCGCCAATGAGTACACGGGACCTCTGTGCTTCGTCGTGTCCTCTGTCCTAACACGCCAGAAAAGAACTTTCTCGGCAAACACCGGGGTCAAGTTGGCGAGCTAACATCTTACTCACCGAGTCACTGCGGCTACCAGTTTGTAAAGAAGACGATGGGAAGGTGTCCCATTATAAATAAAACATAACACGGCATTCCCTTTCTCGAAATTTGTAATTTAGATCGAATAATTTAACATTGTCATCAAAAACGATAGAAATGATGTTGGGTATAAAGTCCTAAATGGAGACCGGCATACGCAACGCGATGTGCTATAGAATTATGATTTTTTCCAAGATATATTTTAGGGTTTTTCGATCTAATGTTGGGGTTGAAATAAACATAAATAGTTTACATATAAGTTGATTTAATCAAATGATATTTGGGCATTATTTTAATCATAAAAAATCTACTGAGTGCAGGCACTGAACAAAGCAGTAACAAAATGCAAGTGAGGGGTGGGGGGCTCCTTTTGGGCTAATGAAGACGATCATACGCCAGGCAGTTTGCTATGAGGGAATTATGTACACGCAAATGTGTACACAGGACCTCGTTTTTGTCGTCTGGTCCGAACGACTATACATTTTCCCTTGTCGGGGCCCTCTGTCCTGTGTCACTAGCAAGGGGGTGCAGACGTGAGTTATTAAACTCGACAGTGTGAGAAGAAGGGTCATGTGAAACCCTTTGTTATATCTCGACATCTTATCATCTACCCAGCCCCCCAACAAACCCCTAGATCATCTCTAGACCAGACAAGTAGCTAAGCCATATTATTTGTACAAGATTCTCACACTGTTCAACAATATTTCGGCCCCTTTTGACAAAAACTGGGTCTCGTCTATTACTTAATCTGTGTCATAAGGTGAGGAATGTTAACCAGGGTTTATCAAGTAACGGTAAATCAGGGTCGTTCGCCCTTCATTCTATTCTAGGGTTCGTACAAAAGAGTTATTTAAGACGATATTGTTGAATTAGGGATGTGTATTATGAGGTCCGTCCACTCGTCTATGGGGCCGTGAGATGGAAGCGGATTGTATGCTGGTTATAAATAATGTTGACATAACAATTTAAGGCTCTCGAACCAGCCGTGACCTGTCTCAACTCGCGTCTTTTATAGAATAAAAAGGATTTGGCCCTTAATTTATTAACGTCATCATAGCAATAAAATATTTTGTGGGATTTGAAGACGTCGGTTGACAACGGTTGTAACACACACTTCACTGCATGGGAAACAATGACCCGACCTGTTATTAATGAATTAATGGTGGAATTTAAATTCTGTTTAAAAAAATTCGAGACAATTTTCGGTTTGGGAAAACTGTAAATGAAACAGTCAGGCGAATCTGAAACGAATTATTAATGATCGATAGAATAGTGCGATCAAAACTCACCGCTTGATGTTGAACGAAAGAGAAAGAGAGGGGGACGGGGCGTAACTTCCACTCGACACACACTATGTCATTTTGGGACTAACACATGGTTTGATTTTATTTTAATAATTCGCTTGCGCGTTGGGGTCTTTAGCAGTGAGAGGAAAACGGGCGACCCAGAGAAAACCCACGAGGTGGTATATTTAGCTGTAGGAGGACCCAGAGGAAACCCACGAGGTTGGATATATGGAAATGACCATAAGAATTATTTACTCCGACGTGTTTTTTTTTTTTCCCCGACTTATCCAAGTCCAAACTTAAAATTATTATATTCTTTTTAATTAGGGTATGGCTGAACTCTTTCAGTTTTGATCAGGAATGCGTGTTACATTATTATACCCCCTTCTGCTGGAATCTACAAGAATTATTTAGATATTGAAAACTGCTGAAGTACTATCCGCTTGTCGACCATTAAAATGACGTAAAAATAACGCACTACTTTCATGACGCCAAACCGCGTAACAACACTAATTACAGTATAATTAGCAAAACTTTAACAACTTTAGAGGCCTCTTTTGGTTTTAAATTTCATATGAAAATTCTAATCCATTTAAATAATTAGTTCCTGGTCTGTATATATCGTTACAGCACCTCTACCGTTACACAAAAACGTTTCTTCGTACTCTGTCGCAAGATTTGACGTAATAATTACGTCATGGTGACGTGAAGTGTTATTTCTAATACCACGCTCTATGGTGTAAGGTTCCTGTCCAATGTCTGGATTTTGTTGATAAACTACAGGCCTCGGTGTTTGTGGAACCACCGCCATAATTTGACGCAATACTAAATATTGAAACCTGGTCCGTACAGAATGCGAAACTAAACATTGTATGACCATCTACCATGGTGAAAATTTGGATTATTAAATATCCTTCACCTTTTGTTTCGGTCCAGTCGGTGTTGGCAGAAATAAGAGAAATTTGGGAACTCGAACCGTGCCGCCCAAAATCAAATAGTCCCATACGCTTATGGCTACAATTATGTGAAAGGTTCACCCGACTTCCCTCAAAAAGACCCATCATTTCACCCAAACCTAAGCTTTGACATGGAAATATCGTCCACTAATTTTTTTGGTGGGGTGGCATCATCCGGATTCTGAATCCACACACATTGAAGCTATACCATCCATCATAAAAACATTAGGTGGACTATATTTCCACGGTTGTCGGACTAGTGCGCGTTTTCGCCGTGTTCCGCGCTCGTTTTCGTCGGTTACATAGAAACGGTCCCATTGCACTTGCATTAGACCGACAAACGCCGATTCCATCCATGAACGTAAAGCATCTCTTGGCAGTCGCAACTGGAAGAAATTCTCCCTTTCGGAATTCATATGTAAATTATTATATGCAAGTCTAAACAATGATCGACGAGGTCGGCTAGTAAAATATATGCTCGCTGACGTTGAGAGCCCGTGTTCGATGCCTACGTTGACGGAGATAGTACATCATGATTTTCCAGCGTAGTTCCTCTCTGTCCGGATGAAAAACCGGGCAAGAGACACCGTATAATCGTTCGAATGGAACGAAACACAGAGGTCCCGTGTTTAAATTAACTTGCACGTAAAATATTCCTTGGCATACAAGAGAGGGACTTGGCGCCGTTGTCCGAGCAAAATTTCCCCCATAACACACTGTATGTCGTAGGCCCGTCTCCATGAGCCCAGTCGGAGCAGAAGAGTAGGACTTTAAACTCCATTTTATTTTAATTTGCTCATCAGATGCATGGATAATGAAGTGAGTGAAGTCGATAACAATATGAGTTGTGATGTTCACCAAGGGTGAAATGTTGCGTTTGTTTCCCATGTATATAATAATATGATATTACACTGGTCACCAAGACGTGTTGACTGTCTCGACTACCAACTCTTTTATCTCAATGAACAGTCGACTGCACAATCTGATTATAACACAGATCCAATTTCGTTTCGTTTTTTATAGTTCATAATTTCGTTTTACCTGTCTTTACTACACTAGGATCTTGAAGAGTTTTTATATTACCGGCGGTTTTATTGATGTGAGGAAAATTAGTCAAAGAAACGGTCTGTTACGTTCTCTGCGCGGAACTGTGGGTAAAACCCTAGAAACGTCAACGCTGATTGATTAATTAATGTCTGACGTCATAGGGTCAAACGCCTCTCTTTTAACGCCTGAGGTGATCTCCCACTATAACTAGTCAGATCTTCATGTAGTGTAGGCCACCGAAAGTATAAAAACCGAAACGAAATATAGATATGTATTATAACCAGATTGTTGACCGGGAGGTGGCGCAACGGAAATTCTCAACACATAATTCTAAGGGCGTGAAAATTGAAATGGGGTTTAACGTCTGTCATCGAGTCAAGTGGGGTGGTTTTGATTCTCCGCTTATACGTGACAAGGTGTCGGGTCTCCTGTCCAACCACGTGGGTTTTCTCCGGGTACTCCGGTTTCTTCCCACTGCTCAAGATTCCTACATTCAAGCGACGTAATGAAATAAATTTGGGCCCATGTTAGTACCGAAATAACCTAGTTTTTGTGTTAACGACGTTAAACACTATTTCTATCTATTGATGGGAATGACTCGTGGAGTCTCACCTCCGTGTTTTATGAATCTCGTGTCAAGAAACTTTTAAACAAACATCAATAAATCATAGAGTTTATTTATTTATCGATACATCAACAGGGACAAGGTTTGTCTACTCGATTATAACCACACTTTCATATTCCCAAGTCAATAACACCCAAGCACTTGCAGGGTCAAATATCGACATATACATTCCTGGAAAGAATAAACTAAGAATCTAATTTCACGTAAATAAGCCTGTGATAATTTTAACGGGTGTTTTCTTTGACTTAAGAGCCATCTACTTTCTACCGAGTAACTCAAGAATTGTTCTCCCTAAACAAAAACCAGCAGATATGATCATAGGTGATTTGGGCGGGTGTCGAAGAGGTGGGGGGGGGGGGACTTCTACCCTCAAACATGTATCACAAAATATACTTGTCGAGCAAACGAGCAAATAAGACATTTCTGTCTGCTGCAGATGTACTAGTAATCTATCCCCGGATATTTATTCGAGATATTCGATCAGCTATCGAATTATTGTTCATAACAATCATCAGGGAGATCGCACACGTATGACAGAGGAGGTCGTACACGTAAGATAAGGGACTGTACACGTATGGTAGAGGGGATTGTCGGGGTTGTGCATGTGCTGCAGAAAGTTTCGTACACGTATGATAGAGGTGATCGTACACGTATGATAGAGATGGTCGTACACGTATGATAGAGAATGGTATGTGTAGAGGTGATCGTACACGTATGATAGAAAGTGGTACACGTATGATAGAAAGTGGTACACGTATGATAGACAGTGGTACACATATGATAGAGAGTGGTACACGTATGATAGAGAGTGGTACACGTATGATAGAGAGTGGTACACGTATGATAGAGAGGTGGTGGTACACGTATGATAGAGAGGTGGTGGTACACGTATGATAGAGAGGTGGTGGTATACGTATGATAGAGAGGTGGTGTTAAACGTATGATAGTGAGGTGGTGGTACACGTATGATAGAGAGGTGGTGGTACACGTATGATAGAGAGGTGGTGGTACACGTATGATAGAGAGGTGGTGGTACACGTATGATAGAGAGGTGGTGGTACACGTATGATAGAGAGGTGGTGGTACACGTATGATAGAGAGGTGGTGGTACACGTATGATAGAGAGGTGGTGGTACACGTATGATAGATAGGTGGTGGTACACGTATGATAGAGAGGTGGTGGTATACGTATGATAGAGATGTGGTGGTACGGTGGTAGAGAGGTGGTGGTATGTGTATGATAGAGAGGTGGTGGTACACGTATGATAGAGAGGTGGTGGTACACGTATGATAGGGTGTGGGGTGGTACACGTATGATAGAGCTGATCACATACGGGTGATAAAGGGGGTCGTACAGAAGAGTCAATAAGCTCTGATAGGGGACATCATCTTATTCCATATTGGGGGCGATGGGGTAGGAATAGTTAGCGCATGTGCACTGTATCATTAATTTTGTCATTGAGTCAGTTGGTGTGGTTTCGATTAACCGGTTGCACGTGACAGGAAGTAGTGTCGCCTTCCAACCTCGTGGGTTTTCTCCGGGTCCTCCGGTTTCCTCTCACTGCTAAAAGAACCCTAAGCGCAAGCGAATTATTGAAATGACATTGAACCATGTGTTTATCACGAAATGGCCTAGTGGCTAGTGGACGTTAAACCCCCCATCTCACCCCTCTCTCTCTCTCTCTCTGTCTCTCTCTCTTCCAGGTTTACAGTATGCGTTGAATAATAATAATAATAATAATAATAATATCCAATTATCCAACAAAAAATGTTGCTCTTTGGTTACAGTTTGTACAAAGTAAAATAGCACATATACAACACTAGTTTCAGCTAAAAACTATAAAACTAGGAAAACACTTTAGTGAAAATGTAGGACTTCAGGTTCCGTTTAAAGATGTCAATTGATTTACTGTTTTTTAGAGCAATGGGAAAATTATTGCAATTCCAAAGTTCAGCTGCCGCACAAGAGAAAGAGCGTTTACCGTACGTTGTTTTCGTTTTCACAGCATTTAAAAGAAATTGGTGTTCAGAGCGAAGCGATCGAGTGGGCTGGTAACGTTGCGTTAGTTCTTTAATGTATGCTGGACAGTCCTCACATGATAAAGCACAATATGTCAATGAAAGAATTTTGAACTCGATTCTAGATTTCACAGGAAGCCAATGGAGGTCTTTTAGTATAGGAGTAATATGAGTTCTTGATTTAGTACGAGTTACAATTCTTGCTGCTTTGTTTTGAATTTTTTGTAGACGGTTAATTTGGTAGACTGGTAGGTTATATAATAATGCATTGCAGTAATCAAGACGAGATGTCACGAGAGAGTTAACTAGCATTTTAGCAGTATCAACGTCTAAGTAATTTCGAATTTTTCCAACGTTATATAACTGAAAGTTGGTCGCCTTGCAAATAGATGATACATGCGAGTTCATATTCATATTTTTATCGAAAATCACACCTAAATTTCTAACACTGTCAACTGGGTTGATTAAAATGTCGCCTATTTTAACATTACCACATTTTATTTTGGAGAGTTGAAGATTGGAACCAATTTTTAACACTTCTGTTTTTTCATCGTTCAGTTTAAGATAGTTGCATTTCATCCATGATTTGATGGCAGCGACACAGTTTTCAAGATTAGCAATGTGTGGTGATGTATCAAGTGGTTTAATAGATATGTATAATTGCGTATCATCTGCATAAACATGGTAATTCAAATTGAAGGATCGAATAAGATTTCCGAGAGGCGTTGTGTAAGCTGTAAATAACAATGGACCAAGAACGGATCCTTGTGGCACACCATATTGGAGCTCAACGAAAGTTGACTTTTTACCATTTATCACGACTGATTGTTTTCTGAGATTCAGATATGATGCAAACCAATTTAGTGCCTTTCCTTTGATTCCAAAGAATGTTTCAAGACGTTTTAGAAGAAGGTTTTGGTCGATAGTATCGAAAGCGGCACTTAGATCCAACATGACTAGTACCACAACATCGTTTTTGTCAAGTTTAAGCATAATGTCATTATAAACCCGTGTTAGAGCAGTTTCTGTACTGTGTTTATGTCTATACGCCGACTGAAAGGGTTCATTTAGCTGATTCATGTTAAGGTGATGCTTAAAACGGACAGACACAATTTTTTCAATTAATTTAGAAATAAATGATAGGTTTGAGATTGGACGATAATTTTTAAGTATATTATGATCGAGATTATTCTTTTTAATTAGAGGTACTACCAAGGCTTCTTTGAGTTCGTCTGGAAAATGACCAGAGATGAGAGAAGAATTTACAATGGCACAAAGAATCGGGCTTAATTCAACAACACAGGACTTCAGAAGATGTGTCGGGAAAGCATCTAAATCACATGAAGCTGATGACGACTTTTGGACGATAGACTTGATTTCAGATGGAGTGCACAACGAAAAGTCTGTCAGAAATTCTCCATCGAACTTGCACTGGTTTTCAGTGGGTTCTACATGTCCAACTTCCAAACCACTGCGAATATTTTGAATTTTATTGCTAAAAAATGTAGCAAAGGAGTCAGCTAACTGCTTATCATCGTGATGATCTGGGAGAATAGTATCCTCTCTGGTCTTGACCAAGCTACTGACAATTTTATTCAATTCTTTGGGGTTCTTGTTGTTCTCTTGTATGCGGGTCAGAACAAAGTTCTTTTTTGTTTTTTTGATGAGACTGTTAGTCTGATTTCGTGCCTTTGCATATAGTTGTCTGTGGATTTCGGTTTTGTTTTTACGCCACACCTTTTCTGCGTCTTGACGAGCCTTTATACTTCTCTGCACATTGTCATTGAACCATCTCCTATTTGGTCTGATTGTTATTGTTTTCTGAACAATAGGTGCATGTTGATCAATAATACTGCCAATTTCGTCATTGTAGATTGTAAGATGACTTACAGTATCACTTTGTTGATCTATTTTGTTCAGTGCTTCAGAGTTTGCAATATCAGTTTTCAAATTCGTCAGATTGAGGTTTCGGACTTTTCTGTACGTCAATGTTTTCTTAAGTGACTTTGGTTTGGGCAAGATTAGTTCAACAAACACGCAGAAATGGTCTGATATGAGAATATCTTTAACACAAAGGTTGTTAACCAAAGAGTCACTGCTTCGTGTTATGACTAGATCGAGTAGATGTCCCTTATTGTGAGTCTTTTCTGTCACATGTTGTATCAAGTCAAATGAATCTAAAATGTCACAAAACTTTAAAGTCGAACTAGTGTCTTTATCCAAGTGTAGGTTAAAGTCACCACTAATCAAAATCTTGCCAGGTTTGGTACATATATCATGGAGTAAGTCAGTAAATTCACAGAAAAAAGTTTCTACTGTTTTGGTAGTTTTTGATGATATTGGTGGACGGTACACAGTAACAAAGTGTATGATCTGGTTGTTAATGTTGATTGTGGTGTGAAGGCCCTCGAAACTGGTAGATGATATTATCATACCCTTGGAAATGGTGATGGAGGATTTGTAGAACAAGGCTAACCCTCCTCCCCTTTTGTTTGTACGATTTGATAATATGGCAGAGTAATTCGGCGGAAGCAAATGATTAAGGATGATGGTATCATTGTCCTTTAACCAGGTTTCAACTGCAATTAGTATATCAAGGTCTTCGTCAATAAGCAATTCTTGAACTTCAGTTGCTTTATTCCGCACAGACTGGCAATTTAGCAGACACAAATTGAATTTGGAATCTACTGAGGTTACTTTATCATTTGTTGTAGAAGATGTGGGAATGTGTATTAGGTTGTATGGGTTAACCCCTCTTTCCTCTGACTTTCTTCTTGGCTTGTTTGTTATTTTAACTTTTGGTACACAATTGTCAGGTTTTATTCCTCTATGTTTACTAGTGCCAGATGAGCAACCCCGTCTGGTACGTTTATATTTTACAACAATATTACTGGTGAGAAAATGTAGAAAATTAGTATCATACTCTGGTAGAATATTATAGTGATCTTTCAAAATTAATTGATCTCTTGTATAAAACTTAATGTCAGGTTTAACAATAAACTCAGTTAACATAGTGAGTACATAACAACAAAGAGATATTACACACAGCCAAGGCAGGTCTGTTGGTGTCATGCTTCATTGATCACTCAATTAAATACATAGACCAAGGCAGGTTTGTTGGTGTCATGCTTCATTGGTCACTCAATAAATACATAAACTATAAAAATCAACAATTTCTGCAAAATTTAAAGAAAATTTGTCCTCAGGCCTGATTCCTGTATGTTCACTGGTTCCACAGAAAGACATTAATCATTAAATCCAAAAATTAAACACAATTTAAACTGTAAGAAATCACTGAAATTATCAGAGCTAAAAGGGAGCAGCCATCATTAAAGTTAGCTTTAAGACACATTGACCAACCCACACCTCGGATGTCCTGTTATATTATGAATTGTTTGTATATATATAAACTATCTACAACCATCCCTGCAACCTGTTTTATTATTCTGTATACGATCAACTTTACGAGCTTGGTTCAACTATAACGGTTGAAAACTAGTCATCGTCCACACAACTGATAGAAGGTTCCATAAATCATGTTCTAAAGACAATGTTAAGAGCTAAATCTGCCCATTGTAGGTCTTTCTTTAGGCCTAAATTGTTATATAAATTATTAATTACATATATATTAACATGACAATACCATATTTACTGGATTAGAACCCGGTCCGCTACCATCGGATGGTCCTGTTTATCAATGGATTTAAACACGATTGACAGTTAATGATTAAATTTATAAAAGGATAATCGAGACTTTGTTTATTATCGTAACAACGGTAGCAATGACGATCGAGGCTATTATAGTGAGAACTGTCAGCTCTTTATCTAATCTTACATAATCAGGCCCGGATCCAAGATTTTGTCGAGGGGGGGGGGGGCACACATTGGCGCAAAGGGTAATATGTTGCATCCTTGGATTGCTTGGGCGGAGACAATGTGTAAATCATGTTTATATCATCTATTAAAGAGCAGACATGTGAACTACAACAGTAACAAAGCAAACGAAAATGCAAATCAACTTTGTCATTGGGGCTCCTGCCTCCCACCCCCTGGATCCGCGCCTGATAATGCATGTTTAACCTTTCTCGACATACTTGGGATATAATTATCACATTAAGAAAAAACTTAACTCACGAGGATGAGGTTTCATAGAGAAAGAGGGTCCACTCAACACAAACTAGGTCATTTCGGGACTATAACATGTGGTTTAATTTTATTTCAATAATTCGCTTGCGCGTAGGGGTCTTTAGCAGTGGGAGGAAACCGGAGTATCCGGAGAAAACCCACGAGGTTGAGAAGGCGCGAGGTTTCATAGAATAGACCTGATGAATGCTTCTCGAGAAATACACATATGTTTACCGGCAATTGTGGGGATGTAGGGAGAATTACAGATTGGGTGCAGGACGTGGGGCCTGACAAAGACAGCTGTCTAGTCGTTCGGATGGGACGAAAACAAGTCCCGTGTATACAATGGCGTGTATAGGCAAAAGATCCCTTGACAGTTGGAATTCGATATAAGAGTAGGCCGCAGTGCCGATGTCTGGGCAAATTTTCCCCATAGCACGTATGCCCGTCTTCATTAGTCCATGTCGGACCAGAACTGCAGGACGTTAAACCCCATTTCATTTCATTTCAATTACCGTTGGCGATCGAAGATGATGTTGGTACATCTGTTTTTCTCTGTTGTAGCCTACACGAGTCTTGAGCGAGAGAATGGACGAGTCAACCACGCGTGTTTATAAACAGAAGGTTGTTGTTATTGTCCACCACTCCTTTGACCTTGACTTCTCCACAACCTAAATACTTCCAGTCCTCTCTTTATTTATCAATGAACTGACCTTCACATCCCACTGGTCACTACACATCGTTCATTGGTCGGCCGTGCTTCTGGCGCGTGCTTTATCGCGAGTTGATTGGTTGGATTATTTATGAATGAAATCTGTAGACGTGATCAGTGTGGGAAAACTACGATATAAGAAATAACTAGTGTAAATTTACTCGTTAATGAAGATGTTGATATACATTCTTTTATCACGTTGGTTAATCTTTGTGATGTCAACACGAATAAATGAGAAAGTCTGTGATTTATTTTAAAACATTTAAAGATATTTGGCTACCTACCAGGATTGGTAGCGACTTCCTGTCTATAGAGGGCTAATCATAAAATAACTTTCTTAACCGGTTATGACTAAAATCGGGCGCCACGACGGCTCGGCGAGTATTGGGATGGTCCACTCAGAACGGTCCAAGTTCGACCCTGTTACGGGATCACGATGGCTAGGTGGGTAAGACGCTGTCTCGCTATCCTGGAGGTCGGGTGATCGATCCCTGCATTGGCTAGTTGTTCGGATGGGACGAAAAACAGAGGTCCCGTGTACACATTGGCGTGCATGTAAAAGATCCCTTGGCAGTTGGAATTCGATATAAGAGTAGGCTATAGCGCCGCTCTCCGGACAAAATTTCCCTCATAGGACGTATGGCGTATGTAGGCTACGTCTTAATTAGCCCAGTCCAGGAGCAGAACAGTAGGATGTTAAACTCTATTTCATTTCATCTTTATTCGCCATATTGTCTCCATTGATTTCTCACGTTTTATCTTAGATTCAATGGCCGAGATCGAGTTTCTCTAAATCCTTCCGTCATCTATGGACTCCATTATACTGACCACTATGACGTAGCCTATAACCGGCAACATTGTAACAC
This sequence comes from Patella ulyssiponensis, assembly GCA_963678685.1. NCBI lineage: Eukaryota > Metazoa > Mollusca > Gastropoda > Patellidae > Patella > Patella ulyssiponensis. The sequence continues at coordinate 2,826,967 of OY783226.1, forward strand.
ATTGTGTCCACTTCTAACGATGACCGACGGTCAGCAGACAATGTTTTTAAACAAAATAAAATCTCGACCCACTTGTGAAGTTGTATAATAATCAGTGAAGGGGTTGACCCCCAGGGGCTTGGTCATTTGGGTCAAGGGGAGGTTGTACAGAATGCTAAGATGGATGTGGATTTGTAGAAACTTGAAAACCCATCCCTTGTTCAGCTTCAATTTCATGATTCTTCTACGTAAAGCTAAACTATAAATAACACCTAATTGAAATAACAGCATGATGTCGTTTCGTATTTTTCTGGTTTTCTCTTTTAGGTCTAAACTACGTTTCCTGGGAGGGAGGGGAGGGGGTACGTGCGCTTTATACATGACCAGTCACCTATGCAAGCCATGGGGTCGGTTCCAGGGGTTTGTACCCAGCCACCCAACAACTTCTATGGATCCCTGTATCTAAACTAATTGATTAATAAATAAACATACAGCATATGTTAGTCTCAGAATGGCCTAGTTAATGTCGAGTGGACGTTAAACGTCGTTTCTGTCGAGAGTCCGATCCCCGTATTGGCCGAGTAAGGTTCTCGAATTTTTCATTCTGGTTTCCATGTGTCAGTATTGTAGGATGGATGGCAAGGAACGCCGCCTAGTCGTACGAAAGGGATGAAAAGCCGAGGCCCAGTGTTCACGTTGGCTTGCATGTAAAATAACCCTTGACAGTTGAAGCTTGGCGAAGAGAAGGTGGAAAAATAACACCCATATAGCACATTATATACAGTATACACGCTTTACAGCACCCATATAACACATTACATACAGTATACACGCTTTACAGCACCCATATAACACATTACATGAAGTATGCACGCTTTACAGCACCCATATAACACATTACATACAGTATACACGCTTTATAACACCCATATAACACATTACATACAGTATACACGCATTACAGCACCCATATAACACATTACATGAAGTATGCACGCTTTATAACACCCATATAACACATTACATACATCATGAACGCTTTACAGCACCCATATTGCACATTACATGCGTTATGCACGCTTTATATCACCGATATAGCATATTACATGAAGTATGCACGCTTTAGTTAGCACGTATTGTGGTGGAGAAAAGTACGACGTTAAACCCCATTTCAAATTGACATATCGTTTATCGGAGGAGCAGTTTTTATAATGAAAATTATAATGGTCGCCCACATATCTGATATTTTCCCTGTCTCATGAGCCGTACTATATTTTAATTATTAATTAACTTGTGAAATTTGATTCCACTTCACCTGTTAGGTAATACAAAATCCAAATCGATTGTATTACAACTTATTGTTAGAGCTGCGGTGAGGCGTGGAAGTCTCTACCTCCAGCATTCTGACCGATTACACTTCGCCTGTTTCCGGGAATTAAGAATCGCTGAAGAGGAAGAAGCTGAAATGTTCTCATCGACAATTCGAGTATTAACGTGTCACACTGACATGACATCCAACAAAAGATCAAGTCGTAATTTTTTTTGACTTCTGGCATTGCGTGTTAAGGGAGTCTGGTTGGTTATTTGTGCTTGGTGAACTCTGACCTCCAGCGGTTCAGCAAACGCCATTGAATGACGTAATGAACTTCTGGTTGCCTCTCATTTCGAAGTAAATCACGTGGAAAGGTTAAAGGCCCCTGGTCGAGCTACCGTCTTGTTTGCCAGTGAAATAGTTGATAGTCCAATATTGACAACATATAGCACCGAGTTCAGCTAACCCTATAAAACAGGGTTGGTTTAGCGCCCTTCTTTTCTACATTGTCTGGACACTGGACAAACCCTAACTCAACCCAAACCCAAAAGGCCGATATTGTCCCAAGTTAGCACTAAAACTTAAAACTCAGTTGCGCCTATTTCAGGACAAACATTTCCCCATATTCTACTTACTGTATAGCACATGTCATAATTACCGTCACTGTTTTAATTCAAAGCATTTTAATGAAAACGGCTATACACCCTGTAGTGTGACTAGATGGTTTTTGCCCGGAGATTGACGTTTCCGTGTAGTCTTCCTACAGCTGCCAGGGGATCTTTAACGTGACGTAGAAGTAAACATGGGACCCTTTTTCTTCTTATCCCATTGGCGCTTTTCATTGTCAGGCCCTAAATCCCTGTCCTGTTCAACCGGAACGGAAGAAACTACAAAATATCGAGCAAAATTTCTCGGCCGACATCGGTAATTTATCGACCAACCTTGGTTGGTAAGACGCGTAGGTAAATATAGGGCCACGTGGTTGGAGCGTAGGTAGATATACGGCCACGTGGTTGGAGGTCCTTGTAATGTCGGGACTAAAATTAATGAATAAAGGTTTTAATGTGACACGAGTTGAAGAGTCTGGTTTATATTTCATAGAGAAAAGTTAATTCATTGAATCAATATGGAGAACAAACTGAACTCGTGTGACTTGAACTTCTTCGACCAACAAATCACATCCAACTATTTATTGATGTAAAGTCTTAAATCGTACGGACAATATTTGGCGGGAGATTCTATCAAACATAACCCGATGAAGTAATCAAAGGGAATTTCCCAAGCTGTTGGTCAAAAAGGCGGGATTTTGCTCGTGTTGTCTTTATTTAAGGCAGGATCAAGTGGGTTTATGTATACAGTCACTGGTCACTCCCTGCTGGCCGTAGTTAAATTGACCCTAAAGGTCGAAGTTCTCGACCAGGGGTCATTCAAATTGACAGAAAGCACCTTTGAAGCAGGCGTGAACGTGAGGTAAGAAGGGAATAACGAGAACCAAAGACAAGGAAATTTACGCGAAATGAATACATAACAGGAATATTGACCGTGAACAAATCTAACACCGATCAGAAAATGGCGGTTTGAACAAGTTGTGGGTGTTTCCAGGGCCAGTAGAACGTGACATTAAAAAATTCAACATTTACAACAAAAACACCACCTATCGGCATGACTTAACTTTCTCATGGTCATACTGTTCGAAATCGGAGACGTCGGTAAAACTGAAAAATAAAACGGTCGAAAATAATCCTAGATGATGCAAATTTACATTCACATGGTCCAATTTTATTTCAATAATTCGCTTGTACATTGTGGTCTTTAGCAGTGGGAGGAAACCGGAGGTCCCGGAGAAAACCCACGAGGTTGGACAGGCGACCATAACATCAGACATTGATTAATCAATCAGCGTTGACGTTTCTTGTGGTTTAAGAACAGTTCCGTGCATCGCACGCCAAGAACTCACTGAAACGGACGGTTCCATTGGCTAATCCTTTACTTCAACCATAACATCTCTTCCAGATCCTAGTGTAAAGACAAGTACAACGAAATTTTGAACTATAAAAAACGAAACGAAATAGGATCTGTGTCGTAATCGGAGTGGCTAAACATTTTTAGATTATATTTTAGGGGGAATTCCAACAGGTAGCGATTTCTCATCCTGTTCGAAAAACAACCACGTCACTTATAACCATGACGAGCGTCTCGAGACAATATTTACCAATATATTTAACCTAGCAACGAAAGGTTCAAGTAGGGTTACAAAAAACATAAATTATTATTTTATCTATTTATTTATTTGTTGTGTTTATTTCTCACGGCTAAAAGTGTCAGTATTAAGATCGATTACTGGACGATTTCTGGGCGACCTGTACATTCCTTACACAAAGAATAACTCAACTTTTATTACTCTTTGATTGACAGTCACTCGCTAGATGTCACTGTAAAATGCCTAGTAACCTGTTAGCACGTGACGTGATTATTGCTAATTAAGTCCCCTTCACGTGTACGACGCGGTACGTTTGATGTAGATATATTTATTATTTATATTGTTATAAGATTATTTACGACTACCTGCTATCGTGACGGATATTTAGACACTTGTTTTATCTGATTTAAACAGTGATAACCTAGACTAGATCCTCACATGTAAGGCCGTACAGAACAACAATTATTGGGGGATATTTAGCATGGCGGAGTTCCCCTCCCGCCACACACGCCTTCCGAAAACCTTGTGAAGGTGATAGAGGCCACAGTTTTAAAGAGGAGCTTCATCAATTTCCGCTGTTTTCCGTCAATCTCTTAAAAAGTGGGGCGTATACCTTGCATGGAAACCACTTGTTCATGTTACACCCCCGTGATATCCGCCAGTTAGATATCAAACACCCCTGTCGTATCCGCCAGTTCGATATTAACCACCCCCGTCGTATTCGCCAGTTAGATATCCCCACTTCCGGTTGTATAAACGTGATATACTATAGTTAGTGTGTATTATTTAATATCATCATATTATACACACGTGATGTCAGAACCTATAAACAGACTTTGTTATATGATCACTTTGGGAATATTGATTTAATCTATATGAATATAGCAATCTCAATAAATCTTAAAAGACGAAGAATTTCCCTCCATTATTGCACTGTAAACATCATCATCCTCTACTCTTTTCTAGCAACAAGGATAATAAAGATGGGCATGCGCATTGCAGTACTCTCCTTTTCTGCATCAACCGGTGTAATGAAGATGGGCATGCGCATTGCAGTGTGCTAGGAGACATTTCCGTCTACACTATCTTTGACGTGAACGACGACGATCAAGGGTTTTTTTTGACGTTAACGTCGACGATTAAGGGTTCTTAGACGCGTACACCGACGATCCAGGTGTTCATTGACATGCACACCGACAATCCAGGTGTTCATTGACATGCACACCGACGATCAAGGGTTCTTTGATATGCACACCGACGATCAAGGGTTCTTTGATGTGCACACAAACGAGTACCCAAAGTAGATATCGTTCCATCTGACAAGAAGAAATCCGGCTGAATAATCCCCGGAACTTTCTGTGTAATGACCAGAGTCGAACCCGGGTCCTCCTGGTGTAACCGGGCCATATTTACGGTATCTAACCACAACAAGTCAACATTCGATATTTATATGTTTGAACCAAATGAAGAAGGTCGAGTCCTGGTCGGCACACCTGTATTCTCACCTGTATGTGTTGTAGTTATACAGGTATTCTTACCTTGTACCTATTGTTAATCACCTGGTCAACTTGTATAGATAACATCACAGGTTTACCTGTTTCACATAATCCACACCTTCATGTTTACCTGTACATTTTATACATCTATAATTACAGGTAAATATACCTGGTGATTTCAACCAGGGACATGACCCCTAACGTGTTATAATGTCCACTAGTTGACCATTGTCCGGTTGGGGAAGGATTAACCCCTCAACCTACCCTTGTACCTGGTATGTAATGTAGACAACACAGGTGATAAATACAAATTGCATTAATAGCTCTGATAACCACTTACCTGAGACCTGAGGTAAAGTTCGAGGACAACACCTCACTCTTACCTTAAAACCAATTTAATGTAAAGTTTATTTTACATAGAATTAAACTAATTTTCATTTTAATGGATTATCTGTTTCGTTTTTTTTTGCAACCAATTATGTAGTTTTAGTACACGCATTTCATAAAGATTTATTGGATATTAGTTATTTTTTTTAAATCGAATAGTGTGCTGAATAATTAAATATATATACATACGTTATCGAATTTTAAGGAATAAACAATAACATTAATTCGGGCATTTTTGTAATTTATAAGATTGTAGCTTCGGCTAGAATGTAATCGGTGATGGTGGAAACCCCTTCCTATCTGGAAAGTTCTTCGCATTCACAGCGCAGAACGTACGTCCTGATCGAAATTTACTTCATGTTTAGTATCTTTTTTTAAATTTGCTGTCACAAAGCAACCACTATTATAAATTACCGAAACCATGAAACCATATAGAATCAAAGAAAAGGGTTTGAATGAATATTCGCGATTTTGAGTGGAAAGATGACAGATGTTGTTTTGCGCTTCCAGTTTCTTGTGTACCTCAAGGTTTCCATGGTGAAACTCATACATTGTTTTTGATCAACCCAGCGAATATTTGGGGAAATTTAGTATCGATAAAAAAAGACGAGCCGATGGGGAACCTATTGTGGCTTCGGGCAGGTCAGGCGGGAAAGAAAGGGCTGTTCTCTGTTGTGACTTGGGGTCACACAGTGTGGACGGGCTGTTCTCTATTGCGATCTGGGGCCATACAATGGGGAAGGGCTGTTCTCTATAGCGATCTGGGGCCATACAGTGTGGACGGGCTGTTCTCTATTGCGATCTGGGGCCATACAGTGGAGAACGATTGTTTTCTAGTTACCTAGCTGGGTAGTTGTGTTTTAATATTTGATCGATTATACGCCATAAGCAATTGATCAAGCCAATTGCGTTCTGTTGAACAAAACACACGTAAGTCATACGTAAATCGGCCATATTATTTGACAGTTATGCTGAACAAACTTGCACGGAAGTTTACACCCGCTTTGGACAATGGTACCCAGGACTATAATGAAATAGGAGAGACAGGGATACACAAATACTTATAGTCTATCCGTTCCGCTAAACTCAATATATATAGTGTATCCGTTCCGCTAGTCCTGGGAATGTTGTGGTCTGTCGCACCAGATCAGCAGATCTCCCTCCACTATCCTTTATCTACCATTATTGATAAAATATGTTAAGTTATTTTTTCTCGGACGACTGACCAGGCCAACAACAATCAGATGACTAGAAAGATAGAAATCTGATGATTAGACATTTTTCCTCGGTGTGATTCTCAATAGGTGATTTGTTGTTAACATCATTCACTTGAGCAATGTTTATAGTCTGAAAGTAGGTTAAACGTTGTGAATGATGGAGACGGGGGTGTATGTTAATTTCTATGATGGGTGGGGTGGGGTGGGGTGTAGGGGGTGGGGTGGTGTGTAGGGGGTGGGGCGGTGTGTTTGTAATAGCAGTGGCAAGAGTATGTAATTTGTGACAAATTTGAACGAATGTGTTTCTTCTAACCACGATAGCCCCAAGTAAAACCAAACACACTCAAATTTACAATATATATAGAAGCCCGATACACTGGGGTTTCTTTCTCTTCGAACGCATCGTTTGCGTAGTGGTGTATTTTACCCGAGTTGGAATTCGATATAAGAGTAGGTAGGCCGTAGCGGGCAAAATTTCACTCAAAGGACAGGTCCAAGTGGATCAACGTTTCTTGTCAAGGGACCGCTGAGAGTGAAACTGGGTCATCTATAAACTGTTAATTCGCAGTATTTGAGACCTAATAGAGACCTGTTGTCAAAGGACCGCAGAGATTAGGGAACCACGATTCTTGTTGTTAAGGGACCGCTCATGCTAAAACAACAATACCAAATGGAAATGGTACTGGATGTTCTATTGTACCAACCTTTAAGGCTTTTTTAATGATAAGCTTGATAGATTAAATCTAATACAGTTATAAACGCTCCATGAATATGTTGGCAAATATTATAAATACGTGAATAAATCGCATGAGCTCGTCCGTCCTTAACTAACTGTCAAATAAAACATGTACTTAATACTCTCATACATTAAGGCTAAGTTTAATCGTCAGTATTAGAGAGAGAGTGAAAGAGAGGGGGAGAGAGAGAGGGAGCGGGAGAGAGAGAGAGAGAGATTAGTGCTGGACAATGAATAGGTTTGTTCGCCTAACCTCGTGGATTTTCTCCAGATACCCCAATTCCGCCCCCCCCCTCACTGCCACATTAAACTCCCTATTGAAATAACTCCCTATCATATGTTAGTCCAATATCTCATTTCTTAATCCCTAATTTCTGCCGAGTTCCCCGCCCACTACACCCCCACCCCACTCGTATCTTCACCCCACTCCCATTAAACACGACGTGAATGAATCACGTTATTAGGATTATGTTAATAAGAGCGAGACATCTCGGTGTGTATATATATATATACATCAATGACTAATATATATATATATAAATATATGTCAAGGTTGGTGAATTTTACACTCACTGAAATATTCTAATTGATCTTTAAGTTTTGTTTTTTTTCACATACCTATCCACATTCCATTGTATACCATGTATTTTCATTTCTTTATATATCAAGCTTTATTCAGTAGGTGTTCGTGATCAAGTCAACATCGGGGTAATCAGAAAATAAAATGAAATGGGGTTTAACGTCCTACTGTTCTGCTCCGGACTCGGCTAATAAAGACGGGTATACGCCATACATTATCAATGTGTAATTACGTCTGTCGAGACATTAGAAACATGGTCATTTACCGTTCAGGGGTGAGACGCCTCTCCGGTAAATGATGCAAGCTAGGTCATTTCGGCACTGACATCTGGTTCAATAATTTACTTGCCCGTTGTGGTCTTTAGCCAGGGGCGTTTTAAGGTTTATCACGGCGGAGGCTATACTATTTTGAAGGCCCACTTTCGCGGGAGTCCGGTGGGGGGGGGGGGTCTTGATTAATGATTTTCATACCAGTGCAATGACTGCATTCTCATTCAGTAGTTGATTCGACAGTAACAGTGTAAAGAAAACGATTGACTCGGACTCGGGGGCCCTTTCCCTTGGCCAGAGGGGCCCTTTTGTCAGATGAGGGGCCCTTTTGTCTGCCTTTAGGGCCCTCCCTAACTAGGGTACATTTCATTTTTCTCATCGGTTTTCGCATTTTTCTCCCGTTTTATTTTTTCAACTTTTTTTATTTTTTTTTCGCGAGGAGGCTGGCGCCTCCAGCGCCTCAGCTATAAAACGCCTTTGTCTTTAGCCTTGGAAGGAAACCGGAGGGAGAAAGAGAGAGAAATGGGGTTTAACGTCCACTCGACACAAACTAGGTCATTTTCGCACTAACAAATAGTTTTAATTTTATTTCAATAATTCGCTTGCGCGTAGGGGTCTTTAGCAGTGGGAGGAAACCGGAGTGCCCGGAGGAAACCCACGAGGTTGAGAAGGCGCCCCTAACTCCATGCCACATACGCTCACACCAGGTATCGAAACCACAGCCAGAGGTGACCGGCCAGCTAGAGGTCGAAGCGTGGCACTCTAGACCACTAGGCCATCCCAACCCCCTAGAAACCGGAGGAAACCAAGGAGGTTGTAGAGTCGACCATGCTCCTTGTCACGTTCAAGCGGCGACAAATGCATATTTCACAAAAAAATTCTGGGTAAGTCCATTGTGACCGAAGAGGGGGGGGGCGGTGAATGACCGAATAGTTAGCTCGTGCGCGTTGTACCACAAGGTCTGTAAATGAATCATCTGGCTTAGTTTCGATTCCCCGGTCGTGGGTTTTCTCAGGGTCCCCTGGTTTCCCCACACAAATAAAGACCCCTACGTGCAAGCGAAGTATAGAAATAAAATTGAACCACGTGTTAGTGCCGATATGTCCTAGCTTGTGTCGAGTGGACGTTAAACCCCATAACCCCATTCCTCTCTCTCATTGTGATACAATCCACCATCTGTATTGTTCAACACTTTATTGTCACTCATTAAACATACATTATGAAAGAGCTAAATCTGCCTATTACGTGTCTTTCGTTAGTCCTGAAATGTTATAAAAACTATTAATTAGACATTAATTAACTTGTCCAGACCATAATCAACTCTCCATGTCAAGGCTAGCCTGCGATGTAAGCTGGATTAGATTCAAATATGTAATTAAATCACAACATTGGATAATCGAGACTACTCTGTTTTTATTAATGATTTTAGTAATGATGACCGAGGCAATTCAGAAATTGCACGCACTCCGTTCTCGGCCTATAGCGGACCAATGTGACTGAAATTTTCAGCAAATCACATTTACACTATATAGTTTTTAACTATCATAGTGAGAACAACTCTTTATCTTATCTCCCATAATGTATCTTTAATGAGAATATAAGGAGAATAACTAGCCGATGTCCCAGAAGGATGAAAGTATCTTTGATATAAGTGAAGACAATATGTCGGTATGTGAAGGATATAATATATATATACTGATCGGTGATATCACCACCATATCTACTTATACACAATAAAAATATCCTCATGATACACAAATACACGGATCTTTACAAATAAACATACTAATCATCTATTGTCACAATCTTTACTTACTGCTGAGTACGGCAAATTATTGGCCTGATGCTGCTGATTTTGATTTTGGTTGGGTAAGGGGTAGGGTGGGGGCTAAATATCGTCGTTGATAAATCGCCTCAAGTTCGAAGACATTTGTTTAGTACAAATAGTTTCTCGAAGGAATTGATTGACCTTTGACCTACTGTTTTAAGAATACTCCTCAACGTGTCAAAATATGAAAGGATGTGAGAACTAAGACAATATGTTTTTCTTGTTGTTTGTGGGGGGTGGGCGTGGGGGTGGGTAGTCGAATCCCCGGTAGGCCTACTTGTGCGTGACAAGGAGTGGGGTCGCCTGTCCAACCTCGTGGGTTTTTCTCTGGGTCCTTCGGTTTTCTACCACTGCTAAAGACCACTACGCGTAAGCGAATTATTGAAATAAAATTTAAGCATATCATGTTAGTCCTGAAATAACCTACTTTGTGTCGAACGGACGTTAACACCCCTATCCCCTCTCTATTTCTCTCTCTGTCCCTCTCTCTCTCTCTCTCTTGTTTATTTATAAGATAGAAGATAAACACCGAGTTATGTCCCTTGCACCATATTTACCTGTCCCACCTGTAATCACGTGACAGAAAGTAAATATTACAGGTCGTGGTTAAAACATAAACAAATACAATGCAATTACCAGTTGGTCCGTCTTGTATTATTTTAAAATCAAACATGGTGCAAAATATGTCTCAAGTCTTTATCAAGCTATGATATAATATAACACGTAATGAGATAATACTTTGTTAATGGCTGGCCAGGTCAAATTTCCCTCACATTGTATGACGTATACATGTTCGTCTTCATCAACCTAATCGGGCCAGAAAGGAAAGATTTTAAACGACATTTCATTTTATTTTTGACTCCACAAATAGAGCAGATGCTGTTCCAACGGTCCATTAGCCTCCAGTGGTGTTAACTACGCGTATGGCCAGTCCAATCCGGAATACCAGGACGGAGAAACAGATGACATATTATTACCCTGGTTAGAATTGTAGCAGGGATACTTGACCACCACCGGTGTATGGGGGACATCTAAACAGTTAAAGTCGACCAGAGAAATATAAATCCATTGGTTTCCTCGTTAATTTATCTTTCGTAGTTTAGGTGCAGAAGAATAGGACGTTAAACCTCATTTTATTTCATTTCTTTCGTAGTGGGGGGGGGGGTCGGGGGGTCGAATGGTTAGTGCCTGCGCGTTGTATCATAAGGTCTGTCATTGAGTCAACTGGCATGGTTTCGATTCCCCAGTTGTACGTGACAAGGGGTAGGGTCGCCTGTGTCCAGCATCGTGGGTTTTGTTTAAATAAAATTGAACCATATGTTAGTCCCCGAATGGCTTAGTTTGTGTTGAGGGGACGTTAAACAAATCCATCTCTCTCTCTCCTATCTATCCCTCTCTCTCCACCCGCTCTCTCTCTCTAGTCTCGAGTCTCGAGTCACTCAAATATTAATGAGTCTATCCTGAAACTAATCTATTATTATTAATCTAGTTAGAATCTGAATGAACGTGGTTGAGTGGACGTTACTCTCCCCTTTCTCTCTGTCTGCCTGTCTGTCTCTCTGTCTGTCTCTCTGTCTCTCTCTCTCTCTCTCAGTTGAAACATGTGTTAAGTTATTTTATATAAGTATATAAGTATATTTAGATAGGTAATTATACATACGCCGTGAGGTATTTGTTATTAGTTGAGTATAAATCTCAGTTATTTAACCTAAAATGACAAACACATATCCATTTATTTTATAAACTTACATTTTCCCACGTTCTTAGTTGACACCGCTACATTGTTGCATAATCACTTAAAGGTCGAGGCCTATAATAACAAGCAGAATACCGTGTCTTTAAACAGAATAATAAATAAAAAAACACAGATATAAAACGTCTTTAATATAAAAAATATAACCCCCTCAATTATACCTGGATTAGCCGCGAATAAAAGAATTCAAATAGACTATTTAAACTTCAGAGAAATGCAAAAATAATTATTAGCTATTATATTAATGATTACTTTCATGTTTGTTTAAAATGAATGATCTGTGTCTATCTGTACGAGATGGGCGTGTTTGCACGGAACTGTCATCAATGCGATCGTGGGTCCGAGATACAGATTGCCAGACTGTCATCTACGCGATCGTGGGTTCAAGCTACATACATGTATTGTCAGAATGTCATCTATGTGATCGTGGGTTCGTGCTCCATATTGTCAGACTGTCATCTATGCGGTCGTGGGTTTGAGATACAGGCTGTCAGACTGTCATCTATGCGGTCGTGGGTTCGAGCTGCGGGTTTTCGGGCTGTCATCTATGTGATCGTGGGTTCGAGCTACAGATTGCCAGACTGTCATATATGTGGTCATGGTTTCCAGCTACAGATTGCCAGACTGTCATCAATGCAATTGTGGGTTCGAGTTACAGGTCGTCAGACTATGATTTATGTGATCGTGGGTTCGATGTAATGAGTTCCGTGTACACCGCTATCCAGGAAAACTACCTCATAGTACACTGCATGTATGGCACATGTCCACACTAAACCTGGGACGTTAAACCCCAGTTCATTTTATTTTAATGCTTCCATTGGGCAATGTCGGTTTCGTATAAATCTGAAATTTTCTACAACAAACAGTTTTCGAAGAATGGCCAGTTTTGTATTTCGAATAGGCCTACCTCACTTTCAATACCATCCGAACGACTAGACTAGAAACCGTTTCCTTGCAAGGCCTTCCGTTCTGTTCTACACACCCGGATGGAACCGCAGCCTCCCGGTTAGTGGACTAGAACTAGTTTCAGATTTTGATGTGATCCATTCTGTAGGAAAGGCCATGTTAGCATCTTGAACGTGAAAGCTATAAACCAACTCGGGTTACATAAAACGCGAAGGCAGGGACCAATAAAGACCCAGACTAGTAATTATTGGCCCATTGACTTCAATATTAAATGTCTGTAATATCACAGGCTGTAGCTTTTTGCTCAACATTCGGTTGGTTCCAATCTTTTTAGGCACAATGGTGACCAGATTTAGCAATCTCCTCATCATAATTTTGTAGGGGGTTGACCGTTTAGATTCTTTGCTTCGGGGATTTGAATTTAACTGGGGTAAAAACCTCACTTCCGACACAATGATTGCTCTGCAGAAAGACACTTTACATCCCCTATCTTTCCACTGTGATGTCATCAGCATTACCCCAAAACTGCTATGAAATTGCCAATTTGATCCCTTTTCTCCAATTCTAGACCATAAAAGTCAATCCTAAAAATGCAGGAAGGGGGGATAAATTTATAACTCGCACTACCATCATGAAATAATAACTAGTCCTAGTCCTATATTAGATTTTACTATGAATGAACATCCTCCCGTTAACGCAGACATTGTGTTCTTCTCCGAGGTCCGTCAATAAGCTGGTTACGGTTGGTTACTATCGGATATGTCCACTCAGCAGTGATTATTTCCAGGAAATGCCTTTTTATTATCACGAAAATAATAAATTCTTTATCACTTACAGTTTGACTTTGGCATGTTTAAAACTCAAGTACCCTGTTTTACATTTATACAAAGAACTTATAGATAATACTCCTAGCGGCGGTCAAGCTTTGTGCTTCTTTTAAAATATATGTTACATTTTAATCAGTTGGGATTCTCTTGAAACGAAACAAAATAACAAAAAACTTTGGACTATATAGTAATAATAGATTGATGAAAGTCACGGTATGGTTTTATTTGCAAATAAAACATATATTTTATTTGAGAGTCGTCAATCGAACGACATGATTAGTGTATCTGGGGTTTAGGTCTTTGTAGTTTCGCCGATTAGTTGAAGTACGGACCATTAATCCGCGGGTAACGTCTTCCGACACAGTTGACGCCATTCTTCGGGCACCTGTTAATGTCGACTGATATACGTCATCAATTATAGATAAAACCCTATGATCTTTATAAACTATATATAATTTATTACCTTTTACACACACTACCCATATTTTACCGTTATTATCAATTCACCAAACCTAAAACATTGTATTCTATTATATTTTTTACCTTTATTATCAACTGTCCAAACCTAAACCATAAATATTGATATGTGCACGGAACACATTTTGTTAAGAGATGTATTTTTTTATGGTTATAATCAATCAATTGCCTACATCTATCAATATGGTCGTCTGTATGTGTTTGTTTGTTTGTTATTAAAACGGGGTTATTAAGGCGTTAAATTTACGATGTGAATCTTCCGTCTGTCTGTTTAAATGGCGGCAAGGTCAATCGTTAGAAATAAAAAGGGGTTTGACATCTGAATTATCTGCATCATCTGTATACTATTACCTACATCAACTACATACTAAACTTATGAGAGAGAGAGAGGGAGAGAGAGAGAGGGAGAGAGAGAGAGAGAGAGAGAGAGAGAGAGAGAGAGTTTAACGTCCACTCGACACAAACTAGGTCTTTTCGGAACGAACATATGGTTTAATTTTTATTTCAATAATTCGATTGCGCGTAGGGGTCTTTAGCAGTGGGAGGAAACCAGACAACGCGACGAAACCCACGAGGTTGGACAGGCGACCCTACTCCTAGTCACGTACAACCGGAGAATCGAAACCACACCAGTGGACTCAATGGCGACCTTACGATGCAGCGCGCACACGCTAAGCATTCAGTCACCCCCCCCCCCCTCCTTATTTATTAAGAGGTTAAGAATAGGTTATTTTCGAGGATATTACCGACCAGTATTATGATAAACTATCTTGATGACCCATCATATCACTTTACAAACACAACACACTGAGTACCATGGTGACCTTTTAATTACATCTGATACCATACCGTTATAATACAAGTATATTACATCACTTCCGGTCATCTATATCCGGTGTATAGGACATGACCTAACAGAAAGGTCGTATAAATACTTGATATTGAAAGCCCCCCCCCCCCAGATTCCTACAGCACTTGATAATATATGACACATGGAATGTGGTTTCAAGGGTTGGTCTAGAGTGCCGCACGTCGACCTCTAACTGGTGGTTTCGATCCTTGGTATGGGCGTATGTGGCTTGGAGATAGGGGAGCCTCCACAACCTTGTGGGTTTACTCCGGGTTCCCCTGACAGGAAAGACCCCAGCGCGTGCGCTAAGATAATAAAAAAAATGAAAAATATGACTTGTCTTCGAGTGGAAGCGGACGTTAAACACTAAAAACAAGAACAATGTGAAATAAAATGGGTTTAACGTCCTACTCTTTAGCTCCAACCGGCCCAATGAAGACGGACATACGCCAGCAGGTTAATTTTGCCCGGTCAGCAAATGTTCCGCCCACAACTGGCATAGTTGATTTGACTTCCCGTGCGAACGATAAAACCCTGCATCACTGACAAGGACAAGCCACTTTTTATTCCAGCACCAAGATCCAACCCTGGACAACTTGGTTAGCGCCTCTTCCTACAAACTAGTCATTGTATTAAACAAACTGACAGCTTGACAGTGACAGAGCGCTACAAAAGTATAACACGGTCCGAGAATATTATTGTGAAAAGACTACGAGAATTGATTCAACTTCAATTTATTAAAATGAAAATGTTTATCGCTAATCTTTGTGTTGAAATAAATTGTAAAAAACGGACTGGAACCGCATTATAATCATAATACATGTACTAATTCTTGAATGAAAACACCGCCAGTTGACTCAATCACAGACCTCATCACACAGCGCGCACGTGATAACCATTTGCCCCCCCCCCCCATGGCAAACATTTTTTATCCAAATGATACATTAATAAATTTGTGTTCAATACCTTTCTTGAAATGAGAACTACGCATAGTAACGAATAGGGTTGGTGTATTTAATATACAAGTTCTAATATTATTTTATTTAACGATATTCAGCACTGTCTCGAACACGAGCTAATGGCTGGAATTTTAATATTTTATAAATCAACATTTACAGCTATAACATTCAACTATATCAGATGAATGTGTAGTTACAGAGGAAGGTTTGTAAACATGTAGGGGGTACCCGACTCATTTCAACAATCATTTTATGAAATTGTAGCACAGAAATATTATATTTCATAAATTCTTGCCTTAATTTAGCACTCAATAATAATCATGGATGCTATTTATTCTATTTTTTGTGTGAAAGATGATAGGCTTATGATAAAAGATAGGTTTGTAATATGGAAGACCTGGGGCCTTTGACATGGGGTCACTGAATGATATTGTAACCCTATGTTTACGTAGTACAGGCCAACTGCCTTCATTAACCACACGCCAGGCGGCGCTATTACGTCACTTCCTGTGATCGATATCCGGTAAACTTGTTTGACCTGATGCCATGATAAGGTCAGAATAAAACGTCGAATGATATGATGAGATTTATTAATCATTAATCTTTTGTTCAAAGGCTGAAAATAAAAATGAAAGTAGAAACAATTTAATAACGTGTAGGGTAATGACCGCTTGGAAACTTGAAAGCGGTTACAAACATACACCAAAGTTAATAATGGACCTAATTATAGGCCTAATTCAGGCAATGTTTGAGCTTAGTAGAGCGTTGGTTTGAGGGGAGTGGAATTCAACGAAACGCATTATTTTGCCAATAATCAACGCCAATTATAATGTTCTTGTGCAGACTGATTACAAAACCGCCCTGCTTTCGTTTCGTTCTTTTAGAATAGCTAAAATTGTGTTCATAAGTGGTGGGGCGTGGGATTAGATCTGTGGCCAGACTTGCAAATAAGGCACCTATCGCAAACGTTTCCAGCCACACAAATTTATGCTTTGCCAGGCCCTGTCTTTATGAGGTCTCTCAATTTATTTCATCTCCCTCAATTTCTGTTTTTATTGGCATCCTCTATAAATTCCTGGTACAATTTCAAGATACATTATGGGAGATTTCACTATAAAAGTTAAAAAAATAGATAATGTTAAGGGGTTTTGCGGAAAAATTTCAATCAAATTGATCCACTATGAAACGAGAATTTAGATATTGAATTTTCGACCTAGCCTCGATCACCATTCCTAAAGTTGATACAATAACAACCATAGTCTCGATTATCCAATTCATGATTTAATCATGAATGAAAGTTGAGCAGCAAATCGGATCCTAATCCAGTAAATATCACAGGCTAGCGATGACATCGAGAGTTGATTATGGTCTGGATAAGTTAATTAATGTTTAATTAATAATTTAAATAACATTTCAGGCCTAAATTTAGCTCTTGCATAATGTATGCTTAATGCACCAGATTAGTAGGCCCTAGAATTCGACATGTCCTGTACAACAGAACTAAATATTTTCAGATTGTAATTTTTAAGATGTTTAATTTCTGTATTGACTATCTTGTTCCACAATAATATTTTCAGCATGTCAGGTTTTCTCGCGAACTAATATTCTTCATGATATTATTTATCTTATTTCATATTTTGTGTTCATTTATTTTAGGGTTTGTGGAGGGGTTAGACTTGGATTATCTAATTTCATATTTTGTGTTCACCTATATACTGATGTTAAAATAATAGAAAATATGGAGGGGTTAGACTTGGACTACAGAAGGAAATCCCCACCGAACCACTAAAGATCAGTCTTTAATTGTCTGTTCTTTTTCAGTCGGACTAAAAATACATTATAGCCCCTGCATTATTCTCACCAAAAACCTTATAATTAACAGTTTGTGAAATATCGGCAACTACATAATCCCTTCTGGCCATTTCACTCATTTCTTAAAAAAGACTTGGCCCTTAAACTCAATCAAGTGTGCAGCTATTCGCCCCGGGGTCATTTTTGTGTGTCCAAAAGATGTTGACCCGCCCACTTTTCTCAAGGTCTGAACAAGGCTATTAACAAGCAATACTAAAATATGCTTAATCCTTTTTTTGGATTTATTTATCCAATAAATGTTCGTCTGATTTGACGGAGAGATTAACCCCTCTTCGAATTAGATCTAATCTCTTTATCGTATGAATCTGTATTTCTATTTTACCCTGGGAAAGTTTTTCATGAATTAAATATAACCCGTCCATTAGTCTAAATTTAAATTTGAGATTTTTATCAATTTGAAAAGTTTAATCTTTTTATTTGAAAACACGTGACAATTTGAAGTTTTTGATTGACAGATTAAGAAGGATTGATGATTATGGGATGGATTAAGGGCTGTGTGATGATCGCCATTACTATTATTACCGTCAACTGGTTTAATTGATATAAATTATTACTCTAGTTAAAACTCGCGTTCAGGGAGTTGAGATGGCCTAGTCGTCTAGAGTGTCGCCTTTCGATCTCTATATGGCCGGTCATCTCTTGGCTTCGATCCCTGGTGTGAGCGTATGATGCTGGGCGAGGGGGTGCCTTCTTAACCTCGTGGGTTTACTCCGGGGTACTCACAGTAAAGACTCCTATGCGTGCGATAAGGTAATACAAATATCCATGAGACACAAACTACGTCTTTTTGGGACAAGGGGGGTTGGGATGGCCTAGTGGTCTAGAGTGCCGCGCTTCGACCTCTAGCTGGCCGGTCACCTCTGGCTTGCGGCTGTGGTTTCGAGCCATGGTGTGAGCGTATGTGGCATGGAGATAGGGGCGCCTTCGCAACCTCGTGGGTTTTCTCCCACTGCTAAAGACCCCTACGCGCAAGCGAATTATCGAAATAAAATTGAAACCATATGTTTGTGTCGAGTGGACGTTAAACACCATTTCTCTCTCTCTCTCTCTCTTTTTGGGACAGTTGGAGGAAACTGTAAAACTCGAGGAAAAACCCCATGAGGTTGGGCAAGCGACCTTAACCCTTGTCACGTAAGACGACCACGAGACCACGAGGTTGAACAGACGACACTACCCCTTGTCACGTAAACACGGGGAATCGAAACCAAACATCAGGACTCAATGTCAGGACCCAATGACAGGACTCAATGACAGGACTCTATGACAGGACTCTATGACAGGACTCAACGCTATGACAGGACTCTATGACAGGACTCTATGACAGGACTCAACTCTATGACAGGACTCTATGATTTGACTCTATGATTTGACTAAACCACTAGAGCCCTCCTACCTCACCCCTATAATCACCCCAACCCTTCTACCTCCACCCCTTAGACTCTTGACGTCTTTGGTCAAATTCAATGAAAATACGTATATAATGGTATCGAAGTTGTTATTTAGCAAAAACGAAAAATAAAATAAAATAAACAAAACCAAATGAAGGATGACATACATTTTTCCGGACAGCGGTGTTTACGCTTACCATTCGTCTTAGATGTCCACGTATTAGGGGTTCGTTTACGTGCACGCCACTGTGTACAGGGGTGGACCTCGTTTATTTCACGTCCAATCCGAAAGACCAGGCACACCCCGGAGAGACTTGAAAATTAAATTCCCCAAAGGCTCTTCACGGGTCAAATCAAGATATTTGTTTGAATGATGCAGAACTGGGGCCCGACAAGGACAGCTGTCTAGTCGTTCGATGGGACGAAAACTCCAAGTCCCATGTACATATTGGCGTGCACGTAAAAGATCCCTTGGCAGTTGGAATTCGATATAAGAGTAGGCCGTAATTGAAAAGTTTCTCTCATAGTACACTGTACGGCGTATTCCCGTCTTTGATACAAAAACACAAAACATTGCACATACTTTCTTATTGATGTATTTAATACATTTTATAAAAGGACTATATATTAGTTAAAATAAGGCGAACGATTTTGAGTAAATCCTCAACTTAAGTCTGAGAATGCTTTGTGAACTCGGGGCCAGGTACGGTGCAGAGTTAAAACCCGTTTCATTTCCTTTGTTTGAATGACTGGTAAAAGTACCTATGAAATAATTTAACAGGACGGTAGACTATTCACGATATCTTGTCAACTGAAAGTGATATCACACCTCAAGTATGTATGACAATATATAAATCTATTTAAAAAAAAAACTCTGTATAAATAATAAAAGTGCTTACATTGAAGTCCGTGTTTTGTATATTTTATCATAATATTATCTTTATTCATCTTTAAAGATACTGGCGATGATTTACAAGCGGATGTCAATTTCTTCACCTGCAGTAGATGTCCGGATATATTGTCATTAAAAGACGAACGGATGGACGACAGATTACCTGTATTATTTATCATATTGTTCAGTTTAAAGTGCTCCCTGATAATATCTTATATTAATATATCAGGTGTCATATGCGCAGAAAGGTTATAGGTAAGAATAAAGCATCATAGTGTGCATTTATATTCACCAATTATAATACTAGTGACAGGACGGATATAGAGACCACCACAATTTGCACTTCTCTTCATAAACCAATACATTATACACAGTTCAGACATGTATTCATAACCATGACACTCACTTTCACTAAATAACAATTTTATCTCCTCTAGTGATGATTTCTGGGCCCCCACATAACGCCTACCACTTCCTAATTCATCTAGAGTATTGTTTGTATATGATATTGTATATATTAATATTGTGATGGACTGTCAACCCGTCTTTACTCCTCTATACAGTATGTATATTTACATACAGATCGTGGTACAATGAGAGAGAGAGAGAGGGGGAGAGGGACAGGTGGTGTTTAACGTCCACTCGACACAAACTAAGTCATTTCGGGACCAACATTTGGTTCTGCTTTATTTCAATAATTCGTTTGCGTCTCTCTCTCTCTCTCTCTCTCTCTCTCTCTCTCTCGCTCTCTCTCTCTCTACCTCTCTTGCGCGTGGGGGTCTTTAGCAGTGCAGAGAAATTAAGGGACCCAGAGAAAGTCTCCACGGTAAGACTTGTCGCGAACTATACCCACCAAAATTGGAAATACGAAATTGTAATGATCATTGGAGACATGGCGGTGCAGGGTCACTATCGGGGGCTGACCGAGAAAGTTCCTATGGATTTATTTTAGCCTGGTTTCCAATCTAAGTGATGCCGGAAGAAGAGTCGAGCAAGGCAAGGCATCTAGTTGATGGGTTGGGACGGAAAGCCGAGGTCCCACCTAGATGATTGGCAGCACGTTAAGTATCAGTTGAAAATACACATACCCTTGTCAATACAGAGAATATTTGTAATTCTGAAATAATATTATTCTGTTACTGTTGTTTCAATAAATGATTACCTGTAACTTTAAAATAAACCCTGTTATTTCAGACTGCGCAGTGGATACAAGTAGACTATATAAATTTAAAAAAAAACCCATAGAATTAACACAATCCAAAGGGTCAAATTGACCTCAAATTGACCTATATATCTATCCAAGAGACACAAAGACACCGTTTTAGTATCCATTCATGCATTGATGGATTCCATCAACTTCATATCCGCCCCTTTAATAGACACCAGTTAACTCTGTCACTTCAAGTTTCGTTTTCCGGATTAGCCTAATCCCGGATCTGCACCTAATCGGAGACGGGATCAAAGACGGAAAACGGTGTCAAGGATTAAAAGAGACGAGAAGTTGACCAGGGCATAATTTATGAGCATGAAATTAACATTGACACCGTGTACATCCTGTGTAAGTGTCTAGTGAAGGGCGTGGGTGGGATATATAGAGGAATGCTAACACCGTGTATTAAAGTACACAACAAGGGTATGCACTCGAATATAATTATACCCTCTATATAGACACGGCTCAATTCATTCACATCAAATAATTATTATAAATATCAGCATCCTCACCTATTTACACCCCCATCAGTATCTAGGACATCATAATAGTTGTCAAATTGCCAAATATCCTTTCAACGACACAGGTTGGTGTTTTTCTCTGTAAATAAATTCGAATACATTTTGTCTAATTTTGATGACTAAGCGAAAAGAGTAATAATGACGCACTGCGCGCTATACATTGGGCTAGGAGGGTTATTTCGCCCAGGCAGCGCACTTTCATCGAATTCGAACTGTCAAGGGATTGATCTCATCCGAGCTGCACTGATCTTTTCCTGCACTACTGGGGATGGGGTGGGGTTTTGGTGATGGCCGAATAGTTAGCACGTGCGTGCTGTATCATAAAGCCTGTCATTGAGTCAACTGGCGTGCTTCCGAATGCCCGGTTGTACGTGACAAGGAGTAGAGTCGCCTCGCCTGTCCAGCCTCGTGGGTTTTCTCCGGGTCCTCCGGTTTCCTCCCACGGCTAAAGACACCTATGTTAGTTCCGAAATGACCTTATTTGTGTCGAGTGGACGTTAAACTTCATTTCTCTCCCCCTCTCTCTCTACTATTCGGGTTCCCGTGACTGGATTACTTCCCCTGCATCGTTATTTGATCTACCCACTGTAATAGGGACTGTACATATTAGTATCTTGTGGGGTCAACAGGCGTTTTCACATGGACATTTCGGCTACATTATTTTTGGTTATTATTGTTTAAAACCATTAAAGCTGCAATTTCATATTTTTAAGTTATATTTCTAAAATATATTAAAATAAAGCCTTAAAATGGATGGTATCTATAAACAGTCCTACCTTGTTAAAGAATAATCCTATTAATCCTATAATTCACTATTGCCAGTTGAGAAAATGGCAAAAATATCACTTTCAACTTTAAATTCAAACGTTTGAAGATAACTATTGCATGGGGGGAATGGGAAAACAAGGGAAGTAATTGTGTTATTATTTCCGATATGAAAGATGTTTAAGTATGGAAAATAATGCCTATGATTGTATAATAGTGAGTTGACAACCTATTGAGCAAAAGACATAGCAATAATTATGTTTTGACTTTCTTGGAAAATATGAAATTCCCGCTTTAAATTTCTTTTAGATTGTGGGTATATCAGGTTTCCGCTAGGACAGTTCGGATACACATTATTTCGGCGACGGATGTTTCGGTAATAACATATTGTATAAAAAATTAAATTGTTCGGTTTATCCTGGACAGCGGTTTAGGTTAGAAGATTTCAGACCCATAGTTCCAGCAACAGACGTTTCGACCATAACATTTTGTTTGAAAAAATTAAACTGGTCTGTATATTGCGGAAAGACATTTCTGTTAGGACATTTCGGATACATATTTTCCCCGGCGACGGATGTTTCTACCATAGCATATTGTTTAAAACCATTAAATCATTTATTAAATAGTTCTATTTGTAGGAACCGACGGATGTAGTGAAGTGTAAAATACAATAAAGTCTATTGAGTGCCATTAGTATGGAATATTGGAACTATAGAGATTATTATCAACAATAACTAAATATTATTCCACATTGATCTATGTTAAACCATGTCCGTCTATTTTATTGAAAGCTTATATATACATGTTTTTGTAGCAAGCAATAGACTGTACATGTTTATTGACTGGCCTATTGGTTGTTTTTTGTTTTGTTTTGAACGTTCACCCGAAGTTCATCAAGGACGGTAGATATAATAACCATAGAACTGAGAAAATGAAATGAAATGTGGTTTAACGTCCTCTTGTCTTGCTCCTACTGGACTAATGAATACGGGAATATACCATTAAGTGTGTCATGAGGGATATTTCCCGTACACACAAATGTATACATGGGATCTCGGTTTTTCATACAATCCAAACAACTAGACAGCTGTCTTTGTCAGGCCCTCCGTCCTGCATCACAGACAAGGTGAACCAGGAGACCTCCAAGCCACCGTACGACCCCATGGAATTATGAAATAAAACTTTATCGTCTTATTTTGGGCACTACCACGATACGTCATGCAGTGTGCGACGACGTGGACAGGAAAACCTACTCCTTGTCACGTACAATCGAAATACGTCACTGGATCTGAATCGACAAAAAAGTTAAAAATATGTGAATATTGTTTTTTGTTGTTGAAAAAAAAAACACAAAAAATTAATAAAAAATATTTCTCGATGACATATGAATTGAATTTATTTATTTCTGTTAGTTGGATGTCAATAAATTATCATTGTTATTGTCTAATAGAAAGTCTTCAACTGAGTTAAAGTCGAGTTAAGTAGATCTCTATACTAATAACCACTATTGTGATTTTCTCCCGGGTAAAAATATAAATCACATGAATTTGATAAGAAGTTAAGATAATGAATACTGAGGAGCATCCTGTTCTATCAACAATGGTCATTATTTTAAATCTCAATACCTCATACATCTATTTACTTCTTCCGGTACTCTCGAACTTTGTATTCTTTAATTGGATATGGTTGGTGATTCTCTTCACTCGATACACCTCATTTGTAGATGACACTTTTTCTTTCTTACTGGGTGTCAAATAAAGGGGCTGGATAATCCTTAAAGTAAGGGGATTAAACTTGACAATGTAGTCCACTTTATCAAGTCCCATGGGGATTTATATGTCTCCCATGAACCTGGTTAATGAAGACTAAAGGAATACATTAAAAGATATGTTAAAGTTGCAATTAGAAACATATATTACGTCATGCTACACTAACACGTATTTGTTATGTAATATCCGGTCATCGCATACGTAACCGGATGTTCATTCCAGTTGTCATCTTTTTTGTTTTGCTGGGTATGACGTCACTAATTTGTCACCCGAGAAAAGGACACCCATTATTTGTAAAGTTTTTGTGAAGACGACAAAAGGCTAATTGAACGTGAGACAGGTATATCAAATTATTGTATCACGTGACATGACGAGGATTAACACGTTTTGTACAAACTAGTTTAAACTCGTGGCAATCTTATTTCGTCACAAAAAAACCCCAACAACAATAACAAAGAGTAACAAATGAAAACCTTGTTTTAAGAGAATCAATAATCAATATATATTCAAATTTAATTCAACTGAACGTAATATCCGCCTTAGCGCGTGCAGATACAAACAACCAACTCTTAGTCTTTGGGATGAAATGATGTAAAAATCTGTTAAAAATCGTATTTTTATTCCATATCCTGACACTTGGAGATTTGTTGAGTGAAATCAATGATGACGTAAAGCATGACGTATGACGTAAAGTACAATATATATCAAACGAGGATTGGTGTTCAGATAAGCCAAAAGATGAAATTATAAATACGACGTTTCATCAGATGTAATTATGAAACACAAATGTAAAGATATAGTCTATTGTCCCTGTCTGAAAGTTGCGGCATAAGTTACAGCAGTTCAGGTGCATGAGCAAGGCCCAGTTTAGGCATGGGCCTGAGGGCCCCGCGGTTTAGGGGGCCCCGTGGTTCATGGCAAAAAGAGAAACAATTCAAATTTCAGGTGATAGTTTCACGGTAATAGATCTAGTCGCGCGAGGGTGGAGACTGGGCTATCCCTCAACCTTCTCTGTGAAATTCAACTCAATGAACGGTCTAGGCTTCTAGCGGCGATTTCACTAGTTATAACAGTTTCCCGTCGTTATATGTCATTGCCGCGCATTGGATGCCATTTGGAATTGACAATACGTAATTTTTCATGCATTACAGACCGTATAATTGTGTGTTACGTATGCGTGCCATTCAAAAGGAGGTGAAACAATCTTTCGTCGCGTTAGGGGCCCCGCGATTCTACGCAGGCCCAGGGTCCCGCTCCGGTTAAGCTGGGCTTTGTGCATGAGCCATGGTCGTCAACATTAATTAGTTTTCTTCTCCTATTGCAAAACGCTGCTGTTCGGACAAAGATCTCCTAACGCGCGCGCGCGCGAGAGAGAGAGAGAGAGAGAGAGAGAGAGAGAGAGAGATAGGGTTTAACGTCCACTCGACACAAACTAGGTCACTCCGGGACCAACATATGGTTTCAATTTTATTTCAATAATTCGCTTGCGCGTAGGGGTCTTTTGCAGTGGGAGGAAACCGGAGTGCCCGGAGGAAACCGACGAGGTTGAAAAGGCGCCCCTAACTCCATGCCACATCCGCTCACACCAGGGATCGAAACCACAGCCGCAAGCCAGAGGTGACCGACCAGCGCGGCACTCTAGACCACTAGGCCATCCCAAACACCCTCGTAAAACGTATAATACGATCGCCTGTCCAACCTAGTGGGGTTTTGCCGGGTCGTCCGGTTTCCTCCCACTGCTAAAGATCCCAACGCGCGAGCGAATTATTAAAATAAAAAAAAATGAACCATATGTTAGTCACGAAATGACCTAGTTTGTGTCAAGTGGACGTTACCCCCCCCTCTCTCTCTCTCTCTCTCTCTCTGTCTCTCTCATCAGTGGTGCAGACAGGAGAGACAGCGTATATTCACTCGGATGGGACGAAAAACCCAGGTCCTGTGTAGACAATAGCTTGCACACAAAGGAACCTATGACAATTGGAATCAGAAATAAGAGTAGGTCGTAGCGTCGCTGTCGCCGTCGCTGTCGCTGCAAAAATTTCCTTGATAGCCCACTGTATGGCGTAAACCCGTCTTCATTATCCCAGTTGGGGTAGGACGTTAAACCCCATTTTGTTTCAAGACGACATTATGATAGTTAAACGTGGGCGTAAATTATATTTAATCGTTTCTATTATAATCAGACACAATAAAATCAATCAATTGAATATTTAAAGTATGGATTTCATGTTGAACTGTTGCCCTATATATCTATGTGTATCGATCTGTTTGAATATCAACCGTTCACGACGAACATAAAGACTAGTATTTATACATTCAACATTTGTCGTGTATAGAAATCAATGTAACACGTGAAATATTCTATACCTTTAGTTGATTGATAAGCCTGGGAAAATAAAAACTAGTAGGCCTACATAATGTCTGGTCTGCGATATAAGCTAAACCATGTACAGGTGAATATTAATTTGGTTTTCGATAAAAGAAAGATATACATTTGTACACCCCCGTCCAACCAGCTTGGCGTTCTTACTGCGCTGCTACAGCAATGGAAAATGGTCTCAGAACGCGTCAATATCATCATTAGCGTGGGGCCAGCATAGTGGAAACGCCAGAAATCGTGCCGTGGTCTCCATGATCACAAATGATCACGTTTCTAAAGCATTTGCATCGTGAAACTCTGTGAATTTAAGAATGTTTTAGAACAACCAAATAAAGAGCGTATTTATAAAGCATTGTAGATGTATATATTGACATCGATACATTGGAACCGTTGCATATTAATCTAATATATTGCAGGGTTTTTTTTATATAAAACTAGGAAATAGCACGAACCAAATTAACATCATAGTTGGTCAGTGCTTGTGGAGACTTGACCTTTCCCCTAAATTCTTAAACCTCTAAATCTAATTGTTTTCTACGTTTAGCTTGTCTGTGTCTTGTTGTCTGTGTCTTTAGTTCTCTTTTATTGACGATTTAGAAATTAAGAACTTATTCATCGCAAAAGAGATATTGTAGAACCTGTCATTATTATTATTATTATGTAACATAGTAAGAACCTAACTACAATTTTTGGGCACCAACCACCACCGCCCCCCCCCCCCCCCCGACAAAAATCTCCCCGTACCCCTATGGTACTGGCTAATAGTGCTAGTAAACAAACCAACATAAAGAAATGCCATATATGGTCAAATTCTTGAGCTATTGATATAGTAGATCCAGGGCTCAGATTTCAACAAAATGACTGTCAATCAAGGTATGAATAAATCAGTCAAATCATTTGGTCTTTTATTAAATATTTCTTTGTTAATATAAATATACGTGACTTACTTCCATTCTGTCTTACAATACACGGTCCTTTATTTAATAACTGGACTAGTGATGGCATGTTATATCTAATTAGGCCACACTGACCTATATAAACATCATAGTTTACTATACACTACACATTTATCACATCTCCTTAAAACGAGTGAGATAGAGTGAGAGAGAGAGGGAGAGAGAGAGAGCGCGAGAGGGAGGGGGTGGGGGAGTTAACATCCACAAGACAAGGCACCGACTAGGCTACGTCATTTCGGGACAAGAGAAAGAAAGTGAAGAACTCGGAGGTTAAACAGCGACCCTTGTAAAAACGAGGCATCGAAACCACACTCCTCGACTCAATGACAGACCTTGTGTGAGAGAGAAATGGGGTTTAACGTCCACTCGACACTAACTAGGTTATTTCGTTACTAACATACGGCTCAGCTTTATGTCAATAATTCGATTGCATATAGGGACTTTAGCAGTGGGAGTAAACCGGAGGACCCGCAGAAAACCCACGAGGTTGGACCCTTCACCGGGGAATCGTAACCACACCAGTTAACTCAATGACATACTTTATGATGCAATACGCACACGCAGATCATCCTACCACTCAAACCGCCCTATTCTTAAAGCAACAATCTCCCTACAATTATAGAGTCACAGTGGCCCAGCTTATCAGTAGTCGTTCAATTGATGTCCAAGTATACCCCTATTGCACGTAGGGGTCGTTAATAATGGGGTGGGGTATTGGATATGAGATGAAGTAAACAATCCTACTTATTGTCACGTACAAGCGTGGCGTCGATAATATGGTTTAACATTCAGTATACTGTATAAACACGAGTGGTGGTATCAGGAATATACAGAGAAAATCCACGATATCAGACGGGCTACCTTATGTCACGTACAAATCAGCAAACTGGAGCAGTTCATATTTCTACGGGGACAGCGAACAAATCCAGGACAGTACACATGGAGTCTGTCGCTTTAATATAGTATTAAAGTTATCAAGGAGACTGTCGCTTTAATACTATATTAAAGTTAACAAGGGGACTGTCACTTTAATATATTATTAAAGTTAACAAGGGGACTGTCACTTTAATATATTATTAAAGTTAACGATTGTTTTTGATTTATAATCGACAATCACGTACAAATCAACAATCGATGGCTCAGTTTATATGTCGGATGGTCTCGATCCACCCATAACCCAGGAGAGTATTAAAGTTAACGATTGTTTTTGATTTATAATCTTGTTTGATTATCTATAATAAATATATACATGACCTGCCTTTATATTAATACTTGATCTAAATCTTGATCTAAATCTTGATCTAAATATCTACATCACAACACAAGGTTGTTGGAAATGTTTTGGTTTCTTTTTCTTTCTTAAATTCAATAAATATTTAATTAATAACGGCCCTGAAACAACCTTAAGTGTATTACACCCACAAATCAACCACAAGAGCATGACACCCACAAAAAAACCACAAGAGCATGACACCCACAAAACAACCACAAGAGCATGACACCACAAAACAACCACAAGAGCATAACACCCACAAAACAACTACAAGAGCATGACACCCACAAAACAACCACAAGAGCATGACACCCACGAAACAACCACAAGAGCATGACATCCACAAAACAACCACAAGAGGATATCAAGTGCATGACAACCAAAGGGCATGGAAAGCACAGACACAAGAGCATGACAAGCAACAAGGACATGCACAAGACAACCACAAGAACGTGACAAACACAAGACAACCACAAGAGCACGACATTCAAAGTACGTGACAACCACAAGCGCGTGTCACAAGAACAGCAGCTTGTCACAAAAGCATGACAACCACACAAGCATGACAACTGCAAGACTATGACAACCACAGGAGCATGACAACTGCAAGGCCATGACAACAATAGCATGACAACTGCAAGACCATGACAACCACAAGACGTCTTCGTGCAGAATCAATATCTAACTTAATGTCTCACTGTCAACCATTAACCCACATATAAAGTTAAGCGACAAGAATACCCACTTCACGGTACCATATCATATTATTAAAAGTATACAAATAAAAAGTAATAATTTGGACAATATTATAGTTTATTATTTATATAACAATGAAATTTGTTGATATATTGGTCTGTATATAAACACCATAGATGAATGAAGGGTCTGTTACAACTACCTTTCCTTGATGAACCGAGTGCAATTCATTCAGTACCGTTCGTTTTACTTATATGTACCAGTTGTATATGTATATATACCACCCCGGTGTATAAACAATAATACTTATAATGTATGTGTGAATTTATTATGCAAATGCCATTTACAGACATATCATAATTCACGGTTCGTTAGATCAACCCTCGATTCACCCGAACTCTTTTAATAATAACAAATAGAGGCCTAATAAAACATACATATTTATTATATTACATAGAAAACCGAGGGATATACCGACCACTTGTTTGGACGAGAGGAATATTATATTCATAAACACAGTGCAAAAAGGTAAAAATAATAAATAATAATATGATGTCTAGGACCACAATTAAAAATATGAAAACAAACCAAATATACAGTGGAATTGCATCAAATAAGCATGTTCTGGACGAAGGGAACGCAAAAGAACATGCTCTACGCGAATTGCATAACATGAACATGACTTGGACGAATGGCACAAAATAGAACATGCTCTAGGAGAATGGAACAAAATAGAACACATGCCATGAAGAGATTACACAGAACGAAAACTGCGAATGACACCAAATGAAAAATTGGCTATGGACGAATTGCATGAAATTGAAAGTGATATGGACGAATTGCATATTATAATGGAAGATGCTGTGGAGCAAATGGGACATTACACTATAAACCTCAGACTGCCTCGTTCGGCATTTTTGTCCAAACGAGGTAAAAAAAATGCCTCGTTGTCTGCAGTTCCGAAACGAGGTTTTTTAAATTGCCCTTTTTTTTGGAACGAGGTATTTTGTTCAGAACGAGGCTTGGTAAAAGGCCTCGTTTACTAAACGTGTTTTTTTCAAGATAGTTATTAGCGGTATATCGGCCAATTTGTAAAAATTAAAATTTATGTTATTTAATACGAAAATAAAACCAGTTCAAACTATATTATTATAAGAGAAATTGACAGAACAAGAATACACGCCATCGGTGGAGGCGTAAAACAATTGCAGACACACAGCTATACCTTGATTAATTGATTGCCCCCAATAAAACGCCACAAAACCACAGTTGTTTCTTAACACCTATACCTGATTGGGGCAATAAATCAATCAAGGTAGCTATGTGTCTGCAATAGTTTTACACCTCCACCGATGGCGTGTATTCTTGTCTTGTCAATTTCTCTGATAATAATATAGTTTGAACTGGTATTATTTTCGTATTAAATAACATAAATTTTAATTTTTACAAATTGGCCGATATACCGCTAATAACTATCTTGAAAAAAACAGTAAACGAGGCATTTTACCAAGCCTCGTTCTGAAAAAAATACCTCGTTCCAAAAAAAGGGCAATTTAAAAAACCTCGTTTCGGAACTGCAGACAACGAGGCATTTTCTTTACCTCGTTTGGACAGAAATGCCGAACGAGGCATTCTGAGGTTTATAGTGTTAGGGACACATGAACCAGAAATATATCAGCTTTGATGTGCATTTCATAAACTGCACTGAGGTCATTTCTGTTTCATTTCATTTTGAGATTAACAGATTGCAATGGGATACAAGATGTTCCGGAATATGAAAAACTTCCGGACGGTGTCTCAATCCCATACCGTGTGGATTGCAAAATAAAGGAATTTAACGACCAACATTTCTTCTGTGTCAACCGGTTAATGAAGGCGGGAATACACCACGGAAAGAAAAAACCTGCTGGAACATCAGGACCACCTGGTTAATGACCCCACATACCCACAGTGACCGGAGTAGTTCTATGGATGGAACTCACAACGTTATAATATACTAAGGAATTGATCTGATGACTCTCTGCCGGCCGCATGAGTTGTTTACGCCAACAGAAACAATTTTGGTTTCTATTTGAACAAAACCCAATTATCTTATTGGTGCCACAGTCACTGTGGTTCTGTGGTTGGAACTCACAACGTTATAATATACAAGAGCAATGATATCTCCTTGAATGAGTTGTTTGTGTGTATTTGAACAAAATCCAATTATATTGTTATTTGAACAAAATATTGTTGTAAACTCATAAAAGTGTTTTTAATATATTCAATGAATCGTACAATACAATAATATCTGACATTTTCTCACGTGCTTCTGCTCATTCTTTATAAAACTGTTCTAGCTTGGTCGATTGACTAATCAAATGGCTGACGTACGTCATCTGGGCACAATACCCTTGTATGACTTCGGACGCATTCCTCCACCGCAACTGACCAGAACTTCATGTAGTAGACGTTTAACCCACGAGGTTGAGAAGGCGCCCCTATCTCCGTGCCACATACGCTCACACCAGGGCTCGAAACCACAGCCGCAAGCCAGAGGTGATCGGCCAGCTAGAGGTCGAAGCGCGGCACTCTAGACCACTAGGACATCCCAACCCCCCTCCGAACTTCATGTAGTAGAGGTGTTTAAGTAATGGAGGGAAACCGGGGGATCCGGAGAAACCCCGCCGGGTTTGACAGGCGATCCTACTCCTTGCCCGTCTTCATTAGCCCAGGTGAGGAGCATTTCCTACTCCTTGTCACGTACAAACGGAGTATCGAAACCACGCCAGTTGACTCAATGACAGACCTTATGATACAGCGCGCACATGCTAACCATTCGGCCGTGTTGACTAGAAGCATTTTTAAAAGTACAAAACAACTTGGTCAATCCTTTACAATAAATAAATGTAAACAACCCAGGTTTGAATATGTGGATGATCTTTGTTCAATTATTAATCTATTTTTAAATTAATACGAGAATGTTCAAGTGTTCACATTTTGTTTACAGCAGAACTATTATCAAGTATCGCGGCAAATGGTATGCCCGAATTCAACTGTTAAATAAAAAGTTCCTTAAATTGAATGCCTTAATTTAATTGGTGAATAATGGGGCTTGAATAGTGTTTGTGGATAATAAACATGGGATTGATTGATTGACATGTTTCTATGTTGTAAATAAAGAAACGTATTATATTGTATCTTGTATTTTATTAACCAGTTGTAATAAAAGAATTCGAGTAGCTCCATGTGAGAAAATCTGTTGTCGCATTCTTACCTGAAGAAGTGCACGCGGGGGGTTTCTATGTCAAAGCTTACGCCTGGTTGCACGAGATCAATCAATAAGTCATGTTTATTTGTTGACAGTCTAAGGTTGTGAATATTTATTTACTTGTATATATATATGTATTAAAGTTGTTATTATTGGTTTAAGTATACTGCTATATTAATATAGTTAATTCACTGTAGGCTACCCCATTCTGACAAACATGGCTAACACTACCGAAATTAAAAGAGAGGGAGGGGGGGGGCAAAAGGTGGGGTTCAGGTCCACTCGACATAAACTAGGTAATTTCGGGCCTAACACGTGATTCAATTATATTTCAATAATTGTCTTCAACGCACGGGCATTAAGCCGTGGGATGAAACTGGAGGACCCGGGGGAAACCCACGAGGTTGGACAGGTACGTGACCCTTGTCACTCACATTATTGGAACCGGTTTGCTTTCTGTATGTAGTCGTTTGGATGGGACGGAAAACTGAGGTAAACCTTGTACTAAAGGAACCCTAGTAGTTATTTGATAACGAGTACATAGTTAAAGCCTATTTTATTTGATATAAAGTAAAGAATGTGTGATTATATATGGTATTATGGTAATCTGGCGAGTTGGTTAAAGTAGTAAATCAAGCTGTAAGTCGAATCAAAGGTACAACAAACAAACTTTATTTCTCTTAACAATAATACGTCAAGATGGCTGACCCGGGAATAAAGAAATATTTCTCAGTACGTATAAGTCAGACCTGGTCAACTGAGTTAGTTATTTTCACTACGGTCTACAATTTTAAGGCAATAAGATGAAGGGAAATAGGGTTTATGGAATGCTTTTGGGCTCTAATAGGACTAATACAGTCGGGCATACTCCATTCAGTGTGCAATTAGGCTGAGTTTGCCCACCTACGCCTCATAGGGTTCTTTTACGTGCACGTTCGTTACAAGGTGCTCAAACTACAACCGAGATATTGGGTGAGTGGCCCATCTACTCTTAATAGAATTCTAACTGTAAAGATTCTTTAACGTGCACGCCAATGTGTACAAAGGACTCTGTTCCTAGCCAATGTGTACATAGGACACTGTTCCTAGCCAATGTGTACATAGGACTCTGTTCCTAGCTAGGAAGGGCGTTGGCTTTCCGAATGGTTAGCGCGTGCTCGTGGTATCATAAGGTCTGCCATTGAGTCAACTGGCGTGGTTTCGGTCCCCGGTTGTACGTGGCAAGGAGTAAGATTGTCTGTCCAACCTCGTGGGTTTTCTCCGGGTACTCCGGTTTCCTCCCACTGCCAGAGACACCCACAAGCAAGCGAATTATTGGATTAAAATTTAACCATATTATTATGTTTGTTCTGAAATAACACAGGTTGTGTTGAGTGGACGTTAAACCCGATCTCTCTCTCTCTCTCTCCCCCCTCTCTCTCCCCCCTCTCTCTCTCTCTCTCTCTCTCTCTCTCCCTCTCTCCGGGGTAGTAGGCACCCTAAGCATACTGTTTGACGTATGCCCGTCTTCAATAGCGCCGCCGATGCTGAAAAGTAGGACGTTAAACCCCATTTCATTTCATTTTATTTAGGCCCATGTCAAGACGAGACTGAAGACTTGTGTTTTACGTCCCAAGGAACAGGTAAATAAAACTAATTTAGATTCCGTGCGATTTTCCCACACGAGTTTTTGGTTGCAATTGATTTAACACGGACAAAGACTAGCGAGGAATTAGATCTGAAGCCTTGAGCCAGACAAGTGGTCAAATCCCGTTACCTGACCCCCTGGGGGTTAAATATCAGGTTGTAGCCAGGTAGTATATATTTATACCTGATGACTATAACACCTTCAAGTATACAGGGATATATTTACACCTGATTTAACCACTAATTACATTCACCTGAAGCACTTCACAAACAACTTTCACACGTACTCACAATTTCTAGTTTTTGTCAGACTTGTCACGTATTTTTTTCTGGTATTCTATTTTGACAGATTTATTCATGTATGAATTATATATATTTATGTAAATTAGTGATTTTATATATATGTGGACGTGACCTAGTAACCTTTACTCAAGGTATAGAAAATAAATTTATGGTTTAACAAGGCATAGACATGAAAAAAAAGAAGAAAACGAAATCGGGTTTAATTTAACAATAGATAATGATTTTCAACTTCCTGTGACGTCACTGTTGTCTATATTGACGTCATTGGATGGAGCGGTCTTACTATGGGTTTAACGTCCTACTGTTCTGCTCCGACTGGGACCATACCCGTTTTAATTATCCCTGTCGGAGCAGAACAGTAGGACGTTAAACACCATTTCATTCTTTTCATATACCATACAGTGTGCTATAAGGGGAAACTCTGTCGGTCAACGGCACTACGACCTACTCTCAGTTCGACGTATGTGGCATGGAGATAGGGGCGCCTTCTCAACCTCGTGGGTTTCCTCCGGGCACTCCGGTTTCCTCCCACTGCTAAAGACCCCTACGCGCAAGCGAATTATTGAAATAAAATAAAACCATATGTTAGTCCCGAAATGACCTAGTTGTGTCGAGTGGACGTTAAACCCCATTTCTGTCTCTCTCATATCCCTCTCTCTCTCTCAGTTCGAATTCCAGGCCCTGTGCCCTACATCACCGACAGAGGAGAACCATGCCGTAAAATCCTGATGAACTATTTTTATTCTCGGCTAAAGCAAGGATCGATGACGGATCGTCTAGGTTAGCGAACCAACTTCTTACTCACTGAACTTGTTAAAAACCTTCTTTACTAGTCACTCTAAAAACTACAGTATGCACACCCCCTACCACACACCCAACAGTAAGCAACCCCCCTCCCCCTCCCCCTCCCCTGGGAATTGTAGTTTGTTGAATCTTATTCTAACATCAATCACATTGATTCTCTTTCAACCGTTTCCCACGACAGACACCAAATATGTTGTCTTTTCTTAAAAACACTAATTTCAAATAAAAAAAAGGCTAATAGCTACATTTAAAATAAAATATTTAATTCCTTAACATTTAAAAGACATTATTGTGGACGCGTGTCGTGCTTTCCACCTGTGCCTAGCCGGCAACATCAAAACAGATAATGACGTCACGGTCCATATATTTTTAAACGGGAACACTTATTTTCACCATCATTTAATGTTTTTCCATTATAAAAGAGATATTTTTTAGTTGTTATTTTAAATAAATGATTTTTGATGATGTATCGAGACTGAATAATAAGATGTTTAAATGATGAAGAAGAAAATGGTGCGGGACATTGACTCGTGACGATCTCGAGGCTAAAAGAGACACCTGGCGACAAACATTCCATCACGCTTGGTTGAATTACTTACACCTATCCATCACGGTCGATCATCTTCATCTTGCCGAGCAAAAAATTAAAATAGGACGAGGAAATTGGTTAGATATACATTCAAATCACCCAAGAATAATACCGTCGAGTAGGATTCTCCCGTCAA
Source organism: Patella ulyssiponensis (assembly GCA_963678685.1). Classification (NCBI taxonomy): domain Eukaryota; kingdom Metazoa; phylum Mollusca; class Gastropoda; family Patellidae; genus Patella; species Patella ulyssiponensis. The sequence continues at coordinate 2,863,173 of OY783226.1, forward strand.
AAGTCAAACCCTATATAGTAACTCACTTTTTTTAAATTAAAGAACCAAATTTGTAGTTAGTGGGGCATGTGCTTCCTGTTGTTGTATTAGTTATTCAAATCTGTTGGTTTTGTAAGTAATAACACCCATGACACAACCTGCATTTGTCTAGAATACCACAGAAAAACCTAGTATCTCATAGTCAAATCATTCATTACGTTTTCCTTTGTTGTCACAAAATAAGAAAAAAGGGAGTTACTAGGTGTTGCCTTTTGGCGGGAGCCCCCGCATACCCTGCCTCATGCATTACCCACATTCCCGCCTGCAAATGAAGAGATACGGTGACGTCAACTTTCTGGGATTCAAACACAAACGTGTATGTGACCGGGAGAACATCCGCGTCTTAATCTTGTGTTTCCACCCCGTTTTCAACAATTCTGCGCGTAAACGAATTATTGAAATTAAAAAAAAAGTGATCCATGATATGCGTTTGTAAGGGAAGGGTCGCTTGCATAACCATGTGGGTTTTCTTCCAGTTCTTGGATTTCATTTAATTGCCAAAGACCCCTGTGTAAAAACAAGATAAGAGAGAGAGAGAGAGAGAGAGAGAGAGAGAGAGATGGTTTTAACATCCACTCGACACAAACTAGGTCATTTCGGGACTAACATGGTTTAATTTCATTTCATTAATTCCATTGCGCGTAGGGGGCTTTTAGCAGTGGTGGACCCGGAGAAAACCCGGGAAAGCGACACCATGCCAGCTGACTCGATGACAGACCTTATGAAACAGCGCGCACGTGCTAAACATTCGTCCCCCCCCCATCAAACAATATTTAAAAAAACGCATGTGTCGCCACTTCTCCTTTTACATGCTCTTTTTGTTCAACACCGACAAATAGAATATTAAATCAAAAAAAAAAGAAAAAAAACCCAATAAAAATAAACAATCAACCGAAACTCTTTTTTTTATTAAGAGATGGATTTTCTTCCCCGCTTGTTCATTCTTGTTGTTCGTTTAATTACCATGAAAAATACCTGTCTGAAAAAATATCAGTTACGAGACAAACTAAAATACTAAAATGTTCTTTGATCCTTAAAAAAAACACCCTATATATCAAACAGATCATCCATTCAATAATTGACTAGAAAAAATCTATGTTCTAAATATTTAAATTCACCTTGGTTGTTTTTAGTGAGAGACAAAAAAGGACCATATTTAGACTGTGCTTGATCCATCTTTTCGTGGTTTTTGATTTTTAATTATTGGACGTGTAGCATCTGTTCTGTGTTTTAAACCGACACAATGAAACAAAAAGAATAATTAAAGAATAGTGTTTAAAGAAGATCTTGAGAGGTTTTCTACCGACTGATTTCGTTGTTTAACCAGGCACGCTGAAAGAGGAACTGTTTTGAGAAATATTTTTTAACCATCCAAACTGATAAAATGAAATGAAAAGACTTCGTGAGTGTGACGCCGTACAGCGCATTATTAATTTACAGTTTTTCGAAAGTTTACTTTATTTAAAATTTGAGATATATTTTATTCGATCAACGTTTTACGTGCATGGCAATTTGACCACGGGATCTCGGGCTTTCGTCCCATCCGAACGACTATGCTGCATACATTTATCCCACTTATATTCTTGTATACAGTTCTTTGATGACCGGTATAAGCCGTTGTTTTACATGTATAACCGGAATCAACCGTTCATGTGGTTGTCAATACAAGTTCCAATTGCAAATAGAAAAACAGGCAGCATTGAAACCATTAATTTTTACATTTTATACCCAAACCCCCGAGAACGAGGGTGTTTGTGTGAGGTAGAAAAATGAGATGAAATGAAATGGGGTTTAACGTCCCACTGTTCTGTCCCGACTGGGCTAATGAAGACGGGCATACGTCATACAGTGGGCTATGAGGGGAATTTTGCCGAGGTAGTGGCACTATGGCCTACTCTTATAGCGAATTCCAACTGCCAAGGGATCTATTACATGCACACGGGACCTCGGTTTTATCGTACCATCCGAATGACTAGACAGCTGTCCTTGTCAGGTCCTCCGTCCTACACCACTGACAAGGGAAAAGTCGCTTTCTCAGCCAATGCAGGGATCGTACACGGGACCTTTAGACTAGCGAGGGTTTATCGTCCAACCAGCAGGTTTTTTGGGACTAACATGTAATATGTTTTCAGTGCAATAGTTTGTTTATATGCAGTGGTAGAGAAGAAAAAACCCCTCGGGATTAGTCGGGCGATCCGATTCCTTGACACTTGCTCGGACACGACGAGTATAGTACACGTGTTACCACGAGGGAATACGTGTTCCTGTACTTGTAGCAAATATTCATTAATTATGATATTTACCCAGCCGTGAATGTCATATAGGATACAAAGTCTTTAAAGGTACGTTCTTGCTATATTAGCTCAAAGATAGATAACGCAAAAGAAAAAAATTACTCAAATTACTTTAATCTGAGCCAAGTTATCACTGCTTTGTAAAGGGTGCGTGCATTGTCGCAATCAGGACACTGGTATATTCGAGCCCAAGCCTTCCTTTCCCATTTTTGAATTAGAATTTTAAATTGGCGAACCGTTCTAATCTAGTTAAAATCTCGAGCATCCAATGCCATCGAGTGTTGATTATGGTCTGGATAAGTTGATTAATGTCTAATTAATAATTGAGATAACATTTCAGGCCTAAAGAAAGAGACCTACAATAGGTAGATTTATTTCTAGCATAATGCATGTTTAAGGTTATCCAGTTGTGAATGTCATAGTGTTTACAGGGGGTTCACGAAATCGATTATTTTTAATTAAATTAAAATTGAAAAAAAAAAAAATCACCCGGCAATAGCATGGACATTGTTTACAGAAAACGGATAAAATTGCACATGTATTACGTCATCAGAATATAAAAAAAATTCAATAATCCTGGTAGCCTCGTTCTGGTACACCAATTAACCAAATATTTTTGTACAAAATATATTTCTTTTGATGTACCGTAATAAACGGCCCAACCCCGGAGTTGATGTCCTCACAATAACCGAACAATTATCATAAACAATTGTCTCTTACAATATGAATGATACGTGATATCATATGACGTCACTGGGACAACGTGACTGGTTTCTTATTGGGCTTAAGGTACAGTCACACTATTGGATTTATCCTAGCAAAAGTCGTACAGGTTATTTTAGGGTTTCAGGCCGTTTGAGATCGATTTATTTTCTATTGAGACCCGCGGTTGAGTTCGACTACTTTCGGCCCGGATGAGCAAGGGTTTTTGTTGCTATCTTCTTCTTTTCAAGGCCTTCGCGTAATACCCTGCATATTTCCGCACTAATTTCAATTGGGTACAAGCCCAAACTAAAATGTCTACTTGTGATAATCGAGTTGCAAAGTTCAAGGTTCGTTCAATGTCAAGGTTTCCGTGGACGTTGTGATGTTGCAACCTCTGATTGCACGCTACTGTTCACGTGTCTGTAGATAACATAGCTATAAGTTTATGAATTGTGAATAAATCTAGCAATGTCCAGATGTTGTAAAACTCGCAGTCGTTGCTTCGGGAACATGAGTTGCTATCCGATTGAGCTCTACAAATTGTCAATTTGGACCAGGTTGAGTTCAACTCAACCATCTATATATGACTGGGTTGTCCTGTTCACATAAAACCTCCAGTTAATCCGTTAGTGTGATTCGGGCTTAAGTCGCATTCGTCGTCCACTGGTAATACGAGGTGAATAAAGGTGAATGGTCTGTAATTGGAACTGTACACCTTATATGTCACACTGTCTTTCCTGACATTGGAACCGTACACCTTTAACCCGATAGGTCGATGACTCGGGTCACCCTGAATTACCCGTGTTGGTACCTTAATGGTGTTACCTTTAGTTGGCTGGAATATTCAAGATGAATGTTTACCAACATGGCGGATAGGTGGGTGGGGATGGGGTGCGGGGTTGGGGGTGTTATACTATAAACTATTATTTAATCAACTCTCTACACATCGTATGACACAGATTTAGAAGGATCAGAACGCCTGCCAGATTTACAAATTTAACGATAAAATGGATAATCGAGACTTAGTCTCGTTTGTCCAGTACTATTGTTTCAATAATAAACATGCTACGCCACACCGTCAAAGGCACATAAGAGTAATTTCAATGAATTATTCAATATATTAATTTTGTATTATCTAGTTTAAACTATTATAGCAAGGACTGTCAGCTCTTTATCCAAATCTTACATAATGTATCTTTAAACAAACCCCACCCTGCTCAGTAAAACAACACTTTGAGAAAAGTGTAACGGTTGTGGGCTTTACCCTTTATTATTAGATGATGTGATGGAATTTGTATTCAAAGCGCAAAATAATGACATAGCTCAATGTGCATGTATACCTACGAAATTTAGAGATGATTATGGCATCATGTATTTTCAAATTTTCTTAATAGGAGACCGGCAAACCTCCTCCTGCAAAAAATCTTTGATCCGCCCATGAATAGTGCACTATTTACACCGGATTGCTCAGTGTGCGATCGACACCTGAATCTAAACTATAAGCAGATTTAATGTGTATAATATATATATATAGAATGTTCAACTGTCCCCTAGATTGATTGGATCATTTATCGTAGACGTCATCAATATATTCATAAACTTACATAGTAACCCTAACCCTTATAGTTCATCTACTGTTAATAAGTACAAACAGAACATATCCTTGTAATAGAAGGGACCACGGTGACTTAGTGGATTGGCTCTTGTATTGGCCGAAACAAATTGTACATCGAGATTTTGTAACCGTGAGCAGCGTTTCAGCCTACTCTTCTAAGATTCCTAATTGTCTAGGGTTCTTGTACGTGCACACCAATACGAACACAGAATTCACATTTTCGCCCTATCCCAACAATTAGACCGATTAGATCTCGGTTTGACAGAATATTATTGTGCTTCTAAGATTGAGTTGGGTTATTTTCATCATTTAGTGAGTAAGATGTAATCATACACGTAATCTTTTCCGACGTGGTTTCTCCGGTCTCAATTTCAAGACGTCAACTTCGAACCCTAGTCGAATTAACCATGCTTCTCCAACCCCGATAGTCCTGGTGGAAAACAGAGACAGTCATAAAGAATAGTAACAGATTATGTCTCTGTTGTATCTTTATAGAATTAATCTAGGGAAATTAAAACTGCCGGGTAAATCTTTGTATCTAAATAATCTCTTGTCAGTGATGCAGAACGGAGAGCCTGACAAGGACACCTGACTAGTCGTTCGGGCGGTACGAAAACCCCAAGGGCCCCGTGTATACATTGGCGTGCACGTAAAGTAACCATTGACAGTTGGAATTCGATATACGAGTAGGCCGTAGTGCCACTACCCGAGCAAAATTCCTCTCGTAGCACACTGTATGTGCGAACCCGTCTTCATCAACTCTGTACAGACAGGAGTAGGGCGTGAAATACCATTTCATTTTATTTCATACACGTAATCCCTGTCGATATACCACGGCTAATATACCACGGCTAATATACGACAGTTGTATACTGACCAATCACCGTTACACATGATTTGATGTAGTCCACTAACCTGATATCAGATCAACCGAGACGTAATGAATAAAACATTACATAAATAATTTATATCTGATATATTTAATTCATCGTGATATTTAATATATCGTCCTACATTTTTCACAACCATACTCAAATACCACGACAACTGATGACCAGGTCAAGGTTGACCACAACCATACTCAAACAACTCGAAATTAAATTACTAGAAAGTCTCCATTATATTTTGTTTCTGATTTCTATATTTGTTTGTGATCTCATCAATGTATTTTTGATTAAAACTGTATTCTACCCAATCACGTTTAAACACAGACCATATTTAACCAATCTAATTACAACACAGATCATATTTCGTTTCGTTTTTAAAGTTCAAAATTTCGTTTTACTTGTCTTTACTACACTAGGATCTGGAAGCGTTGTTATCATTGACGTCTTCTGAGTGATGTGAGGCCACAGAGGTATTAGCCAATGAAACGGTCTGTTACGGCGAACTTTAGGCTTGTATTGCACGGAACTGTGGGTAACCCACCAGTAACATCAATGCCCCTCCGTCCTGCACCACTGACAAGAGGAAACCAAGCTGTCATGACCGACACAGGGATCGAACACGGGACTTCCCGGTTGGTGAGCCAACATCTTACCCACTGAGACACTGCGCCCCCCGACTAATGCATATCTGAACACAAGAAATCAGGTTTTCGTCCCATCCGAACGACTGAGTTACTCACGGGACAACTGCGGTTCCCAAGGCTAAAGCCCAGCTAAACACGAGACATCGGTTTTTCATCCAATCCAAATCAATATACACTCTTTGGTAAGTGAACTTTCACTGTATTCACCGAGCCACCATGATTAACACCCCGTACTTGAGATGGTTGTAAACAAGATATAAGTAAACATATATATATAGGTTTATAGTAATCTAATAATCCACACCTATATTATACTGTAGGGCGGGGGGTATATATACATCGTCAATATACAACTTGATATACTATAGGTCTTAAAGTAACGGCGAGGGTTCGATGGCCGAATAGTTAGCACGTGCGCGTTGTATTATAAGGTGTGTTGTTGAGTCAGCTGGCGTGGTTTCGATTTCCCGGAGTAAGGTCACCTGTCCAACCTCGTCGGTTTCCTCAGGCTCCTCCGGTTTCCTTCAACTTCAACTGCTAATGACCCCTACGCTACGTGCAAGTGAATTATTGAAAACAAAATTGAATCATTTGTTTGTACCGAAAGTTAAGCCCTCTCTCTCTCTCTCTCTCTCTCTCTCTCTCTCTCCTCTCTCTCTCTTTTAAAGTAGCACGGGTCCGCGGTGGCTGGTTCGCTAGCCCGGAGGTCGCGGGTTCAACCGGATTTTCCAGCATGGTTTCCTTTGTATTAGTGCAGGACATAGGATCTGACAAGGACAGATGCCTGGTCGTTCGGATAAGATGATAAACTATGGCATCGTTTTTACATTGACATGCACGTCAAAGATCCTTTGGTAGTTGGAATTCGATATAAGATTAAGCCTCACTCTCCAGTTTCAAAGTTTTGTATCTATTCATACTCGCGACAGAAACTAGGTCATCTCCGAACAAACATATAGCTCAATTTTATTTCAATAATTCGCTTTCGCGTGGCGGTCTTAAGCAGTGGTAGGAAACCGGAGAAAACCCACGAGGTTGGACATGCGACCCTTCGCCTTGTCACGTACGATCTGGGAATCGAAACCACACCAGTTGACTCAATGACAGACTTTATGATACAGCGCGCACGTGCTAACCATCCGGCCACCCAACCCCGTTGAGCTACAAGGAACGAACGAACTCTAGTAATATAAAGGGTGGCAGCCCTTTAAGTTCAGACCCCTTTAATGTCAAGTGTTTTGTTTATAGAGAATATAAGTAGATAGTAGGTAAAGTACTTTCGTCACGAGCTAATTAGGTCATTGAAAGGGTTGGTCAGGACGTTCGGGGTCGAGTTATCCACCCATGGTTACCTTGTTACGACAGGCGCCAGTTGAAGAGTTAATAAAGGGAATAGCGGTTGATGACAGTACACTATGTCCTATTGCATATATTGTACTCAATATATCCTACTCTAATACGTGAATTTAAGTTTATTGTTAAAACTTGTTGAGACTTGAAAGTTTACCACGGTGCTTCGTATGTTATTGCATAAATTTTAGCCAATAAATTCAGGTATGAGGTGAAATAAAGTTTATTATTCAACTTGTTGGGACTTGACTAACTGATAATTACGTATGTAAACATCCCTGTCCTACAATAAAACTATTCTTAAAATAATATCTAACTCAATATCATCCATAGTTTTCAACAACATGAAAACACGTCATACACTGTGCATTGTCGGAAATTATTTCCGGACAGTGTCTGTTCCGTTTATACATCATCTGTCAAGGACTCTGTTACTTGCAGACCAACGGGCTAGGGATGGTAGTTGGGATCAACGTGATGGGCCTCCAGCGTAGCCAAATGAAATGAAATGGGGTTTAACGTCCTACTGTTCTGCCCCGGGATTACGGAGACCAATATAGTAGAATGCTGAGAACCTTGTTTTTTTTTAGAATATCATATTCATTGATGCATTATGCAAGAGCCGAATCTGCCTATTGCAGGTCTTTCTTTAGGTCTGAAATGTTATCTAAATTATTAATTAGACATTAATAAACTTATCCAGACCATAATCGCATATCGATGTTATATTTAGCTGCTATATTTACTGAATTAGGATCCGATTTACGTCTCAACTTTCATCCATGATTAAATCATGAAATAGATAATCGAGACTATGTTTATTTTTATCGATAGACTTTAGTAATGATGATCGAGACTAGGCCGAAATATCAATCGTTAAAATCTCGGCTAAAATTTGATCGTTTTGACTGAAATTTTCAGCAAATTCCCATTACATAATCCAGTTTTGAACTATGATAGTAAGAACTGTCAGCTCTTTATCTAACCGTACACAATGTATCTTTAAGTTGAGAGCGATATAGGCCTACAGTTTATTATCACCAGTGATTGTAACAGTGATTACCAGATCGTCACGCCCTCTATTTGTTTTAACTGGTAATTATAAACCGTGATATATCAGGCTGTAACACATACCTGGAACATATAAGTAAATTATATACCTACTATTTTTTATATATCTTCTATATTTAAATAGATAATGATATACGTACACTGGGTGCGACATTCTTTATATACAACATGTCGTGTTGTTTATAATAAATATAAACTGAATTGAACTAATGTCTTGAAATTGGACTAACAGTTGAGTGCAATATGATTAAATGGTTGGTTTGTTAATTGGTTATCTGATTGGTTATTAATTGGTTTGCAGAATAGTTTGTTAATTAACTGGGTAACTGGTATGTTAATTAACTGGTTAACTGGTTTGTTAATTGACTGGTTAACTGGTTTGTTAATTGATTTGCTGACGGAGTTGTTAGTTAATTGATTGACTGGGTTGTTAATTGGTTGACTGACTATGTTGCTATGGTGTTAATTGGTTAACTGACTGAATTGTTAATTGTTTGACCGACTGTGTTGTTAATTGGTTGACTGACTGTGATTTTAATTGGTTGACTGACTATGTTGTTAATTGTTTGAATTTCGATTTCTCGCTTGTACGTGACAAGAAGTAGGGTTCCTCTCTTTAGGTAAGGGGTCTTTAACATGTTCACATCAATGGTATACACAGGACCTTGGGATCTTTTACGTTCACCCCAATATGTGCACGAGACCAGGCTGAATATTTCCGATAAGTGAGTTAGAATTCGAAATTCGAGAAAAAGTATTTTCCAACGAGATTTCCCCTTGTCGGTGATGCAGAAGGAGGGCCTGACAAGGACAGTTGCCTAGTCGTTCGGATAGGACGAAAAACCGAGGTCCCGTGTACACATTGGAGTGCACGTAAAAAAAATCCCTTCCCTCAAAGCACACTGTGTGGCGTATGCCCGTCTTCCGTTAGCCCAGACTAGATGCAAAAGAGTAGGACGTTAAACTCAAAGCAGAAGGAACAATGCCCGCTGTCCAGGCAAATTTCCAACATAGCACACTGTGTGACGTATTCCCGTCTTCATTATCCCAGTTGGTGCAGACAAATCGGACTTTAAACCCCCCCTTTCATAAACTACTACTTTAATGTATTGTAATAGTTTTCTATTTGCTTGTATAAATACCTAACACTAAAAGCGTCATGTATTTGTGAACATATAAATAAGGAAAGATCTCGATTAGTTGAATAGATCGAGAGACCTGTGAAAACCACTATTAAAGATATCTGCCGTGTGTTTATAACCTTTATATGTTTAATTGTAGAATAAATATTGAACCGTTTACACTACCCACCAGGTGATTATATTCATTCAAATATCACCTAGAAAAATAATCCATTAGTCAGGCATGCATTAGATCGGAATCACGACACTAAATACTATCCCCACCCCTGATTCCTCGACAAACCAGACCCGCACGTGCAATATAGATATATACACGATTATAGTCATAAATACTCAATACATCACAATAAAAATACCAACATAAAAAACAAAAATCATAAAAAAAACCCCCAAAAATCAACTTAAAAAAAAGAATCATAAAATTTTTTAAAAAATCAACCTCATTAAATAGAGTATACAGGTCACAATTCTATGGAATACAATTACTGCTTATTACTGAGCGACGTTTCGACTAGGCTTCTCTAGTCGTTATCAAGCAATGATAACGACTAGAGAAGCCTAGTCGAAACGTCGCTCAGTAATAAGCAGTAATTGTATTCCATAGAATTGTGACCTGTATACTCTAGTTCAATTACTAAATGCCATTGAAACAGCTCATTAAATAGAACTTAAAAATATCAACTGCTTCCTGTTCAGTTGCAATATATAAAAACAAAAAATACTAACCATTAAAACCCTGTGTATTTCCTGTTCCATTAGTAAATCGTATTAAAACGATTTAATGTGGAATAGTATTATATATTGAGCTGTATACAAAAACATCAATCAATTAGCTTAACAACCGTCGATTTGAAACTTGGGAAATTGATCAGGAAATTGGCCAAGGATTGACAATTGATCCTGATGTCGGCCAAGGTTACGTGTATCGTCTTAATTGTTGTTAGAAATCATCTCTCTCTCTCTCTCTCTCTCTCTCTCTCTCTCTCTCTCTCTCTCTCTCTCACCCCATCGCTAGTCCTTTACTTGGAAAACTAACTTGCTGTATGTGACGTCAATAGGGAACCATACAGCAGCACGTGCAATGAATAAAAGCAGCAATAGAGTTAGATCCTAAACCGGTTTTACTCTTGATTCACCTGAAGACATGAACTGCAAAATCCGAATTGAAATCAAATTGGGTTTGACGTCCTGCTTTTCAGCACCGACTAGTATTCCCCTTTAATTCTCCCCGTTTCAGTCTACAACTGCTAATATTCCCCTTTAATTCTCGTCGTTTCAGGCTACAGATACTAACAGTTCCCTAAAATTCTCGTCGTTTCAATCTACAACTGCTAATATTCACCTTTAATTCTTTCCGTTTCAGTCTACAACTGCTAGTATTCCCCTTTAAATCCCGCCGTTTCAGTCTACAACTGCTAATATTCCCCTTTAATTCCAGTCGTTTCAGTCTACAACTGCTAATATTCCCCTTTAATTCTCGTCGTTACGGTTTATGAGATTAAACCTATAAATAAATCAATGATTTTACAATTGATAACAAAATATAATAAAAATCGATACACAACAATATCGATCTATTTATGTCTTCTGTTTTATTCTGACAGTATATCAAACATCTGATCATTTTTAGATAAGGAATTCGATCTTAAATTGAACATTTATATCATAATAATAATAATACCCCTGTAACATATCTACGGCTCTATCAACTTATATGAAATATCTAGCTCCATGCTATAACCAGTAATCAAACAATTAGGATTCGTGATGGAGAGTTGAACTCTTCTAAAATCTGTCTTCTATAAGAAACATAACAACGTAACATGAAATACTTTTTTTTTATATTCCAGAATAGTCATTCATAACAAGAATTGACTTTGTTATTTAAAAGGGTTGGAGTGGGTGGCCGCATGGTAAGCATGATAAGGTCATCTGGCGAGGTTTCAATTCCCATGTTGTACGTGACACGGAATTGGGTCGCCTGACCAACCTCTTGGGTTCTCTCCGGATCCCCTTCCTCTCATCGCTAAAGACACGTACGCGCAAATGAATTAATGAAATAAAATTGATCCATTTGTTAGTCCCGAAATAAGCTAGTTTGAGTCTGCTGGACGTTAAAAGCTATCTCCCCCCCTCTCCCTCCCCGTCCCTCTCTCTTATAATCATATTGTAATTAATTAGTTGTACAGTAACGACGACATGTTTACCCTCCTCTATAAATAATATAAATTGATAGAAACGATTAACAGAACATGTTGATCGAACCCGTTCACGGACAGCAGACGATATTCCCTTGATCGAGATGTCATTGAAGGTCAACACTCGATTCTAATAGCACTGAAATGTCTTATTATTTATTTATGGTCGCTTTGATCGTTATCTATAACTTATTGATCAGCAAGAGAGAGAGAGAGACGGGAGTAAGAGGGGAGAGAGATAGAGAGAGAGGGAGAGAGAGTGAGAGAGAGAGAGAGATAGAGAGAGAGAGAGAGAGAGAGAGAGAGAGAGAGAGAGAGAGAGAGAGAGAGATCGTACTAGAACATACAATGTATTTTATATACATTTGGGATTGGAACCTGCTCAAAATTTTTAGCTCAAGCCGAAAACAGTAAAACAAAACCAAAAACGTATAGTCAGTTACTTGAACCCACAGCACGACACATCACAAGTGTCATTAGATGTTCCAGATAACGATTAGCCTAGTCTACATTTTGAATACAATCGCGGTAGATACTAGGTTTTAACCCAGCGTCAACTGGACTTATCTAATGACGACCTGTACATACCATGCAGTGTAATATGTCTTGGAGGCTATCTTGTCCTGACAGAAGGACAGAAAGGTAACATATGAAGCAAAATAAAAAAGCAATGACAAGACTTGAAGTTTATTAAAGTTATGGCAAGCATTTAAGGGGAAGTAGGTACATGTATATCTGATAATCTGATTATGATATATAAGTTTTATAATATGATATATTGATATATATATTGACTTATATTGACCTATTAAAGAGATATATCACGGTTATTGTCGTATATACATGAGTTATTGGGCATTATTAAGATTATGTACTACTCAATATTTATTTAACTTACAACAGTTTAATTTCAATAATAAAATATGCCGAGTTAACCATCATAATATATATGATCGAGTTCGAATGCCACTTAACCATAATATATGACAAGGTTGGAATCCCCTTGATCCCGTCTCTCGATAGATCAAGGAATCAGATTAAAGTGATGACCCCGCTGATTGTACAAGAAAGAGACATTCTCGTAATGGAGTTACCCGGTTTTTCAGAATTTTCACAACGGGTCATGTTTGTGAATAAACAAGACTGTATAACCAGTAATATCAGAAGACATCGGTTCCATCTTTATTTCGCAATCTGCGACGAAATAAAAATGGAACATATGTTAGTCCCAAAATAACTCCTCTCTCTCTCTCTCCCTCTCACTCTCTCTCTCAATGTTCTCATAAACAATAAACACATCGGATTGTTTAATTCAGTTATGCATTTCTATGATTGCCATTGAAAAATAAAGGTATATTATTACACATAAGCAGATCACAAGGTACCTGTATCATGCTACCCAACTCTCACACGAACATACCCCCCCCCCCCCCCCTCCCCCCAATCGAACAAGTTTTAAAATAACGATTGGTCTAAAAACGCTGGACCATAATTAACATCCTGGTCTAGCACAGATGAGTAAGGTGTTTACAAAATGTTTCAACATATAATTACCCGCCCCTTATTATATCAGTAAACCTTTATTATGTGATAAAATGGCGGGAGTTGGTGTGAACAATATTTAATGGTTTGTATTAGCTAATGACGACATGTTCCCATACATCTCCAACTTGTTATAAACAACAATTTCGAGATGACATTCGGCGGGTATTTTCCGGTAACAGAAACAAAATTATTCGCTTTTCTTCATTTGTTCTCGCGGTTAATTTGACACATCACATGGTTTGACAGTATTTGCCTAACCCGCGGTTAACCGTTATGTCATCCGAACCCTTCCATTGTCCCCTTTCACTCGCCTCGAGCTTCTTCACTTCGTTATTCTAACGGCTTAGATAACACAAGTTCCGCTAATTATTCCCAAAATACGATCCGTTAAAAATCAACAGAGAAAGGTTGTGTACTGTTGGTCACCATCGGTCCTGTCCGTAATCCAAGGGTCAATCCGGTATCCCGCCGCTCACAAAACATGACTGACCGTTACAAGAACGCTGAGAAAACATAAACCCAATTACAAACGGTCGTTCGTCAACAAAATGACATAACCGCGAACAAAAGTAGTACCTTTGACCTCTAAAGACATGAAGGTCAATAGTGCCCGTTGGATCATTGCCTAAGTTTTTAACATTCATACGAGTTCACGGAACAAGAGGCACGAACTGGACTTATGTAATTTCTGGAATCTGGAAGTACTGTTTAGAAGGGTTAGGACCCTCTTTCTTGTTGATAAAACTGGGGATTTGGGGTGTTAAGGTTCTTCAAACAAATGATGAACAATCTGAATCTGAGAAGAAAGTTTGTATTTTGAGTAGGCATTGAACACCTGGTGCGACCTGGAATTGTTGATATTTGTTTAAATTTGTCGAATTTGTTTCCTGGGTTGATGAGTTAATATAATTTAACTTGCACCAATTGTTTCTATTTGGTAACAGAGAATAAATAAATGTACTAACTCTAACCCTAACCCTAACCCCATTTGTAATGAAATGAAATGGGGTGTAATGTTCCATTTTATTGCGTTACCAGAGAACATTTTTTATATAGATGGTTTTAAACCCCACAGTACTTTCTTGGATGATGACTTCTCGCGATTTCAAGACGTCCACTGAAACTGAAAACCCTAGTCGAATTAACCATGCTTCTTAGACCCGGGAGGGGGGGGGGGCTAGTGGTCTAGAGTGTCGACCTCTAGCTGGCCGGTCACCTCTGGCTTGCGGCTGTGGTTTCGATCCCTGGTGTGAGCGTATGTGGCATGGAGATAGGGGCGCCTTTTCAATTGCGTCGGTTTCCTCCGGGCACTCCGGTTTCCTCCCACTGCTAAAGACCCCGACACTCAAGCGAATTATTTAAATAGAATTAAAACCATGTGTTAGTCCCAAAATGACCTAGTTTGTGTCGAGTGGACGTTATACCCCATTTCTCTCTCTCTCTTCGACCCAGATTATACTCCACGTGGAAAACAGAGAATATGAAAATACTATTATGTCTCTGTTGTATCATTTATAGAAATAATCTAGGGAAATTAAAACTGTCTCGTAAATCTATCTATCTATCTAAATAATCTTTGTCTGCCTGGAGGTCGGGTGTTGGATACCTGCGTTGGTGGAGTGGAGAAAGTTCATCTCGATTTTCCGGCGTGGTTCCCCTTGTCAGTGATGCAGAACGGAGGGCCTGACAAGGACAGCTGTCTAGTCGTTCGGATGGGACAAAAAACCGAGGGGTCGTGTACACATTGGCGTGCACGTAAAAGATCCCTTTGCAGTTGGAATTCGATATAAGAGTAGGCCGTGGCACCGCTACCCGGGCAAAATTTCCCTCATAGTACACTGTGTGGCGTATGCTCGTCTTTAGTAGCCCAGGTTTGTTGCAGAAGAGTAGGACGTTAAACCCCATTTTATTTAATTTATTTGTCTGTCTTCAAGGGGTTTGTGACCTTTCTTAACCTGTCTTTGAAATGGTATTGAAAGTGAAAGTAAACATATATTAACTAGAAACACCTGTATTTTGTATAAGTAAAAGTATATAAAGTATATGTTTATTTAGACTTTGTATCGATTTCAACAACCAATCAATCACCTCGTTAACATCGATCAATTGTTGAAGGACATAGGTCAATGGAATACCAGCACGTGCGATAGTTGTTGACCTGAAGGGGAGATAAGAATACATTGTTTCAAGTTTTTATGTATATATACATAAGTATTGTTTTATCTATTCAGACATATTGAACATCAATATAATGGCGATAACAAGGTTAATGCTCCATAGATCTTTTAAATAATAGACGTATATCTCCCGTAGCAATCACCTGGTTGATCAAAACAAAGGGGAACTACTTATCAATGTTTTTTTAGTCTTGACAAGTTATTTACAAAAATCTTATCTGGAATTGTAGAAAGAGAATTTCTAGTTTTTTGTATTCACAGACCTTGAATTATTCCATTAGTGTGTTGATATTACTGTTAACAACTTATCCAGTCATATATAACTACCAATTCTTGGATCAGTGACGATCAGAATTAATGTCCATGACGGGAAACAGGTTTATTTCCAAGTGTTTAAAAGCTTCATGTGAACAATGAAACTAATTTTAGATTAATAATTTTAAAATGGTATGAAAATCTGTGGTACGTGGGATAATTTACATAATAAATAGACAAGTGATGGTCTAAACACCCCGTCCCCCCGTCCCTCGTACCCACCCTCACCCCACTAATATTCCGCGTCCCAGTCCCAGTCCCTACCGTACTACCACGTGTATTGTAGAAATAAACTTTAACAGAAGAAAGTATGACACTAGGTAGAATTTGGCCAATGATGCTGCAACGCCTTTTTATTTACTGTCGACCAGGGGCGGATTAGGCCATCGTGCGATCGGGCAATCACCCGAAGACCCGGTGGGACGATCACCCGAAGGGCCGGTCGGACAAAAAATAAAGAAAATTATTTTTGTTCAATTCGTCTAAAAAACTTTTTTCTGCCGAACATTATATGGGGGGGGGGGGGATATTGGACCGGCCATGAAGCGATGATGATCATGTTGCATGTGGCCGGTGGCTTTAACGGGCCGCCACGCCATCACTGGAGTCTGGAATGGGCTGGTATAATAGACTTTCTGGGTCGGGTGTGCTGGGTGTGGGCCAGAATTCTCCTGCAATGGGGATTTCGAATTTCATCCGAAAATTTCACCCGACACTGTCGCCCGCAAATTTACAAATTATTAAGTCACCTGCACCCTTTTGTGGGGATACGCCAGAATCCAAAACTCAAAAGCAGCTTTTATGGTTTTCACTTTCGTCACTCTGTACCAATGTGTCTCGTAGCCTTCCATCACAGGAGGAATCAACTAGCTCTCCCGGCAACAAAAATGGGACATTTTTCAATGAAAGTATTCCTACTTAATCAATATTCCTAACTGGTTAATGAAATGGTCAAAATTTTCTCAACTATTCGCATTTTTTAACCAGTTAAATTCTCCTGACTCTTGACGATACAATGATAATACGTTAATTAATAATATCACGATATGATAATTTCACAAGTTGATGGTTGTTAATTACTTGCACTTGGGGGTGTTGGCTTAAGTTAATCGATTTATGAAATATATTATTTGACTGAGATAATAATCAGATATGCCACCAAATCGCATATTTGGGATTCATATTTCAAAAATTTCGAGGGGGAGAGCCCAGCTCCCCCTCCCCCCGGGCTCCGCGCTCTGGCACGGTACCCCGGGCCGGTTGCCGGTCCTAATCCGCCCCTGCTGTCGACCATCGTTTGGTAGTTATGGCTATAGTAGTAGAGAGTGTGGTGGGTGGGGCGAGTGGTTAGTATGTGTCGACTGGAAGTCACCCTCTCTCTCCCTCCCCCTCTCTCTCTCCTCTCTCTGCCTCTCTAGTAGTAGAATAATTTATGAGTAGATTAATAAAAGGTTACGACTGTTTATATATAAGTAATTATATAGTCAGGTATTTATCTACAGTCATATTACATACCTTAGTTTCCCGTTAACCTGTCGCGCGGTCTCTTTCATCTGTCTGAAGCATTCTATTTCTACTCACCTTAGATAAGTAACTCGGTACATGTACTTGTATGTTAAATCGGGGGGGGGGGGTTGCGAGGGTTAGCGTGTGCGCGCTGTATCATAAGGTCTGCCATTGAGTCAACTGGCGTGGTTTCGATGCCAGGCTTTACGTGCCAAGGAGTAAAGTCGCCTGTCCAACCTCGTGGGTTTCTCCGGACCCTTCGGTTTCCTCCCAGTCGACACATACCAAGTCATTTCGGGACTCACATATAGTTCAATTATACTCCAATAGTTCGCTTGCGATAAGGGGCCTTTAGCAGTGGAAAGAAACCGGAGGACCCGGAGGAAACCCACGTTGTTGAAGAGACGACCTACTCCTTGTCACGTACAAGCGTTGAATCAAAACCATGCGACTTGACTCAATAATTGGCCTTATAATGCAGCGCATACCCTCCCCATTAATTGTATAGACGGATTGAAGTTAAATAGGGTTTAACGTCCGAATATATAGACATTAAAAAATATTACATATACTACATATACCCTGACATTCAGTTCAAATAGTTCATATCGCCTGGGGGGGGGGGGGGGGCTAGTTGTCTAGAGTGCCGCGCTTCGACCTCTAGCTGGCCGGTCACCTCTGGCTTGCGGCTGTGGTTTCGAGCCATGGTGTGAACGTATGTGGCATGGAGAAAGGGGCGCCTTCTCAACCTCGTGGGTTTCCTCCGGGCACTCCGGTTTCCTCCCACGGCTAAAGACCCCTACGCGCAAGCGAATTATTGAAATAAAATTAAACAATATGTTAGTCCCGAAATGACCTAGTTTGTGTCGAGTGGACGTTAAACCCCATTTCTCTCTCTATCTCTCATATCCCCTGACATTTAGTTCTAATAGTTGATATTGATTGTAACCCAGGTAGATTATTGTATAATCAATCAGTCTTACCACTCTATAATCACTTTACTCAACGACATATTTTCAATCAATTTTGATTTATTTTAAAATCTTATCTTTAACAAAATCCCTAAAATAGACGGTCTACAAATTAACCTTTATTGGACTAGAAGAGATTTTGTAAAACTTGTATAAACATGTAACTAAGGGTTTATATACTACTATATAAATTATTACAGTAGATGTTATTTTTGTTTATTTTAAAGTTTAACCGGTATACAATCAGCTAGAGTTTTTTGTCTATGACGTGGACGTGGACGTGGACGTAAAACTCCAAAAACGATTGAACGAACGAACTGTTTTATTTCTTAAATATGTGATTTAAGGATACGTTAAGTAAGATTTAGATAAAGGACTGGTCATTCTTACTATAATAGTTCAAAAATAGATAATTCCAGATTAAAATATTGAAAATTTCATTCAAATTATATTAATTACTTTATTCTGGGCAATGTTATCACTGTTTGAAGTTTTGACTTAGATTGTTTATTTTCGGAGCCACGTTACTTGATAATCGATACTTTTGCATTGTATAAATTAAGAGATTTAATGGCGATCGCATTATAATTTGGTTACATCTGCTTCATCCGATTGTCTAAAGGGTGTCTAATTTGAAGCCAAAATAAAAATTTAACTCTTAGTCTCTTACAAAATATTAACGGTAGATATTCTAGTTTTCATTGAGGCCTAGATTTTACCGACGATTGCTTCGTTTAGATTCCAAAACTTTCAAAAACACTCTAAATGACCTCGAAAGAACATCCTGGCATTGTCTACGACATCACCCTAGGTGGGAGTGAACGTTAAACCCCATAGAAGAAGAAGACATCCTGACATTAAGGGTGATAAGAGGGTAACGCTCAAAGGGGTTCCAAATGGTTCTAGTTAAAGTATGATGTATCGTTTAAAGAGGTTGATTCAAGGTTTTGTTTCAGTTCCCCGGAAAGACCCCCCGCGATATTCCCTACCAAGCCGGGGTTCAACTTGTTGTCGTAACATGATAATACTAAGTGTTTGTGAATCCCGGTCCCCTGCAACTTGGACTAGTTGGTATTAAAAGGGGAATCCCTTGGGGTTCTGATTTAATCACCAAGACCCCTTTGTTATCTATATTTATATACATCAACCTCTTCATGAGATAAATGTTGACTAACAGGCGATGAAAAGTAGAAGTGTGACTTCTTCACGACTCCCAGAGAGATGAAAACACCCTCAGCCCTAAGGCTCACCATCTCAGTAGGGGACACTTTCGTTTGGGCAGACATAATCTCCAAGAATATCAAACCCTTCTGCCCTGCTAATCCCTACATTTTGTTTGATGCACATCGTTTTGATAATGTAGTAAGATACATGAGCACAAGTGTATAAGCTTCGATATGGTCGTGTTAAATAAGTGGTTCTCAACCTCCCTTTTTTACCTTGGAACACATGAAAATATAGCGGCGCACCTGGCTAAATAATATATGAAATGAAAAATATTTGAATTTTGCAAAATAACATTTATAGTTTTTCAGGGAAATACAAATGAAATCTGGGCTCGTCCTTTAATGGAAAATATAAAAAAAAATGTTCCAAAAATAAAGATGTTCCTCTACATTCAATAAAACTACCACACTACCATTTCACAAACGTGTCATGGCGATTTGCTATTTGAAGAAGTTGTGGCTAGATTTAGAAAGCTATCATGTCAGTGATTGAAAAGCGTGAATCAATGATGTTGTAGTAATATAGTGTGTCAGATGTGTTACACATAGATTGGACTGAAGGTAATGGACCATTAAAACGATGATAGAACACAATGTTGACTGTTTCTCATTGGTGAACTCGACGGGCACCTGCTGATTGGAGCATGACCTTTATACCAGGTCAGGGGTCATAATAACACTGACCCTCTTCTATGACGTAATGAGTCAATAACGTAACAATACTACGTCACGTTAACAATGGCGTTTAACGCAATGCTTGCACTAGTATTAATGTTACGATTAGCTAAATATAAACTCTAATCATTTGCTGCCAAAAGCTAAATAGAACTTTAATTATTTGCCAGGGAAGAAAATGGATGCTCTAGGGATTACATGAATCGTCTTACAATAATACAATTATCATGTCATATTCTAGCATCCTTATACAGTCTTACAGATATAGTTTGACATGCGCATCTATGTTATTTTCGAAGTACTATAAATATAATATGACATTAAAATTGTTCCTAAGTTTAGAATTTCTCTCTATATTAGAAGGAAAGATGGTGAGTGTGCTGAACACAGAGATTTTACAATGGAATGGATGGTTTTAACATCTTTTCAATCCATATTTCGGGCTTTTTCGAATAGCTTGACAAGAACAGCTGTTTAGTTGTTCGGATGGGACGACAAAAGGAGGTCCCGTTTATATATTGTCGTACACGTAAAATAATTCTTGGACAGCTGGAATTTGATATAAATGTAGGCCGTAGTGCCGCTGCCCGGGCAAAATTTCCCTCACACACTGTATGTCTGTCTTCATTAGTCCAATAGGTGCAGAACGGTAGGTCGTGAAACCAGATTACCCATTTCATTCGGGATGATGGCCAGTGCATCATGGCCGCCCACACAATACGGTATGTTGTATGATATCGCTAATGCCCTAAAATGAATCGCCATTGAATCATGGCCGCCATACCTTAAGGACTGTATTTTTATGTGAACCATAAATTCCACAGATTGTTTTTACACGGGGTCATCAGTACATCCTGGTGAAGTTAAAGACGTTTTTAATCTATGAGTAAAGTATTTGTTGTTTCTGGGGGAAAGTTTTGATTGAAGAGATCCAGTACTTGAATATCACCGTGTTATACAGAATATAAAATAAACCAATCCTGAAACATAGACTTTCTTCATTTCATCACAGATTAAAAAAACCTCACTGATATCTTTAATAGGCGCCAAGGATCCTTTATCGTTGGTGTGCAAAACCGTTTGTGGATTACCTTGCGACTATTAACTGTTACGTGGTTACCAGAACGAGCTTACGACAAGAATGCCGTTCTGTGTGTGGGTGGGGAATAATCTTCGGGTATAGTCGTCTGGATGGGACAAAAAAAAGAGTTCCAACCAGTTGGAATTCGATATAAGAGTATAGATAATACTGCCCAGTTGGTGCGGAACAATTGTATTTTCATTTCAATACATTCGGGAATTCCCAATCCAATTACTGGTTGGGCCGATTGGTGGACACTGAACACGACTTATTCTTAAAATTAAATTGGCACATGTTTCTCTTAAACGGTGTATTCAATTTGGTGTAAATCGTAAGTGGCGTGGTTTCGATTCCTGTCTTGTGCGTGACCTCGTGTGTTTTCTCCGGGTCCTCTGGATTCATCACATTGATGAAGACCCCTATACGCAAGCGAATTATTGAAATGAAATTGACCCTACTCCCCCCCCCTCTCTCTCGTACGACTTGATATAAACAATATTTTATTCAATAATTCTCCAGAATCTATAAGATAACAAGGCGGCTTGATATAATTAATATTTCATTCAATAATATGAGAGAATTTATACTATAACAATAATAATCAACTAATATTAAACCTCTTCCTTGAATGAATCCTTAACAGACTTGCAACTATACTTCCTGGGTTGCATTTTCGGGGACTAACGTTAATGAGGATGAGAGAGAGAGAGAGAGAGAGAGAAGAGAGAGAGAGAGAGAGAGAGAGAGAGAGAGAGAGAGAGAGAGAGAGAGATGTGGATGAACGTTCTCTCGACACCAACCAGGTCATTTCCGGACTAACAAATGGTTCAATTTTATTTCAATTATTCGCTTAGCGCGTAGGGGTCTTTAGTAGTGGGAGGAAACCGAAGGACCCGAAGAAAACCCACGAGGTTGGACAGGCGACCTTAACGAGACAAACAGGATATTATTGTAATGAAAGTACAGAACAACTTCTGCTCGTTTTTTTTTTAACTGTTTGAATATGGAAACTATATACACAGTCAGGTTTCAATATCATTTTAAGTAGCAGACGACAGTGGAGATTTAATCGTTAATCCGGCTTATCTAACCCGTACACTATAATATGCAGTTGAAGTCATAAGATATTTTATTAAATATATTAAATGTAATCTCTTAATCGTCACAGATCCCCCACTTTCAATCGTGTCTACGTTTTGGTGTTGAGTGTCTTGGTGATAAAAACTTACATACTCGTGTAACCAGGACATAATATAGAAATACGTGTTTCCTTTAGGGTATATTAGGTTCCTTTCGCATCGATACGAAAACGAAGACCAAAACAAACGCATATGTTCGTTTACGTTTTCGTTTTTGGTATCTTCTAACAAACGGTTTCGCAATCCAACGTACGATAATAGCTAGATGGCGTTAATTTCCACTCGATGAATTTCTCGGTCAACCCAAAGTTTTCAATCGATATTTTGGCGGATATACAACAATTCAAACAGAATATTGCATTTGACCACATTCTACATACTCTACACAATCAAAATATATACACAAGTCCTCGAAAAATGATTGGAAATTCAATAGATGAGACAAGAAACATGTTCCTTTACATGCCTACGTGAATCCAGCTCCATACGCGTAACGTTTTTCACTGACCGAACACTCATTACGGATTGACGTCACAAGTAATCATGAATCGATGACGTTTTAGTTTTCGTATTCGTTTTCGTACCGATACGAAAGGTCCCTAATATAATATTCTATACAAACTGACATCAAAGTGTGCACTAAACATAAACGAGCTTACTATTGACCAGGAACTGATCATGATGTTTGAAAATATGGTATATACAGCACCACCCCTCCCCTTCCCTGGTCTGCGATATCACCATACTTGTTAGCGGATTCAGGATTGGGTTTACGTATAAACTGAAACTAGAATACATAAACTGTATATATTCATTGTAGGGGTTAATTTCCACGTGTAATGGGGTCTTGTCTTTCATGTTGACCATCAAGTAGGTTCACTTTATTCTCTAGTTTAGGGATTCTTTTACGGGAAGTAAGGAAACTCCCTTGTACTGTTTGTCTGTAAATTACAGGAAATGGCGGGGCAGGTGTTAAATATGACACCTTTATATCAGATCATATCTATATTCATATACTTGTATTTAATACACGACGGTATCTTTGATCAAATTATTACAATATTCAAGGACAAGGTGTTCAAGATTTCAGTGATTAATAGTCTTGTATTACATGCCTCATTTGTCAGTAACGTCTTCATTCGTTCGTCTCATTAGTAAATGTCTTATAGTGGACATATGATAGGTCATTGATACTTCTACTGGTCATTCTCAACACTCAACATGTAGATTTACTTCCACGCCTAGCAGGTGCCCGTATGACGTATGACAGAAACATGTTCCAGATGGCCATATCTTTAATAGTCTCTATTTACTAGTCTAGTGATTAAGCGTGCGATATACGAAAGATAAAGACTTGATGATCGTATCAGAGATGTTGATGACGTATTGTTGTCGTGACGTAAATTGGGAACAGACGCAGGCGCATAGCACAAGTATAATTAATGAATGAGTGACACGGGTTTGAATGAGACGATGATGACTTATAAAGATGTTATTAACGGCTTTTTGACGGTCAATTTACCAGGAATGGTTGGCATGGCTTGTATCATGGGTGTCTGGTAGCAGGAATATATAACACTATAGTGCCAATGTAGAATATATGAGATACTATATATATTAGAGCTGACAGTTTAAAAGTATTATATAATTTAGTACCGTTATTTATCAATGCCAACCTATTAAATCATCGTATTAATGGAACTAATTCCTTCAACAAATTGTTATCAACAGCACCGTTGCCGGGTTGCTTTTATATATCACAGACGAACGAGAACGACTACTTACTAATAATGATTGTTTAAACTTCGTCCGGTATATTATTTATATCGGCATAGATCTACATGTACAAAACTTCACTCTAACGTCATAAAAATGAAATATTGAAATAACATTTCTTTTATACAAAGTTTATTCAGTAGGTAGAAGGTGAAATCATTTTTTCTCAAATCCTGCAAAAATCATATACAATTAATAAGACAAAAGTGTTTGTCAATTGGACCATTTCCTAATAATTGATAAAAATGTAGAAAAATTAAAATGCTTAGAAGCTTTTGTATAAAAATAATTTACGTCATTGTATCGTCTCTGATTGACATTTAGTAATTGAACATAATAATGCAAGGTACAATTTTATGGATACACAATTACTGAGTTTAATACTAAGCGACGTTTCGACGAGGATACGCTCGTCTTTATCATTAGAGACTTTTGGCAAGTGGCATTTCCCTATCCGTATCACGTATCCGTATCATATACGTGACACGTTGCGTCAGAGTAGTTTTAGAGTTTTGGCAGATTCTTGCGTCGCGTACGTATGCGTCACTGAGCTGAGCTTAGTTCTGTACAGCATGATGGCAGTAATCTACCAAGATCACCATCAATACTAGTCTAGTAGTCTAGTACCTAGCCTACAATTTCTCGGAGTGAGTGAAGTCGCTCGACAGTCGCTGAGCTATAATAAAAAAAAATGTCGCCTCTTTTTACACCTCTTTACCATAGAATCACATTTACAGCTTTGAAAGGTCCCATATCTACCTAAATCTAGCAAATAGAACAACCAACGTGTAGACAGACAGACGGGAAAAGTATGAAAAATCTTGAGAAAAACCTGTAATAAATAGTGATTAAATTCCAGTCTTTATTATGGTTAAATTCACATCAAATATACACCTCCGTGTTCTATGATACACATAGATTCATAAAAACGCTATGATACAACATTTCAGCGTCTAAAAAGACGATAATGTCGTACGGACCTTCTTCGTATGAATGCTGTTCGATACGGGCTGCCGTGTCCGTGTGCTGTATCACGTATGAGAAATACACACACATTGATGACGTCACACACAAAATCCAGACGGATACGTGATACGTACTAAGAATTTACGCTTGCCAAAAGTCTCTATTTGCTTGATAAAAACGAGCGTATCCTCGTCGAAACGTCGCTTAGTATTAAATCCATAGTTGGGTATCCATAAAACTGTACCTTGCATTATATATCATTGTAATTAGTTTATATTCTATGTTTATTGGTATCCTATACGGTTTATTATGCATGCTTCAGCCTTGTAAGATGTCTAAAGAAATCAAATTTCTTCATTTTTTCTAGATTCGTTTAGAACATAAAATACCAGTTTAACAATTGAAACTAAAGCGATAAAGTATCCTTTGTGCATGCGTCATACATAAATAATCTTAATTAACACCTATCTCTGCATAATGTGTTAAATGTTAAAATTTCTCTTTGTATATAAAATATTGTTTAGAAATATGCAATGTTAAGAATTAAATACCGGCTATTACTAATGGTACTTGACAATCGTGACTAACTCACAGCCGAAATCGGATGTTTTATACCAAACTGGACAGAAGCCAGAACTTGTTTCCATCTAGAAAACCCATAAAAAGAAAAATTAAATTTCAAAAGAAAAAGAAAATGGCACTTAAGTAAAGTTAGGGATCATATGACGACTGTTGCACCGAATGAATTGAAGTGAGTTTATTTCTGTCTAACATCAATGAGATTATATATAACAAAGAGAATATACCCCGAACATGTTTTTATTTATTCATTTACTTATATAATTGACTAACTGTGTAATGTTACACGTCTTGGGGTTTAATATACCATAATACCCGAGCATGTTCGCCATTTTAATCTTGACTTTTAATAGACCAATATTCTTTCATCTTGTGTAATCGATATCAAAGGTTGAAAAAAAAATCAAACGGGGTAACCTTTAAGAGATTAGTGGTTTGGGTGAGTTCATTTATATATATTGATTAAAATCAATCAAATCGATATCGACCTGTATTACCTATCGGTTATAGAAGGTGTTTAAGTTGGTTTTAAAAAAGATATTCACAGAGTAACACGTTCAGTAGTATATAGATCAAAAGTTCTAGACCCAGGTCACTGGAGTAAAAAACTATTATAATTTTTTATGAGCAGAGAAAAATTGTTTGATTTTGTTTCCCGATTTTTTAGTGTTCGTGACAAGAAGTAAGACCGCCTTTCAAATCCCATAAGTTTTCTCTGGGTCCCCAACCCACCCCTGGGTCCCAAACGCAGCCCTTCAAGCCTTAGAAATGTGAAATATCTTCAATCACCGTTAAAATTATTTATGTACGCTCTACTCAATATATGTGTGAATGTGAAACAAGGCATAGATTGATGGAACAGCGATTCGGTATGTATAAATGTAAAACAAGCCATAGATTGGTGGACCAGCGATTGATATTCTGTTTATATTTGATTTAATGGATGTTTATTTTATTTATTGATATAAATACCGTGAATTAAACCTAATCAATATAAAAATCACAACATTCTTATTCTACCTAGTAACAAGAAGGTGCGAGTCCACCACCCATTACTCTACCGTCAAACAATAAATCTCTGTTTATCAGGGTGATTGAATTTCTCTTATTTGATTTACCTATCTCGCGGTATACATTTAATTGTTTTCGAGATTTTACATGTTCAAATATACAATAAATTACCTATTGACGTCTACGGATCACGTCAATATATTTAAACCTTCGTATTTTATTCCTATCAATAGTTTTTCTTTCTTATCGAATTTTACCTGTTAATAAATTTGAAGGTTATTAGGTTGACGGTTTAATTAAATTATTCTGGAAAGAATTCGATCTGCTGTGTGACGACTTCTTTTAGGAGGAATGTTTAAAGTGACATTAGTATGTGCGGTAACATTTTATATGATATTATTGGACTGGGGTATATTTTATAGGACTGTCGTATATTTTATAGGACTGGGGTATATTTTATAGGACTGGGGTATATTTTATAGGACTAGTGCATATTTTATAGGACTGATGTATATCTTATAGGACTGATGTATATTTTATAGGACTGATGTATATCTTATAGCACTGATGTATATTTTATAGGACTGGGGTACATTTTATAGGACTGGGCCCTGTTTCACGAAATTTTAACTTAAGATAAAATCCAATTTTAGTAGATACTTCAAATTTGATTGGCTAAGCACTAAAATCAATCTAATATTATCCAATCAAATTACTAAAATTGGGATCTTATCTTAGTTAAAATTTCGTGAAATAGGCCCCAGATGTATATTTTATAGGACTGAGTTGCATTTTATAGGACTGAGTTACATTTTATAGGACTGGGGTACATTTTATAGGACTGATGTATATTTTATAGGACTGGGGTACATTTTATAGGACTGGGGTACATATTCTAGGACTGTCGTGAGAAAATAAAGGTCGCGTTTAAAGACCACTCGTTTACTCTCTGTTGTAACGTTCTTTATTCTCAGAACGGTTGAAGCATCGTCATTACGATTTACCTGACTTCATTTTATTTTAAACTTCTCCTGAGTAACTATAAGCATTTATTTTGATTATAACCCGATTGTATGATTTTTAAATGCTCATCCTGAGGAGCGACTTAAATCAAATAATAGATCGTATTTCTAAATATATAAAGATCTAATCCTTATCAGGCCTAAAATAACAAATAAATCGCCACTTGATATAAATAAACAGATCTTAACGAATTTAGATTACTCTTGATCTACCAGACCCAATCTTGACATGAAGTAGACGGCTATTGTAATGTCTTGTATGTTCGAGTCATCAACGACCACCGACATTATGTCAAGATGGCGGTCAGTTGGTGCCTCGTGCAGACATCTCGCGATGACGAGATTTGATATGAGAGATGATAAAGAGTGGTTGTTGGTGATTAATAATAATATTTGTTAAAATGATGATAGGGATGGATTAGACCGTGTGTAATCAAGTGTAAGGGAGTGAAAGACAGAGAGAGCGAGAGAGAGAGAGAGAGAGAGAGAGAGAGAGAGAGAGAGAGAGAGAGAGAGAGAGAGAGAGAGAGAGACTTGCTCATTTCGGTACTAACATATGGTTTCAGTGACAGGAAACCGGAGGACCCGGAGTGAACTCACGAGGTTGGACAGGCGACCATACTTCTTGTCAAGTACAAGCGTAGAATCAAAACCACGCCAGTTGACTCAATGACAGACCTTATGATCAAACCCCATTTTATTACATTTCGATATTTTGGCAACGCCCTCTGATAAGTATATTGGCCAGGAATGCTTGATATTAGACATAGTAAAATATGTTTTTTCAAATGTCACAAGTATTATAATTTTAGTTATGGTTGCCGGTCTTTAGCCTTGCTGTCTGATTATAATAATAACACCAGTCGCCATTGGTAATAATTTAAAGATAATAGAACAGCGTACTATAGAACATTTTATAATCATCATTCTATTCAACTGGTCTCCATTATACACCAACACAGGTCACGTAAGGTTCAAAGATGTCAAAAACTTCTTTTTACACGTCCATAACATGTGATGTATCATTTCACGTGCAGTTGATAGTGTCATGACACGTCATACATTATGACCTCATAATAACGTCATTAATAACAGCATAAGATGGCACTGGGGTGTGGTATTTTGGGACGCATGACAGATACAATGACGAAACAACAAAGAAAAAGGTATTACATGCAAGCCATAGGAATAAAGTTTAGATGAATATTAGGGTCAATTCTCTGCGAAGGGATCCAATAAAAATTTAAAAAGTAGCTGGTAGTTGATTTTATATAAAGCGGTATAAAAATACCAGACAAATGATCGCCATCTCCTTTGTATATCTATTGTCATTCTGGTTGCTTAGAAACTTCAAACGTTTGGGTTTAGCGCCTGAAGAGGTTTTTGTCCATTCGCATGTTTTCTTGCCATTTGAACAGACGAAATGTATTAACAATTGCATCATTTGAGTTATACATACAGCGAGCCGCGGTGGCTCAGTGTGTAAGACGTTGACTCACTAGTCTGGAGGTCCCGTGTTCGATCCCTGGCCGAGAAAGTTCATCGGGGTTTTCCGGCGTGCCCCCCCCCCCCCCCTTAACAGTGATGAAGAAAACGAACCTGACAAGCGACAACGTATAGTCGTTCACGTAAAAGAAGCCGTGACAGTTGGAATTTGAAATAAGACTAGGCCGTTTGGATAGGACAAAAAGCCGAGGACCCGTCTACACATTCGCGTCCACGTTAAATTTAAAATATGAGTAGATCGTAACACCGCTGTCTGGGCAAAATTTCTCTCACATGAAACTGTATGGCGTACGCCCGCCTTATTAGCCCAGTCGGAGCAGAACAGAAGAGCATTAAACCATATTTTATTTCATGTATGATAAATACAGATAGTGCGGAAATTCACGGAATGTGTCGAACTGGTTACCGATTGTTATAATAATCAACTGTGTGAGACTATTGTTATAGTTCAAATTTATTAAACCAACTGAGTATGTCAAATATTCACTTATTGCTTTTTACAGGTAATACACGGCTCTTACAGTCACTACAATATAAAGGCAATTTCAGTGAGCGGGGTGCCTTGGAACTTCTCAACTATAATTTAAAGTCAATGTTCAGTGAGCGGGGTGCCGTGGAACTTTTCGACTACAGTTTACCCAGATGAAAACACCTGAAGTTATCCCTATTAAACATGCATTAAGCAAGAGCAAATTCTGCCTATTGTAGGTTTTTCTTTAAGCCTAAAATGTTATCTAAATTATCAATTAGACATTAATTAACTTATCCAGACCATAATCAACTTTACTACATTTGATTATATACAAAACTGGATAATCGAGATTGTATTTTATTATCATACCAACTTTTTTACTGTCGATCGAGACTAGGCCTAAAATTCAATAGTTAAATTCTCGGTTCAGAGTGGATCAATTTGACTGAAATTTTCAGCAAATCTCCTTTATATTATTTAGTTTCTAACTCTTGTAGTGAAAACTGCCAGCTATTCATTTAATCTCTCATAGGGGGGAGGGGGTTGGGATGGCCTAGTGCCGCGCTTCGACCTCTAGCTGGTCGGTCACCTCTGGCTTGCGGCTGTGGTTTCGATCCCTGGTGTGAGCGTATGTGGCATGGAGATAGGGGTGCCTTCTCAACCTCGTGGGTTTCCTCCGGGCACTCCGGTTTCCTCCCACTACTAAAGACCCTACGCGCAAACGAATTATTGAAATAAAATTAAACCATATGTTAGTCCCAAAATGACCTGGTTTGTGTTGAGTGGACATTAAACCCCATTTCTCTCTCTCTCTTAATCTCTCATAATGCCTCTTTAGTATGATGACGCAATATCATCGGATGGGCGAGTATGACGTAGCACTCGAGTTATCCAACTATAAGCGACGAAGGAATAAATAGAGTTTGTCGTCTTGGTAAAAAAGTATATCAGTCATTTTGAGACTAACATATACATGTTCTACGGTCACGCGTACAATGCTACGAACAGCTACGTTATTCAATTTTCAACTGCAAAGGGATCTTTTACGTGCACGTCAGGGAGTATACCTTGTTAAATGGCAGAACTACATAAATTATTAATTGTGAATCATTGCTAAATTATTACAATTCTGTTACGTTCCATTTGCCTTTTGCTGGATTTTCAACGCGGTTGGGTTCAAGGCGATTAGTTGAACCTGGTCAACATTTGATTCAAAATATGCGACCTTCTTGAACTCGGCTTGAAATCAATCAAGCAAATCGATTGACCTTTGGGAGTCGTGGAGAGGGGGGTGGGGGTAGTATACATATACATATACAGTCTACCTATATTATACTTATGTACAATGTTATTAATCCCTTATATGGCCTTCTATTATATTTCCTATATCTACACGGTATATAGATATATATATATATATATATAGATATAATACCCAATATATTACACTAACAATATACACATCTACAGGTTAGAATTAAATCTGTTATTGTCATATCTCTGTCCAAGATCTCTCAAGATTTAACCTATTGATTTTATTGTAATATCTATGTCCATGATCTCAAGATTCAATATATATTTATTGATTTTAGCAAATAATTGTTGACCTTGTCGACACGTCTTTCAGCTGAGGTATTCACGCCTCATTGATTAGGAATGTGGGGAGGTTTTGTTGTTTTGATTTTTTTTTTTTTTTTGAAATTGCAATGTTGTTTTTTAGAACAGTATTGCTAAGATCGTTTTTTGCACCTCGTTCAGAGAAGTGCGAACCCTTTTTGGACCACTTTCAGGGAACTGCGGTTCTTTGTGGAGCTAGGCGCAGAGGAACGTGCTTTTTTGTGCAGCTGGCTGCCGGGGACTCAATTTATTTGTGGGGTTGGCTGTCGAGGACTCGGGTTCTTCGTGAAGCTGGCTGCCGAGGACCCGGTTTCTTTGTGGAGCTGGCTGTTGAGGACTCAGGGAAAAGAGGTTCTTTGTGGAATTGGGTGCAGATTGCTGTGGCTTATTTGCACCACATGTGGAGACTGGCTCACATCGCCACCATATGCGGGAGACTGGTTCTTAGTGGCAACTCGTTCAGATCTTGTTAAGGGGACGTATGTTTTTTTGTTTTTTTTGTACCGTGGTTTTTATTTTCATTATAGCATTTTTACACTGTTTTATCGAATCGATCTGTCATATGTCGTAAGTCACAAAGTTTGAGACGCAGCGAAGGAACAGGGGTAAAATTCTATAAATTGACCCTGAGAATATTCCCAGGTCAAGATAATTGTATAATCGAGGTGTGAATAGTATCGTCATATATAGATTAATTATGATAAATAATGTATATTATATATAAAATGGCTGTCTACAGTGTGAATAAAGTATAATGATATAATAGTAGGAGACGTTTAACTGACCAAGTCATGAATATATAGTCATATACAATTTAATCTAAATATGATAGCATAGTTGTATAAATACATTACTAATATATTAAACACGATAGGCCGATTGTCATGAATATACAATTTGATCTATATTATGATAGCATAGTTTATAAATATGATAGCGAAATAAAGTGGAGTTTAACATCCTACTCTTCTGTTCCGTCTAAGTTAATGAGGAACGGTTTATGAGGGTCAGGGGATCAAGCAAGTCATGCAGGACGATGGGGCGACAAGGAATGGGCAGAACGAAGGAATGGGCAACTCGTGCAGGACGGAATGAGCGAATCGCACAGGACGGAAGGGTGGGCAATTCGTGCAGGACGAAGGAACGGGCAACTCCTGCAGCACGGAAGAATGGGCAAGTCGCACAAAAAGGAATAACGGACAAGTCGCACAGGACGGAAGATCGGGCTAGGAAAAGCTTCTGGTCGTAAGGGTGGAACAAAAACGCAGCCCACACGTTGGCGTACATGTAAAATAACCCTTGGCATAATGAAGAGAGTTCCAAAGCGCACCTGCCGTGGCAAAGTTTCTGTCATTACTAACTGCAAGTCTTCATTAGCCCGGCTGGTGTAGAAAACTGGGACGTTAAGGTCCATTTCATTTCACGTTAAGGAACCCTTGACAGTTGCAATTCCAAATCAGACTAGGCCGTAGCGCACCTGTTATCGTCCACTGCACGTAGGCCCCTTTTTATTACCCTGGTCGGTTTAGAGAAGTAGGACGCTAAACCTCTTTGAGATTTATAACTGTAAAATGATTATACTTTATGTCACATAGCTGAGTCCTTTCAGTAATTCATAATTCATGGGATTTAGGTAGGGGATTAAACAACTTTCATTCATGATTCGTTGTAAATTGTAACCTATAGGGTTATTAATCGATGATTTATTCACGGACAATAATTCACGTAAAGAGAGGTTAAATAGAGGAGTAGAATGGCTGTATGTTGTTATGTGTACAATAGACAACCTATAATACATACAGAACACTATTACACTTTTATCATAAAATATGTGATGAGTTTCCCCTCTCACCTCGCCTCTATTAACTTTCTTGTACTGGACAAAACAAGAAATGGGTTAACAGTGTTAAAGATAAATCGGCCTATAACAGGTTTTTATTTTGGGTTCAACTTCAAATCATTATTTAGGCATTTCTTCACATGACAGGCCTATAATCAACTCTCTAGATCATCGAATAGTTTTGATTTTCAATCCATTTTAATATGGCTGGCAGTTAATGATTGAAATTAAAAAATTGATAATGGAGACTTTTTTGTTTAGTATCGTAACAACCGTAGCAATGGCAATCGGGGCTACGTGGTTTTGCAAAAGACGATATCTTCGCTTACTATCTTACTGTCAGGTTTTTATTATCTAAATCATACATAATGTATCTTGAAGGATTTTAGATTGCTGTAGTCCTGTATTACAAGTAGCAAGGAATGGTAGCTGATTAGTCAATCCGACCTTTGCACGAAATCCTTAAGGAACACTATGCTGACGGGTAATAGTCTGGATTACCGAGACCAAAACTTTTCTCCGGGAATAAACAAATGGGATCAATAAATTCATGTAAACATTTATATATAAA
Source organism: Patella ulyssiponensis (assembly GCA_963678685.1). Lineage (NCBI taxonomy): Eukaryota > Metazoa > Mollusca > Gastropoda > Patellidae > Patella > Patella ulyssiponensis. Next base: position 2,897,113 of record OY783226.1, read on the forward strand.
TGATCTGTGAATACATCAGTACAAGGTTACGGATATTATAATAAACCCGGATCCCATCAGTACGAGGCTACACAGATTATTATACATCTGGTAAATGTCGGGACGTCTTGCCCATCTAAAGGATTCATTTCATGTCCTAGTCACGTCATATCATTGGGCGGCAGGACCACTCTCTTCATCCAAGGCAGTGGGAAATGTGGTTCCACAAGACGGTTGAGGCTCGCAAGAAACTGTCCCGCCTTCCAAGGGAGTTGGAAATGTGGTACCATAAAACCAGTTCTGGCACTCCAAAGGGAACTAGAAATGAGGTTCCACAAGACCCATTCTCGCCCCCACCCATGGAAGCTGGACCATGTTTTGTCGTTGGCTACATGTCACAGATATCTAGATGCACGAGGATAAGCACTGAACACTGGACACGTAAATTATCAATCCTCGTCCACGTGGAATTGATAATTTGTATCTGTTGATCACTCATGTTGATCAGTGCGCATGACAGATCAAACTTTGTTTACTTGTAGGACCCTCATTTAGCCTGCATCACCAGACCAATATAAACACGTGACAATTCTGGTAATGGATGGGGTGGGGTGGGATGGTCTAGAGGTCTAGAGTGTCACACTTCGACCTCTAGCTGGTCGGTCACCTCTAATTTGCGGTTGTGGTTTCGATCCCTGACGTGAGCGTATGTGGCTTAGAGATAAGGGTGCCTTTTCAACCTCGTGGGTTTACTCTGATATTCCGATTTCCTCCAAAGGCAAAGACCCCTGTGCGTGCGCTAAGATCATTAAAATGAGAACAAAACACCCTTCAGTGGAAGCGGACGTTAAACACTCAGGACAACAGCAGCTGGTATAATGGTATTGCCCCCCCCATCCAAGATTTCTGTAAAAGTCGTGTCCTTTACACTTCCCCCGCTCACCCTCACCCCTTCACCTACGCCCCATTTCTCTCGAGCTGATGTACAATACCCTTTCCCCCTTTACTAATAAAATGGTGTGATCTGACCTGACAGAAATATGAAATGCTGAAGCGCCCCCAAATCCCATCTCAAAAGAGGAAGCTACCCCACCCCCACCCCCATACAGTCCTGTTTTATTTCGATTCGTGAAATAAAATACGACGTAGTTAAATCGTTAATAACACATGTGCACTGAGAATGAATGAAAAGGTAAAAAAAAACATATTATCATATTATGTATGTGCGCCGAGAATGAATGAACAGGCAAATAAAAATTTAAAAAATGGAGAATTAACATAATATGTATATTATGTATGGTAGAATAAAAAGGACAGGTAATAATATGATTTCAACCTACACCTTGACATGAATATAGGTATATACAATGAATATAGTTTACCTGTATATACAATGAATATAGCTTACCTGTACAATATGTTTAGCTGTACAATACCTGCATATTAGCAACAGGTATATTAATTACAGGTGAACACGAGGTGTACGTGTGGGCGTGTGCAGTCGTGCATATCATATCATAAATCGTGGATTATCCAGTATGTAAGTAACTCCTGAACGTTAAAGACTATATTTAGGTGCAATATATTAATCATGGATTATCCAGCATACCTACTCGACTTTCAAGACTATATTTAGCCCTAATCCATTAATCCCTAATCCTTGTTTATTGAAATGTCATTAAGATTTCTGTACTCGAGTACAATAAAGACATAACAAGGTTATACGGCAACCAATTCACAAATATTTATTTTTTAACCAGTCGGCCTGTCTCGTACCGCACCCTTCCATGGTTTCGGGGTTGAAGTTAACTCGAATTCCTCTCAATATCAACGTGAGCCACGGTGGCTCAGTGGGTAGAGTGTTGCTTGCTGACTACGAGGTATCGTGATCGATCCCTGTCTTTTCCGACTTCGTGATGCGGGACAGAGGCCTGGCAAGAGACAACATATAGTCCTTCGGATGGGACGAAGATCTAAGTCCCGTGTACAAATTTGTGTACTCGTAAAAGCACCATTGTTTGTTGGAATTCCATAAAAGAGTAGCCCTTGGTGCCGCTGCAAGGACAAAATTGTCACCATAGCACCCTGTTTATGACGCATGTAGGACGTGGAACTCCATTTCATTTCTCAATATAAAAATGCCTTCTCCATTCCTACATGTCTTCATATCATATTATTTACGAAAAACAATCACCAATTTTTACAATATCTAAAGACAGGTGAATTAAAGACCAAGGTCGTTTAGTGCACACCTTGATTATAATCAATAATCAATACATTATGATAATCTCGATTACGTGTAATAATTGTTGATCGATGTTGACGATTGTTTCCGTGACCTTGACTCGGCGCACCTTGTGATGTAATGGGGTTATGTTTATTATAGAATAATGTTCCTTTAATCAGCTCAGTCTTAAAATACCAAACATTGTTTACAGTGGGATGGGGTTTAACGTCCACTCAACACAAACTAGGTCATTTCGGGACTAACCTATGGTTTAATTTTATTTCAATATTTCGCTTGCGCGTAGGGGTCTTTAGCAGTGAGAGGAAACCGGAGTGTTGAGAAGGCGCCCCTATCTCCATGCTACATACGCTCACACCAGGGATCGAAACCACAGCCGCAAGCCAGAGGTGACCGGCCAGCTAGAGGTCGAAGCGCGGCACCCTAGACCACTTGGCCATCCCAACCCCCCTTACAGTGGGGGGGGGGGAGAGAGGGAGAGAGAGAGAGAGAGAGGGGAGAGAGAGAAGGGGAGGGAGAGCAGTACGATTTGGTTAAATTCGTTCATTGGTCCGTGATTAGTTTTGTCACCGTACCGTTCGTCTCTTTAACATGGACGGTACGTCTCTTTAACCAAACATGGACAGTACGTCTCTTTAACCAAACATGAACAGTACGTCTCTATAACTAAACATGGACAGCACGTCTCTTTAACTAAACATGGACAGCACGTCTCTTTAACTAAACATGGACAGCACGTCTCTTTAACTAAATATGGACAGCACGTCTCTTTATCTAAATATGGGCAGTACGTTTCTTTAACTAAACAAGGACAGTACGTCTCTTTAACCAAACAGCCGGACATTGATTCAACTGGCGTGGATTCGAATCCCCGGTTGTACGTGGCAAGGAGTAAGGTCGCCTTCCAGCCTCGTGGGTTTTCTCCGGGTACTGCAGTTTACTCCCACTGCTAAAGACACCTACACGCAAGCGAACTATTGAAATAAAATTGAAACCATATGTTAGTCCCAAAATGACCTAGTTTGTGTCGAGTGAACGTTAACCCCATTTCTCTCTCTCTAAACAAACATGGGCGATACGTCTCTATAACTAAACATGAACAGTACGTCTCTTTAACTAAACACTAATCAACCAATCAAACGTCGTTTAACCAATGAAACCGGAAATAAACAGAAATCGTTCGCAGAAAAACATGTTGTATTTTTATAACTATATTTGGCCTACACACTATCAGACAGTACAGGAAGGTTATATGTAGTTTTTGTCACGTTTAACAACTTTATCCTGTAGAAGTTCATTAATTTTAATACACTTTTAATGTTTTTCAGTCAGTTACAACAGGAAAGATAGAAACCGCATAATGATGTTGTCAGGAAATATTGATGGATACCTCAGGTAAATGTAATGAAATGAGGCTTAACCTCCTTCTGCTCTGACTTGGGTCATGAAAATGACAGATAGTGTGCATTAAGAGAAATTTAGCCCGGACATGGGCAATGTGACCTGCTCTTATATTAAATTTTCACTGTCGGTGGATCCAATTTGTACATGGGACTATGCCATGACGGAAAATTCCGATGAACTTTCTCGGCCAGCAACTGGATCGAATCCCTGACCTCTGAGAAAACGTCCTACTCACTGAGTCGCCGTAGCTCCTCATTTGTGTTAATCTTTGGATTTCATTATCTATCAATTTTTTACAATTCAAAATTTCGTTTTACTTGTCAGGGATTAGCCAAAGAACTGGTATGTTATGGCGAATTCTTGGCGTTCGATGGACGGTACTGAGGGTTAACTACTAGAAACGGCAAAGCTGATTGATTAATCAATGTCTGACTTCATAGAATCAAAAGCTACTCGTTTGTCCCCTGACGTGAACTTGTCAGATCTTCATGTAGCGTAGGCCATCGAGAGTATCAAAAACGAAATAAAATATAGATCTGTATTTTAATCAGGTTGATTATCTATTGATTTCATCGAGATACATCGGCAATAAATAAACGATTACCTGCGAACAAACAAACTGTTTGATGTACGCCGCTTCGCACGTTTCGAACCGTTATTATTTACCGTTTAATATAAATAATGTTATCTGTATAATTTTATGATGAATCGACCCGTTCGTGTTATTTTATTGACAGTAACATTACTAACATGGTGACTCGATTGCTACAGATCTTTTAGAAGTTTGTCGGCGCATTACACAGTCCAAGCGGTTAATATTATGATGATCTATCCAGCTTGTGGTGCTGCCACCAGTGGCTTTCAAACAATAAAACACAAAAGATATTCAATAACACATGATCCATCAACATGGGAAACATTATATTGACCACCCTGATGTCCATTTTATCATTCAGGCCAGGTGAATGTGTAATAATGACCACATTGTTGCTTAACGACGCAGTCCATCTCGTATCTAATGTCCACTGCTGGGTGATAATCAGACACCTTGATTGAATGATGGGCGGCATTAAGTTGATTTGTTTGATGTTCAAACAATGTTGACAACGTTAACTAACGGTAAATACAAACAAATAAACACAATGTTTACATTGTAATCGGCGACATCAAAGGGTATCTGTGTCATCAGGGATGATATTTGATGCGGACAGTTGATTGATCCAGTTGTTTTATTTTGTTTGTTTGTCGATGAATGATGGTGTGACGTCACATCACCTGGCTGTCGTTTATTTGTTTGTTTGTGTTGATCCGTTGATTGATTTAAAGTTAGTGAATTAACTGATTGATCTTTTTGTAAAGCGATCTGTTGGTTGTTGATTGAATTTAGACGAGGAGTGTGTTTGTTGTTTTATGTTATTTATTTATTAATGGTGGATGGTCATTACCTGGTTTCATAAATCAACAAATGTGTAAAAAGCTCCATTTTACATTTGATACTGTTCCATTGATCAGTACCGTTATTACACTACGTGTGATCGTTTACCAAACAGATGCGAGAGGGAGAGGAGAGAGAGAGGGGAGATAGAGAGAGAGATAGAGAAATGGGGTTTAACGTCCACTCGACACAACTAGTTTTTTAATTTTATTTCAATAATTCGCTTGCGCGTAGGGGTCTTTAGCAGTGGGAGGAAACCGGAGTGCCCGGAGGAAACCCACGGGGTTGAGAAGGCGCCCCTATCTCCATGCCACATACGCTCACACCAAGGCTCGAAACCACAGCCGCAAGCCAGAGGTGACCTGCCAGCTAGAGGTCGAAGCGCGGCACTCCAGACCACTAGGCCATCCCAACCCCCAGAGAGAAGAGAGGAGAGATTGGTTTTAACGTCCACTCGACACAAACTAGGTCTTTAGTAGTGGGGGGAAACTGGGAGACCCAGAGAAAACCCACGGGGTTGGAAAGGCGACCCCACTCCTTATCACGTACAGCCGGGGAATTGAGATCACGCCAATTGACTCAATGACAGACCTTATGACTTGGCAGTCCGCAATCCCCCCAACCCCGAACAGACGCTTCACAACCACATATCGGGCGTCCGATATTTCGTAGGGAGAAAGCGGGAATACATTTTTTAGTATACATAAATACACGTTAAATCGTCGATAACAACGCAACTTATCGAATTTAAAATAATATACATGTAGTACTGATACCAGAAAGGTGACACCACACACATTATTTATGGAATAACAATTACTCACTGGTTTATTAACATGCAACGCTTCGACGATGATACGCTCGTCTTATTGAATTCATAATAACGTAGTACTGGTAACAGAAAGGGTAGGAAATAAAAAATAAATTTATCGTCAACCTCTTTTCCTTTTTAATTTTGACTTAATTATCATCAACGAATTTAAAACTTTTTACCTAGAACCCATTCATATAAGACTTTAGAACTTTTGACTGTAGACTTGCAGCCCCGGAATTTAGAAATTCCCGTTATAATACATTAAGAATTGTTTGCGCTAAGCCAATGACGTAATACACTGCTACCCATGAGGGCAAGGGTTGTAAACATCCAAATTCATTGGTTAAACCAACTGCACAGGCTGTAAGAAGAAGCTTGGGTCATCTGGGATGTTACTTAATATTTAAGATAATTGTAAGGACCCAATCTGTCCCCTAATTTTACTCAAGTGGCCATTTTTATTAACTTGTTGATAATTAAATTACGATTACCCGAAAGATGAAAGAAGCCGCCAGGTAGAAGCTGAAGAACAAGACGACAGAATGTTAACCTGAGGAGATGCTGGCGGGAAACAGTGTCGTCTTTTGTTTGGTAATGGAGTAATAGCAAATTACATGAAATGATCAGTGCTTGGTTTATTATAATATTACACAACTTGCCATCAAAGACTACTAAATATCCAGCCGACTATTATAATAAATTACTCATTATCTTCGACAATCAAATTACCATTAAAGTAATCGGTGTATCTGACGATTATTGGTAACCAAAGTAACAAAAACCAATTTAACCTTCGGCAGAAAATTGTTACTACATTCGCAGATTTGTAACTGGTGTGAATTAGATACCGTTTATACAGGTGTACAGACAGGTGACGTCCTACTAATCGTTCTACTTATATCTTTATTAATACTCTAATAACCAGTCTCTTACGTCACAAAACTATATATATTACCTCACATAACATGAAATCAATAGAAAAGAGAAAAAGAGTCGAACTGATCGTGCAATCTGGGTCTGCTCAAAGTCCGTAACTGATTTTATATGAGCCAATTTAAGTCAACACCAATTTGTTTTGAAACTTGCTCAAAAAAGACTTGAAGATACTAATTTTAATCAAATTCCCTCGAACTATGAATGGAGATAATATAGATGATGACCTTGAAAACCCCATTCTATTCCGATAAGTTCATTGACCCCCAGCACCAAACACATCCCGTAGCACCGTTATTTTATTGCCACGAATAAGGGCCATTAAAAATAAAACAACTCAATGTTTTAAAAATTGATTTAAGTTTCAGCAGGTGAAACCATTGTAATGACTACAACCTGTAGTGTCGGTCCACTTTATTCTTGACCAGTTGAACTTGGTTTAATGACCAGTAAAATACCCGTTCATCTTTTACAATAACCCCGCCAAACGATGCACCATTGTGACATCATATTGATAACTATTGTGACGTAGCCTCACACGAGCACCTCTTGTCACCAAACGTTCTTCACGTCTCGCCGATCTTTTGTCGGAAATGACGTAATGCACGTGATGGTGAATCAGAGGAATTAAAGGGTTAGTGGTATTCATTTTAACTTTCCAGATTTTAATTCATTGCTTGTCGTCTAGTTTTACTTTGATGTGGAGTCAATAAAAACCGGGTGTTTAATGATATGCGATAACATTTGGAACAAGACGAGATGGTTTAAGTCGAGAAACAGGTGAAGATGAGAGAAAGGGAAGACATTAAACTTGTTCCGATTAAAATTTTAAACCTCTTTAACATCGCCATAACCCATCGAGGTACAATGGGCAGACTCTTCACCATTGGTTCTAAAAAAACGTATCGCCTTCCTCGAAGACACCCATGATAAAGGCCGTCGTAAAGGAAGGCGTATAAACAATACGAGGTGTCTTCAAAATGTACCATCCCCCGATCTTTTTATTATTAATACTCCATTAAAACAAGAATTTATCTTTAGTTCCTTTCTTTCTCTGTACAATCATAGTAGCTTCCTTTCGATTATGGTCCAACTCCACTGTCCTTGCTTCTATGATCTTTGAATCAGAGTCCAGCATGCACCGGTTTCGCATTCGATTTTCAGACTTATTCACTGTTTATGAGAAATATCCTTGACCCAGAAAGAGAGAGCGAGAAATGGGGTTTAACGTCCACCCACCACAAACTAGGTTGAGAAGGGGCTCCTATCTTCATAGCCCCGTTTACACTTGGCCGCGATAAGCGTGCCGTACTAGGCACGGTACCAGACCGCGATGAATTTCAAGAAATGTACCCGTTACACTACCCGTCTCGGAACCGTGCCAAGTACGCCAAATGTGGAACTCTTCACAGAAAAGTTAATTTCAGTAACTATGCAAGTTACCCAGATGAAAACAATTATGGCGGTTGATTTTGATACGTTTGGCCCTTTCTTTTTTTTCTGTTGTTGAGAGTTCGAAAGAAATCAAGAAAGAATGGTCAATTTTTAACTGACTTGATGTCTATTTTGAATGAGTTAGCAGTCTTTTCGTGTTATTCAATGATATCATGCTAGGCGACGAAAGCGAATAATCATGTCGTTTATAAATAGCTTGTATTACTCAAAGCTTGTATTAGCCATTTTAACAGAACTGATGACAGAACTTACAAAGTTCGCGGGGGAAAAGGTCAAGGATCATTTGGCGCATGCGCAGTAATCCCTGCTCAGACCGGTTAGCGTTTACTCTACGAAAATTTAAAGCGTGCCGTTCCTGGAACCGTACCGAGACCACATCACCTCAGTGGGCCAGATTGGCACCGTACCAGGCCCGACACGCTTACGTTTGACCCGTTTACATTACAAAAAACGAAGCGTGCCGTACCTGGTACCGTTCCTGGTACGCTTTAAATTTGTAATGTAAACGGGGTTTATACCACATACGCTCACAGCCAGAGGTGACCGGCCAGCTAGAGGTCGAAGCGGGGCACTCTAGACCACTAGCCCCCCCCCCCCTTGATCGAGAAACACTATAGTTTCTTATTGACACATTAAAACAACAAAGGTTTTATAAAGGTTTATATTGTAGTTAAAGGGGCATTGGGTAAGATTAGATAAAAAGCTGACAGTTTTTGTTATAATAGTTTAAAAATAAATAATGAATACAGAACATGCTGAAATTTTCAGTCAAATTGTTTCACTTTGAATCGGGATAATAGCGATTCATTACTACCGTTGGTATGATAATAAACAAAGACTCGGTTATCAATCTTTCCGTTAAATCATTCATCACAAAACGTATTCAAATCCACTAAATATTGCGGACCAACGATGACATCGAGAGTTTATTATGTTCTTGATAAGTTATAAATCAATGTATAATTAATAATTTAGATAACAGTTAAGGCCTAAAGTTTAGCTCTTGCATGTTTAAAATAAGGAGGACAACATGGGGTAAATTCATAACTTAGCCTGGGATAGTTTTTTGAAGCCGAGACCAGATTTCTTTTACAGATCATTAGCGTGAGCTTGTCCACTGCCATGGCAAGTCCGGGATTCTGTTCTTCTCAACTACCCCAGATCGACCTTCACTTGTCAAATCAGGATTCCAGTGTTTATAACCTCTGCATTCAATTCGGACAAAACAAATATCTTCTCTAATTCAATATTTAACAACTGACAGATTACATGATGACGTTCTGTAAGGATTTGATTTGTAACCCAAAAGAGATTTTTGTTGCTAACCCAAAATAGGTTCTTGTTGTCGAACCAAAGATTGACACATGCAATATCTTCTGATCAATTGAATTTTATTATTCAATATTTAAAATAGGATAAGGCTAATAAAAGCTCAGCAAGATGTCCGTCTGTTCTTTCTGTGTCGACATGGAGACAGACAGCTGACAGCTTCTTCCACGGAACTACAGATTAAAATTCTTGAGTAATTAAGATGCTTTGTCAAACATCTTTTCACTCAAAACTTTATTTCCTTGGGAATTTTTTGACAAAAAAAGTCACAAAAAATCGCCAGGTGGTAATTGGTTTTATAAACCACAGGGGACCCTTTTACGACATCATTGCATGGTTTTGTCTTGCCGTGTGACCGTAAATTGCCATTTGTTGGTCGTAATGACTCAATAAAAAATACATTTACGACACCTTTTATTGATTTAAGAAGCGGTAGAATGAATGACGTCGTTCTTTTAGCTTCCACCACTGGAGGTCAGTTACCTTTTAAAAAAAGTTCGTAATTCAGCCCAGAAACCAGACCCCATTGAGAGAGAGAGAGAGAGAGAGAGAGGGAGAGAGAGGGGGGGCTAATGTCCACCCGACATAAAATGGGTCATTTCAGGACTAACATATGGTTCAATTTTATTTCGATAATTCGCTTGTACGTTGGGGTCTTTATTAGTTGGGGAAAACCGGGGGACCCGAAAAGCCCCACGAGGCTGGACAGGCGACCCTATTCCTTGTCACATACAACCGCGGAATCGAAACCACAATGACAGACCTTATGATATAACGCGCACGCTTTATTTTAGGGCTTTATTTTAATACAAGTTAAAAATATAACTTAAAAATATGAAATTGCAACATTAACGGAAGTGTTAACTCGTCCAAGGTGATGTTGTTGTGTTTTTTCTTGGAGTTTAACGAGTTTTTATATCGATCTAACGTAGAATCATCATTAAACAGGTAGAAATATTGATTAATATTGTAGAATAGTAAAAATATCACACTTTATTCATTGAACCTAATTCTATTATCAGCATCACACCTTCTCTTTAAAGTCTTTATTACCTCATGTTTTACATAAAGTACAGGAATTGTTCCAAGAGGATAGTTTTTATTGTGGCTACGTGTTGTTACAAGACCAATTTAATTTCATAGAATATCAGATACAAGCTTAGCTATCCTCGAAGAAATGAAATGAAATGGAGTTTAACGTCCTACTGTTCTGCTACGACTGGGCTATGGAAGACGGGCATACGCCATATATTGTGCTACGAGGGAAATGATGCCCGGGCAGCGGCACTATGGCCTACTATTAAATCGAATTCCAATAGCTAAGGGATCTTTAACGTGCACGCCAATGTATACACGTGACCTCGGATTTTCGTCCTACCCGAACGACTATACGGTGTTCCTTGCCAACCCCCTGTCCAGCACCACTGACAAGGCGTCGGGGGGGGGGGGACACAGTGACCGTCACATAAAATTCGACAATTGGGTTATTTAAAACACACATTGTTCTTGTGGTGACGTGTACGTAATGGCTACCCGCTGACCTGACAGGTATTATTGTGGAGGTGTTGAACATAATTTTCCAAATTACCATAATCTTGAAGGATTCCAGATCTTTCTGATCAACTGACAACACTCTAATAAAACCACAGTGACACGCGTGCTTAACAGGAAGTTGTTAGTGAAGGTGTTATAGTCCCATATAACCAGACTCAATTAGCAATACATCATATCAATCGGTCTGGATAAAGAAGGCTAAATGGTTTAGCGATAATTTCTATGAGAATCCGTTAGTCAACAAATAATAAGAAAAGAGATAATCTTTATTAAAATCAGATTGACACTTGTCATTTAGATAAATACTTGATATAAACAAACTCCAATCATCAGAACTTAATTAACAAATCTCTAATACATCTCATTAACACACGTCATCTCACGTGATGACATAGATAACATCAATGACGATTATACTAATTACGGAGGAGATTTATGTGCGTTACGTAGTATATCATATGTTACGTCATATTTACGTTAGATTTAATATCAATGGATGCTGAATATACTCCACGGATGAGGGATTGGGCTTTTTTGTCGTCCACTGTTTCCCATCTTCTGCGGGCGTACCCTCTCATTATACAAAACGTGCTCCCAGTGGCAAGTTTCTTGAGAAACAGTTGTCTGCGATATCGCTCTAGACCGAGGCAGACGTTAAGCCGTCTGAAAGAAGGGACAGGGTCGACTTATATGTAGATGCAAGTAATTGTACAGCAATTTTTGATTCGGTTGGATAGGTCGGTAGATTTTGTCCAGATAATCTGAACGCAACAAAACTTCTAACCAAAATTCTATTTTTCTCCAGAAAGTTTGAATTCCTGCTATGCTATTTCAGAAGATTTCAATTCGGATGACACGGTGCATTATTAGTTGTTCCAATGTTTAGGAAGATTGATTAAACCTCATTACTTCACAATAAAATACACAAATTTACAACAATTCTCGTCTCCCCTGGTGGGTCAATTCAATCGTGTTTTTTTTTTCACACCAATGGAAACATCGGGTGCCATCATGCTTCTGACAGGCGACATTTTTTCTTGCGCCCCGCCGTTTAATAAGGGGATAATTTTTTTTCAAATTGGGTCAAACTTCGCGATTATTTTCTTTCTAGCGCGTGCTTAAAGGGTGGTCAGCTTCTTTCATTTGTTTTGATTGGTGTTTTATTATTGTGCGTCACAGCACGTGCTGAATCTTGGTTAATATCAATTGTTCTATTACGTAATCCACGATTTAAATGTAAAACCCAATATCCTAGAATTGGTCTGCTCGCCAGGACCTGAATACCCAACCGTGATGTCACAGGCTAGAATGACCAGATTAGAAGAAAACTGGGAATTTCAATTAAGGTTTACGTGGGATCTGTTCCACAGGCCATGAATATAAAATGTAAAAATAATACAAGAAGAAAATTAATAAATCATGAAATCAAATTTTGTGGATAAATTTGAATATAATGATAACATCTGTAGCAACTGTTGTGTGGCTCCATTATATTTATTAACATTCCAATTAATCCTTATAAGAATGACCTGCAATAAGCAGATTTAGCTCTTGCAATATGCATGTTTCTTATAATTCTTATAAGACATGTAAAAATAGATTTCACTAAAAATAAACACACTTATATGGATACACTACTTCTGAATTTTATTAACATGCTACGTTTCAATACATATTCAGATATCAAGCATCATTATTTGCTTGATAACGATACCTGTATGTATATTGAAAGGTAGCATGTTAATAAAATTCAGAAGTAGTTTATCCATATAAGTGTGTTTATTTTAGGATTCCAAATATATGAAAGTGGGTAAGTCGGTAAGACGGTGGCTTGCTAATCTGGAGGTCGGGTGTTCGATCCCTGCATTGGCCTAGAAGTTCATTGGGCTTTTACGACGTGGTGCAGGACAGAGGCCTGACAAGGACAACTGTCTAGTTGCTCGGATGGGACGTAAAGGATCCCTTGGCAGATGGAATTTGGTATAAGAGTAGGCCGTAGTGCCTCTCTCCGGGCACCATTTCCCTCTGTATGGCCGTCTCCATTGGCCCAGTGGGACGCTAAACCCATTTAATCTAAGGGAGGATTACAAACGAAACTGAAATTAATTTTTCTAAAACGCTGCTTTTTTTAGGAGCGAGATTGGGTTTAACGTTCACTCGACATAAACATGGGGTTCAATTTTATTTCGATAATTCGCTTGCGCGTAGAAGTCTTTACCAGTGCGAGGCAAACGGAGGCCTGGGGAAAACCCACGAGGTTGGACAGACGAACCTCACAGTATAACATGTATTAGAACAATTTAGGTATGTGAAAAAAGGACATAGCTTTTGGACAGTGTTAGTATGGGTATACATGTATATCCCCAGCCAATTTGCCAGTCTCATTCAAACGATGACTTGAACTTGGTATTCAGAAGCTGTAAATATATGTCAATTGTAAGGGTGATAACTAACAGTAAATAATTTGATGACCTGTGATTGACACCTGTCAATAAGAAATAAACCAAATATTTAACATGGACACCTTGTTTATAAACAAATAAATAAATTTCCTGTAATTAATCAACAGGTAAATAATCTCATTACCTCATCAAATCTTCAGCTAATATATTTAATTACTTTATTTTCTATGAAATCTGACAGTAAAATTAGCTTCTTTCCCCCGGAAACCAGATCGTGAAATGAACGTGTATATTTTAACATGAACATTGGTTTTATGTTGAACACATGGTGTTGGCACTAATTATAGGGAAATCCCCTCTAATTCTACCTGAAGGGTTTAAGGGGCTAGAGTTTTCAGCAATCTAAATTAGGGTATTTAACATATGGTATTATAGAGGATGTTTATAACAAGCCGTATTGATGCGCTGGAGGGGCTATCTTTGTCGTATTATTGTTTGCGTCGTCGCACGTGAATGCAATTTTTGAGATCTGCTCGAGGAGGCGTTCTGCTCTGGAAGCAGAATTAAATATTCTTGAATAATTCATCTTGACACTTTAAAATAAAATAAAATTGGGGTTTTACGTCCTATTGTTCTGCTCCGACTGGACTAATGAAGATGGACTTAGGCCATACAATATGCTTTGGGGTGAATTCTTGCAGACAGCAGCGGTACGGCCAACTCTTATTTCGAATTCCAACTGCCAAGAGATCTTTTACGTGCATGTGAATGTGTATACGGGACCTCGGGTTTTACGTCCCATCCGAATTTAGGATGAAAAATTAATAACCCAAATGACATAAACACGCACTTTCCCTGAATCGGTTAAGCACACAAGCAAAATGGAAATATAGTCCAGACTGAACATTAGACGAAGGGTTTCATTTAAGTTGGTGGAACGAGAGCTATGATAGTTTGGCTATGAATGGGGTTGGGGAGTTTGTAGCTTCAATGTTAGAAGAAGACAGGTGTTAGATGATTACTGTATTGGTCAGGGCAAACGGGTAATTCGCTATTTTGAATGGTCTACAAGACGTTAAATGAAACAAAATACATTTATTCCTTTTATAATTCCATCATTTCATAAATCTCGAATTAATAGTTAGTTCGGGGGAATGCACCACACACAACTGACACAAAACAAATTATATGGACAAGGCACAACACGCAGAAACCACAAACAAACAAACAATTCAAAAAGAGTAAATGGATCCGAGAGCTAGACGCAAGTAGGCCTACAGTCTCGGGCTTGTAATGGCACAGACTTCACTCATATTTGAAAACAAACATGAATATAACCTGAGTTTATAATATATCACCTATTTCGTTTGACGGGTTAGAGTTGGTGGTGAATTATCATAGTTCAACAGAAGTCAAGTTTCAATATTTTCACAACACGTCTGCGATTTGCCGCTATAAACTTACTCCTCTGAACTTTTGTTTGTGTTTTTTAT
Organism: Patella ulyssiponensis; assembly: GCA_963678685.1. Lineage (NCBI taxonomy): Eukaryota > Metazoa > Mollusca > Gastropoda > Patellidae > Patella > Patella ulyssiponensis. The sequence goes on from OY783226.1 coordinate 2,912,156, forward strand.
TATTAATTGTTGTTTTATCTCTGTGTGAGACGAACAAGATTTCAACTGAAAGGTGTCACAACTCGTAAAATATTAAACAATAAGATTAATCACACTCGTGAAATCTTTTGTCTAGGAGATTATCTGAATAAAGATTAACAGTCGACTAATGGTTGTCGTAAATCGGACAGCAGACAGTAGGTCGCGGTGTCGTACCTTGTTTCATATTTCTTTGTAATGACGTCACATCGACTCTTTTGTTTATTACGTCATATGTAAACAGTGAAACAATATATTGTATTAATGACTTGATTAAGAGGCGTTAACTGTGATACCCACCGATGGAAGCGGACGTTAAACATCTTGGAAAACAACAGTGCCTTTTCTGAAATGCTGTTAAAAATGTTTTTTGTAGATTTTTAATCAGGCTTTTAAACCCGATATTAGACAATAGTTAAAGGAGGTAAATCGCTAATATTTGGGAGCTAGAAATTAACCCAATTAATGGGTAGCAACGCATATGATAATGTAATATAATTGTCTATGACCTGATTTACATTCAATTGTCCCGTTTTGACTTTATGTCCAGCGAAATACGACATCAGAAGCCCATCTTTTCCCAGATAAAAACACCAATGTTGATTTAAATTGACAAATAATTCGTGTTTTCAATATCAAAGACTTTGGATGATATTAAGTTAGAGACTTACCTACTTTAAATTAATGTAAACTCGTATGTTGGAACAAAATTTGTCACCTACGAAATCAATTCCATAAATAGTTCCTTATCTAGGTTACAGAGTGTCATGCAACTGTTATTTCTTTAAAAAAATAAACACCTGCAGCAGGTAAACATGTGAATAAATACGTTTATAAACCTGAAAATATTTTGTCTTTTAGCCATTTTTTATTGTCCCTCGACTATTTTCTGTAACACCCCCGTGTGACCCTAACCCCGCCCTCTACATATACATGTAGTTAAAGCCTAGTTTAAATAAATGTAATCGGGTTTAACTGCTAAGACGCCTTACATTGTCATGCCTCCAGGTCCTGAAACTGGAGGCCCCTCGATCAATGTCTGCGTTGCCTGGCTCACCCTTGTCAGTACAGTAGTACAGGACGGAAGATATGGCAAGGGACAACATATAGTCGTTCCGATGGGACGAAAACAAACCTTTGGCAATTGGAGTTTGATATAAGAGTTGGGCTAAACGCCCTTCCATTTCATCTCATATTATTTATTTTCTACCCCCACCCAACCCCTGCACCCCAACCCCACCCCAGCCCCTAACCCCAAACTCTTTAGATACAGTTATATTAGTCAGATTATTCAACCACCTCCTTCATGGTGCGAAACTTTACCAATATTCTATTGACACTCAAAATGTGTTTTCTTACAAATTTTCCAGTCTGATCTTTACTCTTTACAAACACAGCCAAGTTCTAATATTGTTCAAGTTGCCCTTACACAACAAACAGCGGGATTAAAACAATCAAATATTAAAACTCTATCTTTTATCTTTATATCTGAATAATTTAGTTGATGTCTGTGTAAAAATACTGAAATAACATTTCTGTTGAGGAAAAAATAATCCAGTTTTTGTGTTCATGTTTCTGTAAGATAAAATCAATTTGTTTAGATTGTGAATAATTAATAAGACAGTTGATAATACGTCAATATCGACGATGTGTTTTATATAAAAGAACAATATGTTGGTATAATTATAGACGGCGTTAATTCCTCTCGCGTCCATTTCTATCAAGTCTATATACACCCACCGGATCTACACGCATTGCTGTCTCCCATAATCAATTTCAATCAAAAAATACAACAGAAAGTCGGTCAACTATTGGAAAAGGGAAGTGATGGTCGATAAACAATTCACGGATTACTCTTTTATCGAATTTCAAGTGCCAAGGGATCTTTTACGTGCACACTTATATGTACACTGACAAAGGGAAATCACGCGGGAAAATCGAGATGAACTTTCTCTGCCAATGCAGGGATCGAACACCCGACCACCAGGCTAGCGAGTCACCGTGTCAGCCCCCCCCCCATCAGGATGGTCTAATCAAAGCCTTCCATGCTGTAATAAAGATAACCATTATGTACTCAACAGTTCCTAAATTACGTTAACAATAAACAGAGGTGTCAAGAGTAAATTTGTTACAATTATTACATCTTAGAATTAAAATCTAATTTTATCTTAAGTCCCGTTGATTGACAGGGATATAAACACGCGTATGTTACCAATTCTTATGACGTCATTATGTCCTCGTGATGCACATTTAGACTATTTTACACAATTCACCGTTATACGTACCCCAAGGGAGGCGGTGTCACACCCTGGTCCAAATTATCCTTGTCTCATTCGAGATAACAATTAAACTATTATAGAACATATTGATTCATTAGGGTAATCAGTACTGGATAACCTCGACACAGTGACACGCGTTAACATCCAGGCTGGTTCGTTAATCATTTCAATATGTTCACATTTGTTTTCTGTTTCCACACTGACGAAGGAATCCCAATCTTCCACCATCTTCCAGCCTCAGGTTTAGCCTTCCGCCCATTTGCAATTCTTTTAACAAACAGGGCGACATCTTCATTCCAATTTCCGAATATCCAGACGATTTCAAAGACATTGTTTTAGAAGGAACTGATCAGGCCCATTGACGGAAACCTATCCCACTAACTGGATATATATTAACGTCTGAAACCTATTCCACTCAGTCCAACATCATAGCCTTAATGTTGATGATGACATTAGACCCCTTAATGATTTTTATCTGTTTCTAATTAACGTCATTTTTATCACAAACCATTAATGTCAGGATTTATTCCAATTATTCCCGCCTTCTTTAGCCCAGAACAGTAGTACGTTTAAAACTCATTCCATTAATTCAAATTCGTGAAAGGTTTAATATCGTTCTTATGTAAAATGATAATTCAAAATATGGATCTAGTTTTAATGAACGGAGAGGTACCTGCGTATTGTATACAATATCAATGAATTACTGTACATTATTGATAGTGAAATAGATTACAATATATAAACCTTTATCATCAACTTGTCTGTGACGCTACTAAATTTTCAAAGCTGAGTTTACATGAAAAGAAAGAGGGTTTACGGTTCTGCTGTTCTGCTCTGACTGGGGTAATGTAGGCGGATATACGTCATACAGTGTGCTGTGAGACACTACTGTGTGTCCTACTCCTATATCGAATTCCAACTGCCAGGGGTACGTTTTACAGGCACGCCAATGTGCACATGGGACCTTGGTTTGTTGTCCCGTCCGAAGGACTATGTGCTGTTTCTTGCCAGGATCTCTGCAGTGCACCACAGACAAATGAGAACCACGCCCGGAACTCCCGATGAACATTTGAACATGAAACCATGCCGGAAAATCCAGATGAACACCGGAATCCAAGCCGACGTCTTGCTCACTGAACTGCCGCGGTTCCCTATTACATAACGCTACACCTCATAGCTTATCATATCTATAAATTCCGACACCTATCCACACTCCTTGTTGGGACAGCGTGGGGGGGGGGGGTGTAAGGGCGGGGTTGTAGGGTGGTGAACCAAGAGATTTATTACCATCTGGCATCATGATGGACAATTAAAACATTGTTTTATGTTACATTAGGTTTTCGTGAAATGACGTGTTTAATTGATTACGTCATATCGAATTTCCATATGGTACCATCTTGTTTCTATAATAGATATAAACAGACGAATCAAACAAGAGATTACGTCATTTATTCCAGAAAGAAGGTGCTTAGTCGTTCTTTCCTTCATTCATCCGTCCATATCTAATTGTTATTCATCCATCCGTCCATATCTATTGTCATACAGTAGTTTATAAACATTTACCTACGTAACATTACATATCGTGATGTACCTGTATGTCGGCATCTTTGATCTCTATATTAAAGGTAAGTTATTCAAGTATATAAGTAATTTATTGGATGTTAAATGAAACGTCTTAATGATTTGATTGTACGACATCTTGTTACCAATAACTTTACGTCACGAGATTAACCTTGACAACATCTGCCTCGTTATAGAATCTTTCTCAGCAGTCTCGATTTCAGAGGACAACGTCCTGATAACATTAAAGAGGCTTCTTCACTCTCGCCAAAAAGGCTGCTGTTTAACGTCGTTGGTTTTCTCTGGGTTCTTCTCTCCCTCTCTCTCTCTCTCTCTCTCTCTCTCTCTCTCAATAATACCAAAAGCTCTCGATTCCCAATTGACATTATCGGTTATCCTCTCTCTATCTGCTCCCCCCTCTCTCTCTCTCTCTGCCCCCCCCCTCTCTCTCTAGAGAGAGCGATAACGAACATCTCAGCATGGGGTATCTTAAATGATGTGAATGGGGTGTATTGTTGATACTTGACCGTATATCTGTATATATCTTGTCGGGTCTCTTTGATCATTTTATATATCAGATTATAACAAGTAGATAATCACTAGTGTATGACATCATCAATACATGTGTACCTACAGACAGAACAGCTGATGTTGACTACATGCCTTATATCAACTAGACACGGTATCCGGGGCTTAGTGACACGCTGTGGATCTTTCAACTTTGTTTCCATTACACGGGTAACATACGTACAGTTCCAAACACCTCGGGTTTTCTTCCACTGACTACTGGATAAAACTCAGATTAGAAACCTTGCTGGATACCATGCGACTTGGAATCCTGAGATTCCCTGTATCGACAAAAGATTTACTTAGGGTGTGTAATCTTTCTCGTGCTAAATCTCTTACCATGCCCATATACATGTCGAAATTTCTACCATGTCCAACCTCTTAAAATGCCCTTACCCTCACCATGCCAAAACTCTTACCAGCCCCAAACTTCAAAACTCTTACCAGCCCCAAACTTCAAAACTTTTACCAGCCCAAAACTTCAAAACTCTTACCAGACCCAAACGTCGAAACTCTTCCCAAACCCAAACGCAAACGCTTCCCAACCTCTTACACCAAATACTTACCTGAACACTAGCCCTTGGCTGGCCCAATACATGACGTTGCATATGCGTGTGAAATAACTTTTTCTAAAGTCCGCTTCCACCGAAGTGATATCCCCGACGTTGTATATCTGATGTAACTGTATGTTATACATACAGCTCTATTGATATTACATGACCCAGGTCTCGTGCCCCCACTCTTCAAACCATCTGTAGCCTTCTTCATCTTATCACCTGTCGGTAAACATGAAAGAGATTCAGGTGACTTACCTTGCAGGTCTCCTACCTGGGTATTTATTTTACAATCAGCTTGTATACCTATAGTGGATTGTTGACAGTTAATGAACGCTGTAAATTGTGATAAAACATCCAAAAAACACATCCACACAAAAAAACAAAATAACATTAAAAATATAAATAGTATGATTCGCAGAAAAAAAACCCAACATTAAAACACATTTACAACCACGACCAGCTTTATTCATCTTCGTCAGCCATATTTCCCAAGATGTCCATTTCGACGGGTTACGACTTATCGGATCTAAATCGTGGTTGTAAGGGAGAAAATGTGACCTTGTGTGTATCACCCCGTTTTTGAATATTCTTTCCGAGAAAACAACAGCTAGAAATATATAGAGAAAGAGAAATGGGGTTTAACGTCCACTCGACAAAAACTAGGTCATTTCGGGACTAAGCTACAAATATATATTTTTAAAAGATTCGAGCGTTGTAATCTGGTCAGCAAAGATGCCTGTTGTCTAGAAAGTATATTTTATTTAGATAAATCTGTCGTGAGATGCCCCTAGCAATCATTAATTATTATTATTAGGTTCACGGATGGTTCACTAAACAAAAAATACAAGATTTTAACCAAAATACGCCACGCCCCCTCCAGTCTCGCTACTTATAGAAATATTATTTATAATCGTTTGATGTTGCACGCGACACGTGCCGAACGGAAACAACTTCAAGTCACACGCCACCATACAACAACTTTTAGCTCTTAATTTGGAATATAGGCCCACGCGAAACCATTTCTATATGTTGTGCATTTTAATTTAGATAAAACTGTTTATTCGATTGCGTTGTTAGCGATTCTAAAATATAAATCGCGATGTTTAATGTTTATTTTAAAATGTTTCTTTTTGTACTCTAAGTTTGGATTAACATTGTCACGCGATACTGGCTTTATTTATACGCGTCTTTAAAGATTTGAATGATCAGATATTATTTGTTTCGTTAGAAATAAAGGTGGAGGGGTGGGTGGTTCTACTCGTGTACTTTAGAGTATATGGTCTGTCGATTATTCACGTTGTATGGTTCGATTCAAAGTCTGCAGTAGCGTTGAATAACCGTCTAGATTTCTTCGATTTTCCTCGCGCTGCGAAAGACCTTCCGAAATGACATACGTTGAATGCCCCCCTCTCTCTCTCGCTCTCTCTCTCGCTCTCGCCCTCTCTCTCTCTCTCTCTCTCTCTCTCATATGGGTCTCGAATTTGGTTTGTAAATACATGTACACCGCTAATTAATTCATTAACGCCCTAAAAAATAGCAATATTGATATCTAAAAACACCCTTCTTCAGAAAAACAAACCCATTAGGCAGCTGTGAAAATAGCATCTATAATTAATTAATGCATTTTGTTCGACTTCAAATCAGATTTTAAAATATGGTTAAAAAGACTACTCCATGACGTAATTAGAGTAAATTTACATTTTAGTGACGTCATGTCATTTCTTTTGAAAGCGGTGTGAAATTAACACGAGCTGTTTAGACTGCAATTCGTTAAAACAATAAAGTCTAATTTAACAACATGGTAAGTCGTTTATATCGCTCGCTATTAATCAAAGATAAATGATTCAATGTTTTTATCACCTTGATATAAGTATTATATCCCGAGACAGTCTGTGAATATTGTTTCACAGGTGGATTTTGGACTGAGCAGTCTTTGTTTCCACGAGGGTGATTTTATTGTTTAGTCTTCTACTAAAACTGACTGACCAGTTTCACGTCTGCTAAAATTATCCGTCGCCATTTAATTAGCCTGATTGAGACCTGACAACAATGTCTTCTGTATTTAATCCATTTTATTTGAGATAATTAACACTGAATTAATTGCACTGATAAAATCATAAAAGGGTTTTCATTAATGAAATAATAATTAGGCCAATAGACGTGAAAAATACTCAAACAGCTCTCTAGAATATTTCGGTCTCTTTATGGGTTTTGGTCTTCGTTTTACGTACATTATGTGCATGTCTTTCGATTTTAATTACTTATTCACTTTAGTCCCAAAATGACCTAGTTTGTGTCGAGTAGACGTTAAACCCCATTTCTCTCTTTCTCTCCCCATCTCTCTCTCTCTCTCTCTCCCTCACTTAATCACTTCCTACGAAAGAAGATTGCATGCGATATCACACTTAGTGGAAGCCGACTTTAGACTCCAGTACACTAGTAGAAAAATATAATTCCTTATTTTAAACCCATTTTAACAACCCTATAAGACTATATATTTCAAGCAAAAGAAATTCATAAAATATTTTTAACTCCGTGTTTTAATTACTAAAAATAAAAATTCCAAAATTTACTTATTACTTGGACCATTCCCTTCATTTAATATAATATAGCCTGCAATGCACGTGCTGTTTTTCGCATTATCCGTTGGTTTGTCCTGTGTCCGCATGTTTGTCTTGTGGGTTTGGTCTGTGTGATCCTCAAGCACTTACTATTATAATTTATAGTTGATTGTTTTTCCCATAAGAAAATATAAAAGTCAAGTATGAAAGACAGCCATGTTGCAATGTTTTCTCATATGATTATGATAACCACGAACGTTGAAGGTGTCAATCGCCGGATCAAGTTTACAGTTTCACCAAATCATTTCATTGTAAAATCTCAAATATATACAAGGTCAACAAACCACAACTTTAAAGCAACGCTATGGTTTGAATATGAATTTTAAAGCGACGCTATGGTGTGAATATGAAGTTTAAAGCGAAGCTATAGCATGAATATGAAGTTTAAAGCGAAGCTATGGTATGGATATGCATTTTAAATCGCGGTTGCTATGGAGTCAATACGAATTTTAAAGCGACGCTATGGTATGAATATGAACTTTAAAGCGACGCTATGGTATGAATATAAAGTTTAAAGCGAGGAAACCATGGTTTGAATATGGAGTTTAAAACGACGCTATGGCTTGAATATGAATTTTAAATCGATGCTATGGTTTGAATAGGAATTTTAAAGCAATGCTATGGTTTGAATAGGAATTTTGAAGTCGCATTGAAAATTTTAGGCTGTTGCTGACGTTTTCCGTATCGTTGAAGACAAATCCGTTGTTGTTCTTTGCGAATAAAAAACCGCAACTTTAACTTAGTATAATAGTACCAATTGGTTCATGCTACGTGGGAGTAGGTGTGGACATCAAGACGGTTATTTCAAGTGGTTTTCAAGTGGAAAATTGATCAGGTCTCGGTCAGTAGGTCTTCACGTGACTTTGTAATATTGAAGTATATCGGGAGTCAAGTTACATTATTTATAGAGCTGACTTTGTTTATATTATTAGTCGACTAATTAACACACGGTCATGGTCCCAACATATTGTTTGTCGGCGATATCACCACTGTGAAAGCAGACGCCAACGTCGCCTAAATAAATCAGTAATTGTTATTCCATAAGTACGTGTTATATTCTATTTAACTACTGTCGTCGTTGGAAGAAACAGAAAATATAACGAATTATGGCGGTACTATCATTGGATTCCCGAGACTCATACGCGAACTAGAAATCTCGAAATTGATAGCGACTATCATTGGATTCTCAGGTTTCCCTGAAATCCCGACAATGATAAGGACTAGAAAAATAGAAATCCGACAGAAGAGATGGGGTTTAACTCCACTTGAAACAAACTAGGTCATTTCGAGACTAACATAAGGTTTAATTTTATTTCAATAACTCGCTCGCGTCTAACAGTCTTTAGCAGTGGGAGGAAGCAAGAGGACCCGGAGAAACCCCACGAGTTTAGGCAGGAGACCCTACTCCTTGTCACGTACAAGCGAGGAATCAAAACTAGGCCACTTGACTCAATGACAGAGCGTCTCAAACAACACGCGCCCCTACCGCTTTGATATTCAGTGAGTTTACTCGGCAACGGCACACATGAACAAAGCTGGACACTAATATTACCGCCCCACCCCACCCAAGATTATACTACTATTTTATTCTAGTGTCCAGTATTTTGTTCACGTATTTAGTGAAATTATGGGATGTATATAGTAATATGATATCACGTGACATCATGTCAATCGTGATCGGAAGAGGAAATATGTTTTTGAGAAATTGACCCTTTAATTAGAGGTCATCACTATACGATGATATAAGTGGTATATAAAAAATTTGTGTCAGTCTGCGATATCACATCGGTGGACGCGGACGTTAAATAAGGCTATTTCACATACTGCGATATCACTTCGGCGAACGCGGACCTTAATAAAGCTATTTCACATACTGCGATATCACATCGGTGGAAGCGAACGTTAAATAAAGCTATTTCACACACACTACATCAGTTGCTATCGATGTGTATTCGCTCCATCAGATTTATCCATTAAATCACACGCTTGGTTGAATTCCTATCTTGAAATGGGGTTTAACGTCCTACTTTTCCACACTAACCGGACTGGTAAGTTACCAGGGTTTCGGCATAGTTTCTCTATTGTCAGTTGTGTGTAACCGAGAAGCTAGCAGGTGTCGAGTTGTTTGGATAGGACAAAAAACCGAGGTTTCGTGCACAGGTTTGCTTGTACGTAAGAGATCCCTTGACTGCTGGAATTTCACCGCTGCCTGGGCAAAATTGCTATCATAGTACCCCGTATGGTACATGCCCGTCTTCATTATCCCAATAGGAGCAGAAGAGTAGGACGTTAAACCCCATTTTATTTCACTTGTTAAAGGAGGTAAATCCCCATTCTCCGGCACCTAGAAATTCACACAAATAGGTAACAGCGTATAATAATGTAATATGAATGTATATAAACGGAAATGAAATGAAATGGGGTTTAACGTCCTACTCTTCTGCACCTGACCTGGGCTAATTGAAGACGGGCATACACCATACAGTGTGCTATGAGGGAAATTTTACCCGAGCAGCGGCACTACGGCCTACTCTTACATCGAATTCCAACTGTCAAGGGATCGTTTACGTGCACGCCAATGTGTACACGGAACCTCGGTTGTTCGTCCCATCCGAACGACTAGGCAGCTTTCCTTCTCAGACCCTCCTTCTGCATCACTGACAGGGGGAACCACGCCGGAAAATCGAGATGAACTTTCTCGGCCAATGCAGGGATCGAACACCCGACCTCCAGACTAGCGAGCCAACGCCTTGCCCACTTAGCCACCGTGATTGATTTACATTCAATCGTTTCTGTTTTATACTGTAATTTCCAATCAGTTATGTTCCGCGAAATACGGGAATAGTCCTAATTGAATGGAGGTTTTTGACGTCCGTTATTCCAGTCTACACCAGTAATATTCTCATGTGGGTTATGTTCAGCCTCGTTCATCAAGTCGTTTCATTACTAATGGAGTTCGATACCATTCTGATACGCGACTCGTGTGCCAATTTTAAATTTTTCATTTGGTCTTATTGGATATCAGACGCCTACCTTTTACCAATATGGTGGCGACAGCAATGTTGATTTAAATTGACCAATAAGTCGTGTTTGTAATGTCGAAGACTGTGGGTGATACTGACTTAGCGACTTGCCTCCTTTAAATACGACTGAAAAAGGAATGAACATCGAGTGACTGGCATATAAAGTTGTCGTTGATTTTAATTTGGAAGGAGGGATGAACGTAACCCAGCACAATATCTTCAAACAAAAAACTTAGACCCATACCAGAACAATTCTACAGGACCGGATGATCTTGTATCTAGGCCACTGTGAAATCTATATCCTATACAACACGATAGTATTAGTTAGCTTATCACTTGAACCGGACGAGACGAGACGAGATTAAAGTGGTGACCGTAGTATACGTCACGGAACTTAAATTAACAACAGCATCCTGGTAAATGGTTATAATTAATAACCACAATTCTAAATATATCTCTGGCGATATTCTGATGAGAACATTGGTTGTCACGGAGATTTGTCTATTCATGTGCGATAAAATTACGATCAAATTGCAATTCTATCGAACATTTAAAGACGAATTTGGTGTGCAGGTCTAGTCCACGGGATGGGTGAAAAAAACAATCGAGGCCTATATGCATACTCTCGTTGGTTTGCCGCCATATCACCGGGACCACAACGCATTCCTAGTAAACGTTGTCTCTTGATACTTATTATAGGGATGTAAAATAAGGGAGCTTGGGAACTATTAACATGGTGGACTTCTTTAAATTAAGCCATTGACAACAGATGGCGATACCAATAAGCTGCTCCAGTAGGTTTAAACTAAAACACAGAACCTCGAATTAGAGGGGATTTCCCTATAATTAGTGCCAACACCATGTGTTCAACATAAAACCAATGTTCATGTTAAAATACACGTTCATTTCACGATCTGGTTTCCTCGGGGAAGAAGCTAATTTTACTGTCAGATTTCATAGAAAATAAAGTAATTAAATATATTAGCTGACGATTTGATGACGTAATGAGTTTATTTACCTGTTGATTAATTACAGGTAGATTATTTATTTGTTTATAAACAAGGTGTCCATGTTAAATATTTGGTTTATTTCTTATTGACAGGTGTCAATCACAGGTCATCAAATTATTTACTGTTAGTTATCACCATACTTACTATTGCCATATATTTACAGCTTTTGAATACCAAGTCGCCTGTGCAACCTCGTGGGTTTCCCCCCACCGCTAGAGACGCTACGCGCAAGCGAATTATTGAAATAAAAGCAAACCATATCTTAGTCCCGAAATGACCTAGTTTGTGTCGAGTGGACGTTAAACCCCATCTCTCTCTCTCTAGTTACTTATGACATACAGCTTTGGCCCCGTAACTCATGTTCTAGAATATCGCTTCAACCATTGACGGGTGTCGTGTACTACTAGGAATGTTGTTAAACCGTTAGTCTAGAGTTAGGGCCATATGAATAGGTTTTTAAACGATTAAGACCACGTGCAAAGGTATGTGAAACGGTTCCGGTAAAGGCCATAAGAAGAGGTAAGTGAAATAGTTCCGGTAAGGGCCATATGAAAAGGTCTTTGAAAGGGTTCCGATAAGGGTCATGTGAAGAAGTATGCGAAAGGGTTCCGGTAAGGGCCGCGTGAAGAGGTATGTGAAAGTGCGAGCATGCTAAGAATGTAAACAAACAATAAAATAAAAGCTGTCAATCAAACTAAGATGATTGACAGTTTACCTGAGAGAAAGAATTCATCAAGGTGTGAATACAAACCTTGAGGCTGAGCAAATAACATTAGCTACATGTAAGATTGGATTTTATAACGTGGATGGAATGCGAGGACATTCAGCAACAACTCGTCTCAATTAATCAACAAATAAAATAGCCCAGAGAGGGAGAGGGGGGGAGATCGAGAGACCATATTAAACAAGACCATAGTTTTTCATCCTATCCGAACGACTAGGCAGACGCTACGTCCTTCACTAATGACAAGGGCAAACCATGTCAGAAAATTCTGATGAACCCGATACCTTCAGACTAGCGAGCCATCTACCGTGGTTCCGTCTTACTTTAAGAGAGAGAGAGAGAGAGAGAGATTAACGTCCACTAAACGCTACGCAGGTCATTGCGGGATTACCGCACGTCAAATCACAATTTCAACATTTATTTGCTCGCTCTTGGGCGGCTGGAGAACCTTTAGAAACCAATGAGGTTAAGCAAGCGACACTATGCAATTAATTCCACGACTCCATCCCACCATCAATGCACCAAACAATATGATCATCAGGCGATTGATAGTAAGTTGTCGTTGTTTTATAATAACCTGACCGATATATTGATTACAATATTTATTTAAAGTAACGATGACACACCAGTTATTTAAATATTACCAAGAGGCAGGGACATTGCTAGGAATATACCAGGACGACTGACAGATATATACCCGGTCCCGAGTTCACAAATCCTTCTAAAGTCTCTAACTCAATATCATCCAAAATATTCAACATTGTCAATTTAAATCAACATTGATGCTGTGATCTTACCGGGAAAAAGATGGGCTTCTGATATCAGATATTTAAGACAAAATAAACATTTTACCATTGGTACTTGAATCGTGTACCATAATGCGTTTCAGCCCCAGTTGTAACAAGAGACTCGAGAGACGAAGCTAGACACATTGCACCAAATCAAACGGCGAATGTAGACTGGAAAAACCAGACGCTAGAAATTTGCATGGGATTGAGATTGCTGGCTTACTTCGCCGGACATAATTGATTTGAAATAAGAGTAAAAACGGAAACCATTGAATGTAAATCAGTTAATACATTCTTATTACAGTATCATATGCGTTGCGACCCACTTGCGTCAATTTCTGTCCCAAATGTTAGCGATTTAGCTCCTTTAAGTTAAAATTTTCTCAAAATTGTTTTCCTTATTTTAACTAAAATGTAGCCCCTAATAATTTTTTGTTGTTTTAATATATGAAATACATCAATAAGAAACTATGTGAAAACTTTTATATATCTGAATTAAAGATATTTCTCATAAACAGTGATGGAAAGTATTGAGTCAGTTGTTAACTTAAGTCTGTGAATGTTTTGTGAACTCAGGTCTAAGAAAATGATAGGAACCTACCTGGACGTTGAAATGAATTACTAGGACATTGACAGGAATCTACAAACAGAATTAAGTTATTCAGAATCATAAACTGGCATATTCTTCCACCAAGAAATGGTATCAGATGGTCTTGGCAGAGTAAACATACAACGAGTCTATAATATTACCGACAACTTCAGAATAACTGATCTTTTAATGACGTCAGATTTAAATGACGTCATATATATGAGATTTTATATAAAGAAATCAATGTAAACTGTAAAGTGGAAAGAGTACAACAAACACGTGATTAATTCCCCAGTTTATTACTCAATATCTACTCTATAGGGAATACTACTTCCGGTAGAAAAACATCCCGAATATTTAATCAATATCAACTGACAGTTTTCAATAAAATAGTAACCGATGGTTCTAGCACGTATCCGAAATTCCATTTTAATATTCGATTTTCTAAAAAAGATAATAAAAAAAACTAAAACAAACTCACGTCACAACCAAGTTGACGTCATATTCTGTCGTCTGGATCGTCAGTACAAAATTATTGAATATTTTTTTGCTCAATATTTTAGCGAGTCAAGTGTGTTGTTTTTCCGTTTAACCAGCTAGGTGCCCCTGTACGCTCCCGTCAAGTTCGTGTAGATTGTATTGTTTTATTCACCTCCACTATCATTGATCGAGTAATGAAACCAGAAACGGAACTACAGACTGTTTAATAGAATAATAAAAGCTCTGTATCGTGTGAATCTTTAATATAAAAACTATTCCTAAAATAGAACGAGACTATTAATCCAATAGTGTGATATTTTACTGATTGTTACTGGTGGTGTTATTACTCTAAACAATCCTCTTTCCACAACCTCCATTGGGTCAACTGGCGTGGTTTCGATTTCCTGGTTGTACGTGGCAAAAAGTAGGGTCGCCTGTCCAATCTCGTGGGTTTCCCCCCACTGCTAAAGACTCCTACACGCAAGCGAATTAATGAAATAAAATTGAACCATGTGTTAGTCCCGAAATGACTTTCTCTCCCTCTCCCTGTCTCACCCCTTCTTCCATCTGCCCCTCCCTCTCTCTATCTCCCCCTCCCTCTCACTATCTTTCCCATCCCTCTTTCTCCCTCTCTGCCTATTGCTATAGGTCTTTCGTTAGGCCTCAAATGTTATATAAATTTTTAGACATTGATTAACATGAGAAGACCATAATCAACTCCCCTCCCTGGATCACCGGATTGGCAGTTCATGATATAATTACAAAAAAGGTGATCGAGACTTTATTTACGATCGTAACAATGAGAGCCGTAATATTCGAGATTCCGCTATAACATTCTCTAAAGTCGATTAGAATCAAACAATTTAACTGAAACTTTCTATTCTCTTTTCTTTATCTATTGTTGAACTATTATAACGAGAACTCTCAGCTTTCTTTAACAGGGTGGATCCAATAAATGGACCAGGTATACATCTAAGAATATTCTGGCTCGTGTAGGATTCAAATACATTAACCTCGAATTTTCTGTCGTGTTCAATAATCGATATAATTTGTCATAAAATGTGGAATACTAAATCGGTAAAAGGTATCATTTAATCTCATTGATCAACATTCGTGACAAATATATTAAAACAGTTTCATCTGTTATATTTACACAGATCACGTGGTATATTTCATCATCAGTACTTCTCGGTCCACTGACAGACAGAGAGATAGGATTATATGACGTCATTGATTACTATTGATTATGTACAAGTAGAAGGAGGTTTATTACGTTGATTGGTTTTACTTCAAGTCATGACTCATACAGTTTCTTTGCCTTGAGTCATATGGTCCTTATTACTGGCATTACCTTGATGTAATCGTATTATGTCTGATGACAACAGGGGATGACGATATACAGGGAGTGTGGGGGGTAGAGGAAGATGGGAGGGAGAGGGGGTAGCGGAGGGAGGGGAATAGAGAGAGGGAGAGAAGGTGAAGGAGGGGGAGAAAGTGTGGGGAGTAGAGGGAGAGAGAGGGGAATAGAGAGAGGGAGAGAAGGTGAGGTAGGGGGAGAAAGTGTGGGGAGTAGAGGGAGAGAGAGGGGAATAGAGAGAGGGAGAGAAGGTGAGGGAGGGGGAGAAAGTTTGTCGAGTAGAGGGAGAGAGGGGAATAGAGAGAGGGAGAGAAGGTGTGATATAGATAGAGGGAGCGAGTAAAAGAGAAATATATTTTGGATGAATACATGAAACAAAGAAGTACTAACGTACCATTTCATCACTAACAGGTTAATTAGGAAGAAAAACAAAATGATCAAATTGATTAGTTTTAATGAAACGGCGAGATGGTAGTGAGATATGTTTCAGATCAGTATGACCGTATGGAACCCACACAATCGATTTGTTATAACCGATTCCATGCTAGTCAGATAGAAAGTTATCTGTTTACTGGGAATCAGTATTACTCACTATTATTGCTTGGTGTGTGACGTCATATACAGGTGCCCGTCATGGTATAACATCAAGGTGAGGCATGTGCCCGTCATCTGATGTAATGATAATCATTCTGTGTATGAGTAGTGCCAGTTGAATCATGTTATAAAGTATAAAGGTTGACTGTTGATGGGTGTGGTGGGGTATGTGTAAAGATCCCCGGGGGGGGGGGGGTAACCGATCAGTCAGTGTATGACGTCAGTATGAATCAAGGTTTATAAACACTAGATGAAGTAAGGTAGTATTTTCCAGTGTTATTCGGTATACAGTTTCATGGGATCTTTGGGGGGTGGGGTGAATGGGGTATAATAGGGGTTTGGCGTTGTGAATGGAGTCTAATAGGGGTTTGAATTGACGATGTAAATGGCGTTTAATGGGAGTTTGTTGTTGTGAATGTGGTCTGATAGGGGTTTGACGTTGTGAATGTGATCTGATAGGTGTTTGACGTTGTGAATGTGGTGTGATAGGGGTTTGACGTTGTGAATGTGGTCTGATAGGGGTTTGACGTTGTGAATATGGTCTGATAGGGGTTTGATGGTGTGAATATGGTCTGATAGGGGTTTGACGGTGTGAATGTGGTCTAACAAGGGATTGACGTTGAATGGGGTGTAATAGGGGTTTGACGTTGTTTGACGTTGTGAATAGGGTCTGAATGGAGGTTGTGATTGAAATAAAATTGAACCACATGTTAGTTCCGAAATGACTTCGTTTGTGTCAAGTGGACGCTAAACCCCATTTGTCTCTGTCTCTAACGCCCCGGCAGACTTTGTCAGAAGTTCTCTCAATCCATACTTTATCTGTCTGCCAGAACATAAGAAAGAAATCCATATTACCTATATGGTGTTGATAAATATACTCTTATACATTGTTCTACGTGTTTATATTATTATATCTAACACGTTACAGGTCAGGGGTCAGGGTATATGTATTTATTATGGTAAGAAATGTAGCAAGTTGAAAAATATAAACAAATTACCCGAACTTGTAGACAATTACCCAGTTGTTTATATAGTTGGAAAAGCTAGGTGTAAATAGGGCGGGAATATTTATGACCATATTTCTGATAAGTTAGGTCACGTGAAACTTTGATACACCGTCTAGGTGATTCGGTACACTTCCGGTACAAATAACGTTTTGTTTTTAAAACTGAAAGCTGGTACATTTTTGGCTATCGGCAGATATTTATACGGTGTCCGCTAACCACCGTCGCCTCACGTTACTGTTCTATCTCCGAGACATGGATTACAGAAAACCGACTTAAATTACCCACCATTCAATATTTCCTTTATAGGTTCAATCCCCAGTGATGTAATAAACAACAATTGGTAGAAAGTCTAATTCTTGTAGCACTCTCTCTCAATAATTGCGAATGGGTTGGATGGCCGAATGGTTAGCGTGTGCGCGCTGTATCAGAAGGTCTGTCATTGAGTCAAATGGCGTGATTTCGATTCCCCGATTGTACGTGACAAAAATTGGGGTCGACCTACAACCTTGTGGGTTTTCTCCGGGTCCTCCAGTTTCCACCCACTACTAAAGACCCCTACGCACAAGCGAATTATTGAAATAAAATTGAACCACATGTTAGTCCCGAAATGACCTAGTTTGTGTCGGTTGGACGTTACCCCTCTCTCTCTCTCTCTCTCTACGCGCAAGCGAATTATTGAAATAAAATTGAAACCATATGTTAGTCCTAAAATGACCTAGTTTGTGTCGAGTGGACGTTAAACCCCATTTCTCTCTCTCTCTCTCTCTCTCTCTCTCTCTCTCTCTCTCTTGGGTCTGAAGATCCTTTCACATCATGGAGGCTAGAGATCGTGTGACGGGTAGTTTTGTAGACGATCCTTTCTACAGTAGCTGTCCATTGTACAAAACTAAAATCTCTGTAAAGTCACATTAAGACTAACGCTCAACACATCTCGTAGACAGATATACTATTCAAAAAAAGTAGGGGATATTTGATTTTTAAGTGTTATTAAAGTCACCTAATGAAACTGACGAAGAAACAAATGACAAAATGAAATGAAGTTCGCATTCATCGATTTATTCCAAATGATCGTTAGACTAAGTAAGGCACAGACTGACCATTATAAGGGTAAAATGATACCCGGGGTCAAACTGCAAAGTTACCACAGCATCACAACAAAGTCAGTAACGGGTAAATCCTCCTCTGTTTGCCAAACAAGCATTGATCCGACGTGGCATACTCCTAATGAGACGTCTAAGGTCATTTTGGTCCAGATTGTCCCATTCCTGTTGCAACGCAGCAGCAAGTTCTTGGACATTGGCAGGACGTTGTTGACGTTGACGTAACCTCTGTCCAAGCATGTCCCAGACATGCTCGATGGGGGAGAGGTCGGGACTCAGTGCTGGCCAAGGTAATGTGGTGATGTTCTGTTGTTGGAGGTAACCTGTAACGATCCTGGCCCTGTGACATCTTGCGTTGTCATCCTGAAAGATGAAACGGCGGCCATGACGTCGTGCGAACGGCACAACATGGACTGCCAAGATGTTGTTCCGGTAGTACTGGCCTGTAACACGCCCTGCAACAACATGTAAAGCCGTTCTTCCAACAACAGTGATGCCTCCCCACACCATAACAGAACCACCCCCAAATCGATCATGTCTGATGACGTTAACGTCTTGGAAGCGCTCGTTTCGACGACGCCACACCCTCCTACGTCTGTCCAAAAAATCAACAGTGAACCTTGACTCATCTGAAAACATCACATTGCTCCAGCGTCGATTATCCCAGTGTTGACGATCCCTCCACCAACGACGTCTTGCCTGAATGTGATGATCTCTCAAACAAGGGATCACGCGAGGACGTCGGGCGCGAAGGTGACCCCTATGCAGTCGATTCCGAATCGTCTGGCCACTCACTCTCACACCAGTGTCTGTTTGAAGACGAGCGCTGATCTGATTTGCTGTGATGACACGATTTCTCAAGGCCAAGGTACGGATAAATCGATCCTGGGCTTGAGTTGTCGCCCTTGGTCGACCTGAGCGTGGTCTGTCCTGTACAGATTGTGTATCACGGTATCTGGACCATAGCCTGCTTATGACAGACTGAGAAACATTCATTGTCCGCGCCACAACCGCCTGTGCTGTGCCGATCTGTAGCATGCCAAGGGCAAGTAACCTTTTATTTTGGGTAAGCCGACGCATATCAAAATTTGTTTTCTGGTCACTAAAACAATTAAACTGATGTTTCCACCCTGGAATTCAATGCCACAATGACTGTAACATTCAAAGTCAGAGTCGTGCAAATCTTGGGTTGGACCCCCATGATGATCCCAAGCATCACCTGCATTCCATGCGGTAGCTATTGGTGCGTTTGGGCGTCACATGTAACTGGAAATGTTTCTTCTGTTAGGTTCTATAGTGACTTTTTTCGTAGTCATTTGCATATTTTAGTATTATGCCCCCAAAATCAAATATCCCCTACTTTTTTTGAATAGTATATAACACCTTGGGTAATAGCTGAAGGGGATTTCAAATTTAATTCGACATATTAAGTCAGTTAAAACACTATTTACAGTTCGTCAGTTAAAACACTTCTTGTTCATAACAATTACCATGGTTTATAAAAGAATTTCTATTCCATCAAGTTGTACACAATGTTGCCAAATTGAAGAAATGAAATAGGGATATCGTAACTTGTATATTATTATGATATTCCATCATGTTTTATTCAATCGGAGTTTTAGGCAATGAATAAAATCCCCCAGAGAATCTGGAGAAAAGCCGAGAGTTTCGGTCATATCTCAGATCCGCCACGAGAAGCAATTCGGTCACCGATAACACAATTAAAAAATTAACCAGGGACTAATCGTAGGGGACGCATTGAAGCGTTTAGTATCCCCAGAGATGTATAAAAGTATGGCTTTACCACAATATTTTGATTCCACGGGATCCCGTTCTTCGTGTTATTAACGTGTTAGTCTCAAAATAACCATTAAAACCCCATCCCTCTCTGTATATTGTATTATTAATGGTTTTTAATTCAACCTCAATGTACTGTGCATTACTCGGTCAAGAAAATAGAAACCTGTGTGATCGATGTGCCTATTGATGATCTACAGAACGACACAATACTTCCATAAGAATGAGGTCATTATGACAAATATCTCATAGTAATTATTCACATGACTGTGGTATACAGCAGTATAGACCATACTTGAGTACGAGGCTACCAGGTGAGATGGCTATAAATAATCACCAATAATCAGCAAGCATATCTGGTTTTATATTCACTGTGCCAATTCAGTTTACCAAGTATCGACGTATTTCACGTTAAACAGTACGAGTTCTTTTATAAGGTGACATTACCACAGAGTCGATCAACACCGACATGTTCCAACATGTTCAATTTGCGCGCGTCACCAAACTCCAGAACCAATGGCGGGTAATATCTCGCGCGCTATCTGCATGCTAATAATAGCTATAAATATTAACCAATCAGAGAGAACCGAGAAGAGGTTCTTTGCATATCTTAGTGTAGGATTTTACGCATAACGTATACATGTGTGTATGCCGGATTGATCACGTGTATATTGTATTGTTAACTGATTATAATAAGTATATAGGTATTATTGACTTATATGATCAATACCTTGATATCTACCTTGATATACCCCAGTAATATACCACCAAACATTCACATATACTACACAGTAAACTGTATAAAATTACCATACAGACTATACATTCCATTACTAGGGAGTGCTACCTTCATACCGGTCAGATATTATTCATTCACTCTTATTGAAATTTAGTTTTTGATTAGCCCTAAGTGATCGGTTTGTTGTGAGTAAATACGCTAAGATCTAGCGGTAAAACTTTAATCAACTAAGCTACGAAAACATTCAGTATATTTAATTTCTGGCGTCCCCAAATTAAAAAATGCGTGTTTATGATGTCACTCGAAATGAAAGGTGTAGATAAATCTCCTTGAAAACTTCAGGTTAAGGAAAGACACTTAACCCGTTTTCAGTATCCATGTTATGACGTCGCATCATGCTTGAATAACGTCATACTCATAGTCAAGTTCCATTCAACGTCCAACCCTCATCTCTCTTTCACACATCCAAGTTTTAATTGAGAACGATATCATTCGGACCAGAATATTAAATTATTTCAACATTTTTTGGGGGAAGGGGTGGAAGTTTTGGTTATAGTGGGTTCTAACCGTTGAATTAAGTTTGAAATTAGTAGTTTATATAGCCTCGTGGGCTTTCCTCATGTCTTGGGTACATGTGAAATATTAAAATTTAGATATTACTAAATTAATATAGTTGGGTTTTTTTGTAAGTGAACGAAAAGCCACGGCTATTTTATAACGGGGGGGGGGGGGTAAGTTAAAGATCCCCTGGTTCTCTGTAAATATCATTAGGTGCACGTTAAACATCCCTTGATAGCTGGTCCAGTGTATATAATTGTGTCTCATATCTGTTGGGAAGTGAAATAGATTAGGCCGTAGCAACGCTGAGTGGGCAAAATTTCCCTGATAACACATTGTATTTCATTTCATGATATTAATTGAACGGATCCAACTCGAAACCTACAGATAGGCCTACAAGTCACAATAGGCCTACAAATTTATAATAGGCCTACAAGTCACAATAGGCCTACAAGTTTATAGACCTACAAGATAATCTGGGTAGA
The DNA here is from genome assembly GCA_963678685.1 of Patella ulyssiponensis. Taxonomy (NCBI): domain Eukaryota; kingdom Metazoa; phylum Mollusca; class Gastropoda; family Patellidae; genus Patella; species Patella ulyssiponensis. The sequence goes on from OY783226.1 coordinate 2,934,009, forward strand.
AAAATACTGAATGATATTCTCTTCCCATTCGAGATTCGAGAGAGAGAAATGGGGTTTAACGTCCACTCGACACAAACTAGGTCATTTCGGGACTAACATATGGTTTAATTTTATGTCAATAATTCGCTTGCGCGTAGGGGTCTTTAGCCGTGGGAGAAAACCGGAGTACCCGGAGAAAACCCACGAGGCTGGACAGGCGACCCTACTCGTTGCCACGTACAACCGGGGATTCGAATATTATTCAATATCTGTATTGTACTTCATTAACCTCGTGTATCTCGGTGTATTTGTTTTTATTTAAATCAATATCTACAAGTATTTGAAAGGTTGTATACTAGAAGAAACTTATATCTCAAGATACGTGAAGGATTCATTGCGTAATAACAGCTTAAACCCACGCAATATTTTCTATATAGCGTAATTATCTCTTGGTGTAGTCGGTGCAGTTGGTGCATTATTTCAGTTTAAAATGCATTGTTAATGGAATGGCTGTGCAGTGGAGAGTGGGTGAGTCATTGTATAGAGTCGTCTGCCTAACCTCATGGGTTTTCCATGGGTTCTCCGGGCTGCCAAGTTTAGAATGCTTAATTATCTCTCTATGTTGATCATAGTTATTAGATTAACAAGCTGACACATTCTATTAAAATACATCATTTGATAATATATAATATATATCAAAGGATTTGAACATATAGAATAGTTCGATTAATTTACGATTTTTTGGCGAAGGGTGGAAGTCATGGTATGGTTTTTTTTTAGGGGGGGGGGGGGGGTCTTGGTGGGGTTCATTAATGCGTAACGTAACACCCACTAGTATGTTTTGATATTTTCAAGCATCGATACATGGAGGAGGGCCGTCTGGTACTATTACTAACGGTGACTATAATTGTTTAGTTATAACTATGACTATAAGAACCACACCCTACTTTACTTACACATAAAACCATATTTACACTTTCTTCTTAGCTATTATTCATCATAAATAATCAATAATCAATATACTTATATATACACCTACATATAAATAATCAATAATCAATAGTCAATAATCAATGTACATCTATATACAAATGAAGAGTCCAGGGAAAGAACGATCTTTGTTACATTTTTGTCTTTTCGCATAAAACGAAACATTGGGACGAGAATGTTTGACGCGAAGAGAACAACGAATAGGTTTAATTACAAACAATGTGTGATACGAATCATAATTATTACCAATACCACTGACTTCAACTTTTCAGGCAAATTTGGGTTAATTAAGGGTATTTGTCCGGGAGGCCATTTCTGACAGAAGGGCCTTAGTTCCATGTGACTTCAATCGTTTTTACCTGAAATTGAATATTCCACAAAAAGCTTATACAAGTTTCTTTTGTTTGCTTTTTTTTGGGGGGGGGAGGTTAAAAATTATTTAATTCTTCCGACTCGAATTAGGAAAATATACTATTTGTTTGTTTTGGGTTTTTTTTTTATTTTAAATAAAGACAGATTAATTAAATCTGTTGTACTCGGAATAATCAGGTCCAAAGATATTGAATAGGGCATCCATCTCGCCATTAAAACAATATGCCACATCGTGCTGCACCCGAGTGTGACAGGAGGGGTACATGCAGAGTTATTCGCTCTTGTTGCTAAGTGAAACAAATTGGGATGGGGACACAACTGCATCAATCTCACTAAGCCCACGCGGGTTATCCACCTTCAAAAGATTCTGCCCGTGGCAATTGTCGGGTTATCGCCAGGATTTAAATATCTGGTATAAAACACACTTTACTCTCCTAATCCCTTTGGATTTTATTTAGTAACTGGGTAGATAAATAAACGATAACACATACTTATGGTAAAACAATTACTGATTTAATTATTGGGTGACGTTTCGAAGAGTATTCTCTCAATGTTATCCAACAAGCACAATAACAAAGGAGCGCAACAGTTATATATAAAAAACTTTTCTCTATGGTTCTTTATTTCAGAAGATTTTAAACATAATGGTATTGTTATAAATAAGAAAATCAGCTTCTGAATAGAAACAAATAGAATTTAATTAAAAGTTCGTTGTAGCCTATATAGTTTACGATCTAGGGTCAACAATCTTTTAATAAACAGTTACCTTTCAGCTAAACTATAATAAAAAAAATGAAATGGGGTTTAATGTCCTCTGTTCGAGTTGGGATAATTACTAATCAAGGCTAGCATCCAACATGTGGGAAATTTTGCCTGGAAAGTAGGCCTAACTGAATTCCAGCTGTCATGGATTCTCTTGCGTGTACACGGGACCTCGTATTTGCGCCCAACCCGAACGGCTAGACACTTTTCTTTGCCAGGCGTCAGTCCAGGAATATAACAGTTCAATGGGTGTCCTCCGTGAGAATTAAATCCTATTTTATTTAGCAAGTCGAAGAGGACAAGTAAACCACATTAACACGACCTTTACACTATAGGCCTACAACAGGGAAATTGAAACTAGGCCTATTTTAATATATTCATATATTTAGCCACATCATGCGCATGTCAACTTTTAGTCGTCTTGTGATTGTATAAGGGTGGAAATCCATTTTAAAGCGCCATTATCTACACTCAAAAAACCTGTCCCTTTAATCATAGACTAACGTTTTGTCTCGAAACATGAGAAGTCCTTGTGATAAATATATGTGTCCAGAGAAATCTGTCAATATCTATATGATCTAATTGTAAATGATACCAAACATTCGTTCTGTTTCACGGTCACCTTAATTATCAAAGCTGATGTTAAATAAAATGGCATGAAATGGGGTTTAACGTCCTACTGTTCTGCTCCTACTCTGATAATGACGACAAGAATGCGCCAGACTGTGTGCTATATGAGGAAAATTGTGTACGGACAGCAGCGCTACGGATGACTCTTGTTTCGATTTCCAGCTGCCAGGGGTTATTCCACGTGTACGCGTACTCACGACTATCAGACCTGATCGCTTTCATTTCCTTACACAATTAGACAGTCTTTGAGTATAATATTTATTCCGTGTGCATAGGTCACGTGCATACATTGGTGTGCACGTAAAAGATCCCATGACAATTGTAATTCGATATAAGAGTAGGTCGTAGCGCCGCGTTGAGAGCAACATTTCTCTCATAGCACACTGTATATATCAGTTCATTAGGCCAGTCGAAGCAGTAGAGTAGGATCTTAAAACCTATTTAATTTGATTTCAACTTCATGTCCAATATAACAAATTTAAATAAAAAAAAACATTTAAAATATTGCATTTATGCCCCTTTAACATAAAGAAGACAAACCCCCACCAAATATATATTTGAAATTGTGCACGGATATTTATTGTCAAATGATAGATAAACAAATTTGTTTAATTTGATTTTTTAAAAAAAAAAAATAAATTATCTGGGAAAGACAGACAATATCATAAACAAATATGGTGCTGTCATTGTGACGTAAAACAGCCTCACGTGGGCACGTGGCGGTTGGCTATATCAAGGGTCAAAGGTTACCAGGGATGGTCTCGGATATTATTTTTAAAGGACTGCATAACGTCAGCAATTTAAACAGATTATGCAATATGCAAATATAACAAATGCATAATATACAGGCCATTCGAAAAAAAAATATATGCAAAGATACGAGTAAGTGGTAAGAGTACTTTTACATTATGGGGCTTAGCATATCATGTCTTTTTACTGAAGTGGCCCGTATATAGAACAAATGTAAATCAGCTGACAGCGATTGTTGTTGGGAGCCCTGGACTTGATTTTCGGAGAAATTCTCTTTCCATAAAACTCTGTGGCGGTTGTATTTATATGGAAGATTAAGTATTAATATCCGCCGGTATCTGTCACAGAACAGAGCAGTAATTTATAACATATAGTTGTCCGGTTAATGCTGATTGTCTACAGTAAGAATAGGGTCGCATGTCTAACCTCGTGGGTTTCCTACGGGTACTCCGGTTTCCTCCCACTACTAAAGACCCCAACGCGCAAGCGAATTATTGAAATATGTTTGAACCATATATTAGTCCCAAAGTTACATGGTTTGTGTCGAATGGACGTTAAACCGTTAATTTTATGAACCATTAAAAACAACCTTGTTTTCGTATGAAGGCGAAAACCTATTTGATATAATATCATTGACAATTGATTAGTAACCATGCAATACTGGCATATTTACTGTAGCGTGCACTTGCAATTCCTTATAAAAGTAGGCCAGATATTGCCGGTGTCTGGGCCAAATGCGCCCCATAGCACACTGCTGTATGGTGTATGCTCGTTTTCATTATCCCAGTCGGATGAGAACAGTAGGACGGACGTTAAACCCCATTTCATTTCATATAATACACGTCACATCCTCTTCTGTACCGACTGGATATTAAAACTGTCATTATTGACCAGTATTAAAATGGATATCGATACTACTTATTAAACATAAGTACAGAACAACAAGCTGAAATATCACGGCCAGTTTTCATAGCCTAACAAATAAACATAATCAGGAACTTTGAATTTCGATTACACTTCAGGACCCATTATACAGTTTTATCATGACCGCCGGATCCCACCCCACCACCATTTCTCCAGGGTGCGTGATTCATTCTCCATACTATCATGCGGACAACGGCTAATTGCATAACTCTATAAATGCTAATAGTCTTGTCAAGAGCTATAGGCCTACTATAGCTGTACTAATTATATATTTCTGTATCGGGATTAAATTAAGCCCGACATAAATTGTGTTTATTATTTAAAAATGTTAGGTGTTGGTTATTTTGATTAATATTTGAGCTTGGAAGCTAATCCGTGACAGATGAAACATACGTCATGATGCACTCGGGGGTAGAGGTGTAAGGACTGAGTAATAAGCGAGATCTCACTGTGTTGGCTTACCAACTGACGGACTAATCTCATACAGTTAGCCCACAGAGAACGGGGCGGGGCTTATTTTTTTGACAGTTATTCGCTATCGTGTGGAGCTTTGACCACGGCTAATGCACTGGTGAAACCTCTCCATTCATAAGACATCGGCCTACTTTCATTGGTTAAATGTACGGCTGTGTCAAGACTGAACTAATAAGGGCTATAAATAGAATCAACACTAAGCAACGCCAGACCTAGTATTAGACTACATTGCAATTTGCATAGCTACTTTTATGTAAAAAAAAATAATTATCAATTATTTCAAATTCAATTAAAATTGTATAGCTTATTAGTATGTCAACTTTGTGGGCTAATGTAAATAAAATGCAATGAAAATGCACGGATTAACTGACAAGGGGGATTCGTTTCGTTCCTCAACCAGCGCAACCCATAGCCATGTATTACCATACCGTGGTATGTAATCGCATCTACACGACACAATAAATATAGGACCTACATGACATGACAGCAGGCTACACTGAGACATTCGAGGCTTCGACTATTGCATGTTGAAATACCCAACTGCAAAGAGAGATGTTAATGCCTGTTTGAACTGAGTGTTAAAAGTTTTCCATCTAGGAAGATCTTCCGAATGCAACTCCACCGGAATGCTGAATGCACGGTGACAATTGTGGAGCAGCTGAACGGGTGGAAAATGTCTTTACGTCGCTCAAGCTGCCTCATGCATAATTCATATATTTTTAGGGTATCCACCCATGGAGCCGGGAAGAAAGCTGAATATTTTCAAAATAAAGGAATTTAATATAAAATAAAGTGTACTGTAAGGTAGTTGTGAGTACCAACTTGCTAGTTAGGCCTGATATTAACAACAATAGCATTCTGTATGAACGCGATTGATTGGAAATCACTCTCACAGCTGGCCTCTCGTTGGCTCCGCCCACACGGCGCACGCGCATTGGCTAGCAATTTCTTTTTGTATGAACAGGGTCTTATAGAGGAGAATTGTGAAGACCTCCGTTAAACAGGACTAGCGAGCGGTCGGTCGGGTATTGATGTGGAAATCGTGAATCTATTAACTTATAAAGTCCACAACAATTCCGACCAGTTGACAAACTACCTCACAATCAGACAAGTACTCAACCAGAGAACGGAATATAGCCGATAGTTCAGCAACAGACTTTCTTCGCTTAACGTTGTCACTAGAACATTCATATAACAACCATGGATCTAATGTGCTGTGAGTCTGAAGTTATTCAGCTATCCTACGAAGATCCAGTTCTATTGAAAGACAATCGAGTTCTGCAAAATTTATTGGCAACTGAGGATAAATATGTTCCAACGACATGCTATTTTAATTGTGTTCAGACAGACATTCGATCTTATATGAGGAAAATGGTCGCTCAGTGGATGTTAGAGGTTAGTCAAATTGTGTTTTTACGTTGACACCAGGACTTACTAAAAGTCGCATAACTTTTTTATTTATTGAGATATAGAGATGACACGGATTTATACGGAAAGCTAATAAATTGCGGATTCGTTTAAGACCAAATATGATAAAATTACCTGAAAATCTGATTTATTTGATGAATTTTGGTAGTAAAAAGTCGCTGACTGAAATATGGGACACATTTGGAGGGAAATGTTACTTCATGCTAAAATATAAGGCTCTTATAAAATCAGCTTGCTACGTTTATGCTTTAAAACACATTGGGATTGGAGTTCGGATGCATTTAAGACAATCTGCATGGTTTTTGAGTCGCAAATTACTAAATTATGCCCAACTTTTGAAGGGACTTCAAATTGTGGAAATTTAGAAAAACTATTCATGAAAATTATGCAGCCATGCAAATTGTTGCATAATTTTGTGTGGATTTTAAACTAAATTTAGGATAGAGAATTTTACAAGATACTGGTAGACAAATTTGTTTGAAATATTGGGGGAGAGGGGAGGGAGGGGGGCTGAAGGAGATACGGGAGGGGGGATATTTTGTCTACAACAGTACAACATCTAGTTGGTTTAGGTGGATCACTGTGCTAATTCATACAGTGACATTGACGTGAACTATAGTTTAGACTACAAACTAGGCTTATGGCTGGGACCCAGACTTAAAAATATGCGGGGGCCTACTTACTTATTTTATCTGGATTTTTTTTTTTCATTTTTTGGAGTGAGCTTAAAGCGGCGATATATAAACTACATAATAAAAGCTCGTCGCTTGAAATATTTTCTGTATAGAAGTTTCGCTTGATGTTATTTCTGAATATTTCTTGAATTCTTGGGTTTCATTTATTTTGTAAAACGTGGACTCGTTTCTAAAATTAGTTTAATAATGAGTTGTTGCAGATTAAGAAAAAGATTTAAACTTTAGTCTACATAAATCCAATGGATCGTTTTTTCAGGAATATAAATTTAACCTTATAGATTTATGAAAAAATTATACTTTTTCCAAAGTTTAATTTTTTAATATCATTTCTCAAGGTATGTGAAGAACAGAGGTGTGAAGACGAGGTTTTTCCCTTGGCTGTGAATTATTTGGACCGTGTTTTATGTGTCAGAGACTTAAATAGAACGTCATTACAGTTGTTAGGGGCCGCCTGTATGTTCCTGGCCTCGAAACTCAAGGAAACCACCCCACTAACCGCCGAGAAACTTGTTGTGTATACAGATAACTCCATCCAGTTACACGAATTAATGGTAAGTCCGGTGGATTTTTAGTTTTTTATTAAAATATATCGAGATATTTCGCATTTTCCCCTGTGATTGTGTGTGGGGCCGGTCTATTGAACAGAAACCTGGAATCGATTAGCTTAGACTTATTAATCGAGTTGTCAATGTTCGCTGAACTTTATTGTTAGAAATAATGATTGTTTTTTGGGTTTTTTTTTGTAATCAAGTTTCCCAAGTTTGTTATTATTTGTTGAATTTATGACGAAATCATTGTGTTAATCTATTGGGTATTAAATGATTATCTAGGTCGGGATATATTATCGGGGTATTATAGGGTCTATAATCCTGGCTTATACTGCCATTACACCAGTCTGCACTGAAACTTACAACAAAGTAATACTTGGTCATCTACAACTGGACCATTGCACTTCATGGCCTTGGGGCGGTCCATTATTCGGACAAGGGGGGAAACAGGTTCGTCTGACACATAAACAAAGATCGTTGAACCGATAATTAAAATTTCTCAACGATGACTCTATGTTTTGAAAAATCAGCAATTTTCAGTCAAACAGAAAACACTCCCATATTTTTTGGCAATTTAGCAATTTCGACATTTATACCAAATGGTAAAGTTTAAATTTGGTTGGTGTATCCAGCACAAAGGGGTATTTCCTGGCATATATAGAACTCTAATCCAGATGTAGGATGTATGTTTTTAACGTGTATGTAGTCAATATGCGAGAACACAAATCTGAATGAAAATCACATGGTAAGTTATCAGTCAGTGAGTTAATATGGCGACTACTGTAGAACTAGAAGGTAAACCGATATCTATAGCCGATGATATTGAGAACTAAAAACATGAGTCTCACACGTACAGGTTGCTCACTAGTTTTGTAGAAATCTGTTTTCTATAATGGTTCTAGCAATCTGCTGAAATTTGAACTTATATTTTGTACTGAGATTTCGTGGAAACGGAGACGACCGTAACATCGACAAGCCGTCACTTATTATTTATGTTCATCATATTTTAAAAGTGGGGGTGGGAATATTTTTGTGTTTTGACATTATTTTTGTTTATTAATCACCACGCGGGTTATAAATTTGACTATATATTTTTTCTTTTATTCGATTTATTGTTGCAGATTCTTGAAAAAAAATTGTTCTTCGTCTCCTTTTTTAGTGTTAATTTTTTAAAATGTATTTTTTTTTTCTTCAGGAAATGGAATCTTTAGTGTTGCAGTGTTTAAAGTGGGATTTATCGGCTGTCACACCACACGATTTCCTTGAACAGATACTGAGTCGTTTAGACATTAGTGCGGAAAAGGGCCAAACTCTAAAAAGACACGCACAGACCTTTATTTCCTTGTGTGCCACGGGTATGTCGTTTATATAATTTAATATTATTTTATAATATTTATCGAAAATAATTGTATTTTATGAAACATAAACTTTAAAGGTTTATCGCATTGTCGTTCTACACTATGGCAGTCAATAGACGTTATCGTCCAGGCATGTCATAAGGCCGTACTCGTTGTATATAATGATATAGCTTGGGGGCGAATAGTTGACATTTCCAACATGTTTCAGAAAGAAATTATCTCTATAAATAATCGAGATTATTAACACAACAAAGACAAGCGTTTAAACAATTAAAGGCGAATCTACATTCCGTGAAATAAAGTGAGACACAGTGCATTTCTTCTTTGTCATCACTCGGTCTCACGACTCGACTCTTGACTAAATATTAAAATCAGAATTTGCCTCGCATCGATTCAATATAGGTCTAAAATATTTCTATATTTCCGATTCAAACTTTGCAGAGAAAATAAAGTCTAAAATTTAACTCGCCTCTCTCTTCCAGACAACAGTCTTTAACTTTAGTATGACAGGTCCTAGTCGTGAAATGTTAGTAATAGTAAGATGGCGTCGTTATTCGTCTGCTTATTTCAAAACTTCAGCCACTGGTTGCCCTTTATAAATAAATTAAGAGGTGGTCAAATGTAGTCGTAACATTTCCTAGGACGAGGTCGTCTGGCTGCTTGAACTCGCGAGCTCAACTTGATAAAAAGGTAAACAAATCTGGCTTAGTTTGGTTGGCTACGAGTAAGCCATGTCGGTCAAGTTCGGTTTTCCTACACGAGTTAAGTCCCTTGCTTTGTCTGCAAGAAGTAGGTTGGTGAACTTGAATTGGGGCTAAGTTTCCGGTAAATAGTGTTACAACAGGCAATTCTTATACTGGTCTGTCGAGTGATAACTATTATGTATCGATTCAATGTTCTTGTAAGATATGTAATTTAAAATAAACATGTACCGTATAAAAGGAAACTTAATAAAACATTTAGACGAGGTTCCACATGAGTTTATATTAATTAATAAAATTATAATATTTATTTCTCTACAAAAATCTAACCGAAATATATAACTTAAAAAACAGTCTTGATTTTTAAATGTGTACCGGAATTTGAAATTTGTCCGTTATTGAGGTCACTGTATTGAAGGATGACGAGGCCACGCGACGGCAGATGTTTCGAGTCTTAAGGGGGGCCGATAAATAGGTTAGTTAGACGAAGATCATCAATGAATTTTGAAGAGACAGGTGTATTTTGTAGGTGTGTCTTCTAGACATGATTTGTATCGTTAAATAACAGCTAGTGATCGTCGTCCTTTACAAGAGTTCAAATAAAGGTTAGACACAACTCCCAAAAATAAACCATCAACGAGGGGAAAAAACGAGATCGCACTTGACTAGTCCATTTGGAAAACATCAAAAAGGGTTTTTTTTTGTCGTGCGAAAATTCACACCGATAGTAAATAAAAGACAAGGCTAGATTCTCATGAATAATGAATGATTGTCTTTTATGCCGAAAAATCTTTTTAAGCCTTTTACAAAAAATTGCATAGCTTTCCCATATATTTAGTTAAAAGATTGGTTTTCGATGTTTTATTAAAACTAGCGAAAGTTCCGTTTTCAATGTGTCTGCACCATGAGAATTCATCCAATTGGGAGACAAAATTTCCGTCTGCGGTCGAATCGTGACCATCTGCTTATTTCATGATAATAATAGCAACGAAATAATTAAGTAATTAACAAGGGTAATTAGGTAATAGGCCTTAAGTCATTAGACCTAAATCTGTTATTTTATGTAAAATCCCATAACTTATCTAATTTATTATGATTATCTATGTTCATATTAGCTTAGTTAAAACCCATATTAATCTGTCATACCTACACCCGACATACCAACCGCCATGTTTGTCACGTGACGATTGATTGAAAACCTTGAATCTATTGTTAATTACCTAATTATATTGATGTCTTAGACACACGACCTTCACCTTGATTTACGCACGACTTATCTACAAGTTATTTAATATATAAAACTTTGTATATTTCAGATTGTAAGTTCATGTTGTATCCACCATCCATGATCGCAGCCGGATCTGTTGGAGCCGCATGTCAAGGTCTCTCGCAAACGTTAAACAGTCACTCGAACATGAAATTCTTAGAAAAATTACACAAAATTACTGGAATCGAATTGGTAAGTAAAACAAAATAATGACTTGAACTTGTATCAAAAGCATCTGAACCCAAATAGACGAGATCGAATGATTTTGTAAATAATGATAATGAATTAGGCTCATTATATAAAAGACTAGTTTGTTCTACACTATAGACCACACGTCTGCAACCCCATTACGTCATACTCGCTTTTCTTAAACAAAACAGCGAAATACTTTCACTATCTTCATCCATTGTCAGTCAGGTGACCTTTGTGCCTGAGGGGTCAGGTGATTTGTGTGAGAAAGTTGTTGAAGCTGTTTTTAAGAGAGTTTAGCGAGTGAGAGGATTGTTTTATAGGCCTTAGATCTAGACAGTGCTTAAAAATACAATCAGGGACTAGACTAGATCACACCAACACCTACCGAGATATCAATGGACATAAATTTAACATATAACTCCCAAGCGAAATGGCTCACGATTTGAGAACCTTCATAAAATTTAGGATTTTAATTGAAGCTCTTTAACGATGGCTGCAAGTTCATACGATCTCGATTTCGTTCATTTTGAAACTAGTAAAAAGTACGTGCCATGCTGATACTTCTTCCAGGGTGGGAGGGACAGATATCTTCCTTGGGAGGTCTTTTAATCCAATATTTCAAGATGTAAAGTTTGTTTATAATTAACCCTGTGGTCTAGTAAATGATTCCTGGAGCTCGACCTCCCACTTGACGTATCAGTAGAACCCAAGCAGTTTATATCACCTCGTGACCTGACACCAAGATTACCGCGGCCATTGTGTTAGTTTTATGCCCACAACTCTCACTGACTATCATGGCCGACCGATAAAACATGGCCGACAGATAAAGCACAGCAAGTAGTCGCAGACATAACAATTAATTAACAATAATATACTATTGTTTTAGATTCACGGTTACCGTGTCGTGTGAACTGTCTTGTCTGGGTGAGACAAAACGTGAATCAGTACGCTGACGACACACGGTGACTAATTCACTAAACATCCCAATTAAAAAACGATCTAAATAAAATGTTGAACTTATAAAAACTTTTTTATATTTTCCAGGATTGTTTAAGGTCGTGTCAAGAACAAATTGAACAGACAGTCGCGTCAAATTTATCCAATTTAGTACCGGAAGCACCCGAAACGCCCACAAAATCCGACCCTTTAAAATCTCAGCCAACAACCCCAACTGATGTCCGTGATATTCATCTAATATGAACATAGTTTTTCTACTCTATTCTGAAGGAGAAACAAAATATTAACCAAGAAATCATCTAGTTGGCCTTGACCTCAACTCAAGGTCATAGACAGATCCAGAAGGCTATTTCCTGTTTTACCAAATATGGCCTGAAGCCTCTTCTTCCGATGGCCATATTGTGTTCAAATTAAGGTGCCTGACTGCCTAAGGGACGGAGCTGTTCCCGTTCTAATGACAGCGCCCCCAGTGCCATGGAATGACCTGGAGGTCACTACGGAGAATTTACTGCCAATAGACTGCCAATAGGAAGCTGCCAATATTATTGTAGCAAACAAACTGCCATTTATATCCCTTGTTGCCAGGGACAAAAAAAAAACAAACAAAACAAACAAAAACATTACGTCACGTTACGTCATCCCTTGTTGCCAGGGACCAAATAAACATTACGTCACGTTACATCATATTCATCCAATCAGACTTCATGATTCATATCTTAGTTTATATTCATTAATCTTCAGTTTCTGTTGTTGGCTTGTTTTATTTTTTACTACTACTACTACCATATAAGGCAACGCTGTGATCTAATAACTATTCAAACTGTCGTCAACGTGCAGCAGTTTAAAAGGGCCAATCAATGCAATTGGCCTCAGTATGATGGACCACTGAAAGACATTATTACATAATGACCTCAATTAGACGGACCTATGAGTGATGACCTTTCATAAACTCAGGAGAGACAGTGATAGTACCTCAGTTTTTAAAATGGTGACCATATGACTAGCTATATACGGTCAGTGGTCACGTGACTTTGTGGTCATGTGATAATTCAGATATGGTAATATTGTGATTTGTATAACATATTCAGTTTTATTTTCCTTTCTAATTTGTATCGTCTGGTAAATCAAGGCTTTATTATTCAATGATGTAATTTATAGACAGGATTGATGTAGACTACAACTCTGTTCTAAGTTATCCAGACTCAAGTAGACTTTTTAATTACTTCTACCTCTGTTTAATTAATTTCCTAATCTTTTGGCTCCTTTGACTTATTTATCTACCTCAAGAGTAGCCCAGTGCATGTAATTTATTTTTCCCCTTCCCTCGAAAATTAATATTTAAATCGATATAATTTATTCCCCCCTCCCACCCCACCTCACCCCTCTCAAATATTATTTAACTAATAATAATGTAATATTAATTTTAGTATATGTAGTCTTTGCTTTACCAGACATCAATGAAGTGATCCAATTTGATATATCAGATACAATGTTTTGTTAACTTATCAGAATGTATGTAATATTTACTGCAGTCTGATCATTTGACGCACGCGGATCTGTAAGAAGTCCATTATGGAAGTGATATAATAGAAATAGGCGTCTTTCAAGACCAAAATAACAAAAAAAAAAATACTGTGATAAAAATGGTTTTAACCAGTCAAACGTTTGAAATAAAAACTTTGGTGTTTCTTATGACTGGAAAAACAAACAAAAATACAAAGGTTTTACGTCACGTCTCCTAGGTGGCGCTGTTTTTACAAAACGTTTATCCGAAACGAGGTTATAGCGCGTGAGATTGGGACTGACAAAATGCCGTTATATTAACTAGATCGGTCTAATGTGATATGTGAATATAAATAAAGTGAAAAGATCTAGTTAAGGCTAACGGTAAACGTAATCAGACAGAAAAAAAACATTTGTAAAATATGTTGCTTAATCAGCAATTATCTATTCTTAAAGAAAAAACTTTGAAAAAAATGTCAAAAAACGAGTTTGAAATACAACTTGAGAATTGTTTCTCAATTTTATAGAAAAATGAAAAAAATATTTTAATTATCGATATAGTGCTTATTTGAAATGAAAATTTATTAAAAAAAAACATTCATTATTTTTTTGTTCGTTCTATCATTAGAATAACCGTGTACATATTCATTCAACAGTGACAGTTGCCGCCATTTGCACGAGACGTCAAATGACGGCATTATCTGATTACGTCATTACTAATTGTCTCGTTTCAAAACACACAAGTCTCGTTATTTTCATTGATTAAAATGTTACCTTTGTTCATGTTATATATTGTTACCATGGTTACAACCAGCTTGTTCATTGTTCATGTTTTTATAACAAATAACTTTGTATACCGATTGTAATTTTTTATACTTGTGTACAGTGTCGTATGTGGCGAGAATAAAGACAATGAATTTAAATATTATATCATCAAATCTTTCTTTTTTTTGTTTAAAAGAACATTGAGTCGAAGCACCAAGCACAATTCATGGGAAGATTTTTGAGGGGACGTTTGCCAGGAAACTTATCGGGATGATTGGAATTTGCTGATCAATTAACTGTTCCAAGAAAATAAAATGGGCTTAACGCCTACTTTTTCAGCACCAATCGGACTAATAAACATGGGCATAAGGATGCATATGCAGTGTGCTATTCGGGAGAACTAGCATTTATTTCCATTTTAAAGTGGCGGGGGTATCTTTAGAATACTGCCAATGACATTCACTGCGTCTGGGATTTTGTCCCATCTGAAGGACTAGACGTATTCTTTCGCCAAGCCCCTCCCCTCCAACCCACAAACACACACACACGTCCTGTACCACAAAGAGAACATGCTCTGGATAACCCCGAGTAACTTTCTCGTCCAACACCTGGTTATTGGGTCATCCTCGCGGAGCCCTCGGCTTCAAGACAACCTGCTTATATCGTCAGAACGCAAGAATGTGGCTGTCTGGAAAGTTTTTTTTACTTTTATCGCGGTACTGATGAATGTTGTACCCACTCCGCAGCAAAGTTTACTGGTCCTAAGTTACCTAGGTAACACACATGAAACTGCGTTCGAGGTGAACTTTGAGGATATAGTATAGATCAATTCGATGGAAACACGGATCCAAATTCCGTTATACTTGTCTTTACTGTACTATGATCTGGAAGAGTTGTTATCATTGACGTGTTCATATTGATGTGAGGGTTTAGCCAATGAAATGGACTGTTACGAGAAACATCAACGCTGATTGACGAATCATTGTCTGACGTCATATTGTTGAAAGCCTTTCGTTTGACCCCCGATGTGATTCCCACTATAACTTGTCAACTCTTCATGTAGTTTAAGGACATCGAAAGTATAAAAAAAACGAAACGAAATATAGATCTCTATTTTATTCCGATTGCGTTAAGATGGTTCTGCCTATAGTTACTGATTTTGAATGAACGGAATAGTGTTTAACGTCCTACTGTTCTGGACTAATGAAAACGACATTTAAGCGGAGATCAATTGAATTCCCAAATTCCAACTGTCTAGGACCCTTTTACGCGTACGTTAACCGCTACATGGGTCCATAGGTTTTCGTCCCACCCGAACGACTAGGCTTACTTTTCATCGGATTCCAAGATAGATAGAGAGAGAGAGAGAGAGAGCGAGAGTGGGGGTTTTACGCCTATACGCGACACAAACTAGGTCAGTTCGAGACTAACATATGGCACAATTTTAATCTCTATAATTCGCTCTCGAACATAGGGGTCTTTAGAATTGTAAGGAAACCGGAGGACACGAAGAAACTCCACGAGGTTGGAAAGGCGACCATACTCTTTGTCACGTACAACCGGGGACTTGAAACCACACCAGATGAGTCAATGACAAACCTAATGACGCAGTGCGCACGCGCTAAGCCCCCCCCCCCCAAGTAAAGAAAATACACTAGAGGAGGTTAAGATACTTGAATGGCAGACATTTGATTTTGTTTTATTAGAAATTGGTCCATCGCCATGCCAACTATTTAGTTCAGATCAAAACATTCATAAAATTTGGGAAAGGCGATTGGTTTGCCTGAAATTTACATACTTGCGTCATCTAACGAAATTCAGCCATGGGTGTGTTTACAAGAACAAGAATTGTATGCTTGTGATTTTTAAGTTGGGACTAAACAGTGGCATTCAACAATCAGTTCATTGTCTTGCAGACGCCCCCACCCCCTAACTTTCGTTGTATTAACAGAATCCGTTGACCTTTTCCACACGATTATTTCTGATCTAACCGAGTCAAATATTATCTGACCACATAATTACACACGACGGTATTTCATCATAGAACGTGAGTCCATGATTATAAGGCCCGTGTGTCGGTATTTAGCCGTGCGTGCATGTATGGAACGAGGACAGCACGCGCTGGTAGCGTGCCTCAACAATAGCTTATTATACGACTGTCTTTTTGATGTAGATTACGAGAGCAGGTGAAAATGGAAATTTCTATGAAGATGGTGGATCTCGTGCTCCGTAGAACGTGAATACAATTCTAACAAACCGTTGATCTTTTAGACGTTTCATCCAACGGGCTTAACATATTCTGATCGCTCATAAAAAAAATCTCTTCGTATTATGCTTCTATGAATGAACGTCCACACGTATCCGACAAAATCTACTGACTTCTTCACCTCTTTTCTATAGTTTTCTTGAAATTATATAAATTAGCATAAAATATCAATAACTCATGTTTGCAGTCGGGCGGATATAAAGATTCTTTTTGAATAAAGAAAAAGGAGTATGGACGCGAAAGCAGACGACACTTCACAAGAGTATGCTGGAATGTTATCAAGAACGTTGTCATGGCAGCAATTTTAAACACTATTTCAGTTTTAAATAGACAGATCTACCACAATTCCTACTGACCGTTTACCTTGCTCATTTATTTAGTAAGACCTTGGTTCGCTATTCGATCCAGATGTCAGGTAAAATTTCCCTCATAGCACACTGTGCGTATACCCGTCTTCATTAGCCCAGTTTAGGAAAAGAACCGTCGAACGTTAAACCCAATTTCATTTCATTACAATAAATTTTGCTCAAACGACTTTCAGTGTGACGAAGGAAACGCAACGCAACTGCAACATGTTAAACTGTCCCAATGAATGGTTTATAGATTAATTGTTTAAAAGATGAGTTTTCAGTGCACAAGGAATAACGACCCAGTACTAACGACCCAGAGCATTCGGAATAACGACCCAGTACTATGATAAGGAATAAGGCAAGAATGCGTAGCAGAGCCGGGGTGGGGGTGAGGGGGTTTGAACGGTCTATTTTCCGTTTCTCGGGCACAAACATCTGAGAATGAGACCATCACAGCTTTGTGGAAAACATGTTTTTATTAATGAATCATTCATTCTGAAAATTCGGTTGACAGAGAAAATTTGAGGAAAAATAGCCTCAGCCCCCTCCTCCCAACTGTGATTTCCCCCACCCCTAAGTCTATGATAACCAATATTCATTATCCCAAATAAAGACCCCATCTTGCGACCGACCCCATATTGTGAACACGACGTCATCGTCGCTTCTCATCAGTACATTAAACTATTTGTAGATTTCTTACAAAAAATCCGTTGATTTCCGAATTCCAGCAAAGATGTCTCAAAGATGTTCTAAACAAAAGACGGAATTGACAGATTCACGTTTTCAACATTCTTCATGCTGTAAGACACGACCTAAACATCTTGCACACAAACTAATTACGTCATAGACAATAACCCCAGATTGTGGTGACGTTTTACATCTTTGAAAGGAATGTCAAAACGTGGTTCCTCTCTGGTGACCATCTTGAGGGTTATGTTCAGAGTTCAAAGGTTAGAACAGCGACCGGAGCTTAATTATAGCCATGAAAGTCTGGGCATGATATTATAATTGATCTTAGAGGTTGCTGAAAATCATTTTTAAACTTTTACAATTGCAATGCGGTTTTTATTATCAATCCCCTTTGTACGTAAATATTCTATGAATACAAAAGAATGTGATGTCTAAAATTAGTCAAATTTCGGGAATACGTTATTGACATAAAACTGAACTATGTGTTGGTCCCGAAATCACGAGTGGACGTTACCCCCCCCCCCCCACACACACACACACCTCTCTAACAATATAAGCAGATGTTAAAATGGCGGTAGTTGTGATGGATGAAGTTATGGCTAGATGGTCATTGCGTACATTATATATAATTATAAACCTCCCACCTGAACAATTATTATAACAGAATACCACACATACTTGGTATTAAAGGGAGAGGAGGGGCATCTTGGTCTCCCTCTCCATCAACATGGTAGAGGGGAGCGAATGGTCTGTCATTGTGTTAAGGGTGGTTTCGATTACCCGCTTGTACGTGACATGGTTCGGTCGTCTAGAGCTATATTATCATAGTGTATTCGGGTTTGGATTTGCTGGAACTGTTTTTGATTCAGGGGGGATGGGTGGCGGAATGGTTAACACGTGCGCGCTGTATCATAAGGTTTGTCATTGAGTCAACTGACGTGGTTTCCATTCCCCGGTTGTACGTGGGTTTTCTCCGGGTCACCGATTTCCTCCCACGGCTAAAGACACCTACGCGCTAGCGAATTATTTAAGTAGAATTAAACCATATGTTAGTCCCTAAACGGCTAACAATCTCTCTCTCTCTGTTTTTGATTCCTTTATTTCAAGAAGCATACTGTCACAGATACAAATTCAGGCCTTGTCACGTACATATGACGTCATGTCCGGCAATGATTTGTCAGGTACACATGTTCATCTTAAACCTTTATTTCCAGGTATGATGGTATAGGATGTAATAACCACTTATTTTTCACCGAAATCTTTCGATGGTTCTCTTTTTAATCTGCTTGAATCCATGCTAGGAGATTATCAACTGTTAACATTTTTCATTTTAACTAAAAATAAATGTTAAATAATTTGTTTACTTTAAAACGTAGATTAAACAATAGTAAACATACATTATATGCGAGAGCTAAATCTGCCTATTTCAGGCTTGAAATGTTATATAAACTATTAATTAGACATTAATCAACTGATTCAGACCATAATCAACTCTCGATGGCATCGTTAGCCTACAATATATAAGGGATTTGAATACATTTTGTTATTTATGATTTAACGTAAAAATGGATAATCGAGACTTTATTTATTATCGTACCAACGGTAGTAATGATGATCGAGGGTAGCCTAAAATTGAATCGTTAATCTCTCGATTCAGAGTGAAGCAATTTTCGGCATATTCTGTCAACTCTTTATATAATGCTTCTTTTAGCGTATCTTAGAAATGACGGTCTGCGATTCTAAACACGCATTTTCGTCTCATCCGAAGGACTGATAAAAATTTTCTTTAAATACATTTTCAGTGTTTATTATAAGGTATGAACTCGACGGCCCCGTCTCTATCTGATTTCTGGTTGGGTTACAGATAATCAAAAGGTAGAAGCGTATATTTACATGAGTGTATATTACTCTCTAAGTACGACAAGGTTCGTCATCATATTCACCTTAAATACACCAACATACCCCCTAACACCACTCACATTTCTTTCACCGTTTTAATCTCGGTTATAATCACGGTTTTCACGGGGTATTAATTCCCAAGAATATGAGGTGTGAGTATACACTGGAAAAAATACAAAAAAACAATGTTACTATTTATTCTGAATTCAAACGGGTGAAAAAAAAATAATAATTTGAGTAGAGAAAAAAAGGACAAGGGGCATGTAGATAGGAATTTGATCTGTATATTTATATTGAGAAGTACTAGGTAACCGGTGTGTACAGGCAAGCAGTTAAAATATCATTTCAATGTTTTAGGCTAAACGTCGTTTGAGTTTTATAACTTAAACGTCATTTCAGTGTTTTAACCAAAACGTCATTTCAATGTTTTAACCAAAACGCCATTTCAGTGTTTTAACCAAAACGTCATTTCAGTGTTATAGACCTAACGTCATTTCAGTGTTTTAACCAAAACGTCATTTCAGTGTTATAGACCTAACGTCATTTCAGTGTTATAGCCAAAACGTCATTTCAGTGTAATAGCCAAAACGTCACCGCAATGTTATAGCCAAAACGTTACCGCAATGTTATAGCCAAAACGTCACCGCAATGTTATAGTCAAAACGTCACGGCAATGTTATAGCCAAAACGTCACCGCAATAGCCAAATCGTCACCGCAATGTTTTGACATATAAAATGGATATGAAAGATCAACCATACGGTATTCTTCATTCTCTCAATATTTATATCAATGTCAACTGAAACATGACTCAACTACCCCAACCCAAACTGTCCACAGCACAGAGATGTTAGTCTCACAATAACTCAAGTGTTCTATCGACGTGACGGGACACTAAGCCCTATTTCCTTCCACAACATCGCCGCATCTCAACCCCGTCATATCACACCATCGTCGCATCCGTCATATTACACACATCATCGTCGCATCCGTCGTATCACACACAACATCGCCGTATCTCAACCCCGTCATATCACATCATCGTCGCATCCGTCATATCACACACATCATCGTCGCATCCGTCGTATCACACACAACATCGCCGTATCTCAACCCCGTCATATCACATCATAACTAAATATTCTCGTCATATCCCAACTTATTATATACCATAAAATAGCCAGGATCCGACAGAAGGGAAGTGGTATCAGATGTTCTGTGTAGAGTAAGCATACCCTGTCTCATGTACATCATCTATCAATATTATATATCTACACTTGGTGGTATCAGATGTTCTGGGTAGAGTAAGCATACCCTGTCTCGTGTACAACATACATCAATACTATATATATCTGCACCAAGTGGTATCAATACTATATCTATAGACTATAGGTGATATCAGGTATCCTAGTAAGCATATCCTGTCTCATGTATGTACAACATCTATCAATACGATATATCTAGACTAGGTGGTATATATCAGATGTTCTGAAGTAAGTATACCTCACCAAGTGAACACTGAATCAAGAATTCAAGTTTTTATAAAAGGTTGAACAGAACGTTTATTATCGATAAGACCCGAGAGAAGAAACTTTGATTCAAGCTTCACAAATTGACGACAATTAGAAACACATTGCTGATTTATAAAAGAAGGTGGATCACCAGAATGATTTTATAGGGTCGAGCCCTTATCTCTTCAACATATACCTTATTATAAACAGGTGGTCTTTATCATCGTCATCATCACAGTCATCGTCGTCATCATCATCATTTGTGATCAATATCGAGATCTTCAGCACGAACATCATCGTCGTTGTCAATGCCACCATAGTCATCTTCGTCAACTTCATGGCTCAATATTTTTATAGAATTACAAATTTCTGATTGTATATCAGCATCGTCGATATCTCCGTCTTACTTATTGTCTGAGTCGTCATCATTGTCGTCAGCAAGTGTCTTAATACCCGACCCGTAAGCAAGCTGAACCATATGTTAGTCCCATAATGACCTAGTTAGTCCTCTTTCTCTCTCACATTCTCCCTATCGATGTTGTCAGTCTTTAATTCTGCTGCTGGATATGAAGGAATAATTACATAACATTAGCCTATCAAACACGCTAGAAGTGAATGACCTCAATGTTTAACCAACGATACACGGATAAATTCCTCCATCGGCGAAAATATCCCACCATGTCGACAATGTTTTTATACATTTTGTAGAAAGCTCGGAGCCGACATGGATTAAAACTCCGACTGGAAAATTTTACAGTCTTCATGCTATATTTGGGTCAATTTTTTGTTTTAGGATTTTGAGACGAACTATGTCATTTCTGGACTAACACATTATTCAATATTTTATGCGTGTTTAACAGTGGGAGGAAACCGGAGAAAACATCCGCAGTGGACAGGCGACCCCACCCCTTGTCATGTACAACCAGGGTATTAAATGGATGCAGGAGGGTTTGGGTGGAAGGAGTACATATGTTGGATTGGGACGGGTTAGGGGATGTGGAAAGGTTATGGTCTATAACACATTAGGTTATGCTAGGTCCCCACTATCGTGATATGCGTTACGGTATGATTATCCTTATTGAGTCCGCGATCTGCTACGCCGAGATCCGTTCGGATAGGATTCTATATGATCAACACGACTGTGATATATATGGTAAGACCGGATGGATATGGTCAACACGACTGTAATATATATGGTAAGACCGGATGGATATGGTCAACACGACTGTAATATATATGGTAAGACCGGATGGATATGGTCAACACGACTGTAATATATATGGTAAGACCGGGTGGATATGGTCAACACGACTGTAATATATATGGTAAGACCGGATGGATATGGTCAACACGACTGTGATATATATGGTAAGACCGGATGGAATCCCCACGATTATTCCGCGATTAAAACCACGATTTCAATCGTAGCACGAAACGTGATAATGGGACCCTAGCATAAGTTGGGGGCGGGGGGCTATGTAGGATTATGGTCTAGGCCCAAAGTTCACAAAGAATTTTCAGACTTAACTGAACTTTCAATCAATGTTTATAAGAAATATCTTTGATCTAGAAACACAAAACCTTGCACATAATTTCATATTGATGTACTTGATACCATTAAACAACAAAAGTTTTATAACGGGCTATAGGCCCTACTTGAGTTAAAAATAAGGCAAAAATTTTGGGTAAATTCTAAACTCGAGTGTGAGAATGTTTTGTGAAACCAGGGCCTGGTCTATAACAGTATATATATTATGTTGGGAGTGAGTGGGGTAGAACGATTGTTGTGGTCTACAGCAGATGTCTGACCATCTTGATGCTCATCAATAACCACCACAAGACAAATCACCACAAATCAAACATATGTTCTTTCTACCACGTTCTTTGATCTTCCGGCGACGCATGCGCTATGGCAAGTCCAGTGGTTTGAGATGACATTATTAAGATGATTAATGTAAAGCCTATAGACGACTCGTCACGTGATAATTATAGGTCGTCCCCTGCTCTCTCTCCTCCACCTGTACCGTCTTATCAAGTCTCTATTATACACCGCTACATATGACCCCTTTACCTCACCTCTAAGAGGACATCATGTGACCCCTTCACGCTGCTTGGAACCCGAGCGCGCGCATATGTTCAGTAATTTTCCCGCGGTCTATAGGCATCTGTCGAACCATTCCAACAGACGACAATAGGGCAGATGGCGGGAAAGATTCGCTTCGCTGAGTTTATATTCATTTCCAAATTTCTTCAGACGAGAGTGAACAATGGCGTCTCGGGTTTTTCAGGAGTAGTTGTCTATTTAACCCATCGAGCAGCTGTTCAATACGTTTTGTTATTTTCCATGTCGTTTTATTTTTTATTTCATATTTATTTGATAATGGAGGAATTAATTCAATCAGCATAAGAGTACATATAGACCCTTGTTACTGGTCCCTAATAAAACACTAATTACATCTCGATTGTTTAATGGACCGGCCAAAATAAAACGTATTGTTGAAGGAAATGATGACATAGTTAAAGGGGTCCTTATTTTAAAGTTTTGTACTAAAATAATTGAGTTTAATTCACAATAAATGATCATCTTTAGTTAAAATCAATAAATAAACCCCTTCATGACGGATAATCACCATTAATTTTATATTGTACTGTGGAACAAAACACAAGAGTTGTACCCTGTAACTATTTCTGACATTATAACAATACATGTACATAAACGTTAAAATTACTTCCATTTAGCCAACTGGCTATTTGTTGTTTTCTCTATTAAGAGTCATCAAGTTGCTTTTTGTTTAAGTCAAACATAAGGCCCAGTGTGTGCAGGGTTGTCGTGAAGAGGGGTGTATAGGCTTGCCCAGTGGTGTAATACGTGCCTTTCACATCATAATGAAATAAAAATATCGCATATGGTATTCCCGAAATGACCGTCACCCCTCCCCCTCCCCCCTCTCTCTCTCTCTCTCTCTCTCTCTCTCTGGGCAGAGGTGATGGTCATGCACGAATGATGTTTGAATCGTTAGAATTGTTTTACAATGTCAATCATTTGACCAGACATCGTAAACTGTTTCAACAAGTATTACAAAGTCTGCTCACACCCAATAGCATTTTCAGAAATTGAAAAAGTTTTTCTTTTTTCGCACAATTGTTCACATCGGCAAATGAAACACAAACAACGTTTCTTGGAAAGTG
Source organism: Patella ulyssiponensis (assembly GCA_963678685.1). Lineage (NCBI taxonomy): Eukaryota > Metazoa > Mollusca > Gastropoda > Patellidae > Patella > Patella ulyssiponensis. The sequence continues at coordinate 2,958,207 of OY783226.1, forward strand.
GAATCATTGTGTCTTGGGAGGTGGAATTATTGTGCCTTGGGGGTGGAATCACTGTGCCTTGAGAGGTGGAATCATTGTGGTTTGGGCGGTGAATTCACTGTGGATGGGAATGTGGATCTACTGTGACTCAGTATATTGTCTTTTGATGTTGGCCGACAAAATTCAACGACTAACGATATTTTAAAGGTTGGCTGCCTCTTCTCATTGGTGCATGGAGGAAGGCGTCGAGTCGTTCGGATGGTCGAGAAATCGAGTACTTCTTTACGCGCCCTGACAGTTGGAATTGCCGAAGAGTAAGCTGAAACGCCACTGTCAAGGCAAAATGTTCCCCATAGCACACAACATGGCGTATACCCTTCTTTATTACCCTAGTAGATGCGGAGGGCAAGTAGAACATTAAAAACCCATGTTATTTCTGAAAGGGACATCAATTTGTAAGAAGATCCTTTCATCTTAAAATTTCCACGCTGCCTGTCTGGTAACCTAAATATCAATTCTATACATCGACCAAGGGTTAGTGTTTAATATTTCACTAATATTTCAAAAATAAATTTTGACAGGACAATTCCAAAATCATCAGATAAGAAAAAGTGACAGGTTTTCAAAATGAAGAAACACATATTAAAAGAAAGGTATGGAAATATAAATTTGCGAGAAAGGCAGGAGTATTATCTTAAGACAGTGTAATAAATATATTTTACAATGCCGTGTTTTATTTTCCGTTCAACAACTGTTAGTTTTTACTCCTCTGTCTTTAATCATTCCGCCCTTTTATTTTCTTAATAATAACCCATTTAAAGTTCTTAATCCCGTATTCATTTAAAGGAAATAAAACCCTTTATTCCTCGTTTTGACACGGCTGACATCTTGAGAAATTCACGCGCAAAATTCCAACAGTTGGGAATCGCACATGTACGTGCCTATAGTAACTGACGGTGTGTTGTCTCGTGGATAAAGACCGAGCAATTATTGAAATGTAAAGAGGTCGCTTAATAGATCGATTTACAGCTGGCCTATCCGCACTACAATACCACACGTCACGCGTCATCGCTTCACGACGTCAACATAAACGTTCACCGTTTCGCACATGTCACGTTACAGCTAGAACACATCACGTGAGCTGTAGATGCAGTGTTGTTATTGGTTGAAAGTTGTAACGGTGTCCATGTTGCAGTCGTGAAATAAGAGACGGGTATTGTTGACGAGGCGGGGATTATTGTAATGAGAAAGGGGATAACAGTACCTATTGAAGTTTTTAATAGAATTATTACAAATACACCCCTGGACCCTGGACAGGTGATACGACACGCGCTTCATTATTGTCTCATATTCATCCCACGATGACCGTTTGTCAAACAGCTGCACGCGCATCAATATGATACGGTAAATTCTGTGTGTGGAGGAACGCAGGTGCGTGGAGGAAACAATGTCCACAGATTTCATGCATTGTGATTTTTGTCGCAAATTACACTTTTCATGTTTCACCGATCTTTCAAGTTATATATTTATATTCCCCTTCTATATATATTATCTTTTCTATTGTTTCCCCGCCATTCAGCACGTGCCAGATCGCGATACACCCGGCGCGTGGCAAAAGTTCATCAAATCAACAAACACATGTTAATAGAACAAGAAAAACGGAATAACGGCAGATGTTCTGTTATAAAATGTTCAAATGACTATAGTTGTGTTTTTGAAGACTAATTTCAACCACTCCATAAATCTACTCGGTCTATCTGATCTGTTATCTTCCATAAGTTGAGGAAACAAACGAATCATTCAGAATACAATTTAATAATACAGCTGCTTTCACTGTGTTTGGCGCTAAAAATCTGTACATTTTCTTTCACTTTATAGATTATTCCCCCTGTCCCCTGGTTGATGTTTGTTTTATTCAAAGACCAAATCAGTAAATCATCGACATAATGTCGTCCATTATTGGCGCCTTTAATCATCTGGCAGCTGACGTCACTCTTAGCGGTAAAATCGACAATAAACCACATTCATATCTTTAATTTCATTTCAGTATTGGCGCTCATTTCAAGTCTAGCAGCTGCCATCCTGATTTCACCAATTCTACTCTATTTAAAACATACAATATTGTGTCAAATCGATCAACTTAACTAACCTCTTCGTGGTTTACTATAAGACTCTTTATAAATTTTGATAATTATACTAAACATATCCTTCTAATGAACAACCTCCGTCCAAGCAGCTATTGAGCAACCTACGTCGCAACAGCTAATGAGCAACCTCCGTCGCAACAGCTAATTTGTATTTTATTTGGTAAGTTTAACATTAAATTGTTTTGTGTGGTTTCTAAACAAATTCATATTTTTATATCCATCACGAGAGGAGAATTTAACATCCATTTACCTTTGAATTGCCCAATAACAGTTGGTAGTTAATATGAACTAGTAAGATTAACATGGAACACCGGGTTTTTGCACGGAACCACGGATTTCACACGGAACCCCAGGTATTCGTCCAATCTATAAAGCATACGTTATGGATTTCAGAACCAAAGATAAAGATGTGCTTTGTGGGCTATGGAGGTTTGTGGATGCTAGACCTTGTGGTTGGTGGATGATAGGAAGATAGACTTTGTGGTTGGTCGAATATAGATCTTGTTGTTGGCGCAAGATAGACCTTGTGGTTGGGGGGAGACAGACCTTGTGGTTGGCGGAAGATAGACCTTATTGTGGGTGGAAGATAGACCTTGTTGTGGGTGGAAGATATACCTTGTTGTGGGTGGAAGATAGACCTTATGGTGGTTGGAAGAAAGACCTTGTGGTTGGCGGAAGATAGACCTTGTTGTGGTTGGAAGATAGACCTTGTTGTGGTTGGAAGATAGACCTTGTGGTTGGCGGACGATAGACCTTTATGTTGATGGAAGATAGACCTTTATGTTGGCGCAAGATAGACCTTTATGTTGATGGAAGATAGACCTTGTGGATGGTGGAGGATAGACCTTGTGAATTAGTATGTATACGAGACAAGACTTGTAGAATCGGTTGAGTCGAAGGACGAAGGAAGTTGAAAAGGTTTAAAAGTTCAGTGGTGTATAATCTACACCCCGCCCCCCCCCCCCAAAAAAAAACCGGCCCAATAACTGTTCTGACGTAGTTAATCAAAATAGAATTTGGGAATTATTTCACTCCAACAAATATCTTTCGAACCCCCCCCCCCCCGACGTCTCTGTTAGAATTATTCGTTAAGATGGCTTGATCTTAATAAATAATACAGATGGACATTTGTACAAAATTAGAATTTTGTTTTTTCTTGGGTTTCCTGTCACAATGACAGATAAGGGGTGTAGATTGGTGTTTTATTTTTTATGCTTTTAATTTCACCTGCCCAAACAATGAGGGTAATGTACGGAGATAATGCCAATCTTTGTGGAAACGCATGGATATTTCTCAAACGTGAAAACAGCGGCTGCTAAATATGTTACTTTATTAAAACAAAAACACGTTTCCTTTGAAATATAATTCAATTAAAAAGGAAAATTAATGCATGGTATTATTGCGCAAAATATCCCGCACCAAACAACTGCTATTTCAAGGGTATCTTCAATTAATTATTGACTAACCTTTTTAGGCATTTCTAAAGCGACATGCTCAAAATATTCCTTAAGAACATCGTAATAAAATGTGTAATACGAAAAGTCAAATATTCATGAAGCAAGATAAAGGATAAAAACAGATGATCTCAAAGATTAAAAGAAGTCACATGACCTGTGAGACCTTTACAAAAAAGTAATCCACGAAAACTGAACAGTTATTGTTTACAATATGACGCTGAGCAAATGTTATTTTTACATAATTTGTTATGAACTGAATAAATTAAACTCTATTAGTGTTTTGTCTAGAATCATAAAAACGTTAGAGTTTTACCAAGCATAAATTACACAGTTTTAGGCACTTTATAACATGTTTCAATTTGCTGAGAAATTCCAAGAAGCGCCTCGAAACGTGTAAATGCGGAAATATTCTGAGAAGGGGACAACGTATAGCCGTTCGGATGTATCAACGAAAAAATCACATACACGTACTTCCTAAAATGATTTTTCCGACGTGGTTCTCCCTTAAAATTGTCAGGCCTGACAAGGACATCTGTCTAGTCGTTAGGATGCGACGAGAAATCGAGGTCCTGTGTAAACTCTGGCGTGCACGTAAGCGTCCACTTGACAATTTGAATTCGATAAAATAGTTGGCCGCTGTCCGCGGGGCGCGGGCACAATTTGCCCCATTGCATTGTATGGCGTATGTCCGTCTCCATTGGCCCAGTTCGGAGCATAACAGTAGGACGTTATACATCATTTGATTTCCTAAAATAATAGTTAGTGCCATAAAAAAAACCTTCCATTTTGTAATATAAAGGCATTAATATATCTTTTTACTGTTTCTGAAAATAAAATCCACGAAAACATATCACTGGTACAGAATTATGGAAGAGTACAACTGTAACTGGCCTTGACGACGATAAATAACCCTATTCAAGGCACCGGCATCAAACTTTAATCAATAATATAAATCTATTTGCTTAATTAACCCTCAATCAACCGAACATTAATCGTTTAAACACTCATTGATTATTGTTAAATGATCGGAGAAAATTAAGGGACCTATAAAAAGGGCCAATAAAAGTTATTTGTTTAATTGTCCTTGAGATGGGATGTATATGGGAATGGACAGATGGGGGTCGATAAACGATCGTTAATCGTGCTTTACTAGACTCGGACAATTTAAACCAGACAGCTGTTCAAGATTTAAAAAATAAAAAGTTATCTTTTTTTCTCGGAATTCCCTTCTTTATAAAAAAAATACCCCTACATAGAACCCTCCATGGATCCGTATCTTCAAAAGAGCCTATTTCAATAGTTTAATCTTTCTTCGTTTACATATGGCCGACAAACAATGCAATAACAGTGAAGTTGATTGTTTGAATCTAGCGGCACGCGCTCACTGTTTATCATTGCCCTATTTTTTTCCTTTTCAACTTGGCCTAAGATTAAAAATATAAGCCCCCATTAAAAATCAGCGTCCTCAAACACTTGAAGTATGTGATGGTTAGTGTAGAAACACGCGCACCACTTTACCGTAAACCGAATCATCAAAGTTACCGAGGATTCAGGCATCACCAATAATTGTCCACATATTCAGGTCGCGAGACAGGTGGGATGGCACGCGCCGGCATCACGTGGTCTCGTGCCGTCATTCCGATACAAAGGGTTAAGGGGGATAATTTGCATACAGGTGTAGATATAAGTGTGTTATAGACGAATATATCTAATAAACTCTAAGTGCACCTGTCGTCTATAAATGTCTGCCCTCCCTTCAAAAAAACATTTCCACAGTTTTAGTATAAAGACGGCATTGTCCTTCCGCCACGTCATTTGACCCTCACGAGACAAGAGGTCACATCTTTATAGTCGGGACAAATTTAGGACAATTACAAAATTCGCTCTTTCATCTTTTTAACTGTAAAATGAAGCCAAATATTTTCGGGGCTACCTTAAAGTGGGGGTTTACATCATGAATAGATGACTAGGGAACAAAATGTTCTGTTAAATGTACCGTTTTCCTCCAAAATTCCACGACTACCATCGCATGTGACATTGTGTTGAAATTGACTGCAAAGCTTCCATTATTTTCAAATTTTATTACAAAAATCAAATGATCGATTTGATCAAGTTTTGTGTTTTGAGTTTTTTGTAACTCGACAATCTTACTGTGTTCAACATTATTCGTTCGTAAATCGAGATAGTTGTGGGATACATGTATAATAACCGAAAGCCTGTTCCACAGTCGACATTTAATAACCCGAATTCGCTTTCAAAACAGGAATTGAATCGAATAGAGGTGTTCCTTTCATTATCGAAACAAAATCATCAGGTCAATGGCAATTACATACGGTATTTTGATATGTACCTGTTGGTCTTTAATATACCTATCTTAAAATTAATTTCCAACAATTAAAAGATAACGTTGAAGGTATCTATAGCACCTTTAAGTATTTGTTCACATGAAAGTGACTTTAAATAATATATAAAATATCTTAAATAGATAATACAAATATTAAATATATTCAACCTGTATCTACCTATCTCAATATACCTATATACACTTACATTATAGCCACGCCGCTCTTTGATCTTTTACCTATATCGGTGATGAAATGATATATAGATACGGTACATGGTTGTAACAGGGCCATATTCCCTAAACTAGTAATTCTTTATATTTATTTGAAGATGTATTACCTGAATAAATCTATATATAAATCTATAATTACAGGTGTATCTTTTAAATTATATCTCACTTTCATGTAGATTGACATTTCTTGACTTTGATATTTTCATGTTTTTGTTTTCGTTTGGGGATGAGTCAGGTAAAACCAGGAGTCTTACATCATCTTATAGATACAATATGTAAGATTGAGAGAGAGAGAGAGAGAGAGAGAGAGAAGGAGAGAGAAAGAGAGAGTTTAACGTCCACTCGACACACACTAGGTCATTTCGGGACTAACAGATGATTTAATTTTATTTCAATAATTCGCTTGTGCGTAGTGGTTGTTAGCAGTAGGAGGAAATCGGAGTAAATGGAGAAAACCCACGAGGTTGAACAATCCCTTGCCACGTACAACCGGGGATTCGAAACCACGCCAGTTGACTCAATGACAGGCCGTATGATGCAGCGCGCGCACGCTAACCATTCGGCCCTCCACCCCCACCCCCCACCATTTAGTTCCAAATTGAATATACTGAAAATTTCATTCAAATTACGTTATTCTGAGTGGCGTTATCAGTGTTGGAAGGTTTGATAATATGTGACGTTAATTGTTTATTATCGTAATATTGTCATTTCTTATTCGAGACTTAGCCAAGCTTCTCCATTTTTAAATTAGACCATTGCAAAGCCGAAGCGACCTAATCTACTTAATATCGGAACCATCCGACGACCTAGAGAGTAGATTATTGGCCCGTCATGTGAATAAAGGTCTAAATGATAATTTATACAACATTTGAAGCGAAAATAAAAACCTGCAATAAACAGATTTAGCTCTTAAAGATGCAATATATATGGACATAGGTCGGCAAACATGTAGAATTTCAACTGTCTTCAGTTCGTTAATTAAGTCTACGCCAACGGATATATACCCGACCTCGATTTTTCGTCCCACCCGATCGACTAAACGGTTTTAACAAGAGTTATCTGTAACAGTTCTTCTATTTCAGAAATAAGAGATAAGAAATATGCAACATGATAAAAGTTGAAAATCCGAAGTATTGGTATAGCTGTCTAGTCGTAAGGATAGGACGAAAAACCGTGCACGTAAAAGAATCCCTGACAGATGGAATTCGATATAAGAATAAGGCCGTAGTGCCGCTGTCCGGGACAAATTCCCCTCATTGCTCACTGTAGTATGGCGTATGCCTGTCTTCATTAGCCGAAGCATAACAGTAGGACGTTAAACCCTATTTGAAGTAAGTTTAAATAATACTGAATATATTGTAGTGGTATGAGATGTATTTTAAATAATGGCTGACCCTGTACAGAAAGTAGGCTGTAAAATATATGTCAGCTGATTAGTCTATATTGAACGAAGTTTATAGTTGGTCGGCTCCAATACAAGACCAGGGAGTTGGCTACCCCTCTCTATACATACGAGCCTCTTAACGGAAGAGGAAAAAGAAGAAGAAGACTACCCCTACGTGTCCACTATGGCATTATGGCTGAAGCAGACGTTACTATATTTTGCACTAAAAAGTAGTAAAACTATACTGTACATATGATTCCGATCCTCACACCCTACGTTATGTTTTCTAGGGTACGCCACTGTATAAATCGCATGCGGATACAAACAAAGGTTCAGGGGTCGTCCTTTCGGGTATTTTATAATGACCCTACTGAAGAATAGAAATGAAGGTCTGTAAAGAAAAGTTACCACCACAGGTATTCTTTCTATATTCTTTTCTTTAATTCAATCTTATCGGGGCTAGTCGATTTTTGTTCTATTGTCCTCGGGTGAGTTAAGCCACATTCCAGTGGCCCCGGATGACTTAACTCTGGTTACTCAAGTCAAGCGTATGTTTACCTGGTCGGCTTTACCTTTGATGTTCAATGCTGAGTTGATAGTTTTTATTATAAAATATGGGTCAAGTATTGTAAGGTGCAAGATAGACAAGAAATGAAATGAAACGGAGATTTTAACGTCCTACTGTTCTGTTCGACTGGCCTAATAAAGACGGACATATGCCATACAGTGTGCTATAAGAGACATGTTGCCCGGACAGCGGGTTGGATGGCCGAATGTTTAGAGCGTGCGCGTTGTATCATTAGGTCTGTCATTGAGTCAGCTGTCGTGGTTTCGATTCCTGGTTGTGTACGTGACAAGGAGTGGGATCGCCTGTCCAACCGCGTGGGTTTTCTCCGGGTCCTCCGCCCCCCTCCACACTGCTAAAGACCACTACGCACAAGCGAATTATTGAAATAAAATTGAACAACATGTTAGACCCGAAATGACCTTGTTTGTGTCAAATGGACGTTAAACCCCATTTCCCTCTCTCTCTAACCTGGGGCCAAATGGGTGGTTTTGTTTTTTTTCACTTGGGTCCATCAAGGTGGGTGTTGTCATTTGGGACCAACGTTGTTCTTTTCTTGGGATCACCAAGGTGCTATGGCGGACACGTTTCCCGGACAGCGCGCTACGGCCTACTCTTATATCGAACTCTTGGTAGCCAGGCAATATATATCTCAAGCAGTGTTTCGTGGGAGACGTATGTGGTTCGGGGTTAACGTCCTAATCGTCTACACCAACCAGGCTAATGAAGTCGGGGCCATGCAAGGCTGCTGTGGCACGTTTCCCTGAATTCTTTCTTTTAAAAAAAAGTTGTGCATGAAACATCGTGTCCCATTAACAAAAGAGTGCCCTTGGGTTATTCCACCTTATCCTCCACTCCCAGTCGTTTACTTGTTACGGAAAATTACGTCAATAACCGAGGGTGTCCGACTGGTATGGGTGGTTTGTCGTGGAGGATTGGTTGTTGAACCATTTATAATTATAAATAATTCGGGGCCACGGTGACTCAGTGAGTTATGAAGCTCAGTGACCAGGTTCGATCAACGGATATAGCATTTCCCTTAGTATTTAGTCTATGACTGAAGGGCGATTCTCCATCATAACGTGCGACTTGTTATTACGTCGATGAGAAGTGTAATAATTAAATCCAACGCCGTGTTGGTACAATCCAGCCTGTCAAATATATCCCGAGATTCACCTTTCAATCAGATAATTAACTAGGCTATAATTGTGATTACGATCGTTTCACGCGCAGATCGCCGCCATTAGCACCGTATTATTTCAAGACGTTTAACTCCAACCACTATCTAAATGTCAATTAGCTGCCTTTTACTCACCACACATCAAAGCGACACCTGGTGACTCGTTTGAAAATAAAATTCTGACATCTAGAATTCTTCACACGGTGCAGGTTTAAACAACCCTTGAGGTACTTGAGGCGCGGATTACACGACTTTCACGCGGGTTCAATACACGGCATTACGAAATCGACTTGCTAACCGAGACGATTGAGCTATGGTCTGGGAACGGACTTGATTGATGACGTAAGAGGTCATGGGGTCAAAGAGATGGAACTACAATGGCAGATTGGTGAAGATACGTGTTAAAGTTGGTTGAATTTGTTGAGGCGAGTGTGAAACTGGACGGCAAATTGTTCACCGGAATAAACATGCTATTATTTTAACCCTTAAGTGCCCATTAATCACTTGCCTTAAACCTGCCTATAGCCAGCCAGAAACAGGTGTCGACCAAAGAGTTAATCTATTCGACAGGATTAAAGTTATGATCATGTTTAATTAGCCTCGTCATCTGCCTCCAGATTTCACATTGTACAAATCTCACGAGTCATGTGATTCAAATAAAATAAAATGGGGTTTAAATTCCTACTTTTCTTCATCCCACGTGCTAATAAAGACAGGTGATCCAATTAACTAAACGAAATTCTATTCGCCGTTTAGAGAGAGAGAGAGAGAGAAAGAGAGAGAGAGCCCATCTTGATGGTCTTAAGAGAAGAACAACCTTGCTCCCAGGTGAAAACACCAACCTTGATGGGGAATCAAAACCCCGTCAGTCGTCTCAATGACAGACCTTATGATACAACGCGCCATCCAATCTTTCTCACCATTTAAACTTGTCGATGATGTCGTTGTTTCCTTAAAATCTGTCTTTTCCTTTGATATCTGTATTTTAATTCACCGAACATTTCTCCGTGAAAACTTTTCTTGTTTTGGTTCAGCGATACTGTGTTTAAAATTTAGGATTCGATTTAAATTACACACGCTGAATAAATCAGAAAGCTTTGATTCTCCGGGAATCCACGGAATAACCCCTAACTGCACCCAAGTACATATTATATCACCTAAACTAACCCCTATTTCACTAGTGCAAACTTAGTACATAGTTATTTTAATGGCTTCCCATCCATGTCACGGGTTGTACTACGTCATACCAATCTCGTTTATACGTCATCATTCTATAAATTGTCTACTTGACTTGAAGAATTCTAGTGTAATGGTCGCTAAATAAATTAAAACATTCCACGTGCAGATATCAAAGAGTAATATTGTCATTCCTCTAGTAACTAATAAAAATGGGACGATGGAACTGGCGTATATCAAGAGAATTCTCCGGCTACGATATCCACTCTAGGCCCAGGGGAACCACCATGAGTGATTCGGACTGTTATTAATAAAATGTCAAAAAAACTTCAACATAAGCGACCGTCGACATAAGCGACCGTCAACATAAGCGACCAATTAACGCTTCGCTTTTTCTAAAAGGGACCAGTTCGTCTTTCCGCACCCACGTATCCCCTTGTCAGGAACAGCTACAAGAATTAAGGGTGAACGAAATCTTCAAATCTGAACCACCTTTTCAGTTTTTACTTCACTTTGTTACTTATGTGAGGAAACCGTTCGTCTTGCTCCTTACTTCTTACTCCCTTTCCGGTATCGACTTGTAGGAGGGAGGGGTGGTATTAGCTCTTACGGGGCCATGGTGGCTAGACCTGGGGGTCAGGTGTTCGATCCTTGCACTTGGTGAAAAAGTTCATCGGGATTTTCCGGCGTGGTTCCCTCTTGTCAGTGATGAAGGACGGGGGGCCTGAGACGGGGAGCTGTCTAGTCGTTCGGATGGAACGAACAACCGAGGTACCATGTACAAATTGGCGGTTTATAAAAGATCCCTTGAAATTTGGAAGTCGATATAAGAGCAGTCTGTAGATCCGCTGTACGGGCAAAATTTCCCTCATAGCACACTGTATGATGTACGTTTTTATTAGCCCAGGTTCGGAACAGAACAGTAGTACGTTAAACCCCATTTCATTTCATTTCGTAGCTCCCCCCACCCTCCCGACTAGAGGGACGGTGAGATGAAAGACGGCACGAGTCTTGTATCTTATCTTATTAAAGAAAGGAAGGAAGATAGATATATATAAATCATAGCAACCATTATAAGGTACCATTGATTATAACTATAATATACTATCACTCTACTATTATACTCTATCGTCTTTCATCTTTATTATCTACCCCATTCACACATGTACGTGTCTTCCCCCTATCACCTTCTGCATTATATTTAGTCACACAGAAAATCAGCTATTATTATCATAGCGTGCAGTTTGCCGTGTATTTTTTCACCTGTCCATTGAAGGTGAAACAGATCTCATTAACTTTTACCTGTCCGCTGTACACCTCCATAGGTAAAACTATTTGTATATCCACCTCATCTTCATCCAGTTTTCACCTTTCATCTTTTTTTACCTGTTTGTCGGCATCGTTTGAGCATCGTATCGTGTAATAACGATGGTATTTGACCGTTCCTTGTCCCGTAAACTACTCGGCTTTACACCTAGATTCAAACAAGACCTCTACATTATTGATGAAATTATTAACCATTGTGGCTTTCACAACGACTTTTTTTGCGAGCGATTTTTTTTATATCTTCATAAATAATGTTTTCATGTTTTCTTTGATATGATATTATTTATAAAGTTGTTTGGTAAAAAATAACCTTTGTTCCAGAGTATAAAACGGTCACCTACCTGTTTGATCGTGGACCCTAAAATAAAATAACTTTTATTTAAAACTGAAATCATGTTTAACGTTTCTCCGGTTTCTCTTGGGACTAACAAATTGTTTTCTCTTCACCTGGATTTTTTTTTTCCTTGAACCAGCTTGTAATAAACACAAAAACACCATATTCAACACAATTACTATTTTAATTAAAGCGACGTTCCGTTCTGTTATCCGTCAAAGTGGGTTTATTCACTTTTGACCAAGGTTGTTCTTCTCTTGGGACCATCAAGGTGGGTTTTTTCACCTGGGACCATCAAGGTGGGGGTTTTCACCTGTGACCATCAAGGTGGGGTTTTTCACCTGGGACCATCAAGGTGGGTTTTTTTCACCTGTGACCATCAAGGTGGGTTTTGTTCACCTGGGACCATCAAGTTGTGGGATAACTTTACTCCCCTTCCTTTTGGTGTACATTTAAGAATTCCGGAAGTCATTTAACAATATATAGATATTTATAATTCATGTCTCAAAATATATGATTATGATCCTTTAAAAAGTTTTGTCTTTTTTTCAAACCGCACCAGGCACAAAACCCAGTCTTTCGTTCGTTTCGTTTTTGGGGCCTAACATTCGCTTTCACCATTGGTGATATCGCAGTGTGGACTGGACTGGTCTTTAAATATCTGCTTTCACAATATAGTGATATCGCAGTCTAATAATAATTATTGAGCTCTGTTAATATTGGAACCGGGTGCTGCGGTGGCTCATTGAGTGAGACGGATCCCGTTTTTCGATCCGTGTGTTGGTTGAGACACCGAGGTCCCGTGTACACATTGACGTGCACGTAAAAGAACCCTTGACAGTTTGTTCAGTCAGTCTCTGTCTCTCTCTCTCTCTCTCTCTCTCTATATATATATATATATAGTAGAATAGTTAATTAAAGCTGCTCTTTGGTAATATATAATTGAAATTAAAGATGGCAAAATAAAACTACATTTTTATGCTAACGTTTTCACCGCGATAGCGGCTCATCAGGCGTTTTATTAAACAATAATTGAATTAACAATAGTCTATGACGTCAGGGTGTCATAGTTACATGATAAAATTATTGTACAGGCAAGGGTAGTTAGTTAGTCTACAGACTAAAAATATTTAATCCCACCACAATCTTTATTTCATATAACTTATATATTCTCTTATTTAGAATTAAGTTTTGGGTGGTACTTCTCAATAAAATAGCTTTCTTTTGCCTCCAAGAGGTCGTTGTTTTTGCTATTAAGTTTATATAAAGGAAAAACACTAAATTTACCCCCACCACATACTTCAAGGTGCTCACTGAGCGGGATCATCCTATATTTTGGTTGAAGTATGTGCTGTCGATGAAGGTTCATTCTAAGCCTAAGCATCATTTGGGTCTTTCCTATATACTTCCCCTTGCATCCCGGACACGTTATAAGGTAAATTACATAGTTCGATTGGCAATTCATTGCCTGTTTGACATAAAATGTATTATCATCATTAATTGTTATGGATGATCCCTCAATGATAATGTCACAGGTTTTACACTTTGAACTACCGCATTTCGAAACTAATGGAATTGAAGCGACTGAATCATATTTAGAAGATGTTATAATCCTAGCTAGATTGGAAGGTTGCTTAAGACTGTTGATTATATTCGTTTTTCTCAATATTTTATGCATTGTTTGGCTACTTTTAAGAATATGGATATAATTTTCAATGATAGATTTCCCATTTTCCTGGGACGGATTGAATGTAGTAACTAAAGCAACGTTCCTTTTATCAGAGTTTACAGGAACTTTAGGTAGTCTTAAGACGCTTTGATCCAGACTCAATGCTCTCTTGTTAGCATCGTCTATTAATTTACCTGGATAGTTTTGTTTTAATAAGAAACCTTTTAGTTCCTGTAATCTCTGAACTTTGACACCTGGATTGGACACAATTGTACAAATTCGTCTAGCCAGGTTATAAGGGATGTTTCGTTTCGTATGAGATGGGTGACAAGAGTTAAAATTTAGATATTGATGTGTATCGGTTTTTTTATAATACACATCAGTTTCAATAGAGCCATTCGCGTGAAGCTTAACTGTCACATCCAGAAAATTTAATGTGGTTTGACTCTGCTCAATTGTAAACTGTATGCTATCATCTAAATTATTTAACATTTTATGAAGCTCTGAGATGATTTCTTGGGATACCCTGAGTATCACAGAACAATCATCTAAAAACCGTTTCCATGATGTCTTAATTAAATCACCGAATTCATTGCCAAACGTTGTTGTCACCCTCTCATACCATATTTCCTCGAGATAACCTAAAGTTAAAGTAGCATAGGTAGGGCCAACTTTCGTACCCATAGCGACTCCCTTGATTTGTGTATAGTATAGGCCATTGAAGAAAAATATGTTATTTGATATCACAAGATCTAATGCACCGAGGATAAATGAATTTGAAAACCGGTCTGGTATGAGGTCTGCATGGTTATTTAACCAATATTCGACAGCTTTTAGTCCCAGATCTTTGCGTATATTGTTATATAAATTAACTACATCAAAGCTGATAATTGTACTACCAGGTTCTACCTGTGCAGGTAGTTGGTGTAGAAAGTCAATATCATCGCGAAGAAAGCTTTTAACGCGAGAACATAATGGTTTCAAGATGATGTCTATAAATTTGCTGAGTCGCTGGGTACTGCTGTTGGGCCCCCCTACGATTGGTCGAAATATATATATATCTATCTATCTATCTCTCATAGATGCGAGATTTCGGGACTACAGTTTTCTACGAGGGAAATTTCATCGGTATATAGAGAATAGTCTGACGTTGAATCCCATTTCATCTATAGACCCCCCACCCCCGTAATAACTATTGTAGTCATGTATTAGTGTACTTCAATCACGAGACCCAAGGCAACCAGTCGTATCTGGTTTAAAAGATTAATATTTCTAAATACAGTCAACTTTTTCTCTCGGATTTTTTTTAATTACCTGATAATAAACTGTCTCGTCTATTTTTTTTTCCTGTCTTGTTCGATTATAGTTTTAATCATAGAAGTTCATTTTTCTAAATAAAAAAAAATGGAAAGATTCTACAAACAATTGTCTTTTATATTTTCTGCTATTGTTTTTTTTGGTAGCCACTATTATTTTTCTATAACGCTGTCTATGTGATACCTTGAGGGTTAAACCCCAATCTATTAAGGGGCTTTATGAAAGAAGGGGTCTAGGTCTTCACGGGTCATTCGGTACAACCAGATAAGAAATGCAACAGGGACACGAAAAAGATCTTCGATAGGGTAAGAAAAAAATTAATGTGAAAGATAGATACGAATGGAAATTATCGTCTCGTTGACGAAATATTCTGAGCCGAACATCCAATTGCAAAGGGTTCTTTAACGGTGCATCCTTTATGTACACGGACAGACCTTAGTTTTATGTCCCATCCGATCGACTAAGCATACTTTCCTTCCAGCCCCACAAGATAGTTTATATTTCACTATGGTAGATTTTCTACGATTTTAAAGGTAGGCCTACCACCATTCGACAAAAAAGATGTTTTTCTTTTATCTTTCAACAGATCAGGCCGTAAAAACTACACAAAATCCAGTAGACGAATTCGACAAAATGGAACAAGAGATGAAATGGCCTAGTGCACGCGTTATGTCACATTAGACGTAACAGAGACTCGTTTATCTAGGCGCTAAAACAGGATTTAATTTCCTTAAATCCAGGAATCGTGGAGTTATTCATAAATAAGTGGTTAGTTAACAACCTTGTTAAATTATATAACTTATAAAATCTAGTAACACACAGTCTCGTATTACTAAACCCCGACTGTCTGCTTCTTCAAGACCATGTTGTTTTAAAGCGACATCTACACCAAAACTTACACAACAAGTTGATAACTGGTAGCCGAGAGTATAAACTTACGTCATCAGTGACGTAACGGACTGGTACGCGCTAGTCTCGCGCTTTGAAGAAGCTATTACGTGGTGACTGGGTTTTAAAATGGCGGAATATATTTTGTTTGTAAATAAATTAGAGAGGGGGAATTACTCTAGTGGACTCTTTAAATGATTAAAATGATAAGATAGAGCGGTTAATTGATTGTTCAGGTGAAATCTAATTTGATTTGAAAACTTGAGACGGGCTGTAACCTCGACCGTAGAGAGGGCGGCGTTCTTTCATCTTGTTTGTAAACTAATTAACTCAATATTTTTAATTATCCACATACACTTACCACCATTTTTATAATCCTTAAAGATGGTTGACCACCTTTTCAACTCTTGTTCACAGAAAGTTTCAAGTTGTCCACATAGTTTCACATATTTTCCAGATAATTAGACAAACTTGTCCTTGCTGACCAATTTAAAATATTAAAATTGAGTTCCCCTTTCTTTTGTTTCATTCAAATAAAACCACGTGATTACGCACAGTTAACAAACTTTGTTGTGCGTGTTTATATTAATAGAATTATTTAATTAGTGTACACACAATTTATTGCGTTTTTTTTATGTTTTTGTGAAGTATATAGGCCTACATTAGTTGAATAATCCGCGAGGCGGTTTAACTCGCAAGCCTTAGATCCTTAGGTCTGTCATTGAGACAAATGGTGTCGATTCCCCGCTTGTACGTGACGTGGTGCTGGGTCGGCTGTCAGGTTTGTGTGGGTTTCTCCACAAGCTAAAGACCCTTGCAAGCGAATTATTGAAATAGAATTGAGCCATATGTAAGTACCGAAATGACCAAGTATGTTTCGAGTGGACGTTAAACCCTACCCCCCCCCTCTCTATTTGTTGTTCTGTATCTGGAGTCACCAAGCTGCATTTTGTTTAAGTCAAACACAGGGTCCAGCGTGTGCAGGGTTATCGTGAAGAGGGGTATTGGCTTGCCAAGTGGTGTAATATGTACCTTTCATATCATAAGGTCTGTTGGTGAAATAAAAGTATCGCATATGGCATTCCCGCCCGAAATGACCTGTATCCCCCTCTCTCTTTCTGTGTCTTTTTGCGCGTCTCTCTCTCTCTCTCTCTCTCTCTCTCTCTCTATCTCTCTCTCTTTCTCCTCCCTCTCCCCCTCTCTCTCTCTCGTTTCTTTCGCCCCTCTCTCCCTCTCTCTCTCTCGCTCTCTCTCTCTCTCTCTCGTGGTTTTATTTTATGAACATGTTCGTGGTTATATTTAATACAAGAAGTATTCTAATTTTTTTTTTATTAAAATGTAAAAACTTTTCTGATTGATTTGATAAGTGAGATTGATTGATGACATTTTATAAATTCTTGTCGTGTAAACAGTTTTCAATATATCTTAATACATCGCGTGAATTATATTAACAACTCCGTGTGCGATTTGTACCTGAATACCAACATTATCAAACAAGTACAGAAACAAATATATCAGTAATTGTTCTTCCATAAGTATGTGTTATAGTTTATATCAGATGCAAACAATCGCAACATGTAGATATACACACTGGTAAATACAAGATATATAAATACAATAAAACATGCGATATACAAACTAGTAAATATACAATACAACATGCGATATACAAACTAGTAAACATATAATATAATATGTAGATATACAAAGCAGTAAATATACCATATACAAAAAAAGAATATATATATATATATCAGATACACAATAAAACAAACTAATATATAATATATTGTATCAGATACACAAATTAGTAAATATATAATATATAAATATCAGATACATACAATGAAACAGGGAGATAAACAAACTAGTATAGATAATTACGTCAGATACACAACAAAACATGGAAATAAACAACCAGTAAATAAAAGATTAATGTTGTAAGTTTTCTTTCAACTGGTTTATAAAGGAGATTCTAATCAATCTATCATTAAACTAGATTATTGACGAGATTTTAACGCCAACTATTGTCTATAGTCATTGTTTAATTATACCGCTACATCTTCATCTCCCCGACATTATCACCCTCTATCAATACACCGCCTCATTATCCCCCTTCCCCTTCAGGCAGTTACCTCTCCCCCGGGGCGAGTACTAAGTAAAAGCTTACATAATCTGTTAGACTATGTGTTTAACCGGCCTGAAGACTCGGCTACCCTGATAACGTAACAAAAGAATGATTATACTTGAATGGACAATGGTCACCTGTTTCTACAGTTCCTCCACCAATTTAATTAATTTTTCTGGCCCATTTCGCGTGATTCTAATGAGTGGGGTGTAATTGATAGTCTTGTAGATAGATACAGGGTAATGACGTATCCACAGGGCATTACGTAGTATACATTTTATACATGTCCGTACCAAGACGTTTTAAAGTATCTGAATGTTTCAAAGTCATTTGACGAGACAAATTAATTTGTGTTGATTTCTAAAATGATTAATATTTTTGTTTACAATTTTATGTAATTATCAAAAAGTTTAAAATATTTAAAATATTTTTGTTTTTCTTTGCTTGTACATTAGACCGAATATTAATGGGTGTGCACTCTATTTTCTGTTCTAGTGGTGAAAACCCCGCCATGGAATAACAGAATTTCATTCATATTACATCTAAAATCATGTTGTTTTTTTGTTTTAATTAGTTTGGACAGACGATCAGTCCAGAGTATCTAGCTGTTTTGATGGGACAAAAAATAAACGAGGTCCCGTGTCAGAAGGAATTCGATGAAGTCCAGATAAAATTACTCTCATAGCACGCTACATGGTGGATGTCCATCTTCATTCGTCTTGTTGGTACGTAACAGTTTATGACCGGTTATGAAGTATTGACTACTGTAAATATTATATTAACAAATATATGTTACGTAATACACTTATTTTATTGACGTCATAAATTAATGATGTTTTTGTGTATTTACGTGAAGATTTATAATGAGATCAAGTAGATATTATTGATAACCGCTTCAAATTATTGCCATAACTCAAATAAATCGTCACAGATTTTGAGTTAATAAGCGTGCCTTTCTGAGGGAAGAGAGAAATGGGGTTTACCGTCCACTCGACACAAACTTGGTCATTTCGTTACAAAGGTATGGTCCATTTTTTCACTAACTCGATTGCCCCGCCCTGCCCACGAGGAGGAATAATTGTCATGTTTTAGTTTCCTGTGCTGACCAAAAATCTATCCTATGTGAATTGGTTCCATGAAATATACCATAGAATAAAAATTACCATCCCTACAAGTAGCATTCATTGTACACAAAGATACATCTACTGCATACTTTGAGAATAAATCTCTCTGACCTAAATGGCCGCCATATCAAAAATTGGTATAGTGTTCTGTAATGCGCTTCTACCAAGTTTCATATCAAAATTAACTTTTTGAATTTCATTAATGGACGCAGAATAAATAATCAACAAAATTTACTTAGTGTTTTCGATTAAAATCGTCGATTTAGTACTTAAAGGTCACCGGAAAAGGCTTCATTATATCCTTATTGACTGCCTAAATATTTTCTTTTCTGTCGTGGGATCGTGTCAGGCAAAAAAATTTTTTAGATAGAGAGCGTGCGTCGCGAGCATTCACCCGTGTTTACCTGTGTATGAATAAAATACGGAGTTATCTGCCCTTTGGTATTTCAAACAATCTCATTGGTCAATAGGTTATTACGTCATATTAGTCCTCTTCAATGTAAACAAACAGACGTCAATATCAGTCTTTTACTTTCTTTACGATGACAGACATTGAGGAATTAGAATTTTTTGTCCAGTCTTACCAGTTCGAACCATCCGCGAGACGTGATCAATTTAATAATGATTCAAGCGAAAACGATTCGTCCAGCAGTAGCGATGCCTCAGAATCGGAAGGTCAACTGCACGATGTAACGTACTGGTTAGTACCATTCGACTTTTTTGTTATTATCACTATATGACTTATTAGGCCCGGGCCTATTAGATCTATGTATAATATAATTTATCATATTCATTTAAAATACATACACTCAAATGAACATGCTTCTTCGATCTAGCGTCAAGACGATTGTCGAACGGTCGGCAAACAATTAGAAGGCCTAGGCCTAATAGTCCTATATAATATACTAGGCTATAGAAGAGTTACCGCCGTCCGCCGATAGCAGTAGTATCGGTCGTTTTTTAAAGGTGTCATGCCCATGGGCCTATTTAACGGAGAATCTGTGTAGGCCTAATTGTACCCATCAGAATATAATTTAGCTCTGCAATATATAGTGATTCCATGTAGGCGTATTTGACTGTGAGCGTCTTATCTTAACTATCCACGTGTTGTAGAGATCTTTTTCCTTAAGCTTGTCAGGAAATTTGAAAAAACTTTCCCCGCACCCAGTTTTACTGTTGCAGTTCACAACAACGCAATGAACCATCTTCCAATGTAAACAATGGGATGCCGGAACCGGTCATATTATTATGAGCAGAAGGACTAAAATGACGTCACGGCCTTTTTATTGGCGGAAAACTACGACGACTCACGGAGAACGGCGGAAATCGCTAACGTCGAAATTTACCTGTGGCAGGTAATATTGACATTCGGGATCGTGTTATACATATGGAAATGATATTTTGACATAATTACTTTCATTATTTAAACGATTAATGAAGCTTTTTCCGGTGACCTTTAAAATGTCGATCAACTAGCTTATTGTCTGTTCTCAAGCGGCGCTAACTGTAAACAGACAGCATAGTTTAGTATGGGTAATAGTATCCAATATGTGTTTGTGGAACTCGACACTCAGTAGTGTAAAATATTCAATGAGGAAGCTGAACGAACTCCATTGGCTCTCAGAGGCGAGTTGATCTGAAAAAAATACCCCACTTATACAGGTTCTAATAAAAATAATATTCCGCCATTACAGCTTCCTTCAATATCAAAGAGGTTTAATTACGTCATGGAGTGACTGACGTAATTTAGCGCCAGGGCTTTGATTGGTTAACCTGATGGCTAAAGACAGTTTTAATGGACAGCACCGGATATTAATTAACAGATTCGTTTTAGATATTTGGCTATAAATTAAAAACATAATATTATGGATCTAGAAGTTGAAAGTCATTCGGTTCAAATTTAAGTATTAGAACTGAAATCTATTGTAGAATTGTCAGTAGTCTCGTGAGTCGTGGGAAATAGCCCCAAAGCCTGGGGAAAATGATAAGATCCGACTCCGAGTTCACAAAGCATACTTTGCCTCGTGTAACACACCAGTCACGCCATTATATCGTTACATAGTGAGTTTTTTGGCGATGACTCTGGTTGTAGAGCAGGGGTAGAGCAGGGGTCAAGTTTCTGAAGACCATCCCCAGATTGAATGATTGAATGAAATGGGGTTTCACGTCCAACTTTTCTGTGTCGACTGGGTTAATGAAGACGGGCTTACGTCATACAACGGACAGCAATTGAATCCAAACTGCCAAGGGATCTTTTACGTGCACACCAAGTTGTACACGACCTCTGTTTTTTCGTCTGATCCGAACGACCAGGCGCTGGCCCTTTCCAGGCCCCGGTCCTTCGTCACTGACAAGGGGAAACCAAGCTGAACATTCTAGGCCACCCCTCCAGGTCCTTTAAGATGGCGAGCCGACGCGTTTCGACTGAACCACCGCGGCTCTCATCATCCTTAAACCCCGTCATACAAATAAATAATAATAATAATAGAGTAGGTAGGAGACATTTATCAATAGATAATACACCAACTTATAAATATTAGTGATAAGATTATCTCTCTTTACTCCTATATCATGTTAAACTTGAGGCCTCTTGTCATCTTCTAGCCGCCATCTTGAAGACACAGAGGTGGAGTCTGATAGCGACTCTCTTTCATCTTTTATTATCAAATATTCAAACTATCTACCTTGGTCATAAAAATAATACACACTTCCGGTCTAACACGAGATCACACACACTTCCTGTCTAACACGACATCTCTTTATATAAAAATGTAAACATTGTCTCTCGATATATATCTGGAAAACGATTAAATATAAATTAGATTATAAACTCTTCGCCATTAAAAGTGGTATAGAGTGTTCTGAAAGATATACATGGCCTCGTGTACGATGGACAGAGAGAGAGAGAGACACACACACACACACACAGAGCGAGAGAGAAAGAGAGAGGTGGTGTTTTGGGGACCTTCAAGCCATCCAAGAACAGAGTCCCTACACCTTGGTGATCTTTTAGTGTCTGTTTTACCCTTGGCAACTCCCTTTAAAACGAGCGGTTTCCCCCACTGCAAAAGACCCCGTGCGCGAACGAATTATTGAAATCAATTTGAACCATATGTTAGTCCCGAAATGACGTAGTATGAGTCGAGTGGACGTTACCACCCACACCCTCTCTCTCTTTGTCCTTCTCTCTGTGTCTCGCGTGTTGTATGAAGTGAAGATATATAGATGATATAAATACGTAGGTGTATTTATAACAGGTAGATATAGGTATATCTGTACATCTATATAGGTGTAAAATACAGGTTAAATACTCTACCTATTGTCTACCTATTATCTACCTATATACTGGGAAATATATACTACCCCCTTGACCACTGTATATACACCATATAGACAATCATTTAATAAGACATCTCATTCAACTAACCCAAACCCATATTCAATACTTAGAGCAGACAAGAAATGAAAAGGGTTTTAATGTTCCTACAGGACTAAAAATACGCCCCAACGCCATGCATTGTGCTTTGGGGGAAATTTTGCCAGGACAGTGCCACTACTGCTTACACTAATATCGAATTTCAACTGCCAAGGGGTCTTTTACATGCACACATACACGGGACCTCGCTTTCTCGTCCAATACGAACCAGAGGAACGCGGAACAGAATTCGAAAATAATCGGAGAATTATATCGACTTCCTACAATATGTTATTATATACAGGCTAAGATGTCACGGACCAAATATAAAATACACTCAAATGAAAATATGAGCCATGGTGGCCGAGTGCTTAAGGCGCTTGTTCACTAACGAGGATATCCAGGGTTTAACCCCGGTGTTGACCGAGAAGGGGGACACAAACTAGGTCATTTCGGGACTAACATATGTTTCAATTTTATTTTAATAATTCACTTGCGCGTAGAGGTCTGTAGCAATGGGGGAGTGGGACTGGAGGACCCGGAAAGAACACTACTTCTTGCCACGCACAACCGGGGAATCGAATGTTGGTAAATTTTATTAGATTCAAATATTTAAGGAACCGTTTTATTGTTCTTACGTACACTGGTTTTAATAAAATCAGTTTTTCTAGATATTTTGGAAGACATGCCCCTTTAAAGCTGGACATTGACTGGATATATTAGTATATGTTAGTGGACATGATCACATGATATGTAAGTTGTTTTAGAGAAAGACCGTATATTGTTTACAGACCAGTAATGTACTACAATAGGAGACAAACACCAACAGAATGATGGAACAAAACCATATAAAGAGACAAGAAATATAATATGTTATAATTACAGGACTGTTTGGGTGTAGAAACATATATTATACTACAACTATTAGTATGTATGTCAAGAAGGCTTTGTGATGTCATTTCAGATCTCGTATTTCTCTTTGAAGAGTAAGAAACTGATAGTTCTTTACATAGATTTATATCGGTAAAATCCAGGGAGGCGGGGTGGCTCGGTGACGTTGGCGATCACCGTGTTCGATTCTGATGTTAATCGATAAAGCTCATGGGGTTTTTTTTCTGTCGTGAATCTCCTTGGTCAGTGGTGGAGGACGGGCGGACTGCCAAGGGACAACGTATAGTCTACTGATTGGCGTTCACTTAAAATAACCCTCGACAGTTGGATGGCGGGGAAGGATGCTCCAAACATACCAGTATCCCACACAAAATATAAACCACCAGAAAACAACACAATAAAAATGATGAAAAAAAACGGATAGATAGTGCAAGGTCTGAAGGATGCCCTTGTTTTCATGGGGCGGGGGCATGGGCAGCGGGGGAGGGGGGCTCTAGTAGTTAAACGCGTGCGTGTGAAACCATAAGATCTGTAATTGAGTCAAGTGGCGTGGTTTTGATTCCCCGGTTGCACTGGACAACGTGTGAGGGTCGCCTGTCCAAACTTGGTGGGTTTCCCGAGTCCTCTGCTTTCCTCCCACTACTAAAGACCCCTCCTCGGAAGCGAATTAATGAAATAAAATTTAACCATGTGTTAGTCCCGTATTACCTAGTTTGTGTCGAATGGACACTACTAAAGACACTTACTCGGAAGGAAGCGAATTATTGATGTAAAATTTAACCATGTGTTAGTCCCAAATTACCTAGTTTGTGTCGAGTGGAAACTACTAAAGACCCCTACTCGGAAGGAAGCGAATTATTGAAATAAAATTAAACCATATGTTAGTATCGAATTAATGACCAAGTTTGTATCGAGTGGACGTTAAACCCCATATCTCTCTGTTTCTTGTTATCTGTATGTGTATATGATCTAGTCAGTGTATATTGATATAAGTACTGTGGGAATCTATGTGTGATATATATGATATATATACTATGGGAACCTATATATGATATATAACTATATGATAACGGTTTAAAGTGTTCTACATACATTAATAACTAGAAAATAAACAAATCAAAACAACAGAAGACCCTAAATAAATGTTTAGTATATACATGTAGCTATATGACATATAATAAAACCTTGTAGTCAGCCCCTTTTATACTCGGAGGGAGCCGTGCTGACTCGATGAATCCGACACTTACCGAGTCGTGTTGGTCGAAAAAGTTCTAGTTTTTTCCGTGTGGCGTGTGGGAACGTCAGGCAATATGGGTCCGTGACTATTACTAAAGTTTGTACAGCACAAATATAGAAAATGAAATGGAGTTTAACGTCCTACTGTTTTGCTCCGACTGGGCTAATGAGACGGGACCTACGTCATACAGTGTGCTACGAGGGAAATTTGACACGGACAGTGGAGGATACGGCCTACTCTTATATCGAATTCAAACCGCCAAGGGATCCCTACGCTACGTACAAGCGAATCATTGAAATAAAATTGAACCATATGTTAGTCCCGAAATGACCTAGTTTGTGCCAAGTGGACGTTAAACCCCATTTCTCTCTCTCTATGTTAAGCGGCTTTAACCATAAGCAACAACATCAATCAGGGGATCACGTGGCTAAGTGGGTAAGGCGCTAGCTCGCTAGCCTGGAGGTCGGGTGTTCGATCCCTGCATTGGCCGAGAAAGTTAATCTCGATTTTCCAGCGTGGTTTCCCCTTGTCAGTGATGCAAAACGGAGGGCCTGACAAGGATAGCTGCCTAGTCGTTCGGATGGGACGAAAAACCGAGGTCCCGTGTACACATTGGAGTGCACGTAAAAGATCCCTTGGCAGTTGGAATTCGATATAAGAGTAGGCCGTAGTGCCGCTGCCCGGGCAAAATTTCCCTCATGGCACACTGTATGGCGTATGCCCGTCTTCCATTAGCCCAGGTTAGGTGCATAAGAGTAGGACGTTAAACCCCATTTCATTTCATTTCATTTCATTTGCAACATCAATCACCACAACACACTTCAAATTGCCCCACCCTGCTCAAAACCCTCAAACTCCAGCTTCAGTTCAAATGGTGTGTAGAACCAGAACTGTGACAAAATCAACCAATATGAAGATATAATTTTAGCAAGAAGTGTTCAATCCGTATGTTTATTAATAAGTGTTCTGTTAGTAACCTATATTGACAAAATGGCGGGAATAATAAGCACACAATTTGGTGTATTAGTATACAGGAAACTATGAATGTGATATATAAACTAGTAAGTAAAGATAAGTATACATGTATAACAACAATGTCGTCTGATATACAAACATTGTTTGCTTCTAGTTCACGTCGTATTGAAGTACGTGAAGAGGTTTGAAGACACGACACCATCTTGTACAATGTTTTTGATCTTGTGCTTGAAAATTGTCAAGTGTTTTTATAAAAAAACGTGTCCGTGGATAAATTCTTCTAATCATCTTCTCGTCTTCACGGCAAACTACGTCTGCTAAATACACGGTTCTTTTCGTAATTATGTCTTGATAACCGAATCATTTTCCTGTAGACCAGTGTATCCAGTATATGATTGACAGGCCTATAATTAACCTAGTGTGCTATTTTTTTCTTTTGAATAAAAAAAAAGAAAACTCGGACAAAATGTTTACATGAATAACCTGGTCAGGAACCTGGTCAGGAACCTGGTCAAGTTAATCACCGACAGGTTGGTCAATATGTACAGGTAGATACAGGTAAGTACAGGCGAGAGGTAAGTAATTGTATAGATTGATCTACATACACCTATATACAACCTTATTGTAGTCCAACGTAACCCAATTATCAACGGCATTGAAGGAAATCTGGACAGGGAGCGGGGGAAAAAGAAGCTAAGACAAGACTACGTCATCAAAGTTAAAAAAAAAACTATGGTATAAAATAAGTAGACGAGATTATCAATGTGCACGAAATACGACATGATAGTATCATTCCACAATGGCCGTTTTGTTAAATTAATTAGTAAAACGGTGACCGCTGGCCGCGTTAGAGGGATGACCGTTGATTAAAGTGATGAAACAATAAAATTTCTACGAGGGTATCTATTGTAACCGCTATCAAGGAGAGGTCGCGGAATACGAGTGGCGGCTCGTACAGATTCTACGGAAGTGTAATTGTGTGTCACATATATTGTCTCATAGAACAGCATCAACGTCCTACTTTTCTGCGTGGTTCCCTCCCTTGTCAGTGATGCAGGACGGAGGGCCTGACAAGGACAGCTGTCTAGTCGTTGGGGTTGGACGAAAAACCGAGGCCCTGTGTACACATTGGAGTGCACGTAAAAGATCCCTTGGCAGTTGGATTCGATATAAGAGTAGGTCGCAGCGCCGCTGCCCGGGCAAAATTTCCCTCATAGCACACTGTATGGCATATGTCCGTCTTCATTAGCCCAGTTCGGAGCAGAACATTAGGACGTTAAACTCCGTTTCATTTCATTTCCTACTTGTCTGCACCGAGTGGGTTGATGAAGACGGGTATGATCGACATATATTACTACAGATAAAATAGGCCTTGTATTTCTCTTCTCAATAGACGGAATAATAAGATAAAATAGGCCTTGTATTTCTCTTCTCAATAGAGGGAATACTAAGCTCGTACAGCTTTAGTAACGTATACAGCATTATAAATTATTTTAGGGTGTATCTGATAGATATTTCACATGTTTTAATAATTATTGGCTGAAATTGAACAGGTATCTTAAAATTGATCAGATATATTGAAGACACAATGTTTGCGTTTCGAAAATTGTGTAGGCCTACTGCTGTTCTTAAATTTGCAAAGTAATGTGACGAATACCTTGACGATAAAACCAATAAAACAACTGTACATCTGAACTTCTTAAAGCAGATTATAATTCGATCAAAACTAAGACATTGTCCTCCAGATCTCCCTCCGTATATTTTAAATAGTTTAGCCGCTTGAGAGCGCCACTTGTACAGTATGCCAGTTGAAGGATTGCGCACCGCCTGTTAAAGTCAGCTTCTTACGGTCACGAGATGCGTTCAGACGTAACAATGTGAAGATTGCGTGGTAAGGTTTGTTGGGAGATGGAAGATTATTTTAGTTAATCCGTGTGTCAACTGTTGGTTTGTTATTCCCACCAAGAAGAGAGGATATCGTCGAATCATGAATTGTTAGGCTCGGTGGTTCTGGTATGTTGCAACTTGTTTAACTAGAGAAAACCTTCAACAAGTTCGCCATTATATAACATTCACCTTATTTCATTATACAAATCAGACTTGATTCGTATTGAAATGAGACTTAGCGTCCGGCGTCTCTCCACCAAATGAGGCTTAGCGTCCGGCTTTTCTCCTCCATCGAGCTATAAAATAGACGTGCATGCGGCAATAATGTGTTTGGTGGAACAAATTATACGCGGATTGGGGCGTTTCGTCCAACATTTCATCGAATTATTAAAGTCAAGGGTTCTTTTACGTGCACATCAACGTGTACATGGGATCTCTGGTTTTCGCCCCATCTGAATGACTGGACGCTGTTCCATGCCGTACCCTTCACCTTGTACCATTAGCTGGGATGGTGTGTGTGGGGGGGGGGGCATGCTGGATGGAGAGAAAGAGAGAGAAATAGGGTTTAACGTTCACCCGACACAAACTAGGTCATATCGGGAATAACGTATGGATCAATCCTATTTCAATAAGTCGCTCGCGTTTACTGTTTCTAGATACCTCATACCACTTGTTCTAGACACACAGAGCTGTTAAATACTGTACACGAGGCAAGGTATGCATACTGTTTCTAGACCACTTCACACCACATAGTCGAGATGTGTAGTGTAGGGTATGCTAGAGAAAGGGAGAAATGTGGTTTAGATACAAATTAGGTCATTTTGAGACTAACATATGGTACAATTGTATTTCAATAATTCGCTTGCATGTAGGGGTCTTTAGCAGTGGGGGGAAACCGGAGGGGAGAGAGAGAGAGAGAGAAATGGGGTTTAACGTCCACTCGACACAACTAAGTCATTTCGGGACTAACATATGGTTTAATTTTATTCCAATAATCTGCTTGCGCGTAGGGGTCTTTAGCAGTGGGAGGAAACCCACGAGGTTGAGAAGTCGCCCCTATCTCCATGCCACATACGCTCACACCATGGCTCGAAACCACAGCCGCAAGCCAGAGGTGACCGGCCAGCTAGAGGTCGAAGCGCGGCACTCTAGACCACTAGGCCATCCCAACCCCCCGGAAACCGGAGGAGTTCACATGTTAACAAATGACTGCAGTGCGGTTGTATTGCAACAATAACAATGTCTGCAGATTGACGGAGATTTATATTGATGGTGAAGATGAAGATAGAGTTACATATAATGGAGTCTTTCAAGGCCAGATATGTTTTGAGAAAAGGGTGGCCATTAAAGTGTGAAATATATTTGAATGTAATTTATGTTATGTTGTATAACATATATTATATCCCACGAAACGCCAAAAAAAAAAAAGAACAAAAAAAGAATGTCCGGCTTCTTTTTGCGAAAATGTAAACCGAAATTATAAGGGAACTCCCCTTACTTTCTACTTTCATATTGGTTGGTGAGTTGGTTGTTCATTCACGTATTGAAGTAACTGATAGCCATATTTGTATTTCTGAAACATCCTGGCTGGTAAGATAGCGCCTTCCACACTGGGCCACAGTGTCCCCTCACTGCAAACCTCCCATTGGTCTTACCCACTGGGTCAGCGTGGTTCCTCACTGCCAACCATCCATTAGTCCTATTCACTGGGCTACCGTGGCCCTTCACTACAAACTATTCATTGCCCTACCCATTGGGTCACCGTGCCCCCCCCCCCCAACTGCAAACCACGCATTGGAGGCGTTGTCGTCTAGAGTATAAAGCTGAAAAAAGGACTGTTTATCCCAAACCTATCCCTTGGACTTTGATTCACGATTATAAAGACCTTTTTGAAATACACCTTCCCCACCTCGGACTCATTGCTCTGGCCCAGTGTAATGTTTTATCCAGAAACTTCGATTTGTGACGTCCAACTTAGCCAGATATTTCTTTAACGCGACATGATGATGATGATGATGGTGACGATGATGATGGTGGTGATGATGATGATGGTGGTGATGATGATGATGATGACTATGGTGGTAATGGTGCTGATTTTGATGGCGTTGATGATGATAAGGATTAGATGATGATGATAACCTAGCCTTGGTTGCGATGGTAATTGATTTGCGGTTCCTCGTCACCAGACTATATACAGGCTGAAAGATGTCGACGATGACGATGACGACGTGATTGCCCTGACGTGGTAATTAGGGTAAATGACGACGACGACGATGATGATGCCGACGAAAATGATGATGATAACGTAACCTTGGTAACTAGGTTAATGAGAGTTGCACTTCCTCACCATTAGACGACTATTATACAGCCTGAAAGATAACGGGGGAAAGTTGGGAGAGAAAGGAATGTAACAAGTGCATGATTGTATGTTTTTATCAAGATGGCGGGATATGGTCTTATTTACCAGAGATTTTACGAGTACATGCAGCCAGCTTCATATTGTCCGCCATCACTTCAATCTACAAGGTTAATGTTAAACTCGGACCACACGTTAAAATTCACACCGATTATTCTACGTGGCTCGCGCTCTACTACCTGCATCTCGTGTAAATTAATCAACACATCAAAGCCAGCTCGTGACAAGACCGTGCTCGTTCGGTACATTTAACAACATGGCGGTGGGCAATCGGGGGTCAGCAGTTGACCCCTGCCTGTGTGAACCAGCACGATTTAAAGGGCTAGTTAGAAGTCCCTTGCTCCGACATTTTGTTTACAACTGGTATCATATATATTGTTGACTTTTGACAAGATGAAGGTTAGAAATAACAGACATGTTGACTTGTACTCAAATAGCTGCACGGATTTCATTAACTCCATTTTTCATACCAATTATTGTCCATTTTATACGTAAAAATATTGTATGACACCTACTAAAACGGACTGTTCTTGGAGTCGTGATATGAAGTGAAATGGGTTTAACGTCCTACTGTAAGTAGCATCAGGTGTTTCTTCTGATAAACATCATGTTATTGAATGTTAGGATTTGGAAAACATTCAAAGTCCATATAATAATCCCTCTCCACGTGTAGTCGCATATATTATGTAACCTCGTAGGTTTTCTCCGGGTTCATTTGTAGAGGAAGTTGTTGATATAACAAACGAGATATGAAACGAAACTAATCAGTTAACATGGCCGGTTTTACGAAATTTTAACTAAATAGAATCCAAATTTTAGTAATTTGATTGGATAATATTGGATTGATTTTAGTGCTTAGCCAATCAAAATTATACTAAAACTTAGATTTTGTCTTTAGTTAAGATTTGGAGAAAGAGCACCCTTGCCTGTAGTAACAAAAGTTATTTCAAGGTGACTTGTATTAAAAGAAAAATCAAGGTGTGGGTCATGGTGCACGTAAAACAGAATGAGAACACTACTTCAAAATAACCAAGTGTCAAATGAATATCTCATCTTAAAGGGCGCATGGCTCTATTTTTTTTAACCTAGAAATAGATAAAAATGATTCTAAAAGCACATATTGATATAATTTGACTGTATGTAAAGTGATTTATATTCATTTTTTGAAACGAATATTATAATTTCTAATTAATTATGTTCGGTTAAATACGTGAACAGTTCAAATTGAACGGCAGTCATTTACGCCACTTTATTGTATTCTTCACGTTTTTTAAAATATTATTTTGTGATTTGTGAATCGGCCTTTACTAATTACTTCCACATTGTATTGCAGGGTAATTTTTTATTTGTTCATTACAAAATGTCACCCGTAACCATAGGGTACACGACTCGTGTACTGATTATAAAATGTTAATTGTGTCTTAAATATCGGATATTACGATCCTATAGTTTCACGACAACATATCAACATCAATTGACTGAATTCTAATTCGTGTTTTAAATTTCGATTATTATGGAATATATTGAGATGGAGACTTAGCCCCTTTAAAAATGAGTTAGAGAGAGAATGGGGTTTAACGTCCACTCGACACAAACTAGGACTAACATATGGTTCAATTTTATGTCAATAAATCGTTTTCGCGTAGGGGTCTTTAGAAGTGGTGATATCGCAGACTACTCTTATTTTTTTTTTATTCTTAGCTCACGCACAGGGGTCTTTTCCCGTTGGAGGAAACCGGAGTACCCGAAGTAAACTCACAAGGTTGAGAAGGCGCCCCTATCTCCAAGCCACATACGCTCACAATAGGGATCGAAACCACAACCGCAAGCCAGAGGTGACCGGCGAGCTAGAGGTCGAAGCGCGACACATTAGACCACTAGACCATCCCAACCCCCAAAACTGTATAGAGATCGTGTGTTTATTATATGACCTTGATATATAAGTCGTACATCCGGTGATCTATAAGATGTATAGGATTGTACTTATCTCGCTTTCTTAGAAAATACCGAGTATGGTAAATCTCTATAGTTGACAAGTCATCGTGGGTGGGGTATATTAACTTACCTACACTTATTTTTCATATTCGAATATGGACCCAGTCAGTGTCGAAATGTAGGACGTTAAAGCCTATTTTGTTTCGAATATGGAAGTTTTGATGTTTAAAGGAGCTAAATCGCTAACATTTGGGACCTAGAAATTGACACAAGTGGGTCACAACGCATATAATACAGTAATATGAATGTATAAAAACTGATTTACATTCAATGGTTTCCGTTTTTACTCTAATTTCAAATCAGTTAGCGTCTGGCTATTCCAGTCTACATACGCGGGGTCAAACAGCAAAGTTACCACAGCATCACAACAAAGTCAGTAACGGGTAAATCCTCCTCTGTTTGCCAAACAAGCATTGATCCGACGTGGCATACTCCTAATGAGACGTCTAAGGTCATTTTGGTCCACATTGTCCCATTCCTGTTGCAACGCAACAGCAAGTTCTTGGACATTGGCAGGACGTTGTTGACGTTGACGTAACCTCTGTCCAAGCATGTCCCAGACATGCTCGATGGAGGAGAGGTCGGGACTCAGTGCTGGCCAAGGTAATGTGGTGATGTTCTGTTGTTGGAGGTAACCTGTAACGATCCTGGCCCTGTGACATCTTGCGTTGTCATCCTGGAAGATGAAACGGCGGCCATGACGTCGTGCGAACGGCACAACATGGACTGCCAAGATGTTGTCCCGGTAGTACTGGCCTGTAACACGCCCTGCAACAACATGTAAAGCCGTTCTTCCAGCAACAGTGATGCCTCCGCACACCATAACAGAACCACCCCCAAATCGATCATGTCTGACGACGTTAACGTCTTGGAAGCGCTCGTTTCGACGACGCCACACCCTCCTACGTCTGTCCAAAAAATCAACAGTGAACCTTGACTCATCTGAAAACATCACATTGCTCCAGCGTCGATTATCCCAGTGTTGACGATCCCTACACCAACGACGTCTTGCCTGAATGTGATGATCTCTCAAACAAGGGATCACGCGAGGACGTCGGGCGCGAAGGTGACCCCTATGCAGTCGATTCCGAATCGTCTGGCCACCCACTCTCACACCAGTGTCTGTTTGAAGACGAGTGCTGATCTGATTTGCTGTGATGACACGATTTCTCAAGGCCAAGGTACGGATAAATCGATCCTGGGCTTGAGTTGTCGCCCTTGGTCGACCTGAGCGTGGTCTGTCCTGTAAAGATTGTGTATCACGGTATCTGGACCATAGCCTGCTTATGACAGACTGAGAAACAGTCATCGTCCGCGCCACAACCGCCTGTGTTGTGCCGATCTGTAGCATGCCAAGGGCACGTAACCTTTCATTTTGGGTAAGCCGACGCATATCAAAATTTGTTTTCTGGTCACTAAAACAATTAAACTGATGTTTCCACCCTGGAATTCAATGCCACAATGACTGTAACATTCAAAGTCAGAGTCGTGCAAATCTTGGGTTGGACCCCCATGATGATCCCAAGCATCACCTGCATTCCATGCGGTAGCTATTGGTGCGTTTGGGCGTCACATGTAACTGGAAATGTTTCTTCTGTTAGGTTCTATAGTGACTTTTTTCGTAGTCATTTGCATATTTTAGTATTATGCCCCCAAAATCAAATATCCCCTACTTTTTTTGAATAGTCAATGTGTCTAGAAAATATTTTATTAAAACATCATTATATTAACGAAACAGTTTTAGATTGAAGAATCAGTTTTAAACTAAAGAAACAGCTTTAAGTTCACGAAACGGCTTTAAGTTCACGAAACGGCTTTAAGTTCACGAGGCAGTTTTGAATTAAAGAAACAGCTTTATATTAAAGAAACAGCTTTAAATCAAAGAAATAGCTTTATATTAAAGAAACAGCTTTATATTAAAGAAACAGCTTTATAATAAAGAAACAGCTTTATGTTAAAGAAACAGCTTTATAATAAAGACACGGTTTTAAATTGAAGAAACAGTTTTAAACTAAAGAAACAGCTTTAAATCAAAGAAACAGCTTTAAATTAAAGAAACAGTTCTATATTAAAGAAACAGCTTTGAATGAAAATGAAAGTGTAGATTAGGAGACCTGAGATAATTGGGACTTAAAAACTACAAATGTTTTCAAGAGCTGATCAAACAAATATTTCCGACGATTACAAAAAAACATCCCGACATGCATGTAGATTAGACATTATACAGAATCCCAGAGAATCCTAGCAGTCAATAAATCATTGAAATCTCCCTGATAGCCCCCTGACCTAACCATTTCCAACCCGCCATATCTTATTTATTCAGTGCACACGAGGAAGTATTTTGTCAGCTGGCTTTCTCTAATTAAAACACAGAATGAAAAAAAATCACGGGAGGTTTCTAGGTACTTTTATAATTTGAACGATTTAAATGGAGCTTTAGTTTAAATCGGTGTTTTTAAAGGTTTGTGCAATTGCATACCTCTAGCGGTTATTGACCTAAATACTCCGTACCTGAACGAGTGTATCTTCGATCCGATGGTTAGGAGTCCTCGAATACAAGACTTTATTCCCGTTTTCCCCGATGCCTTCCTCTTGGTCGCTAGGGCAGGATAATACAAGGTAAATAAAATGGAGTTTAACGTCCTACTATTCTGCTCTGACTGGACTAATGAATACGACCATCCAATGTTTTATGACGGATCTTTTGCCCGTACAGCGGTGCAAGGGCCTATTCTTACATCAAATTCTAACTACCAAGGGCTCGTTTATATGCACGCCAATGTACTATGTGTAGGCTACTCGACAACTCCGTTTTCCGTCCTTGTACAAGGTAAACTTAATGTTGTACTAAAATAGTAAGTGCAGGTGGAGCGCATTACACGCAAAACAAAAATATACAAGATAAACCTGCGTACAAGACAGGAAAAAGACATTGCAAAAAATAAACAAATATCAAATCAAGTGAATGGATCCGGGGGCCAGCCGTAAGCGTCCACTGCGTTGTATTATCCCGGGCCTGTTGTGGTACATGCTTCACTAAAATGATTTACAAAAAAAAGAAGACGTAACAGAAATAATGCGACCAATCTTGACAGTGGTCGTCTCTTCAATGGCGATAGCCTGCCAGTTGACGTCAGGTGTTAGAACGTCAAACAATTTCAACAATAAGGGCGAAAATATGTAAAACAAATGAGTTTATGAAATAGTTCTACAAACAAATAAGAACTGATCAATTCCATTGATCATATGGTGGTTAATAACCCCCACTCCAACACAAACTGTGTTACACCCCAACTCTCCTCTTACTCCCCCCCCCCCTTATCCCCTATTAGACACACATTGTATATATTTCTCATATTCAATGTATAGTTTATGTTGCGAGAGAGTGAAATGGAAGTAAAACTATGCCTGTTTGGGCTTCATGAAAGAAACCCGATGCGAATAAAGGAATAATGGACAGCACTGACTACGTCATAATGGATACCACGTGCAACGTCATAATGGACACCACTGGCAATGGACACCACTGGCTACGTCATTGATCTCATCGCGTTAAGGTTAACTTTGAATTATTACCATGTTTAAATAAATTTAAAAAAAAAACACCATAGAATGTGAGCTGAATATCTCTGGGAGTGAATGCCCGATTGATTATTTAAAAATGCTAATCTTGTTTTCAAATATCATCTAATAGAAATCGCCGACTTCACATTTTAAAACAAACGGGTAGGGGAAGGCAACATTGGAAACGGAAATTCTTTTTAGTCTCTGAACACCTCGTTTGAGCATAGCAACCACTGACGTAGTTCACGTGCCGGTCTTCTGTCCCTGAATGAAATGGCGGACATAACTTCGGTAACGTCTTCTAGTCTGTGTTGCCATCCTCGAAAAAAAAAAATCTTAGAAAAAAACGAATAAAAGAATTTCATGTTGTAAAAGAAAGTTAAGAATGGGAACAGGTCGTTTGGTAAGGTGATATATTTTAAATTCCAATGAATGGGATTCCTAACGAATATGGTGGAACACCGCCATTTTCATAATCCCCTAACAAACATGGTGAAATCTTCAGTCAAACATCATTTCATCCTGTACCGTGTCTAACATCAACGAGCTGGGGACATTCCAGCCATAAACATACTCAAAATAAGGCAATGGGGGTGGCAGCATGCCTCGCGTTCTCCATAATGGCGGTTGTTCTTTGATGTTTGTCGGCGTAGGAATGTGTGTGAGGAACAATGCTGTGGTGTGACAATACACCGTGTATTTATCTTGAGTCGTTATATAACAAACTAGCCATGTTGTTAGATGATGCTACAACCATGGTTCATTTATACAACGACAAAATACGGAGGGGGTGGGGGGTCTTTAAACTTAAAACTAAAAGGAAGGAGGGGGGCTAAATCGATCGCACACGAAGGCTGGAACGATATTGAAAATAGATCTGTTTTTGTGAGAGAGCTAAACCGATCACAAACCTATACTACCAATTTTCCTTTTGTAAAAGGATAACAAAATAAGAGAAGGGAAGCGTTACAAATATGTGGGTATCTTCACTGGAATGATTTCTATTTAGACGAAACAGGAAGGTTGTTGAAAACAGAGCAGGCTGTGGGGGTTGTAAATCGATCACCAACCTAGTGTAGATGATTGGATCGATAGATAGATAGATCAATAATCTATTAAAACAATTTGTGGTTTACAATCTGATTAACACACAAATCCTATTTCGTTTCGTTTTTCATAGTTCAAAATTTCGGTTTACTTGTCTCCACTACACTTGGATCTGGAATACATGTAGTTGCTATATTACCGGCGTGTTGGTTGATGTGGGCGATGAGCCAATGAAACAGTCTGCTATATAATGGTGAGTTCTTGGCGTGCGGTACACGGAACTGTGGGTAAACCATTAGAAACGTCAACACTGATTGATTGTATGAATGTCATAGGTCACAAGCCGCTCGTACGACCCGTGACACGACCTTCGAGTACAACTTATCAGATCTTCATGTAGTGAAGGCCATGGAAAGTATAAAAACACGATGCCTGGGCACAATTTGCCTCATAGCACACTGTATGCGTGTCTTCAATAACCTAGTGGAAGCAGAGAACAGTAGGACTTTAAATCTCATTCCATTTCAGTAGTTGCTTCTCCATGATTATCATCGACAATAGAAATTAGGAATTCACATCGTAAATAACAATCAGTAGCCTTACAACATCGTAATAACAACCAGTAGCCTTACAACATCGTAATAACAACCAGTAGCCTTAACAACATCGTAAACCCGACCTGGGATTTTACAATGCTGGACTACTACGATTATAGATTCATCCTCCTCTGCCTAATAAATATAAAATACATAGAGTGCATGTTTTATAATTCACGAATTATTCTGCCGGGGAATTTACAGTGCAATCTCCCTAATAATTACAAATTGCATGGAATTCCATAAAGTATTAGAAATCTCGCATGTTTCAGAATTTATTCCGAACTCTCTGATTGTATTCGCCATTGTTTAAACTGCCAGGCCCTCGTGTATTAAACTAATAAATACAAGGAATCTGTTGTATGTTCATCCGTCCCTGTAGCTCGATTACAGCCATCATACGTTTATTTACCATAGCGTGGGAGTTTTACCACTGACCATCCCACTGGTCAGTGGAATTCCGGCCAGATTCCTCCTGGACATATCAACAAACCAACATTAACTCTACGGTCAATAAGCCAAAGTGGTCATTATGTCAGGCACTTCGGACAACTTGACCGACTCTTTGGTTATCTTCAAGGCCAAATGCCACAGATGGTCTGAGTTCTCGGCAATGATTGTTCTGATTAGGGCGAGTTTCACGACAGGATCTAGCGCATTTTTGAAATGACATTCTTGATTTTACTGCGCTTTTATGTAAATTGTGTGGGTTTTCCCGGCCAGGTTTACCGTTAGCATCGTCATACTGGGAATGTTTTAAAGGCGAAGTACAATGAATAAATAAACACTGAAAGAAAATTTATAGATGATAATAAACCTTATCGATAAACAGTCGGTATTTGGGGGATTGGTATTTGTTCATCAGTTGTTCATCAGTTAAATAATCAACTCTCTGGGTCATAAGATAGGATGTTCGTAATTTACAACGGATTTAAACATGATTGGTAGTTAATGATTAAATTTAAAAATGGATGATAATCGAGACTTTGTTTACTATCGTAACAACTGTAGCAATGACGATCGGGATTCCGATATTCTTCAACCCGCTATAACTTTATTATTTAGTTTTAAACTATTATAGTGAGAACTGTCAGCTCTTTATCTGTTCTTCCATAATGTATCTTTAAATTGCCTGAAATAATTGCAAAATGGCGCTCATTGTTTCTTCACACATCATCCTCGTCATCTTCACACACCATCCTCGTCATCTTCATTCACCATCCTCGTCATCTTCATTATAATTATATCACCATTTAAGAAGAACGTAACAACAGAAAACAACAAATAGCAAAAAAAAAACAAAAACAAAAACCAAAAAAATAATGAAAAAGTAGAGAAGTGATCCTTCTGGTTTCTGATTTCTGAGTGTTAAATTATTACACGTTGCTATGGTAATTATTTGTAAATAATGTACATGAAAGGGCGCCGACTAGGGTCACAGATAGTAGTGTGAAACAGGAAGTGAATCTGTTATCGGTAAACATCAAACGGCTGATGTTGATTTCGTTCATCTATAACATGTCAGGTTTCCTTAATTCATCAGCTATTTGTAAAATTCACCACCGTTTGTCACGTGATGTCAAGTTCCACTAGGGTATTATGGGATGTACTGAATGGTTGTAAACAAAAACAAAAACATCGGTCGTCGTGTCGTCATCGTCAGTAGAAGATAAAATAATATTACACCATTCTTATACTACCATTTATCAATTCATAGATATATACACACAAATACTCTCCTAGCCACTCGTCACAATTTGAAGACAATGAGCATTTGGGAAGTAATTAAGGCCCAATAAAAGAAATGAAATGGGGTTTAACGTCCTACTCTTCTGCACCTGAGCTGGGCTAATGGAAGACGGGCCCAATAAAAGAATTGTTAGGGTAGTCCCAAAAACAGAAATTGCTAGGGTAGGCCCAATGAAAAAAATGGTGTTTTTCATGACTAAATCAAATAAATGAAATGGCTTAAGGCTCAATGAAATAAATCATGGGACATAAAGACCAATAAAAGTTTATGGAACAACGTAAGGTACATCATTGGTTAGTATTAGGGAACTGGTTGGATTGAGGCGGAGAAGATGTGCGAATTCTGGTGGACAACTCTCGCCACGTAGAATCGTAAATTGATACACGAACACCCACATATAACGATATATGACCCACAGACGAACGACTTCACCACCCGGGCATTCAACTGTCCAGTCCACGATTCTCGGCTTGTTACGGGTATCTGACTACCCTAAGATACAGATCGAGTGCCTGGAACACAACAAACGTTTCAAAACATCTCCCAACAAATCCTTGGTTACAGACTCATTGGCGTTTCTAAACATCTCAAACCGAGACTTGGTTACAAATCCCGCATCCTTGGTTACAGATCCCGCATCCTTGGTGACAGATCTAGAGTACGTTTCAACTCCACCCCCATTATCGGCTTATTACGGGTATCATCTAACTATTCTAAGCTACACGTGCCATCCTTGGTTCACCCCCCCCCCATCCTTGGTTACAGATTTAGAGAAAGTTTGAAAACACCATCCCCATCCCCAGAACGTTTCATAACATCCGCTCACTAGATTCCGAGAGACCTGGGACTGGCACGATTTATATAATGTGTATCTTGTAATTTCTGTGTCAACAGTATTAAATGACGTAGGACATACATATACTGGACAGGGTAGGCTAACTCTCTATATTAGTCTATTGTAGGCTAACTCTCTCTATTAGCCTATTGATAGTTTATGTTATACCTGAACATATTGAAGACAAGCTGTGTGTTACACAAATATCTTCACGTTCTGATGGTAATCTACTCATTTACACGGGGATTAACTTTTAATCTTCATCAATACACAGGTAAATAAACAGGTGAACATCTTTATCTCTCACTCACAGGTAAACATCTCTCTCTCGGTCTCTCTCTCCCCCTCTCTCACATAGGTACCCCATCTCCCTCTCTCTCCCCCTACTCTCTCTCCCTCCCTCTCTCTCTTTGTAACAGTTACCCCCTCTCTCTCCTTACAGGTTCCTTCCATCTCTCACACACACACGTAAACATCCCTCGCCTTCTATCCTCTCTATATCTCATACACACAGACACCATCACACACCACTCTCTCTCTCACTCTCTCTCTCTCTCACAGGTACCTACATCTCTCTCCCCCTGTCTTTCTCCCTCCACACTCTCTCTCTCACACAGGTACCCCATCACCCTCCCTCTCTCCCTGACACACACACACACCCACGCACCTCTCCCCTCTTTCCCTCTCTCTCTCACACATACACACGTAAACCCCCACCCCCTCCCACCCTCCCACTCTCCCACCTGTTCAAGAAACTATGATATATTTATCTACAACCTGTCAACATTAAACGATAAGAAATCACCTTAAATCATGTGACAAGACCGACCCACGTCACAATGTACATCAGTAAATATTACAATAATTCACATCTAAAAAGATAAGAAATCTACAAGACTCGCTTCCACCTGTCGTAGGTAGTTCTCAGCCACGTGCCGGTAAACATCTTTATTACCTAAATATGTAACTACTTCCTTGATTGGTTGACAGATGGTCGTCTAGTGTATTTAGACCAATGGGATAACGGGCACCTGCTCGTATACAACAGGTGAATATGAAGACGTGCCCCACGGGTTATATCTACAATATACCAACATTAGACTCTTAACCTGTACTTCATATATAACCATTTATAGAACTAACACCATGAACGAGAGGAAGTTTGTTTAACATTCACCTGGTCAGCTTCAATTACTGTTGACATAAAATAAATTAACAATAGAATATAATATTCTTATCAATAAAATGAAACGGAGTTTAACGTCCTACTGTTCTTTTCCGACTAATGAAGACGAGCATACGACATGTAGGGTGCTATGCTGTAAAGTATGCTACGGCCTACTCCTATATCGAAATCCAACTATCAATGGTTCTTTTACGTGCACGCCAGCATGTACACGAAAGCTCGGTTTTTCGCTCCATCCGAACGACTATACGTTATCTCTTGCCAGACCAACCGTCCTACAACACTGACAAGAGGGAACGACGCAGATAAACGAAGATGTATTCACCTGTGGTATATTTAGGTATGTATCCTATCAGTGGTGATTAATATAACTGTGGTATATTTAGGTATATATCCTAGTAGTGATTATTAATGTAACTGTGCTATAAGCAGTGATTATTAATGTAACTGTGGTATATTTAGGTACATATGCTAGCAGTGATCATTAATATATATAGAGAGAGAGAAATGGGGTTTAACGTCCACTCGACACAAACGAGGTCATTTTTTTGGGACTAACATATGGTTTCAATTTTATTTGAATAATTCGCTTGCGCATAGGGGTCTTTAGCAGTGGGAGGAAACCGGAGTGCCCGGAGGAAACCAACGAGGTTGAGAAGGCGCCCCTATCTCCATGCCACATACGCTCACACCAGGGATCGAAATCACAGCCGCAAGCCACCGGCCAGCTAGAGGTCGAAGCGCGGCACTCTAGACCACTAGGCCATCCCAACCCCCCGATCATTAACATAACTGTGGTATATTTAGGTATATATCCTAGCAGTGATTATGAATCTAACTGTGGTATATTTAGGTATATATCCTAGCAGTGATTATGAATCTAACTGTGGTATATTAGCAATGATTATGAATCTAACTGAAACCAACCTCTGCGGGTAATAGTCAACAATATCCCTTCATTCAATATCCCTTGGGCCATGATCCATGTCCCATGTATATAAATAAAAACAAAATACCTAAATATGAAAGGGAGTTCCTTATTAATCCAACACTGTGGTGTTTAAAATAAGCAACACATTTCCCCAAAATTGTGCAGTGACCAGCCTGAAATGTGAAGTGATAAACTTGAAATGTGCAGTGATAAACATGAAATGAGCATTGAGCAATTTGAAATTTGCCGTGATCAACTTGAAATGTGCAGCGATAAACACGAACTGTGCAGTGATCAATTTCAAATGTGCAGTGATAAATACGAAGTGCAGTGATCAACTCGGGTGGGTAAACTATCGGCAAGACTTGACGTTACATTCTTTTCTAAAACCTGCACTTATGGAACGATGGATCTGTAATTTGGAGTGAAGTTGTCCGAAATCTTTATTTTTCAACACGTGAAATGATAATGATATAAATACAACACTTGTTAAATTATTAAACTTTAAATAATGTTCTCAATTCAGTCTGGGTCACCTTATATATATATGTTGTAGGCAAAACATATCCCAGTTAAAACTCCTTGATTGTATATTCACAAGAATCAAATATAGGACCTTGTACTGATCAGATTCACTCCCACCCCCCTCAATTTATTGCCATGGATCCAATCTGTCCTCTTCTCTACAGGAAATGGTTGGGTGGCCGAATGCCCATGGTAGATGGTAGCGCTTGTACGTTGTCTTTCATAGAGTCAACTGGCGTGATTTCTAGTCCCCGGTTGTACGTGACAACCTCGTGGGTTTTCTCCGGGTTCTCAGGTTCACTCCCACTGCTAACGACTCCTACGTACAAACGAATTATTGAAATAAAATTGAACCATATGTTAGTCCCGAAATGACCTTGTTTGTGTGGAGTGGACATTAAACTCTCTCTCTCTCTCTCTCTCTCTCTCTCTCTTTCTCTCTCCAGGTATGTATATATTATAGTCAGGTATTTAGTACAACCTATGAATGTTTATAGAGATAATAAAACTGCTGAATAAGCTAAACTTAGTTGACTTAATTCGAGGAATGTCGTGGGTGTAAGATAAGATATCCTGTCCGTTTCAAGTCTTCTCGATAAAAGAAAGATTTATAAATATAAAGTCTCGTGGTTTTATCTGTTCGCATTCTGTGTGATTCACATGCATGTGAGGTTGTCAGTGTCACATGATTGACCTGAAGGTTGCATCAATAACACTATGTAATTATAGCGTCACGTGACATACTGCTATAAGTAAATAGAAGTATATATACAGGTAAATGTAATTAGTCTACTATATACAGGTATTTAAGTCGACTACAGGTATACTTCTATAAACTATGGATAGGCTGTATTGATAAATGCGGGATGAGAGGGGGGTAGCTGGGGAAGGAGGGCGTGTATGCGAGAGGGGAGGGCACCGAGTTTAGTGGCCTACTTGTAGAGGGAGGGCGTGTTTGCGATTCCTAACTACAGGGGGAATGTGGGGCGGGCGAACGATCCCGGACTCTCTGTAGCCTTGAACGGCGGGAGAGTTGGACGGCAGAATGGGCGTGGGGCGAACGATTCCAAACTCTCTATAGCCGAGAACTGCGGAAACGAGGGGGTGGGGGCGAACGATCCCGGATTCTCTGTAGCCTAGAACGGCGGGAGTGTGGGGCGGGAGAGAGGCGGGGGGTGGGGGCACGGACGGCCAGGGTTAACATGTGTGGGGTGGCTAGGGTTAACATAGATAGGGCGGCTTGGGTTAACATAGGTGGGTGATGCCTGCTTTTAAAATATGATTTTCATCCCTTTGTTTAGTCATAGAGCGATCCCTTTAAAGATGACAGCCATGGTTACCAAAATATCGTTGATGGTGACGAAAGTCCCTCCTAGCGGTTTATAGGGTCAGAGACTCAAGAATGTAGGTCCGCCACATGAACGTCGTTATTTTGGAGAATTTGGGTGCGCAGTGAAAATATTCAAATAATGCTGACTACAGGATGGGAGAGACCTTGACATGACCTTGACATTATATATAACTGCACATCTATGATGACAGTCTACTGAAACTTGTTTTAAAAAACAATATTATTCAGATTTTTAAGGGGGTGGGTGGCGATTTTTTAACGCGTGCGCGTTGCATCATAACGTCAGTCGCTGAGTCAACCCGTCAGATTAAAACACAGATCCTATTTCGTTTCGTTATTTGTAGTTCAAAATTTTAGTTTACTTGTCTTCACACCACTAAGATCTGGAAGAGTTCTAAGCGTGCTCTGCACAGAACTGTGGGTAATTCCCTAGAAACGTCAAGGGTAAATTGATTAATCGATGTCTGACGTCATAGGTCAAACCCGCCACTATGACCCCTGACGCTACCTCCAGTACAACTGGTCAGATCTCCAGGTAGTGTCGGTCATCGATACTATCAAAACAAAACGAAATATAGATTTGTATTTTAATCAGATTGTTAGTCGACTGGCGTGGTTTCCATTACCCGATTGCACGTGACAAGGAGTAGGGTCTCCTCTCCAACCTCGTGGGTGTCCTCCGTTATTCCGATGTCTTCCCACTGCTAAAGACCCCTACGCGCATGCGAACTATTGAAATTGAATTGAACCATATGTTAGTCCTGAAATTTCCTAGTTTGTGAACACAGACTCACAGAGCAGGAATAGTTATTATGTATTCTTTCTTCTAATTGGGGAGGGGGGTTAACTAATTGCCTCATAAGGTTT
Source organism: Patella ulyssiponensis (assembly GCA_963678685.1). Lineage (NCBI taxonomy): Eukaryota > Metazoa > Mollusca > Gastropoda > Patellidae > Patella > Patella ulyssiponensis. The sequence continues at coordinate 3,002,924 of OY783226.1, forward strand.
GTCATTGATTCAAGTGTCGTGGTTTCGATTTTTGGCTTGTACGTGACAAGGAGTAGGGTAGCCAGTCCAACCTCGTGGATTTTCTCCGGTTTCCTTCCCCTACTAAAGACACCTCCCTCTCTCCCTATCACTCTCGCTTTTATCGAGATTAGGGTGATATTAGCCTATATTAAATCCTTCTACTGAAATCATTGTCCTCGCCAGTAAAACAAATTAAACAAATAAAATGATGCTACACTCAAAATGGCCGCAAAAATGTAATGAAATGAAACTTGGCGTCCAACTGTTCTGCTCCGAACTGGGCTAATGAAAATGGACATACGCCATACAGTGTGCTATGAGGAAAATTTTGCCCAGACAGAGGCACTGCGGCCTACTCTTGTATCGAATTCCAAATGTTAAGGGATCTTTTACTTGCACGCCAATGTGTACACTGGACCTCGGTTTTTCTTACCATCCGAACGACTACACAAGTGTTCTTGTCAGGCCCTCCGTCCTGTCTCACTGGCAAGAGGGAACCACGTCGGAAAATCTAGATGAACTTTCTCGATCAATGCAGGGATTGAACACTCGACTTCTAGCGTGCCAGTGCCCTACCCACTTAGCCACCGTGATACCCCAACACAGTGAATACAACGCAACTGAGAAACACATCAATGAATGAATTTTTTAAAACGCTCTTTGATCTTTGCAGAAAAAACCCGCATAAAATAGATTGACTGCATTTTAAATTAGCCCCAACAATTTAGATGTAATTTTACCTCGAAGCATTTAATTTGATTTTCTAGATTGTTTTTTTTTAAAAAGTAAAATTTTAAAAACTAAAATGTGAATGAATGAAATGGGTGAATATGTTGAAAATAAAATGGTTGAATGCATGTGAAATATTTTAATATTGACTATAAGCATGCCTTACAGCACTGATTTATACTAAATCATAAAATTCACACGGAAACACATTCTTTAAAACTGTGAGAAATAGCGTAATCTGAATAAAGAGTGGACGTTTTGCTTATGCAAATGGTAGAGAGAGAAAGAGAGGTGGGGAGAGAGGTGTCTTTAGTAGTGGGGGGGGGTAATCGGAGAAAACCCACGAGGTTAGGCAGGCGACCCTACACCTTGTCACGTACGAAAGGGGAATCGACACCACGCCAGTTGATTTAATGAAAGACCTTACGATGCAACACACAGGCGTTCACCATTCCAAATAAGGAGAAAGAAAAAAATAAAAACAATTCCTGCTCTGTGAGTCAGTGTTCATCATTTATTAACAGAAAGCAGAACACCTAATGCCACTTCCTGTTTTTACATTCATCATTTTTTATACTGGTCTGTAAATACCCCATTGAAACTCCGGGGTGCTAGAAATAAAGTTAAATAATGATAATTCTCAACCAAATCATATCAACTTAAAGATGCATTATGTAAGATTTGGATAAAGAGCTGACAGTCCTCGCTATAATAGTTACAAAATACACAATACAAAATTAATATATTGAAAATTATATTGAAATTTCTTTATTCTGGATGACGTTATCAATGGCTGTAGTTTTGACAAGATGTGTGCATTGGTCGTCTTTGTAACCACCGTACTGACCATTCGAGTCTTTGTCTCGCTTTTCCATTTTTACACTAAATTATTTAAAAATGGCCGATCCAATGGCATCGGGAGTTGAATATGGTATTGTCATGTTAATATATAGCTAATTAGTAATTTATGCAACATTTAAGGCCTTAAGACCTGCAATAGACTGATTAAGTTGTCACTTAATGCCTCTTTAATATTAAGTGCAGGAGGACCGCACTACACGCAAAACAAAAATCTACAAGATAAACCTGCTGGTTATAATCATGTAAAGTTAAAAATTTGCCACAATCTTGGGTACATTATTATTTTAAGAAAATGCACACCCCCGTCCCACCCCTCCCACACGCCCAATATACGACTGTACCAAATATTAGGTTGACGATACATATTTCAACTTGTGGCCTTTCTTAACACAGTGTTTGATGAGCGATCAACCTACACGGTTATTACACGTACCTGTAACGAAATGTTTTGTCGCCTCGAGTCAATCAGCTAATTTACCCGTCAGGAATGTTAAATTTTATCTCAACTATTTTAACTACAGGTGTGTCTTTAATTTAGTACACGCTAAAAACACACGGTTTCTGACCTACTGTTATATTATATATAGGATTCCCCTAAAATAGTGGGAATCCTCTAAAACAATAGGAACCCTCTAAAAACATAAGGTTCATTGCCTAATATAATGTTAAATAAGTATACGCATCTTTTAAGACAGTAAAATTCCCCTAAAACATAAGGTTAATTGCCTAGTATACTATTAAATTATAGGTATGAATCTTCTGAAACAGTAAAATTCCTCTAAAACATAAAGGGTCATTGCCTAATATACTATTAAATTATAGGTATGAATCTTCTAAAACAGCAAAATTCCTTTAAAACATAAGGTTCATTGCCTAATATACTATTAAATTATAGGTATGAATCTTCTAAAATACTCGGAATCTTCTAAAACAGTAAAATCCCTCTAAAACACAAGGTTCGTGGCCTAATAGTCTATAGCATTAACTTACAGGTAGGTATCCTCTAAGACATAAAGGTTCATTCCTAAAACAGTATAGGAATCCCCTAAAACAATGGGAATCCTCCAAAACATAAGATAAATTGCCTAATATATCGTTAAATTATAGGTAGGATTCCTCTAAAATACTCGAAATCTTCCAAAATAGTAGAAATCCTCCAAAACACTAGGTTCATGACCACTTTTCGTCTAAAAAACTAAATAGCATTCATCTAAAACAGAGTAGTTCCTCTAAAACAGGGATAATCCTCTAAAAGGGGACAATATTCCTGCAAAACACAGGTAATATGGTTGATTCCCCGGCTGATTTTGATAATATTCTATTATAACGGCTGTTCAGACAGTAACAATACTGAGTTGACTGTATAGTAGAGATCTTTCTGATAAAGACAGTCACTTAGATACATGGATACAGACAATAACACGACGATAGTCGAGATCTATCTGACTGACAGAGACAACCACATCTACAGATAGTAACAGGATTGGCTTAACCATAATAGGAATCTTTCTGGAAGTCAGCTCGTGGGTGAAAAACCAGGGGAAACCCCCAGAAAACTCACTTGGTTGGACAGTTGTCGGTAACACGATTGGACTGATTGTAGTATAGGGATCACAGGTATGTTGAAATGTCGGCAGGGGATACACCAAAAAACGATTGAATGAAAATTTTCTATAGACCCCTTTTTTGAATGAGCCCCAAATTCGTGAAAACATAACCTAAATAAAAATGATATGCAAATTCCGTATGAATGATTCTAATTATTCACTGAATTTACATTAAAACATCCATCTTGCACTTTACTGATGTCTAGAACAATATGTTATACCCCTATCAGACCGGGGCGGCGCCCTGCAAACGCTGCTATCACGACGGAAAATGGTCTGAGAGCTCGTCAAGATCACAATAATCACGGTGTGTCTCCATGGTTGCAAATGGTCATCGAGTCACGACGTTCTGTCATATGACCTGGAAAGCTGTGAAAAAGTGGTTTGGTCGCGAAGGTCCTGGCCTCAGAGAGTGTCAAGATCCCCATAAGTGTTGCAAAAGCGTGGTGGAAACGTCAGATATTGTGCTGTGGACTCCATGGTCGCCAATGAGCGCCGGGTCACAGCGTTTGCTTTGAACATGCTGAAAGCAAGGTTCTGCCATATGACCTGGAAAGCTGAGAAAACGTGGTGGGTCGCGACGGTCGCAAGACAAGCGTGCTAACATCTCTATAAACGTAGTATGTGTGCAGTACACACATGGCACAGAGGCTGCGAAAATTGTAAAATTTGTAACGGTGCCTACTGCCTTTACCACAACTTTCGCATGTAGGCCGTGACCCCACCAAGCGTTCTGAGTCTTTATGGCGTTGTCATGGCGATGTTACGATTTCACCACCGTTGCACGATTGCACGACAACCTCATGGGAATACCACTGCACCTATGGAGATGTTATGAGGTTCCCACTGCGTTTATGGAGTTCTTAATACAACCATGGCGCAGTGACTCAGCAATCATTGGCGACCATGGAGTCCACAGCACGATATCTGGTGTTTCCACCACGCTTTTGCCACACTTGGTGATCTGAACGGGCTCTGAGGGCTTTTTTCGTCGCTGTAGTAGCGTAGTAAGGACTTCACAACCCAACCACGTTTTTACAGCTTTTTATGGTCATAGGACTGAACCGTGCTCAAGACAAACGTCATGACTCGGTGACCATTTGCAACCATGCGGAGACCACAGCGTGATATCTAGCGTTGCAACCATGCTTTCACTACGATTATGGCGATCTTGACGCGCCCTGAGACCATTTTCTGTCGTCGTAGCAGCGTATTAGGGGGGCCGCCCCGGTCTGATGGGGGTATAACATATTGTTCTAGACATCGGTAAAGTGCAAGATGGATGTTTTAATGTAAATTTAGTGAATAATAAGAATCGTTCATAAGGAATTTGCATATCGTTTTTATTTAGTTTATGTTTTCACGAATTGGGGGCTCATCCACAAAAGGGGTCTATAGAAAATTTTCATTCAATCATTTTTTGGTGTATCCCCATGAGTAGTCTTGCCACATGTGATCATTAATTCTTGTTCTTTTTTTTGACCCTGCCGACATTTCAACATACCTGTGGGATCCTTCTGAAAGTCATCTTGTAGGAGAAAAACGGAGTATTCCCAGAAAACTCACTTGGTTGGACAGTTTTCAGTATCAAGATTGGGTAGAAGGAAGTAGACATCTTTCTGAAAGTAATCTTGTTGGAGAAAAACGAAGTAGCCCTTGAGAACTCCCGAGATTGGACAGTATTGCGGATGTGTGAATTCTGATTTTCTATGATAAATATAAATAATGTATTGAATGACACCACCAGGCAAATAGTTGTTAACATCCTTTATTTCATCAACAAATATTCCAGAATAGGATATATACTTGTAGATAAACATGTACATCATACCTCTCTCTCTCTCTCTCTCTCTCTCTCTCTCTCTCTCTCTCTCTCTCTTTCTCTCCCCCCCCCCCCCCGCTCTCTACCTAAAACTAAGATTGAATCATACCATCAAAGAGTGATATCCTGGCTGGACAGATATATTCCGGTCGTACCCTCGCGGCGGTTGCGCATGGCTCAGATACGATGTAAATAACGTCCTTGAAGAATACACTTCCGATTTTATAATAAATATAGGTCTATATATTTATATCTTACATAAAGTCTGCTCATCAAGGATATTTTAATATAGTATATTTCATCGATGTCAATGTCCTGAAAGGTGTTAAAGCTCCGTAAATGTCGGATGTAGTTTTGAAGATATTAGAGGAATACCTATCCCGATCTGTATAACGCAGTTATGATGTCAACATTTTTAAAAGCAATTTTTGTGTGGAAGTTACAAATTTACAGATCTGAATTTTTGCACAGAGCTCCCCCCTCCTTTTGTGATTAACGGTCCTATGTGGAATAAATGAAATGAAATGAAATGGGGTTTAACGTCCTACTCTTCTGCACCTTACCTGGGCTAATGGCAGACAAGCATACGCCATACAGTGTACTATGAGGGAAAATTTTGCCCGGGCAGCGGCGCTACGGCATACTCTTATATCGAATTCCAACTGCCAAGGGATCTTTTACGTGCACTACAATGTGTACACGAGACCTCGGTTTTTTGTCCCATCCGAACGACTAGGCAGCTGTCCTTGTCAGGCCCTCCTTCTGTATCACTGACAAGGGGAAATCACGCCGGAAAATCGAGATGGACTTTCTCGGCCAATGCAGGGATCGAACACCCGACCTCCAGGCTAGCGAACCAGCGCCTTATCCACTTAGCCACCGTGATTTCCTCCTATGTGGAATAAAGCTGTTTGGGTCATAGTAGCACTTACAACCTTTCAGAAATATGGCATCTAATTATTCACCGTAATGCCGTGAAAATGGTTTATTGCTGCAACCAACACGTGACTTCCGGTTAGCGAGTCAACGTCTTACTCGCCGAGCCATCACGGCTCCCAACCGCAGTTTGAACAACTTGTTTTGATGCTATCCCATATCTTCTGTTGTTCAAATTGACCATTTATGGAATCGTTGATAAAAATGGCGGTATTATTGGGAAAGTTGCTATGGATACAAGTTATAGTATATGAAGCCGTATATTGAGAAAAAGTCACCAATTTTACCAATGCACGTGTTATTGACGTCGTAGACCTATTCTGCACGTGGACGTAAAGGTCAATTATCTTGTACAGCCTTTAAAGAAGACTTTCACAATCGCTGCTGAATTTATATGTCTACCAGTTTAGTTTTGTATATTATGCATGGCTTCTCTAGAATCTCTATATTTGATCTGAAACTGAGTACCGACACAAAACCAGACGGGATACACATATAACGTCTACGAGCAAAACAAAAACTGGTTCAAGTGCTGACAACCGATTTCTACACAAACTGTTTTAATCCTGTTCACTGCCCTGCCAAAAAAGATGGCGTCGTTTGATTGGGTAATTCAAGTTTCTGTGTCAAGTTATTTGTTGATTGTGTTGTGTAATAAACAATGCTACCAGGCTTCTATATCCTGCTAGAATCACTGATGAATGACGACTCGTCTGGCCATGAAAAATGTCTAGTAGTCTGGATGGCGCGAAAATCGGAGGTCCCCTGAATATAAAAGGCAGCATGTTAAAGACAGGAAATCGAAAGTAGGTGATAATGAGCTCCTTTTCCTGTGCGTCGGGGGATTACGGTGGTTAAGTGGGTAAGATGCTGGCTCGCTAGTCTGGAGATCGGGTGTTCGATTCCTGCATTGGCTGAGAAAGTTCATCCAGATTTCCAGGCGTAGTTTCCACTTGTCAGTGATGCAAGACGGAGGGCCTGACAAGGACAACTGTCTAGTCTTTCGGATGGGACGAAAAACCGAGGCCCCGTGTACACATTGGCGTACACGTAAAAGATCCCTGGCAGTTGGAATAAGATATAAGAGTAGACCGTAGCGCCGCTGCCCGGGCAAAAATTTCCCTCATAGCACACTTGCTTCATTAGCCGAGTTTAGGGGTTGAACAGTAGGACGTTAAACCCCATTTTATTTCATTTCTTATTTGCTGAGCCACTGTGGCTTCAAACTTACCCAGCCATTGTAAACTCTATTGCATAGGAAATGGTTAATTATATATTAAGCATGCACTACCTCGTGTACTACAACCAACTAGGGCACCTCAAGTTCTTGGAGAGTCGCGGCGGCTCAGAGGGTAAGACGATAGCGTGGGGAGTCGCGGCGATCATCTGAGAAACTGCATCCGGTTTTTATTTCCGGCGTGGTTCCTTCCTTGTCCGTGGTGCAGGGCATAGTTCCTGACAATGATCAACACATGCTCATTCGGATGAGACAAAACAGCGAGAACCCTAGAATACATTAATGTACACGTAAAAGGACCCTTGACAGTTGGATTTAGATGTAGGCCATATCACCACTGCCCGGTCAAAATTTCCCTCCTTGCACACTGTATGGCGTATGCCCGTCTTCAATATTCCGATAGAAACAGAAAATGATTTTTATGATTGTCCAGTTCCAGGAGGGTTGGGTTGGCCTAGTGGTCTAGAGTGCCGCGCTTCGAGCTCTAGCTGGCCGGTCACCTCTGGCTTGCGTCTGTGGTTTCGAGCCCTGGTGTGAGCGTATGTGGCATGGAGATAGGGGCGCCTTCTCAACCTCGTGGGTTTCCTCCGGGCACTCCGGTTTCCTCCCACTGCTAAAGACCCCTACGCGCAAGCTAATTATTGAAAAAAAATGAAACCATATGTTAGTCCCAAAATGACCTAGTTTGTGTCGAGTGGACGTTAAACCCCATTTCTCTCTCTCTCTCTCTGTCCAGTTCCAGGAAGAGAATTTCGTGTACAAGAATCGATCCCGAATTATCGTCACATCCAAAGAATTCTTGTTGTGGCCAGGCCTTTAGAGAATGTAATGAATAATAAAGTTGATAATGGTAGTAGCACTGTAATACAAGGTCACCGCGAATAGAAACCGCTTCAATATTTGTTCCGGTAGAAATAGGTCATCATTACAGCATCAATGACTTGAACTGGCCTACATACATTGAGTTCTGGTTGTCACGTGGTTCCGCCTGAATAGATAAATAATAAAGCAACAAGAATTGATTCTCGAAGCGCCGAGAATCCAGCTGCTGTTGTAGGTTTTGAGGTATGGGTAATTTAAACACTAGAACAAGCACACTCTGCCTCGTGTGCGGTACTCCTTAAAGCTAACTCGAAAAAAGATAACTTGAGAATTCCAGGGCAAAAGCAATAACAAATCCCGAGAATATCTGATATTTTGAGAGAAAATGCTGTTGGGTGAACTGAGACACCACCTAGGCCATTTCGAGACTAACTGGTTCAATTCTATTTCATTAAGAGGCATTAATTATGTCAGTCATTAGCACATACGTGATATAACTGTTTGAACACATCCCAAACATAATTTTAGCACACACATCTCTGGTAGGGTAGATGCGTAACGAAGAATTGAAGAAGCGAAAATGACGAAAAATAGGAGGAAAAGCTGTTATACGAGACTGTGAGAGGATATCTGACAATTCAAATAAAACAATGGAATGTCACTAGATAAGAGAACTAGAGAAAATAGAAACAGGGTAACGAAAGGACTTTTTCCGGGTTTTTTTCGGTTTCTCTTATCTAGTAACAGCTTATTTTGTCATTCTCCTTGTCACGTACAAGTCGGTTAGGGAATCCACGCCTCTTAAACCAATGACAGATCTCTTGATGTAACGCGCACGCGTTAAATATCTCCCTCCCCTCTGTAGGCTAATGATGCTTGATTTCCGTGATAAGTCACAAAATTAACAGTTAATATACGTTTAAATGATCGGGAAATACTTTGTCAATATTTTTTACGGTCACTTATTACAAGTATCGCCACTTTACACGCACTCTTAATACAGTGCTGGAACTTATAGGAAACACTATGTCCGTGTAGAAACGACTATAAAATCACAGCAATTTAAAGAAATAAAACTTATTCTATCGTGTAAATAGGCTGGAGATAGATTTGATAAAGAAAGGACATTTGTTCTACATCGACTATTTAATGTCTAATTAAAAATAAATCTGTAGAGGTGCTATACATCATGGGAATAACAGTAAAAGACCGGGATATATATCATGGACATCCCATAGAAAATAAATGACGTATTTCACAGCTCCCTAACACCAATAAACATAAAAATGCCAAAATATAAACATTAACAGGAGATGTTAAAAGGGTAGAAGGAAACCCGTTGTCTTGACCCTTCTCTTATATATGTTACAGCTGTTGACCACTGGTCACTACAAGACGTCATCTCATTGGTCAATAAAACGCGCACCTGTTATGTTGCACGTGGTGAATTCCATCACTTGACCACTTGCAGGAACTGACCATCTCATAAGTTATACAATATCCTGGTCGGTCATGTCATGGCACTTCGGCCAACTGAGTGACCGGTAGTGATGGTCAGCTGTAACGTATTAGTGACCCAGCCAGTAGTGAGTTTGAGAGATGAAATGCACGTGTTGAGCACGAGGTAGTCTGTATTAACTATTATCTTCAGTCATTGTCCGTTATATACAGGCAATAAGTTTTACTTTCTTTCTGGCATCCATAAAATACCAACACGTCTTCTTACTTCTAATTAACAGTAAATCTAGATCTAAATTGAACATATTGGAGGAGATATACCCCCACCCCCGCCACACAACCACCACCAACTCTCTGTCTATACACATTTTAATTTAGATTTTTTGGTCTTTAAACCGTGTTTAAATATAAACAAGCAATAACTTGCAAAACTATAAGCACGATCCGGCATGGATAGTTGATAATGGTGGCCCCATTTACTAAAATATAATTCAAAATAAACAGACTATTAAATGAAATGAAATGGAGTTTATCGTCCTACTGGGCTAATGGTAGACGGGAACACGTCATACAGTGTGCTTTGTTGGAAATGTTTGCCCGGGCAGCGGCACTGCGGCCTATTCGTATATCGAATTCAAACTGCCAGGGGATCTTTTTCGTACACGCCAATGTGTACACGGGAACTTGGTTTATTGTCCCATCCCAACGACTAGACAGCTGTCTTTGTCAACCCTTCTTTAGGCCCACCGGACGCCCTCACCCTGGTTCGCGGGGTGTTCATTCGCTGGTAATTATTAGTGTCTTTTTGATCTTCAATCATGATCTGAAATAAGTTTCCAGACTGTGTGCCTCCATTCTTATTGTCTTATTTTATGTTTCTTGTTGTCATGGATGCAGGGGCTAAGTCCAGTCCACCACCCCCCTCCCACGGGCTAAGGAGATTCTGCGCCCCGTTTAATATGGTAAAAACAAATCAGACGGTTTCAATGCGGATGGAGTGTTACGGCATGCAGAACCGGTTATCAAGTCAACTCTTGTATAAACCAGTCAGTGTATAATGTAGGCCTACAAGCAAGGCGTGCCTGATTGTGGAAGTATTTCTACATGAGTTCAGGATCAACACGACTTATTAAATAATACAATATACAAACTAGGAAGAAGAAGTAAAGTACAATACTTGAAGGAGGCAGTTAGTCGCATCTAGAAGGAAGGAAAGCGAGGCTTCAAGATGGATCCGTTTTAAAAACTGCACCGTCAGACGGTGTACCATTCACGGGTTGAATATGATTAATGAATCATCTAACCCACCAACCATTAACTGTTTAATTTAAAGAATACATGAATATATCAACTCTGTTAACCTTGCATTGATATAACCACGGTGGGGGAAACAATACTGATAGCACTATCTCTCCGATTCGAAAACAAAATGAACGTGTTTTTCATCTAAAAATTACAATTCTCTCCTCCTTTCATTTTGCCATCATGAAGCGGTGTCGTGCCGACGATAGATTACGTTACGGCTCGGTATTGTGCAGACGGCATTTATACTTATTGCTTTTGGAACACATTATACCACCAGCCCCAATTCAACCAGGGTTCACATTAGTGTGCATGTCAAAGGGGGGCGGGGGGGTAACGTCCATTCGACACAAACTGTGCCGTTTCGGCCGGGGCTGACATATGGTTCAATTATATTTCAACAATCGCTTGCGCGTAAGGGTCTTTAGCCTTGGGGCGAAACCGGGGGACACGAAGAAAACACTCAGAGTTAGACAGGGTACCCTTCTCTTCGTCACGTACACATCCGAGGAATCGAAACCTTGTCATTTAAACCAATGTCAGACCTTGTGATAAACCACTGGAACACCCACCCCACGCCGAACCCTTATTTTAAAATTAGATGGGGTTTAAAGCCCTACTGTTCTGCACCAATATGACGTAGGGCTACAAACGATGGCTATGTAAGATGTTGGAAGAGACATTTTGACCTGAGAGTGGTGATACCCATTTGAGAACATCCGACACATTGGCGTGCACGTAAAACATTCCTTGACAGTTGGAATTCGATATAAGAGTAGGCCATAGTGCTGTACCCGGCCAAATTTCCCTCATAGTACACTGTATGGTGTATGCCCGTCTTCATTAGCCCAATTGAGGAGCTGAAAAGTGGGACGTTAAACCCCATTTCATTTCATTTATTTGACAGCTAGACGTTTAGAAGTTCCCTTTTTTATCACTTTCTTTACAGAAATTCTATAAATTTACTTTTAAAGACATTTGTGTCTGCTCATCGTCACGGGGGATCTGAAACATGTAACGATCGTCTGCTCCTTTTCATCGTATCAAGGTCAATTATAACTCCCTGAAGGTCATCTATATAACCCTTATTTAAAGCTTTTCACTTCTCATTTAAGTTAATGAATTTCAAGGGAAGAGAAAATATGGCGGCTCATCGCCTCATTGCTAAATTTAAGATAACGTGTTATTGGTGGGGGGTTCTTTGATGTTGGGTAATTTCACCGACCGGAGATACGCAACTCGTTAAGGTATCTAAACTTGTGTTTACTAATGTTACTTAATTAACCCGTCGTTCATTCACAACACGATTTTAGATCCATTTATTTTAAACTTATCAAAGTCAAATGGCTCCATTAACTGTTTCAACGACTCGTTCTAACTTTAGAACTTTACTTATTTATTTATTTATGTTAGTTGTCTGGTGGCCATTTTTCAAGATGTCTGCTTAGTAACGTCAGTGGGAGGATTACGTCATCTCCAAGATGCATTCGGGTCAATATTCCACTTAAGAGAATTTATACCAAAGAATTGACGAGGTTTATTGGCTTGAACCTGTCTGTTATGATATGGATGTATGCTGATATTCCTGTTTTAGAGTAATTAATGTTTACAACATACGAAGACGGCCACGAATAACATATGTTCCTGGTATTTAAGTATTTATTTTATTGACTGAACCGAAGGAGTAGATCCTAGATGGGATGTTCCACGGTGACTGACATCTTAAATATCACTGGAAGAACTTTCTCGGCCAATGCAGGGATCGAACACCCGACCTGCCGGCTAGTGAGCCAGCGTCTTACCCACTTAACCACCGTGGCCCCTCACCGGAAAATACAATGCGCAAGCCCTTAAAAAGATTGATATATAATACAAAAATATGGTTTTAACAAGACCTTATATTAATTCTTATTTTACATATTTTTGTATCTCAATGAGTTTGCAGGCCTACCACTCCTAGTTTAATAGGCCTACCACCACTCCTAGTTCAATAGGCCTACCACCACTCTTAGTTCAATAGGCCTATCACTCCTAGTTCAATAGGCCTACCACCACTCCTAGTTCAATAGGCCTACCACCACTCCAAGTTCAATAGGCCTACCACTCCAAGTTCAATAGGCCTACCACTCCTAGTTTAATAGAAGATTCTTTAAACTGACCAATAAATCTGTTGACCAGAAGATTGTAATAAAATAAAACTAGTTCCAGATGTACAACAAACTGACCAACAGACAGACGATACCAGGATGTGTCCGGTACTGGTCCGATGACCTCTATACAACAGGTTGGCCTCTACAAGGTGGTCAAGTACTTTCTGCCAGCATAACGGTAAAATATCCGGTGATGGGATGAGTTGTTTATCCTGAGGGATATTTGGACACCGATCACCAAATATTCAAGGGCGAAAGTTATTTTTAGTCCTTCTTTCCCTTTCCCTTTTTCCCCCTTTTGCATGGCGATTTTTGTTGAATTTTTGGTGTAGAATCGAAGAAAGGGGTTTGAAAATACATTTTCTGCCAGGTTTTGGTGAATATTCAGGATTTTGAGGCGGAAGGATACAAGAGTTGTGAGGTTGGTTACGTTGAAAGGGAGGGCCGAAAATTGCAAGGTTAGCTGTCTCTACTTCCAGCTTGTCTATCTCAAGTTTTTCATGAAGAACCTCATACATGCTTTTGGGCAAGAGTTTGCCACATGTTGCTCCATCTGTGGCAGAAAGCGTTTTACCCAACGAATATTTGGGAAAAAGTTACAACCGGTCTAAGAGACGAGAATTAACATTAAAGTCAATGGGGCAATAATTAGTGATCTGTGGCCATTTACAATATATTCTTGATTCTAGATTTGTGTCCAGACGGTATTAAGTCAGACTTTTACAATATATTCTAGATTCTAGACTAGGGTGTCAAGGTGGCCGCTAGTCGAACTTTAACAGGAACACTTGAAGATTGCGCCATTTTCTGTTACGTCATTCCTGTACAGCGTAGTTCATGTATATGGGTTGTCCCCGTATCCATTCACTTGATTTGAGGTACACTGTTGTTTCTTTCTTGCAGGGGTGCGGCGGCGGCAGGGTGGGGGTGGGGTAGAATGGACAACGCGTGTGCGTCATTATGTCAACTGGCGTGGTGTTTAGATTCCCAGCATGTACGTAACAAGGAGGAGAGAGCCTGTCCAACCTCTACCGTCGTCTCTTTCTCCCCCCCCCTCTCTCCCTCCCCTCTCTCTCTCTCGGTTATCGCTTTGTTTTGTATGTAGTGTGGACCTCCTGAACTTACCAATAGATCATGGCTATACCCCTATCTCCACTTATATTGAAAATTAAGCCATTAAGCCCTTTTAGTGGACAGGTTCTTGCTCATTTTTTTGGAATGCTTTAATTCTTAAAAAAAAAACAATTCACGAGTAAGAGATTTGCCACAAAAAGACTTGCACGTATGTGCTTGAACTATTGCAAATTACTGTAGAGGGCTACACTGTTATTAGAGATTATTCTCAATGCATATTATGTCTGTCGTATTCTCAATGAAAGGTTTTCATCAACTTGAGGTGGTGATGATACAATGTTGATTAATGACACCACCTGATAATAAAGGTAACTAGAGTTGTCTCATCATAATTAACTTAATCAACTATCCGAAAATACATCTTTCATTTACCACGAACGTCTGGAGAGTATGACACCTATGCAAGGTCGTGTGTGGTAAATTAATCGGGTGGGGCGGGAAGGGTGGGGTGGGTGAGTATAGGATGTTTAAATTCGATTTCCTTGCGTCTGGGGCCATTTCGGAAGGATAGGAAATGTATTCTTTTAAACGTAAAGGCTCTCTCCTAGCGCCCCCCCCCCCTCCCCCAATTTAACACACACACCTAGCTGCAATGCATATATGTTACATAATGATGTAGTTCTCGAACGGAAGGAAAAATAAGAGAGAGAGAAACACACAGAGAGAGACCCACCCTCCCGACCATTATGATTCTAAAGTATTAGAAATAAAGTATTCGATATATCCTGGGAAAATTTTGTTAGTCACCTCAATTGATGAATTAATAGTAATCAAATATTTTGTTGTTTTTTTGTGTTTTTTCTCTTATTTTTTTGGGGGGGGGGGTTGTTTGGGGTTTTTTTTGTTTCGTATGCATGTTTTTAAAGCAAAGATATTTCAGTTTTATAATAAATGACATTGATCATAAGTATTTCTGATTACATTAAATTCTGTACTGGCACTGTCTGGAAGAATATCGCGTGCAGGTCTCGTGAGAATAAGATATTAAAGATAAACTGATGGGATGCTGTATGACTTTGAATGTTATTAGTGTCATGTCAGAGATAAGTAAATCCTCCTTAATTCACTTGTGGTCTTAATCAAATATGTTTTACTTATATTGCTACAATATTTCATTAATTTTAGGCTACACAAATAGGCCTAGATAGAACTCAATGACCACTGAATACCGCTCGGGTTCTTCGATGGTTCAAGAGGGTGAATCCCCGCGCAAGTATTCCGCGAGCAAATCTCAAAACACACTGTACTATCCAGATTATCAAAAAAGATCAGCACCAATAACTTTAAAATTCATGATAGGTTCCACCATTTGTCTTTCTTGTGACCATAGTTCGTAGCATTAGATGGCCGAATGGTTAGCGCGTGCACGTTGTATCATAAGGTCTGCCATTGATTCAACTGCGTGGTTTTGAATCCCCGGTTGTAGGCGACAATGAGTAAGGTCGCCGTTCCATCCTCGTGCGTCTTCTCTGTGTCCCTCCCACTGCTAAAGACACCAACGCGCAGGCGAATTATTTGAAATAAAATTTAACCCTATGACCTGGTTTGTGTCGAGTGGACGTTAAACCCCACCTCTCTCTCTCTCTCTCTCTCTCTCTCTCTCTCTCTCTCTCTCTCTCTCTCTGTGTTTCCTTGAACTGCCGTGCCCACCCACCCACCCAATCCTTAACGAACAGCCAGGATTAGGAGAGGGGTTAAATTTAAGCCTGTTTTCCAGTAATATTGTTCATAAAATAACAACAGAGACTAAACCATTCTAAGGAACTATCTCGGCCATCACCGGGTTTAATTCAAGGAACTCGTTGGTAGAAAACCGATGTTATAAACTGTAAGCCCCACGAAGAGTTTTATTTTTCGACAAGGTTCGTGTTATAAAATGTTTTGTAAAATTATTCACCGGATTGTGACTTTAATCACGTGACACATCGATCACCATGACATTATTTATAGACTGCAGTGCTCGTGCATCTAATCAAGTTAATCAACTAATCAAGTTAATTAACAAATGACATTAATTCATTTGATTACCTGCCCTTGTTATATCCTAATTAAAAATGGCTGTCCTCAACGTGCAAGTTCGAGGATGTACTCGCGCTAGGGTTAAGGGGTCAAGAACGAGCACGTGCATGTGTGAAAGTAACACGTTGGTGACCGCACAAATCTTGTCAAGGGCGGAAATCAACGAGAGTTCAAGACGGTGATTCCGCTAAATTAAGGAGCCTTTTAAATTACCCAGGCAATTTGTATACATAGTCACTGTCATTATGACAGAAAGACATATGGACAACGACAACTTGACATTCGAGACACTATTAAATTCGAATCAGATTATAAACCCTGATAAAAGTATTTATTTCTAAATTGAAAAGACTGGTATGCGCTGTCTACATAAACCTTATTTATTATACACACTGGTTATTTAAGTCTACAAATTTTCTGTTTTAAATTTATAACCTGCGATTTCACGTGCGGATAAAATCTAAGAGGGTCAGAATTGATATTGTCCAGTGTCTGAGTTGACCGGTCACGTGGAGGACGTAGCACGAGGAACGTATTTAGACGAGTCGGACGATTTCCGTTCATGAATATTCTGTAGAGTTGGGATAGAGATAAGATTTAATTAAAACAGATGGCATTTCTTAGAATAGTTGACATATTAACCAAAAGACACAAGTTTTAATTTATTTTAATCCACGCGATCTGACCACTTGATATAATTAATATGTTTACTACCTGACGGAACTACAAAATAAATCTATCATTTCTTATATCGTTAGTCTGTCAGGGGCGGATCCAGCAATTTCTACAGGAGAGGGTTTGCCAATCTATCTTTCATTTTGTGTGTGTGTGTTTGGGGGGAGAGGGGTGTCTCTGCTTCCGACCTTGAAAATATTTTGAGAAATACCATGACATGGTCTCTATTTGGACCTATATAGACATACATGTACACGCTGAACTTTTTAGAGAGATAATTCAAACAGGATCACATTGTGATTTAATTTCATGGATGCAAATCATTAATGTGATATCACATAATATGCCCAATCAGCTGATGAAAATTCTGATATCACATCTATCTCGCCCTTTGAATGCCACCATCGGATGATAAAGGATAAAGCACACAACCGTGATACCTTTCTCATAAAAGTGTTGTTTTACTATTTGTTTTATGTAGCTGCGCAGGGGGTCGAGGGTGGGGGGGGATCTGTTCCCCCAAACCCCGATCTGGATCCGCCCCTATCTGTGGATTGGGAGAACGGGGAAAATGGTAATGATAGTGTTAGCTGAGCACGGTGTGTGTGGGTGTGGGTGTGTGTGTGTAGGGGGGGGGGGGGGTTCGGTACAATTGTTGTTTCCCTTTATTTGAACATTTAATGTTAATGTATCGACATTATATTGAACAATACTATGGAGAATTAAACAAAGGGTATAGCAGCTAGTTTGTTATTTTATTAAAATCTACTCCTTATTAATTCCATTCGAATGTATATTTATGTCAACCTTTATTTCAAATGTTTTTCAGTCCAGGATAGTTTTCATATCTCTACTCCGGTTCTCAACCTCCGTCTTCCATTAGCCCAGGTCTGGTGCAGAAGAGTAGGACGTTAAACCTCATTTCATTTCATTTCATATCCGGTTCTCAACCAGTGTGCCGCAAAATTTTGAATGGCGCACTAAGAAAATGCGAAAAAACCCACACGATCTTATGTTCATGGCTGTGTTTTTTCCTTATCTAGTTTGAGTCATTCGATGTGTCTATGACTATTTTGAGTCTATGATTGTATGCCCTCTGTGACTTATCATTTTTTAATTTTGCAAAATTCAAATATTTGTCCTATATATGTAGCCAGGTGGCGGTATTTTTTCATGTGTTCCAAGGTGTGCCGTTGGCAAAAAGAGGCTGAGAACCACTGCTCTACCCGAAAGGGTCTTCCCTTCAAATTTCCAGAAAAGGACATATAATTACATGTGTAAAGGATATACCTGTAATTATTGTTATTCTTAAAACAACTTATTACGGCCAGTACTGTGATTCTGTCACATATTAGCACAAAAATAATTTGTATTGCATGATTTTCCAAAACAAACATAACAATAACACTACGGGGGGGGGGTGCATAGTGGAAAAATCCTAGGTGAAGCGCTAACCAAAGGGGTTATCAGGGTTTGTTTCTTTGTTTCTTGGGTCGGGCAACCAATCCCGTACGTCGGTAATTTGCGCTGGTCAACTCTGAAGCAGTGAGTTTGTTTCGTATAAAACTTGGAGAAATACAGATCGTTCACATTGTCTCGTTTACAAGGGAAATGTTTAATTTGTAAAATGGTTGAAAACATCGAAACCAAATAGACTACAGATGATATCAAGACTTAAAAACTCCTGCACTTCCGGTTTAAATTCTCTTGCCTGTGGCGCCTTCTAGTGTAGTGAAGTAGTTAAGTGACTCAGTGGGTTTATAATAACATGAAAAGATGGAGATTTTAAGATTTATAAATTAGTATGAAGTGTAAAACAGGGTCGCCATGTTGTTGCTCTCGGTAGGTGGTAGTTTTCCTAACCAGTTCATCCCCGGTTTTAAAAGACGGACGTGATTCGTTTGATCTACGGTATAGTTTTTAATATTTTTACAGTTGAGATGAGATTAACTAGCGGTCATCCCGGGTCAAGACGTTTGTCCAGTTGTCCGTGTCCATCCAATTATTCTGATCAGTGTTTTTATTTGAGGACATCGTCGGAAATCACGATCCCGTTTCAATACGTACGCGTCAGACGTATCAATAAAATGGAGTTAAACGTCCTACTTTTCTGATCCGACTGGGAAATTGAGCTACAGTCTATTTATTATTTGGAATTCCATCTGTTAAGGGGTCCAATGTGTGAAATGAAATGAAATGGGATTTAACGTTCTACTCCTCTGTTCCGAACTGGGGCCTGTTTCGCGAAATTTTAACGATGGAAAAAATCCAAATTTCAGTACTTTAAATGGATAATATTAGATTGATTTTAGTGCTTAGCCAATCAAATTTGAAGCATCTACCAAAATTTTGATATGATCTTTTGTTAAGATTTCGAGAAACAGGGCCCGGGGATAATGAAAACGACAGTCCAATATATACACGGCATCTCGATGTACGTTTATAGAAACTGGTAAAACAATTCAGGGGCGGATCTAGGAATTTTGAAAGGAAGGGGGCGCCGCAAAACGAGGGCACTGACCGCGGAGACGGGGCACGCCGCTGAAGGGGGGGGGGCGGTAGGGTGGGGGGTTCTCCCAAGAAAATTATCCGTCAATGCCTTGCATCTGTAGCCATTCCAAGAGCTATTTGGCTGATATTTTCGTCTAAGTAAACGTTCGGAACGGACATATTTGGGTATGAGAAAAGGCAATTTCAGCAGTAAAGAAGGGCACTGTCGCCCCCCCCCCCATTGAATCTGCCTCTGCAATTTGCTATAAAACTAGTAACTTTAACTTTATCCGCACTTCATTGAAATGTAATTCTCCTTTATCCTAATGTGACAATCTTTTCTATTTTAAATAAATTATGTACACCAAATTAAAAAAAAAAAGAAATGTTGAGGGTGGGTGGGGTCAGGGTCGGGTTCGAGATACATTGCTTATAATAAACATTTAAATTCATCAAATCGGTATGGCTAACTATGGAAATCTAGAATCCGTGTACCTAGGTATCGTTAAAAACATTACCAAGAACAATTATTATCTATTGAACCACTCTATTTTATTTTTGAATATTTAAGACAACGAACTAGAATAGAAAGGGGTTTAACGTCCTACTGTTCTGCCCAGACTAGGATGATGAAGCCGGGCATACAGTGTGCTATGAGAGAAAAATTTCACGGGCGGCGGCGCTACGGCCTACTCTTATATTGAATTCCAACCACCAAGGAGGGCATCACGGTGGCTAAGTGGGTAAGGCGCTGGCTCTCTAGTCTGGAGGTCGAGTGTTCGATCCCTGCATTGGCCGAGAAAGTTCATCCAGATTTTCTGGCGCGGTTTCCCCTTGTCAGTGATGCAGAAGGAGGGCCTGACAAGGACAGCTGCCTAGTCGTTCGGATGGGACGACAAACCGAGGTCCCGTGTACACATTGACGTGCACGTAAAAGATCCCTTGGCAGTTGGTATTCGATATAAGAGTAGGCCGTAGCGCCGCTGCCCGGGCAAAATTTCCCTCATAGCACACTGTATGGCGTATGCCCGTCTTCCATTAGCCCAGGTTAGGTGCAGAAAAGTAGGACGTTAAATCCCATTTCATTTCCAACCGCCAAGGGATCTTATACGTGAACGTTAAGGTGTACAAGGGGTTTCTGAGGCAACGATTTGAAAGCTGCCTTTCTCAATCCGTGGCATACTCGTCATTTCATTTAGCCTGTGATGACACAAGCTGGCCAAAAAATGAAAACCAGAGCCTTATCTTATTATAAGGCTCTGGTGCTATCTGTAACGTTTACAGGAGAATTTAAAACACGAGGAATGAAGTGGATTATTGACCAACTAATTAGGACTATGTTATTTTTATATGATTCAGCCTCCAACATTAATCTAGTTTATAAAATAAAATATTATTTATTTGCATTATTAAATACATCAAGTAAATATAAAGACTAATTTGTCAAATTATGTTTTAAATTATTTATCAATTAATTTGAAAAGTAATATGATAAGGACATCAAGGCCTTTATCCAAGGGGACTTCCATTGTGTTAAATTGCAGCAATGGCGTTTGATTATTGAACTGAAATCTGCAGGTGACAATTCTAAGAAATTCAATTACAACTTATTACTCAGCGACGTTTGGATTTTAATCAGTAATACCTAAAATAATTTGATTTCACGGAATTTAGACCTGTGTATAGGCTATTCCATTACATTAGAGAGGTTCCACAACCAGTAGGCTACGAACTACGAAGAGTTTATGTGCTGACGTCATCACTTCGTGAGAGAGAGAGAGAGAGAGAGAGAGAGAGAGAGGGTTTAACGTCCAATGGACACAAACTAGGTCATTAATTTCGGGACTAACATATGGTTTAATTTTTTATTTCAATAATTCGCTTGCGCGTAGGGGTCTTTAGCAGTGGGAGGTAACCGGAGTAGGCCTACCCGGAGAAAACCCACGAGGCTGGACAGGCGACCCTACTCCTTGCCATGTACAACCGGGGATTCGACACCACGCCAGTTGACTCAATGGCAGGCCGTATGATACAGCGCGCGCACGCTAACCATTCGGCCATTAACCCCCACCCCACCCCACGCACCCCACCCCGCCCCACCCCGCCTCGCCCCGCCTCGCCCCGCCTCGCCTCGCCTCGCCTCGGTTCAATCATGGTGTTTGTTGCGAACCTTCATCGGCATTTCCCTTGTCAGTGATTCGGAACGGAGGGTCTGGCAAGGGACAGTCAATAATCGTTCGGATAGAAAGAAAAACCCGTTAACATATAGCCGTGGACGTAAAAGACTAGCTGGAAAACAAGTGGAGCTGCAATGGTGAACTTCTGCCTCTCGATATATTTTAAAGAGCCTGTGACATAACAGGCTGACCAAAAAGTTCATAAAGTACTAACGTTCCTCTAAGGGTTAAAGAATGTAACGCCAGTAGTCTACAATATTGACCAATTAATTGTGGCTGTGTTATTTCTGTATGATTCAGCCTAAAACTCTAATCCAGTTTATAAAATACGAAGATGTTTATTTATCCCATGATATACATAAAATAAGTATAAAGACTAATTTTTCAAATTATGGTTTAATTGATTTTTTAATTAATAACCTAATTACCTTGAATAAAAATATTATACGTATAACCTCTCAAGATCTGTATCCAAGGTTATCTAAGCAAGTTGATAAAATAAGATCTATCTTTACATATTAAAAAAGTGTATAAAAGAGAGCGAGAGGGGTGGGGGAGGGGGGAGAGAGGGAGGAGGGAGGAGATGAGGAGGTAGAGGGGGTGAGAGAGAGAGAGAGAGAGAGAGAGAGAGAGAGAGAGAGAGAGAGAGAGAGAGAGAGAGAGAGAGAGGGGAGACTGATGGGGTTTAACGTCCACGCGAATCAAAAATTCACCTGTTCACTCAATGACATTTCTTCTTATGACACAGCTCGCACGCGCTAATCATACGGCCATCTACCCCCACCCCCCCCCCTATAATGTGTATAAATACCAATTCCTCAAATTATGACTAATATACAAGAGCTAAATCTGCCTATTACATGTCCCTTCTTTAGGCCTGAAATGTTATCTAAATTATCAATTAGACATTAATTAATTTATCCAGATTCCAGGTTTTTTTTTAGTGAGAACTTGCCAACTATTTATCTAATCTCCAATACTGTATGTTTAATCACGTGACTAAGTGGGTAAGGCGCTGGCTCGCTAGCCTGGAGGTCGGGTGTTCGATCCCTGCATTGGCCGAGAAAGTTCATCTCGATTTTCCAGCGTGGTTTCCTTTTGTCAGTGATACAGAACGGAGGGCCTGGCAAGGATAGCTGCCTAGTCGTTCGGATGGGACGAAAAACCGAGGTCCCGTGTACACATTGGAGTGCACGTAAAGGATCCCTTGGTAATTGGAATTCGATATAAGAGTAGGCCGTAGTGCCGCTGCTCCGGCAAAAATTTCCCTCATAGCACACTGTATGGCGCATGCCCGTCTTCCATTAGCCCAGGTTAGGTGCATAAGAGTAGGACGTTAAAACCCCATTTCATTTCACTGATATTAACAATTGATATAAAAACTAACCTTCGACAAGTACTAGTATCACGTAGCATGACATTAAGAATGGTGCCTGCGCGGGAAATATTCACTGATAAGTATACTACACGAGGCAAGCTGTCCTGTATCAGTTATATGAGCCTGCGAGTTCACAAGCTGCCAAAAAATGAAAGATAATAAAGTATTCTTTTAAGTACTTTGTTATACTGGAATATTAAACCTCATTGAATGTGATGCTGTGTTTTTTGCCTGAGTCAGCCTACAAGAATAATCAATTTCATAAAATAATAAAATATATAATATGAACAATTAAATCAATGAAATAAACATGAAATTTATTTTATCAAATTATGGTTTAATTTATTTATTGATTAATTTGATAAATAAGTCAAAAATGAATATTGTACATTTTTCATTATGAGTACTTTCACCTAGATTATCTTTTTAAGCTTTCCATTATGTTGACTTCTCTGAACCGCACACTGATCAGACAGATTGCCTTATCACCCAGTAACACAATCTACAGTAGATATCGCTTGTGTGATGAATTTCATAAAATATCAAAAAAGGCTCGCAGGAGATTCTTTATTTAACAGATTAACGTAACTGCCATTGTCCTAAGAACTTTATCAGTTGTGCCATGTGCAATAATTCAAAACATCAGTAAGTAATGGAGCCGCTGCTCTGTCAAACTTCCTTGATTATCTCACTTGACATATTCTGTTTTGGGCTTGCAATGTCACAAGCTCGCCAAAAAGTGATCGAATTAATTTCGTGGGTTGAAACACTGCCAATATCGGTTGAGAATATTGACTCATTGAATGTGACCATTTTTGGGTGATTCAGCTGACACGACTAATTAGGATAGTAAAATATACAAACAGAATCTAGATTATAAAGTTTTGGGAGAGAGAGAGAGAGAGAGAGAGAGAGAGAGAGAGAGAGAGAGAGAGAGAGAGAGAGAGAGAGAGAGAGTTAAACGTCCACTCGGCACACACTAGGTCATTTCGGAACTAACATATGGTTTTAATTTTATTTCAATAATTCGTTAGTGCATAGGGGTCTTTAGCAGTGGGAGGAAACCGGAGGAGTCGGAGAAAACTCACGAGGTTGGACAGGCGACCCTGCTCCTTGTCACGTACAATCGGGGATTTGAAACCATGCCAGTTGACTCAATGGCAGGCTTTATGATACAGCACGCACGTGCTAAGCATTCGGTCATCCAACCACCGAAAGTTCTTGGGAAATATATCGTTTGTGAAATTGTGTCATAATTCAATTCTAGTTGCGAGCTATAATACCTCTGGCTAAATTCCCTGGTAAACACAAGGACGACGGCGACCCGGTTTACCAAATTTTTAAAGCCTGCGAAGAAGCATGTATATATTGACTTGTCATATTTTCATATTTTATCATTGCTTGATAACGACTAGAGAAACCTTGTTGAAACGTCGCTCAGTAATAAACAGTAATTGTATTCCATAGAATTGTGACCTGTATAAACTCTAGTTCAATTACTAAATGTCATTAAAACAGTTCATCAACTTATTATTCTATAATATAAAAAAAATAATGGCTGATGTCCCGAGATTGCACCTTGGCCTAAAATGACCCCGTGTTTGTCCTTAAATCAAAAACTATGTCAAGTATGAAGTAAAGTCTTTCTCTTTTTTTGTTATGATTTCCGAGTAAATTGATCTGACCGAGGTTGAGAAGAGCGAGATGACCCGAATGTGACCATCTAGCTAATCAATCGGCCATACCGCGGTCTATA
Source organism: Patella ulyssiponensis (assembly GCA_963678685.1). NCBI lineage: Eukaryota > Metazoa > Mollusca > Gastropoda > Patellidae > Patella > Patella ulyssiponensis. The sequence continues at coordinate 3,027,498 of OY783226.1, forward strand.
TTTATTTAAGTGTAGTGAGTCTGTGTGTTCAACAATAAAGATAACCTCTGTAAATCATGTTGAAAGAATCGAATGAAATTCGAACCACTATAATAACATATAATTAACGTAGTTTACCAATGATAATAAACTAAAATCTCGACATTAGAAATGTTTAGAAGATAACATTTTATACATATTCACACGGTGATTGTCAAAGTCAAAGTTTAAAGGGACAATAACACTCTTGCTGGCTTGGCAGCTCTAGAAAATAAATAATAGTCTTATTCTAAGAACCAGATGTTTATATGTCCTACCTGTTGTGTAAATTATCCATTACATCATATTTTACTTGTCCAGAGGGTTCGAAAATATTTTAAAATCCAAGTCACATTTGAAAAGGTTTACGTTAACCTTTTCAAATCATGTAGTTGAATTTTTCCAATTTTTTTAATTAGGTGTGTTACGATGAAATTTGTATCATCAATTTATTTGAATATTGTAAAATAATACAATTTGTTGACCAGAATAAAGATTGGGACATATTATTCAATTACAACAAGAGTGTTATTTGGGCTTTAAAGTAAAAGAAGGGGATTACAACTCGCCATTAAACTCCTGTTTTAAAATGTAAACGAAACATGGAATATAATTTACATTTTAGACTAAGACTTTCTAACACTTGTTCGGTCAGAGTATGTAAAAGATTCCCGGCTGTTGGAATTCGATAAAAGAGTAGGTGGTAGAGCCGTTATCCGGGTAAAATATACTTCATAGCACGATGTAAGTCCCAAAATGACCTAGTTTGTGTCGAGTGGACGTTAAACCCCATTTCTCTCGCCCGTCTTCATTAGCCCAGTCGGAGCAGAAGAGTAGGATGTTAAACCCCATTTCATTAGCCCAGTCGGTGCTGATAATGGAATGTTGAATCCCATTCCATTTTATTCCCCATTAAAATAGTAGCCTACATAACTTGATACGTTGATACGGATGGGGAAATTCAGGTTGTCAAAAGTCTGTAGTATGTGCACTCTGTGACGTGCCGTGAGCATATAGGTACAATACCATAATGTAATAAATAATATACCATGATATATTACAATATATGTATATATTTAATTATATACCACCCCCTATATTTAACAGTTTTATTTACATCTGATAACACAGCTCGTGTAATTCATGGTTCGTGATAAATACATCAAAAGACATAGAATTCTTAATCTTAAAACATAAAAAACTAGGTGTATATTGTCGTACCAGGGGTTAATGTGTTAGATTATTGACTGGATTTGCATTTTAAAAAAAAGTTCTGTTGTCTTGGTGTGAATCGTCACTACTGACATGTCATAGGAAATGGGGTTTAACAACCTACTATTCCGCACCCTTACAAATGGGTCTATGTTACCCATTCTCCATTTTCAAAGCACAATGATGATGACGATGATGACGATGACGACGATGATGACGATGAAGACGATCATGACGATCATGACGATGATCATGACTATCACGTCGATGACGATGATCATGACGATGAGACGACCAGGCCCGTAGCCAGGGGGTGGCAAGGGGGGGGCAATGCCCCCCTGAAAAAATGTTTTGCCCCCCCGAAAGAAAATTTGCCAACCTTAACTCTTAAATACCTACTGTAGACTGTAACGGGTGTGCCCCTCCTAAAAACTTTACTGCCCCTCCGAAGCCAGCAAGCTGGCTACGGGCCTGGAGACGACCATGACGATAACGACGATCATGACGATGACGACGATGTCAATGAAGAGGAAGAATGAGAAGAAGGCGACGTCGATGTTGACGACGACGGTAATGATGATGATGATGATGATGATGATGATGATGATGATGATGATGATGATGATGATGATGATGACGACGACGATAATGATGACCACAAATAAAAAGGAGAAAGAAGACGACGATGTTGACGACGACGATGATGATAATGACGATGTTGATGATAATGATGACGATGATGGCGATGAAGATAGGGTCAAGCCCAAATAATGCTATTTAGAGGCAAAAATCACAAAATTTGATTTTTATTTGAATGAATATTATTATTACCCTACACGTGTAAACTGCCCCCCCCCCCCCGCCTCCACAAATTAAAATATTGGACTAACTTGCACTATCCGTCATACTTGACCCTATCTACGAATTATCGGATGGATTTAGAGATTCTAAAGACATCATTTTAAAGGGGCCCATGGGGGGCAGTTGACCTGCTGACAGATTCAACAAAAGAGAAGATTAGTAAAAAGAAAACGGACACCCCCTAATTTACCCTCATTACGTTCTTAGATTGACGATGTCGCCGGTGACTTTAGAAATACAGGTCTACCTGACATCGGTCTGTTTCTGTAATCCGACAACTTAATGCCGATCAATCTGTGGGTATGAAATCAGACTTAAACTTTCTCCTATCTTAGTATGGGGTGGGGGAGTCGATGGCCGAATGGTGTGCGTGCTCGCGCTGTATCATACGGCCTGCCATTGAGTCAACTGACGTGTACGTGGCAAGGAGTAGGGTCGCCTGTCCTACCTCGTGGTTTTTCTCCGGGTCCTCTGGTTTCCTCCCACTGCTAAGGACCCCTACAATCAAGCGAATTATTGAAAAAAAAATTAAACCATATGTTAGTCCCGAAATGACCTAGCTTGTGCCGAGTGGACGTTTAACCCCATTTCTCTCTCTCTCTCTCTCTCTCTCTCTCTCTCTCTCTCTCTCTCTCTCTCTCTCTCTCTCTCTCATATTTAGTATATTACATATTATTTACAGCTTTGTTCGTCATTGTTGTTGTTTACGTTACTTTGAATTTTGACATGGGTGGTGTGCATTATATAAAGTGCAGTATGAACTCTCTCTCTCTCTCTCTCTCTCTCTCTCTCTCTCTCTCTCTCTCTCTCTCTCTCTCTCTCTCTCTCTCTCTCTCTCTCTCTCAAATCACACAGAAAAGCTTTTTTATATAAATATCACAGAAAACCATGCCAAAATAAAAATCACAGAAATCCAAGCTAAAATGTATAACGAGATTCTTCACCAAGATACCCGACGCAGCCTTTATGCACGCAGAGATCCACCATCTACTTAATACTCCGAGAATAACTACACTGCATGGCGACTTCTCGTTTAATCCTGCTGGTCATAGTATTGTCCTTTAACATTTTATTTGGATCAAATAGTCAATTTTTAACTTATACTCTTTGTGGGTCAAAGGGGTCAAAGCATAGTTGAAAACTAACAGTACATGAAATAATACAACACCTAATAAAGTTTGGTAACTCGCGACCATCGTGTTTATTAATCTATTAACGTGAAGGATATTATACATCAATTACATCGTGAAGTGTGTCGTGTTATCGGGTGAGAGGAAGGGTAGGGTCGCCATGTTTATACACCCTTCTATAACAAACAATATCTTCCGTCGTAATGTAATATTTAATCAAATTCCACCGAGGAATTAGCCTTTATCTCCTAATGTACGTAAACTTCAGATTTAAGACTTAATATAAATGTCTATAGCATGGATCAATTGGTCGTAAATCACTCTCTTTACATAGTCAGACAATAATTACCACCGTAAATGATATAAGAATTCTCACTTTTATCGTCAAATGTGATATAACAGTTTATATACCCTACTTCATATTTATTATACCCCACTTCATATGTGACGTCATACATGGTATATCACCTCATAATGTCCCGTTAATTCCCCGAGCGTAGTGGTCGCCATTGTTGACAGATTTTGATGTACGGTTGAGAGACCCTTCACCAGAATCAAGATCCCAGATCGATGTAATCCCCCTGTGATGTTTTGCTTCCCACGTTCCCAGAATCTAAATCTGACCAGATCCTTGCTGGCTTTATCAAACAAAGGTACACTTATCACGCTTTCTAAAAATTTAAATTCGTTTGTTTGACGTCACGTTGATGCGTGCTAAACGACATGGTACGCTAGAAATGCTGACGTAATGCACAAATATGACACGTTGAGTGTAAAAGTAGAAAGTTAATTATGAAATGAAATGGGGTTTAACGTCCTACTCTTATGCACCTAACCTGGGCTAATGGAAGACGGGCATACGCCATACAGTGTGCTATGAGGGAAATTTTGCCCGGGCAGCGGCACTACGGCCTACTCTTATATCGAATTCCAACTGCCGAGGGATCTTTTACGTGCACTCCAATATGTACACGGGACCTCGGTTTTTCGTCCCATCCGAACGACTAGGCAGCTATCCTTGTCAGGCCCTCCGTTCTGCATCACTGACAAGGGGAAACCACGCTGGAAAATCGAGATGAACTTTCTCGGCCAATGCAGGGATCGAACACTCGACCTCCAGGCTAGCGAGGAAAGTTAATTGTAAAACGGACCATCATTTAATATATACATACAGGAGGATGAATATTTTATTAAAAATATCTAGATTGCATTTGAAAAAAAAACAAACATTTAAATACGTTTAATTTGCTGAACAAAAGTTATAGGTATGTTGTGTGGGAAGTTGTGTATGTGGGGTGGGGGAGGGGTCTGGCGTATGCCCATCTTCATTAGCCAAGTTTTGAGCAGAATAGTAGGACGTTAAACCCCATTTCATTTCATTTTCCACTGTTTCTAGTTTTTCAGGGAACTCAATATTTTTTCTTGGAAGATTGAGCGTCTCTACTTTCCAAATATATACCATATTTGTATTAGGAATAACAACTCTTTAAACAGGTCCTTGGGACAGTATCTTCACAAGTTGACCAAATTCAAACGAAATTTTACCTACACAAGAATTTAAAACTGGGCTATTTATATAGTTATTAATTATTCACCCGTAGAAAGGATGTGGGCGTGACTATAGGTTATAATAACCTCCATATATTTCATCAAAGTGACATCAAGGTTGGGTTGATTGCAACATACATTCCTTTCAAGATGGGAGTCTCGGCGGTGGCTCAGGGAGTAAGATGTTGGCTCGCTAACCTGAATATCCCGTGTTCGAACCCCTCGTTGGTCAGGAAAGTTCATCGGGATTTTTCTGCGTGGTTCCTCCTTGTCGATAATCCGGGACAGAGGACCTGACAAGGGACAACGTATATAGTATTTCGGATGGTACGTAAAACCGCGGTTACATGTACACATTGGCAAACTCTATTTTATTTCATTTCTTATTTTTATATTCCTACCTCAATCTAATACGTTTGTGGAATTTTCTTGTAGATCAACATATTTAAAAGGGGCTGCCAGGCAGGTGTAGGTATGGTGTAGGGCCTGACAAGGATAGCTGTCCAGTCGTTCGGATGGGGCGAAAAACCAAGGTCCCGTGTACAAATTGGCGTGCACGTAAAAGATCCCCCTGCAGATGAAATTCGAAATAAGACTAGGCCGAATAGCACACTGTATGATGTATGCCCGTCTTCATTAGCCCAGGTTAGGAGCAGAACAGTAGGAAGTTAAACCCCAGTTCATTTCATTTCCAAATATGAATTTATGAGATTTGATGCATGCTTAGCATGGAAGGTATAGTCAATCTGAACTTAACATATTCAGTATATGCTTTCAATAATATAAGATCTAAATTCTTCCATTGGAAATGGAATGGGGTTTAAATAACGTCTTACATGTATGCACGTACCGAGGATAATGATGATGTACATGTCATGGGTCCAGTATTCCATGGGGATAATGATGATGTACATGTCATGGGTCCAGTATTCTATGGGGATAATGATGATGGTCATATATGAATGATAATCGAGACTTTGTTTACTATCGTAACCACAGTAGCAATGACAATCGAGACTCTGCTATTCTCAAAAGTTATCTCAGAATGAAATAATCGAACTAAAAGTTTCAAAATATCCCCTTTTCATTCTCTAAATCTTCCATTAAAGTCACCCAGTCTCTAACTCAATATCATCCCAAATCTTCAACATTGAAAACACGAATTATTTGTGAACTAAACTCTACTTTGGTGTCCTTGTCTTACCGGGAAAAGATGGGCTTCTGATATCCAATATTTAAGACAAAATAAACATTTTACCATCGGGAAACAAATCATGTACCACGATGCGTTTCAGCGCCATTTGTAACACGGGGCCCGAAGAACAGGGCTAGACATATTCCAGGAGTCATTTCAAACGGGGACGCCATATTCTTATCTGAAGAGCATGTGGAAGAAATTCTATCGATATAGACTGGAATAATCAGACGCTAGAGATTGCCATTCGATTCAGACTTCTGGCATTTTTCGTCGAACATAACTGATACGAAATAAGAGTAAAAACAGAAACGATTGAATCAGTTTATATACATTCATATTGCATTATTATATGCGTTACGACTCATTTGTGTCCATTTCTAGGTCCCCAAATATTAGGCATTTAGCTCCTTTACTCTCAACACCCCCGTATAACACACGGCCTTGTTTAAGATAAATATGAAGGAGAGGTAAATATATTAACCTATTTAACAACCTACCATTCAACCCCTTTATAAACCCCTTTTTATGTAGTGAATATATGAAGGGTAAATACCCATTGATGGAGTTCATGAATAACATGCATATAATAACATATCACAGTGAATATAAAATACTGACACGCAACGACCACGTATTAAAGATACACAACGTGTGGGGAGGGAGGAGTGGGGGGGGGAACGCTGTCCATAATTCCACCCATCATAGCCATTGTTGTAGTAATTAAGAGAGAATAAAAAACATCCATTTTGTTCTCAAACTGTGTGTGTGTGTGTTTGAGAGAGAGAGCGAACGAGAGAGAGAGAGAGAGAGAGAGAGAGAGAGAGAGGTTTGACAAGCGACCCTACCTCTCGTCACGTACAAGCAGGGAATAGAAACGAGAAAGAGAGAGAGTGAGAGAGAGAGAGTAAGAAGAACCCAATGAAGACCCACGCGGTTGTACAGGCAACCCCTTATCACATACCAAGCAGGGAATCGAAATTATGAAACTTGACTCAATGATGACCTAACCCCCGCCCCTGATCGAAGATAATCCTGTATAATAATAGATCGATCCAATAACAACCTACACACCTTCACCTATTTAACTTATATCTAGTCCATAAAAACTTCCTGTTGTTGGTTTCTAGTTTCACTAGACCACACTGACCCAAGGGTGGACGAGAAATACCCCGAGTAGTGTTCTCCCACTGCTAAAAACCCCCACGTGCAAGCCAATTGTTCATATAATATTGAACCATATTATCCATATACGTTACTCACGAAATGGCCTTCATTTGCGTCGAGTGGACACTAACCCACAGAGGGAAGGGGGATGGGGTGGGGGGAAGTTGCACCCACATAGAGGTTTGACAGGCGACTCTACACCTCGTCACGCACCAATCTGATTAAAATACAGATCAATATTTCGTTTCGTTTTTTATACTTTCAATGTCCTAAACTACATGAAGATCTGACCAGTTGTACTAAAAGGTCGTATCAGGGGTCGTACGAGCGGCTTTTAGTCATATGACGTTCATACATTGATTATTCAATCAACGTTGACGTGTCTAGCGGTTTACCCACAGTTCCGTACATGGCACGCCATGACACGCCAAGAAGTCGCCGTAACAGATGGTTTCATTGGCTAATCCCTCACTTCAACCAAAACACCGGTAATATAACAACTATTCCAGATCCTAGTGTAGTTAAGACAAGTAAAACGACATTTTGAACTATGAAAACGAAAAGAAATAGGATGTGTTTTGATCAGATTGGTCACACGCAAGCATGGAATCGAAACGGGGTATGGTAACAGGCCGCATGGTCTTAAGTATATGCGTAAGATCACTTAGCCACTAAATCATCCGTGGTTCACCTTCAAATCAAGGCCATCCAACTTTTAAAGGTGAATGGAAATTTAAACAACAGTGACCATGTTAGATGGTATTCGAGCACATTAATTTGAACATTGTCGGACAGTGTTCAAGACCTTGGACCAATGAGAATGCATCTCTGGGTCACGTGGTGTATTGGATCGCATGACAATAGAGCAAAATGGCAGCCTCCACATCTCAAAGCAAGATCACCATGACAAAACAATCCTGAACATGTTCACTAAACGTTGTACGGTGTAAATTCATATGTTGGTGGACACCTCGTGACCTTGAACATCATCCTACAAATGTCGGACGATGTTCTTGAACAAAAAGTAATACCGTGTAAGATGGGCTTTCGACGGTTATCATAGTGTGGGAAAATAAGTCTCGTAATCAAATAAATTCTATTTGAATGAATAAGTTTCTTTATATCTACTAGAGATAACGATAGACACGATCGAGACTACATCTATAGATGAATGAATTCTTAAAGACAAGCTGTCTGGACGTCTGAGACTACATAGTTATCAATTAAAGACACGTGACTTGCGTAGGCGTATACGTCATTTTCTTTGCGTATTTTGAAACTGAATATTGACATTGTAACCTTTTTTTATAAAAGCAATGTTGATTTTTTTATACGGTTATGAATGGAATGCAGACAGAGCAAGCTGTTATCATGTATCGCTTCACTATGCAACGGATCGATTCAAATCCGCTGTGGTCCCGTTCATACTATATTTTAGTCTCAAAATGACCTATGTAAAGCTGCCGGTGCAAATAATCTTCGGGCTGTTGGATTTTTCTTCAAAATGGGGCGTGTAGGAGGGAGGAGTGGGCTGGAGACGTAATGGGACAGGGTGGTTCAGGGACGATACGGGGTAGGGGTGGCTGACAAATGGGGTAGGCGTGGTTTATCGGGGAGAAGGCAATGAAATGGTGTGGCGTTCATTTAGGGATAATTGGAGGGGTGGGGGTCGGACAAATAGGTAACGGGCATTGCGTTAGGGGTGATGGGAGGGGGGGCTTCAAATGGCCATTGCCTTAGAGGAAATACACATATGTTAATAAACTAACCTTGTCGTGTTTGTAAAGATGTGGATGACAAGGTGCAGGTAAATACGTGAAATTCTTTATAAACTAGACATAATAAACCTGCACTAATACACTGGGTGTGAATATATAACAAATTCAACATAAATAGTTTAATGTCATGTCAGCTTTACAGTGGATCTCACATCCAGGCCTCATTACGCACATACCAGCATGGACAAGTCGGTATGATTCTTTTACGTGTACGTCAAAGCGTACATGTGATCTATGTTTTCGTTCGAACAACTACGCCCTGCTCCTTTACACTTGCAGGCCCCGCCGTTAGGTACGGGACGGTGCGTGTGGGAGTGAATTGTCTCGATTGCCTGTTGATCAAGGAGTATGGTCGCGGGTTTGCTTACACTGCTAAAGACCCCTACCCGCAGGCGAATTATTATAATAAAAGTGAACCATCTACCCCCCGCTCTCTCTCTCTCTCTCTCTCTCTCTCTCTCTCTCTATATATATATATATATATATATATATATATATATTTCAAGTTCCAAAGAAGAGCTACCCATCCTTTAATTGTAATCCTAGTTCCATCTGGTATGTAAGTATATCTGTCTGGTTCCCAGGAGGTGGATTAGTACCAGTCAAAATATTATAACTTTTAAAACCAACTGATTTACAATTAGTGCACCACTCAGACCAACACAGTGAACCGCGGGCAATAGGCCTACTAGGTTTAATCCGTTTCCCACGATAAACTCAGTGAAAATAAAGCAGAGAGATTTGATAGACAGTTTGTTCTAATGTGAACAGTTCATTAAAGTACAGAATATACACGAAGTACGATGCTAGCGGTAATAGGACAATGACGTTTCGGCCATTCTAAGGGGAATCAATCACGATGCTGTTTGAATTTCCATGTAAATGGTTTGGATTACAAGTAACGAATTTTCTCAAGGTATAGGTTTAGTGTTGTGTTAAAATTTATTTAACAGATGCACAATAACAGATAATAACAATGTTGACGACACCTCTTCAAAAGTCAGATGTTTATCCCTATGCCATTATGTGACCCCCATCCCCCCACCTCATGTCCTCCGCGTTTGTGACTTCTCCCCTCCCTCTTCCGCTTTTCAGAGTTCCTGCATTCACCACCACGTTTAGCTAACATTGTATTCTTCTTCCTCGGGCTATTAGTGTTTAACGCCCGCTTCCACAACTTTTCTTATTATATTATGCTCAATGCCAAAGTCCCTCCCTCCCCTTATCTCACAACAGAGACTTAACCCACAACCGCCAACCAGAAGTGTCCGATCAGCTAGAGCGCGACACTCGAGACCACTTGCCCCTCCCTACCCCCCGCCCCTGCAGGTATTTTACCTAGATATAAGACGGGTATATGAAAAGGTATGAAGATTAAGACGTCATATCCGTTAAGATATCAACTTACAAACACAAAGCGTCCTTATCTAATTTTATTCATCCGTGATCCTAAATCTATAACTTATCAATGTTACCTAGTTTCTAAACGTCTTGTATTATAAGGTCTGTCATTGGCTCAACTGACGTGGTTTCCATTCCCCGATTGCACGTGACAAGGAGTAGGGTCCCCTTCTAATCCCGTGGATTTTCTCTGGGTCCGCCGGTTTCCTCCCACTGCTAAAGACCCACGCGCAAGCGAATAATTGAAATAAAATTAAACCATATGTTAGTCCCGAAATAACCCAGTTTGTGTTGAGTGGACGTTAAAAGTAGGGAGTAGGCTGACCGGGTAAAATATCCTTCGTCTATATAGCATGGCGCGGGCCCGTTTTCATTTTTATAGACTTGATCACCCACGCTCATAAAATAATAATTGTTAAATCTATTCCGAATGAACCTCCGCCTGTTTTTTTAGTTTTTATGCCAAGATTTGGTTACTTATATAATTAAGACAATTGTTTGTACATACTTGTATAAATATTTATAAAAATCTCGTTTGTTTTTCCTGTTAACTTGGACATTTATTGGATTATTTGTGATATCTAGACTTTGTGGTCTCGAAAGCTGAAGCTCGTATGTGTGAGCTATATTATATATGGTGTACGTCAATTCCAGAGAGGACGCGTTTCTTATAATTTATCGGCAAAAAGCATGTCTGTAAACTATCATACATGCCTATGGAAAACAGCTACTAATTTACTTGGTGGAAAACAGCTATTAATTATTGTCTTGGTGGACAAATTTCGAAGAGAATACGTCGACCAAATATATACGTATGTGTTATTCCTCCCACTGCTAAAGACCCCTACGCGCAAGCAAATTATTGAAATAAAATTAAACCATATGTTAGTCCCGAAATGACCTAGTTTGTGTTGAGTGGACTTTAATAAACCCATTTCTCTCTCTCTCTCTCTCTCTCTCTCTCTCTCTCTCTCTCTCTCTCTCTCTCTCTCTCTCTCTCTCTCTCTCTCCATGAATGAGACAATTCTCCAAAACTGTACTTTACTGGGTACATTCTAAATATACATTGAACTCAAGGTATAGGTCACATAACTTACACAGCTGCTTGACGAACATCGGTCGGGTCTATAATTCAAGGGAGGCGACTCTATTTAATATTAATTACACGCGCGATTATTCCATTATCATGCCCGAATATCACATGACAATACTTTTAGGTAATGAACGTCCACGGTCGATGATAAAAACAAAAGCCTTATATATTTTTTAAAGTTCATCTAATCCAGAAACGCAACAATCTTTAAATTGTAGACTTCAACGTAAAATATGATTCTGGACACATAACAACAATTCTACTGCCAATACCTATCTAACGACATTTTTATTTTAGCGAAATTAAGTTGTTTTTGTTTTTGATGTATTTGTTGGAGATATTTTTGGTGTGTTATACAGACATTAACTCCAGTCATGACCTTGAAAGTTGTCGTGCTATATAAATAGAGAGGGAAGGAAACCTAGAGTGTCTATATCAAGTGTTGGTTGAATTTAAGGACACTCGACACGGGGGAAATCATAATACGACTTGGTTGCACTGGGTGATGGTAGCTGAACTGAAATGAAAACGGGGTTTAATATGCTACCAAGGCTAGCTACTCTTTCTAGCTTGGTAGGACTGAGGGCCTGACAAGGGCTGATGTCTAGTCGTTCGGATGAGATGAAAATCCGAGGTCCCATTTACACATTCGTGTGCATGTAACAGAACCATTGCAAGTTTGAATTCGATTTAAAAGTAGGTCGTAACGCAGCTATCCGCGTAACATGTCCCTCACATCAAGCTGCATGGCGATGTCCGTCTTCGTTATAATTAGCTCAGTTGGTTCCCCCAACCTTCCTGCCAGAGCGAGAATTATTTTACTCTAATATGTCGTAGTCCTAGAGTCCGTCTTCATTAGCCCAGTCGGTTCAAAAAGGTAGGACGTTAAACCACGTTTTATTTGATTTTATAGACATAGAAATGCACCGTGTGTGTCGAACTTAAAGGTTGGGATATCTGGTTGGAATTCAGGTCTGCACACCGAGTCAACTTTCTTTGTTTGGTTTTGATGGTATAAAGAAGGTCATATGTAGTTTTAAGCTTGTTAAACGAGGTCTATTCCTCTCGTCTACACCCCCTTTCTACAGCTATATATAAATAAATATATATTTATGTAGACTTTCTCTATATAATAGTAAGTACAGGGGGGCTGCAACACACATAATTTACACAAAAACAAATATATGAACATGACATTATCATACTCAGAAATCACAAACAAACAAACATTTCAAATAAAGTGAATGGATCCAGGGGCTAGCCTTAAGTAGAAGTCGGCTTTCACGGTGGGAGCCACTGTGGCTAAGTGATGAAGACGCTGGCTCGTTTGTCTGGAAATTGTGGGTTCTAATCCGGTTTTGGTCGAGAAACTTCATCGAGATTTTCCGGCTTGGTTTCCTCTTGTCAGTGACACAGGACGGGGGGGGGGGGTGCCAAGGACAACTGTCTAGCCGTTCGAATGGGACGTAAAAGATCCCTTGACAGTTGGAATTCGATATATACTGAGCGCCATAGAAAACGCATCGCTTAGTTTTTCGTATAACAAAATGATCATGTAAACATATCTTATTTATTTTTGGTTTTGACCCCTCTGACTTTGTACCGTTGATTACAGATCCAATATCCATAAGTGTACAAATGTATTGTTATTTGAATATTGTTCACAATAAGAAGCAAAATAAATAAGATATGTTTACAGGATCATTTTGTTATACGAAAAACTAAGTGATGCGTTTTCTATGGCGCTCAGTATATAAGAGTAGGCTGTAGCGCTGCTGTCCGGACATAATTTTATTATGTTGGAAGGAAAATTTTATTATGTTGGAAGGGGAATACTTTCAATGGTCATACTCATTCTCTGGTGTTAGTTTACTTTCTTTAACATGTCGTGTTACAGGTTTCTAAACACACATCAAACGAAAATCGCTGTTAACTTCAAATGATGTGACTGTGAATTCTAGAAATTTAAAAGCATCGAAAATCGTTTTAATATCGTGGTGCAACGACTAAGTTTTATAATTTGGAATAGGCATTCAACTGCTGTCCGGGGGTTGGATGGCCGAAAGGTTAGACGGACGTGCTGTATCATAAAGCCTGTCATTGAGTCAACTGCCGTGGTTTAGAATCCCAGGTTGTACGTGACAAGGAGTAGGGTCGCCTGTCCAACTTCGTGGGTTTTCTCCGGGTCCTCCGGTTTCCCCCCACTGCTAAAGACCCCTACACGCACGCAAATTATTGAAATAAAATTAATCCATAAGTTAGTCCCGAAATGACCTAGTTTTTGTCGAGTGGACGTTAAACCCCATTTCTCTCTCAACTGCGATCTTCTTTAATCTGATTGTAACACAGATCCTATTTTGTTTCGTTTAACTTGTCTTTACTACACTAGGATCTGCAAGAGTTGTTATCATTGACGTGTTCTGGATGGTGTGAGGGATTAGCCAATCAGACGGTCTGTTATGACGAGTTCTTGGCGTGGCATGCACGGAACTGTGGGTATATCATTAAAAACGTCAACACTGATCGATTAATCAATGTCTAACGTCATCGGGTCAAAAGCCACTCGTTTCACCCCTGACGTGAACTCCCACTATAACTTGTCAGATCTTCATGTAGTGTAGACCATCGAAAGAATAAAAAACCGAAACGAAATATAGATCTGTATTTTAATCAGATTGTGGTCTTCTTTAACATGATTTTAACCCGACGGTTAATCTGAGAATTGAATATAAATATTATTATCATTATTACTTATCTCAGGCAACCTTCAATCTGAATAAAATAGATATATCCTCTGTGATAGACCAACAGAAAATATGCTTCTATCTTTTTATTCAATTGTTTAAATTGTAAATATTCTGTGATATTATTTGTGTATATGAAAAGAATTTTGTATTTTGTGAATAAATATATCTGCAACAATCTCTCGAGTTTGATCCCCGGATTGGCGGAGAGAGTTGCTTGGTATTTTTCGGCGTGCTTCCTCTAGCACACTATGCCTGTCGTCGTTATGATATGGTGGTCGCGGGTTCTATCAGGGTGTTGGTCGAGAACGTTCATTGGGAGGAGTTTCCGGCGGGGTTTCCCCTGGTCTTGTTCTTCTGGTCAAAGGGAAACACGAGGTCACACATCGACGTGCACGTAAAAGATCTCTTAGCAGTTGGATTTCTTTATAATTTATAGGCCATAATTTCGGGCAGAATATTCCTCATAGTATACTGTATGGTGTATTCCCGTCTTTATTAGCCCAGTCCGAACAGAACAGTAGGACGTTGAACTCCATTTTGTTTCATGTCGCATTATATGCCACATCGGTGCAAAGAAGTCGTTAACCACCATTTTCAACTTTCTTTTCATGTGGAAGGGAATATGATAAATATATATATTACAGTATCCACTCCAGTTAACATTTATCAAAAGTTAAAACTAGGTTAGTAAGAAAATCATCAATCAGTTAATTAATGGTGTTTATACAGACAGGTAGACAGACAGGCAGGTGAAAATTACCAACCAATAGACATACAGGGCACGTGTCTGGCTCGAGACAGTAAGAATAAGATGGTGACTAGGAGAAGCAGGTGCTAGATATATATATATATATATATATATATATATATATATATATATATATATATATATATATATATATATATATTACAGGTATGTTTACATACCACCTCCGATCATTGACATCGACAGGTGAAAAATATCTAGAATTATAGTACCATGGTCCTCAAGGACAAGGTGCACGCCTATAGGTCGGCACAAAGTGATCCCACATACGATTGTTCCTTCGGTCGTGGCGGTTAAACGTCCCGTGAAGGCAGGGCGGAAAAATAAAAAAAAATGTCACCCCTATCCTCATCGATAAAATGTGTAAAGAGATCTCATTCTTATGTTGGAAGCTCATTATAATTTGTACGATCAGCGTTGTTCCGGTGGTCACCGAATTGTTGAACATTGGTCCAAGGATAATAAAGTCGATTCCGATACGGTCAACGCAACGATAATTTGGAACTGGTATATTCCCACTATCATAATTCGTGCTACAATTAAAATCGTGGTTTTAATCGTGGAGGAGTCGTAGTTATCCTATCTGACCCCGAGTTCACAAAACATGCTCAGACTTAAGTTGAGAATTTACTCAAACTTGTTCGCCTTATTTTAACTAAAATATAACTCTTTATAATACTTTTGTTGTTTTAATGTATCAAATACACCAATAAGAAACTAAGTGCAAAGCTTGGGGTTTCTGGATCAACGATATTTCTCACTAACAGTGATTGAAAGTTGAGTAAATTCATAACTTAAGTCTGAGAATGTTTTGTGAACTCGGGGCCAGGTCTTATCATGTTGAGGTCAGTTGTAGTGATCGTGTTAATCGAATCGAAACGGATCCGAACGGATCTGCACGTAGCCGTTCCTGGAGGACTCCATCCTATCGTAACGCATTGCACGACTGTAGGAACCTAGCATTAAATAACTCGAAGGATGGTTGTTAAAAACGACTTAGATTGTACATTCATACATAATATGCTAATATATCCTGTTAACATTTGATATTCAGGCGCGGATCCAGAGGGGGGCACACCCGGCGCACGCCCCCTCTTTTTTTTTGAGGTGGCGAACAATTTTTAGATCCACATATACTCGCGGGAAAGGAGAACAAAAATAGTTTAGGTTGGAAATCGTAATTTACAGTACTATTAGTCCTTGTGGGCATTTTTTCCACTCAAAAATCACCGGCCGGGCTTCGCACTCCCAAGCTGGTGAAGCACCCCCCCCCCCCCTTTCTGAAAATCCTTGGATCCGCCCCTGATATTCGTGAATAATATATTTACACTTCATCGTGGATACTTTTATATAAAAAAAACCCAAATAACCCTAACCGTTAGTGCATGCAGGACCTGTGTGTACATTGGCGTGCATGTTAAAGATCCCTTGACGGTTGAGATTCGGTGTAAGAGTAGGCCGTAGCGCCACTGTCCGGCCAAAATGTCCCTCATTGGCCTAGTCGGTGCAGACGACGTTAAACTCCATGTCTCTAGACATTGTACGTATTACCAGTTCGTTGTTGGGTATCAGGTGTAGACGCCGCGATCTCTACTTATACGTACTTTATAAGATACCAAATCATAGACACAGAAAATAAAAATACAGAATAAAAAACCTGAAAGGATTAGCAAGCAATAACCCCGTGTATAAAGAGCTCGACTTGTCCTAGATATAGGTTACGTCCCTCCTCTTAACATAGTTTAACATAATCAGCTGTTTCCCCAAGATACGAGGGGAAATTCACAGCTGACGTCTCCTATATACAATATATTAAGTATTCACGACCTTTGATCTATTGCTGAGATTACGATGTGCTGTCTGTTCTATATTAAATCGTGTTGAACTGTGTCATGTTTAAACGCGTGTATATATTATATCGACCCCTCTCTGTCGTTACATCAAATGGAATGGGGTTTAATGTCCTCCTGTCGTTCTGTTGTACTCCAACTGGCCCATGGGCTTATGAAGACGGGCATACAGTGTTATGTGGGGAATTTTGCCGACTCCTATATCGAATTCAAACCACCAAGGGATCTTTTACGTGTACGTCAAGATGTACACCCGTCGGCATATGTATCACAAACGAATCAGAGAGAGTGAGAAATGGGGTTAAACGTCCACTCGACACAAACTAGGTCATTTCGGGACTAAACATAATATGGATCAATTTTATTTCATTAATTCGCTTGTGCATAGGTGTATTTAGCAGTGGGAAAAAACCGGAGGACCCGGGGAAAACCTACGAAGTTGGAGAGGCGATACCACATACAACCAGGGAATCGAAACCACACCAGTTGACTCAATGACAGACCTTATGATATAACGCGCACTAGCTAACCATTCCCCCACCCCATCCTAAAACGAATCAAACAAGTCTCAGATATATTAATGATTGTTAATGATTGTAAATGGATAAACGAGGCCTTGCCTTTTGTCTCGATTAACTTGTTTAATCGTCATATTCTTCGATTGTACATTTTATTTTGAAGCTTTATCAATCAAAAAATATATGGCTAGAGGGAACACAGATTTCAGATTTCGTGTTAAATTATTTTCTTTGATTACATCGGGATGTACGAGGCTTTAGTCGTAACATATTTTTATTCACCTCTAGTGTTAGGAGAGCGCCGAGTTCACAAAGTGCCTCCCCCATTCACAAGCGAGAGAAACCGTCTCATCTGCATTCCTAACCAGAGAAGTATTGCCTACCAGCAAGTTGAATGATAACGACGAGCTAGATAGCTGTCCCATGGTGTGGAGTCGAGTTATACACCAGTGGTTGGCGACAAGGAGCGTTATTAGACCTTATCCTGTTAATATTATCTATTTATGAATTACGGGATCGTCATTCATAAATATAATGAAATAGGTTTTAACGCCCAACTTTTCTGAAAGGATTCGGCCAATGAAGACGGGCATACACCATACAGTGTGATATTGGGGAAATGCCCGGCGCTATGGCCTATCTTTATATCGAATATCAACGCCGTGCAGTGGGCTATGAGGGAAATTTTGAATTCCGTCTGGCAATGGTTCTTTTAAGTGCACGCCAATGTGTACACAGGACCTCGGTGTTTCGTCCCATCCGAACAACTATACGTTGTCCCTAGCCAGGCCCTCTTTCCAACACCGCTGGTATCGGGGAACCAATACATAATGTTTAATACAGATCCAAATTCCTGTTTTCATTAGCCCAGTCAGATCCCAACAGGAGGACGTTAAACCTCATTTTATTTTAGATCAACGTGAATATATGAATATCATATACAATGTTTCCTGGCTCTAGTAAAAATCAAAAACTGCGGGTTTCAGGGTGAGGCGGGGTTAGTGGGGAGGCGGGATTAGATGGTGAGGCGGGGGTTGGAGGGTGTGGTGGGGGTCGGAGGTTGAGACGGGCCTGAGACGGGGGGTTGTAGGGTTGGGTAAATATTATTGTTGTTGGTGGTTCATATATACATGTAGCTTAAAAAAAAATTTTACAAATGAATTTTGGTGCCAGTGGTGCTGAGTTAGTGAGGCGAGGGAGGGGGAAGTGAGCTTAGAGAGGGGATGCATGGGTGTCCAAATGTTTTACCTTTACCTTTAAGAATCAATTCTCTAATGATAATTTCATCAAATATATCCATTAAAACCGTCATGTATGATGATGCTGTAGGTTTTTATTTATTTCTATGTACCGTGACTCTCGCCCATTTATAAAATATTTCATAGTTAAAAACAGGCGGGTAGCTTGAAGCCAAATACCAAAACAAACAGGATTAAAGTAACAAGTTTTTTTATGAGTTATTTTGTAGATTAAATTGATGAAAGGGTTGTTTATGATATGTAATATGTAGACATTAATAAGTAACGTACCTACCCGAGCATATTACAGGTGAGGTATCAGAGAGAAATATGTGTTTTAAGTTGAAGGTGCGACACATCTGTAGTTACCTGTATCAGGTAAAAGATAAAAGCCTTTCATCAAACCTGCCATATTTTACACTCTCATTTACATCTACACAATAACATGATGAATTCAAAATGTGACGTAACAGTCTATCACTGTCACGTGGGCTTCGTGTTTATGATGAAAATTTATTCATATTTTTTTATATAATTTAATCTTTTTTCTTTGTTCTTTGAGATTTTTCACGATGATGGGTGTCATTTATTGGGGTATTTCCACACGAAGAGTGTGACGACTAGTGGAAGCGTGGTTATGTAAATAAAGGTTATGTTAGTGTAAATAGTTAAAAATCAGCAAAGTTCACTCATGTAGACATTTTGTGTTATTTATGTTAAGTGACATGCATAAAACGCATTCACCCCGGACTACAAACTCTTGTCTGCGATATCACCTCGGTGGAAGCGGACGTTAAATAAAGCTATTTCACACACACTACAAACTCATCTGCATTCACTCCAGACTACAAACTCATCCTGCAACCAATGTGAAATGAAATGAAATGCGATTTGACGTCTTGTAGCGGGCTCAGGCAGCAGCACTAAGGCCTCTCGTATCGAAGGGTCCTTTTACGTGCGAGCCCTTGCGTACACCGAAGCTGATGAGTCCTTCGTCCCATCCGAATGTCTATACGTTGTTACTTGTCAGGCCTTCCGTTCTGCACCGCCGACTAGGAGGAACCGTGCCGCAGCGAATTTAATACATTAGAAGGATCAGTAGAAGCCATGACAAGAGAGACACTGCTACTCCAATCAGGGGAGACGTATCCCTTCCCTATTATTGTCGAATCGTTTTTGATGGCACTATGACTATACCAATAACAACCCTGGGATGCTCGTTCTGGTTAGCCACACCCGCGCAGTGCACATTGTCATAAAATTGTTGATTGATGTGGAGTTAAGGGGTTATGTATAACAGTTACAGTGCCCGGGAGTTTGACTTCAGGATGAAAATGGTTTGGTTTAACACCTCGGCAAAACCGATAAATATCTACTCTACTTCTAGATTAGATCTGTCCCTCATATCCAACAATTAGTATAGTGTTTTGTAATACGGTCCTACTACGGTTCACATCTTTTATATTTTCTTAAATGAAACTTTATTGCATAAAAAACCTTACAAGGTTATGTGCACATACAGATGAAATTAATAAAATATAAATGAAAGTAAAATATAAATACGTCTCAAAATTCTCTGCATATTCTTAGTATTTTCGACTAAAATTGTTAATAAAGGAATTAAAATGTCTGTCAACTATCTTAGTGTCTGTTGTCAAGCGGCGCTAACTGTAGACAAACAGCATAGTTTAGTATGGGTAACAAATTCTAAGACAAATGCCGTAATTTCAATTCTCGTGGTAACCTGTGTAGCGTCAGAGAGTTGAATTTTACACGGACAATCGTGTTGCCGCATACTGGGCAAGGAGTCTTTCACGCGCACGTTATTGTGCACTAAATATTTACTTATATTAGCTCCATAATTGTCCAGTGGTATTTTACTCTGTTATTTTACTCTGATCCAGACCATGGACTGATACCCGCCTATCAGTCAGCAGTTACTACTGGGGAGTCTGTCATACCGGAAGTCTCTGTTTGTATAATGCGACCTTGACCGAGACAAGTTATATTTGATACTGTGGCTATTGACATCTATAAGTTATGTATTAGTAGGCTAGCACACTACGTCATCTTAGTTTGATCTGCTGCTAAACATATCACATAGTCATCATAATAAACACACACGCAGATTTGTTAGTCGTTCGGTTGGTCTGAAAAACAGAATCCCCTGTATCCGTTGGCGTGCACGTAAATGGGCATTTGTCAGTTGGAATTTGATATAAGAGTAGGTGCGCAGTGTCGCTGTCTGGGCACAATGTCCCTCGTAGCACACTATATGGTGTATGCCCCGTCATTAGCCAACTTTGAGCAGAACAGTAGGACGTTAAACCCTATTTTATTTAGGATCAATGATTTACATTGCACTTTCGCATGTGATGCGTTGACGGTTCTCCGACTCTGTTCCAATAATAAGCTAAACAACGACGTTTGCCAGCAAACAAATTAAACAACTAAAGATCTCTCAAAATGGCCGCATGTAGCGCAGTCGATCAACCTGCCTGCCCATGTGAACCTTGACTACGATAAACTGTCGGCATATGTTATTAATGTCTACCGTGTGTATATATATATATTATAATATTATTTACATAGCAAGTTCATTAAACTCTCCTGACGGCAGTGGTTATAATCACTTTACATGGCAAATTGTCGATTCAAATCCATTTAGGAACCAATTTGCATCTGGTTGTCTTTATTTTACCCTTTAGTTGGGTCTATGATGCCATTTTGGAAAGAAAGCCTTGATTCATACCTATAGTTTTATAAACAACCCCTCGTGGGTTTTCTCTGGGTCCTCTGGTTACTTACTCCGAAAGACTGCTAAGCGCCAGCGAATTATTAAAGAAAATTGAACCATATATGTTAGTCCCGAAATGACCTAGTTTGTATTGAGTGGACGTTAACCCCCCTCCCTCTATCCCTCTCTCTCCCTCCCTCTGATTTAATTATGCACAACTTAGAAGTAAACTTACGTCACTTAGTGTAGAATAGTGTCAAGGACGACCCACTTTATAAAACCATCACCGGTCCCCGAGATTGAATTTGACATAAAAATTACCAAAAAGCGACAAAGGAAGAAAAATGCGGAAGTTTTTGTTAATTTTTTGTGCTATGATTTGGGTAGAACGGATGATACATGGCTAACACAATAAAATGTCAAATATATTTTAAAATATTATTTTTAAAAAGTTGAGGATTTTGTATTTTAAAAAGTTCATAACAAAACAATGTATAGACCATATAGCAAACACAGCACTTTTAAACGTAAACAAGCAAAAAATCGACAAAATTAAAAAAAAAACAGAAAAAAACCCGGCGTATAGTGCCAATATACCAGTCATTAAACGTACATTATGCAAGAGCTAAATCTGCCTATTGCAGGTCTTTCTTTAGGCCTGAAATATTTTCTAGAGTATTAATTAGACATTAATTAACTGATCCAGGCCTTAAAACAACTCTCGATGGCATCAGATTTCTCCGATATTAAATAGATTGGAACGGTTAAGCGATACTTTGATTAATCAAATATGGAAGAACAAGACTTAGCTTCGATCAACCAGTACGGTTTTTGAAATTATTGCATACGTCTGTCAAACCTTCAAAGGCTAATATCTTCGCTTGCAATAGAGTAATTTGAATGAAATTTTCAAATTATTCATTTTACATTATCTACTTTCGAACTATTATAACTAGAATGTCTAGTTCTTTATCTAAATCTTACATAATGTGTCTTTAATTATTCCAATCTACCCGGGAAGTTTCAGATTAATCGCGACTACCATAAAACATGTTTAAAGCTTATCAATATTATGTATTAAAAGAGAGAGAGAGAAATGGGGTTTAACGTCCACTCGACACAAACTAGGTCATTTTGGGACTAACATATGGTTTCAATTTTATTTCAATAATTCGCTTGTGCGTAGGGGTATTTAGCAGTGGTAGGAAACTGGGGGACCCGGAGAAAACCCACGAGGTTGGACAGTCAACCCCACTCCGTGTCATGTACAACAATGGAATCGAAACCACGCCAGCTTACTGAATGACGTGCTAACGATTCGGTCACCCCCCCCCCCCCGCCATATCAATAGACAGCTGGTGGCATGTCAAGTATAGGCTTTAAACCAGAGATAACCGGCTACAGGATCTACAGCTGACGTGTTACACCCACTTCACCCACAAATCGCCTCACTCGACCACCCGACCTATTGAAGCCAAAGATATAATAATTGTACTGGCCAGAAATATTATGAGCACTTCACCATTCGGTTAAGTTAAGTGACTGCCATTTTGAAATTCCTTTTAGTAGAAATGATTATTGTTTAGATACGGGTACATTGTTTATGTTCGTTTTATTGTTAATAATTGATGATGATGATAATATTCTAACTAGTAAAAACCTTTAATTGATACGAATGGACAGAGACCACTTGACCAACCAGTTTAACTCTCTGTGTCCTTAGATTGCCCTCCATTAAGTGCCGTTTACTCCGCGAACAGAAAGGAACTTAATGATAAAATGAAGCAAATTGACTTTTGTTTGTCGTTTGTTGGTTCTTTGATTCATAGATATGATTAAACTTCTGGCAGACGACCGAGTTTCATGTTTAGGGTTTCTGTGTCTGCAGGAAGTGAAGGTCAAGTGAAGGTCATGTTAAGGTCGAGGGTTTAAAGTTGTCTGGCCACCTACCTAGATGTACATTACGTCATCAGTTTTACCATTCAATGGGATGAAATGATATTAAATTAAACCACGTGTTAGTCCCGAAATGACGTAGTTCATCTCCACCCAATGTTGAATACAGCGTTAGATGCCTAACTTAAAATATGCAGATATCCCCCCTCTCCCTCTCTCTCTCTCTCTCCCCCTCTCTCTCTCTCCTTGTTTAATTATAAAATATGCTCGGGTTTGCAATGATGGGATACCAGTATTTCATAAGATAAATCTGGAAAAACTGAATGTTCGGGTAATTCGGGCCTGGGTAGGCGCCAGAAGTAGATCTTGTGAGGGGGGGGGGGGGCATCGATCGGTGGGTAGCGTATATCGGTCATAGTATCAGTTCTATAGTTCGTGTAGGCGTCTTTTGGGAGCATACCGGAGTACCTGAAGAAAAAGACAAGCGAGGGTTTTCTCCGGGTCCTATTATAATGTATTGAAATAAATACAGACATGCATTATATAATGACGTCATAACAGAAAAGGACTGCCAATCGAAGCGCAATGGTCCAAAGGACAGATATGCCAAGTTTCGTGTCAAGTCAATATTGGTGGACCTTTAGACTTTTTTTTAGAGCTTCGGAGTCGTCCCAAGAAGATTACAAGTGCATGTCACCGGTTGTAAACGGAAAGAGAAAATAGTTTTCCGTGAATAAAAAATAATGGGTGGTAAATTAGTGTGTCAGTTGTAGAAACGATAAGTTCATAAATTAAACTATGACAGGCCATTAGTAGGCATATTATTTCTCTCTCCCTCAAATAAAAACATCTTAAATAAAGAGTAGAAAAGAGGAATTTGATCTTTTAGATATTTCTATAAATGTCATTTATGATGTATGACTTACTTTCAACCCACAACTCTCCAATATCCGTCAAGGGCTCGCGGGGTCGACCTAACCTTTCAGTCAAAGGTTCCTTCTCACTAGGGGACAGGGCCATATTAAAATTAACTCATCTATCAACGAACCCTCGTCCCTTATGAAAAACACATTTAATTGTAAATAATCATAAAGTTTCCATTTTTCCACGACCTCAAGGATTAACTTCGGCCACTGGGTCAACTGACCAATTCGCCATATTTAAATTTGACATCGTCTGCTCATAATGAAGATTTAATCAGCCGAGATCTCTTTTTGATAGCAGACGACTCGAATGTAAGGTGGTCAGCCATTTTTTGTGGAAATGATTTAGTCAGCTTGAATAGATGTCTGAGACTTTAAGCCGGTCAGATCTGAAATGAGCAATAAATATGATGATTTAAAATGTTTATTTAATTGGGGGAAATGCATCATGGACATCTATTTCAACTCACTGACCAGATGCCCCTCGTGACCTTAAAGGTCAAATTATAAATGACAAAAGGGAATGAGTTTACGTTAAAAAGAGGCGGACTCAAAAGGGATTTATTTTTTAAATATTCCTATATTCTTGCCAGAAGCAACATTAATGGAATTTTAAAATAACATTTATAATTATTTAGAAAAAAATAAATCACACGAGGTTCAGTCAAGTGGACATTGAACCGTGTCAAGGTCGAAATATCTAAAGATTAAATTAAGATAATTTTCCATCCATTCTGGACTAGCATGATATTTTTATAAATTGTTGATTTTAGAAAATATGAAAATATTACCGAATGACCCGCCATTGAAAAAGAATAAATCAATGAATTGATTTTTCATTCAGAGTTCCAAATAAGGAAAAGTACAAAACACAAAATGAAATAGCCCTTTTCCATATTTTAGAAATAAAATTCAACTTTTAAACCCCTTTTATCCAATGAAATGCAATACTAAAAGAAAAGGTAAAAATATGCCAAAAATGTTGAAATATGATTTCTCGCATGAAGCGAAATAGCAGAAAATATTAAGAAAATGCGCTATAAATTACATTTTATTTTTTTAGATTAAGTAACCGGAATGTTTCAGATTTCTGAGATAAACATAATTATTTATTAGAAATGAAATGAAGTGGGGTTTAACGTCCTACTGTTCTGCTCCTAAACTGGGCTAATGAAGACCATACAGTGTGCTATGAGGGAAATTTTGCCCGGGCAGCGGCGCTACGGCCAACTATTACATCGAATTCCGACAATGTGTACTCGATTTTTCGTCCCATCCGAACGACTAGACAGCTGTCCGTGTCAGACCCTCCGTGCTGCATCACTGACAAGGTAAAACCATGAGTTGCCGTAATTCCAAATGGGTTTTCTTTGTACATTTAATGCTGTTTATTTTAGCAAGGAAAACAATATTAACAGCAATAAAATAAACAAAGAAAACAACAATACAAACTGGTGTCACTCTCCGATGACATGCCATTGTTATTCTCCTTTTATAAAAAAAACAGGGGTCACCCTACAAAATATTTAAACTGCATATTTCCTGTCCCTATTTACTTATGTCAAAGTCAACCCGGATAATAAAATATAGGTGCCGATTTAACCATCAACAGTCCATTATAAATCTCTGATTCTCTTTCCACTGCTAATATCAACAAGGTCAATAAAAAAGTGAGATATTAAGAGATTCCGAAAGATTCTCAACAAAGAAAAAATAACTTATTAAAAATGACTTGGGATTCTGTTGGGTGAATGGGGGCAGGAAAATGGTGTTTTGTTTCACGTGAGATATGTTAACTGCACGTGAAAAATAGTTAAATACCGTTTCACATAGAGGTCGTGTTTCACACATAAATCCTACCGTGCATGTCGACTAGCCCATACTGGTCAAATTACCCCCGTCAAAACAGTAGGTGCAACTTACTTATCACAGACTTCATATATTAAATAAACACAGGATTTACATGGTGTACGGGTATTTTGGCACCCAAGGGGGGTCATTAGCGTAGAGTTAATCTGTCTATAAATCGATCCGTCCGGTAGAGAGGTCATCTTTCTCTCCTGGTCAGGTCAGAACGAACGATCTCACGTTATCAGTTGACGAGACTGACCGTTATATGTCTATAATTACAACAGTAAATATATTTATAATTAGTGACAGGAAAGTTTATATTCCACTGTAACTCAAGGGAAAGCAGATTTAATTATGGCAAAACATCTAAAACTTAAAATACTTGTACATGTATGTAAGATTTATATAAAGAGCTGGTCGTTCTTCTTATAATAGTTTTAAAAAAGATAATGCAAAATAAATATATTGAAAATTTTATTGAAATTACTTTATTTTTAATCTGTTAAAATTCAAGAGCACCCTATGGCCTATATGCGAGCTGATTATGGTCTGTATAAGTTACTTAATGTCTAATTAATAATTTAGACAACATTTCTGGCCTAAAGAAAGAACTGTTATAGGCAGATTTAGTTCGTGAATATTAATGTCTTTAAAAGCAAAAAAAAAAAAAAAATTAAAGCAGATACTTATGGCAGAAAAGCAGTTACTGATATATTTGGACGACGTTTCGAAGTGAATTCTCTCAATGTTTTCAAGGATTTCAAGATTACAAAAATCTTAATCCTTTATAAGCATTTAGTAACGGGAAAGAGCAATAAACTATAACACATACAAAAACATTTACTGACTTGAGTAACGT
The DNA here is from genome assembly GCA_963678685.1 of Patella ulyssiponensis. Taxonomy (NCBI): domain Eukaryota; kingdom Metazoa; phylum Mollusca; class Gastropoda; family Patellidae; genus Patella; species Patella ulyssiponensis. The sequence continues at coordinate 3,054,286 of OY783226.1, forward strand.
TTCAAACAGTATTATCTCAAAGTTTTTAAAATAAAATTTCTTGTTTTCCATGTACAAAATCTTTGAAATGAAATAAAATGGGGTTTAACGTCCTACTTTGCTGCACCGACTCGGCTAATGAAGCCAGGTATACGTCATGCAGTGTGCTATGAGGGAAATTATACCGAATTCAACTGTCAACCACCAACTCCACAGAAAAGTAGGACGTTAAACCCCATTCCATTTCTATTCCCATGCTTGATAAGTGAGATTGTTCTCATGGAAAACACGGCCTGGATTTCTTTTTTTAATTCTATTTAAACTAGAGCCTAGATGTATTTTAAGATACACAAATAAACACATGTTCACCATCCCAGGCTACTAGATATATCCATATGATCGAGATATAGGATCTGTTCAATCCACGGTTCGTCACAAAATATCCTCCAATTTCTTCACCTCGGTATTTTATAGACAGGAATAACACGTGTAATCTAATTCGGGAAAGTTTTTGTCATCTCACTTTACTGTAAAACAGACCATATTTATTAAGTGGGTGGGTATACAATAACCTTCCTGATAAATATAGCCAATAATATTTTTTCATTCCATTTATTTTTTTTTGATTGGTAGTAAAGATAGAGAGAGAGAAAAATGTGGTTTAACGTCCACTCGACACAAACTAGGTCATTTCGGGACTAACACATGGTTTAATTTTATTTCAATAATTCGCTTGCGCGTGGTGGGTCTTTAGCAGCGGGGAGAAACCGGAAGATCCAGAGAAAACTCACGAGGTTGGAAAGGCGACCCTCCTTGTGACCGTGTCACGTACAACCAAGGAATCGAAACCACGCCAGTTGACTCAATGACAGACCTTATGATACAGCGTACACACGCTAGCCATTCGGCCATCCCCCACCCCTCACTTTGGTGGAAACGGACGTTAAATAAAACTATTCCTCACACACGTTTAAATATTGTTTTACAATTTTACGAAAATAACTTTTGAGATCTATTTATAGAATCGGATTGATTTCTGTGATTGTGTTAAAGTGGTTGTTATATAGATATATAGTATGTGTTTTACACGTGCTTATAAACATGTATTTAACACATGTATATCTACCTGATTCACACATGCATGTTAGACCACCCATACACGTGTATATTAACCGTTATTTGTTGTTGATATGTTTAGTTATATCTACAGTTACCTAGGTGAGTAAATAAGGTATATAAAAACTCGAGGTATAGTCGTGGGAACGTGTATTATAGACCTATCTGATCAACAGGTGATTTAGTTATACGGTGACCCCTGGGGGTCAGGAGCTATCATATCTAGATATAAAGATATTGATGAATGTAGAGTAGGATAATTGAGAGGTGAATGATGTTTATATGTTGATATCTGATGTTATCCACCTCTCCCCCTTCACTGTCTCTCCATCCAATAACACCTTCACAGTATCCATACACTTACCCTTACCTTAACTCCATCGTCCATAATCCCAACACCTTCCCAGGCCAATTTAAGGTGAACCTATAATTTTACCCTTATTAACTACCATTAGTAAACTAAGGGTCATTTAAGGTCCACTGCTGAAAAATCTGTTTTCCCAGTCCTCTCAGAGGATTAACCCGATGTTGTTACTGTTGAATGAATCCTAATTAGAAATATTTTATTAATCTCTGTGGGTCTTGTCAATATTTTTGGGTGTGTGTGCATTTCCATGGTGATGTATATAACAATTTATATTTTATAATTTAGCGAGAGAAATGGGGTCTAACGTCCACTCGACACAAACTTATGGTTTAGTTTATTTCAATAATTCGCTTGCGCATAGGGGTCTTTAGTAGCGGGGGAAAACTGGAGGACCCGGAGAAAACCCACGAGGTTGGACATGCAACCCTACTCCTTGTCACGTACAATCGGGGAATCGAAACCACACCAGCTGACTCAATGACATTTTTTTTATATAGTTTAGCATTTCGAGACAAAAAACGTCGGTCTATTTTAGTTGACGTCACTATTTTAGTTGACGTCCGATTAGAGAGTTGACTGAAAATATACAATTTTCTAATTTATCAGAATTTTGTATGTGTTAGGAACAAGGGTAAATTATATTTTTATATCTATTTCCATGGATATTGTATTCACCTCTCCGTCCTTAACCCACAGTCGATAACGTCGTATAACAATAGTCAACAACGATCGCCGTGTCAGCGTATACATGAACTTTTAAAAATAAACAAAAGAAAGTCGCACATTTTCTGATAAATCTTAATTCAAAAACCCCTGACACCGTCACCTCGCATACCTGAACTAACCCCAGGGGTCACGTGCACAATAGAAAGAAGCCTCGTTATAAAGAGAGACACGTAAGAAGGTGACGTGATAATAATGGAGAGAGGTTGAAACGGTGTAATAATATTCAGTAACACTTCGCCATTAAACACTGAAACTTCTCATCTTTCTTTTACATGATAGCGAAACTCGAGTCGACTCGTCACAATAAAACGCCGCCATTATTATTTGTTCTCATCACTATCTTGCCTTCTCCAATTCTTTCGCATGACGTGTTTTCTTCTTAACAGTCTAAATATTTGAAGAGACTTCGTCTCGTGTTTCTAGGGTAACAACTCAAGGGGGATAATAATACGTACGCGACCTCCCTGGTATATTACCTCGTTTTTCATTCATGTAATAAAATTAAAAGATGAATGAACTCTTGCCCTATTTTACTACTAGACGTGTATATTAGGGAGCACAGTACAGTTTTTTTAGGGGCTGTGAATTAACTCCCCTGCTTGACAATAGCTTTTAGCCCGAGGCCCAACATCTTTGTACCGATTCAATGTTAACGCAAATTCGTACATCTCAAATTAAAATTTGAAAATAATTTACTCTGTATTGAATAATTACGTTGAAAGGACGAGAGTGGTGGCATGTTGTTATCTAGATTGTCGGGTGTGTTTAAGCGATCGAACAACTCATATACCCGAAACATTTTGGTTCCACTACCGGAAGTGTTCAATTCAACGTCTATTAATATTATTTATGAAAAAGTCTAATTAAATATACATTATGCAAGAGTTAAATTTGTCAATTGTAGGTCTTTCTTTAGGCCTGAAATGTTATATAAATTATCAATTAGACATTATTAAATCATCAAGACCATAATCAACTCTTGAAATGGGAAAGCCGGGCTAAGGCTGGAATATACCAGTGCCTGTTCGCTCGTAGCCAGCTCATAATATTATTTTTTTTTGGGGGGGGGGGGGCTACGGAATTTTTTGAAGGGGCTGAGGATGTGGCCGGCTACGAATACTCTTAAGAAATCATTATTGTTGGCGAAATATTGGGGGGGGGGGAATTCGATTTTTAAGCTAAGCCCCCCACCCCCCACCCCTAGTCCCCCCAGCCCCCCGTGGCTATGGGCCCGCCCTGGTTACAACTACGCACACACCTTGTCAAAATAGTTATTATAGCAAGAATTGTCTGCTCAATTTCTAAATCTTAAATAATTTAGTTAAGAAAACATTATATTGTTATGGTAGGTTCCCGCTGTCGTCAGAAATGTTACGATACGATTGTCCCTGGCTATTGATTCCACGATCTGGTACGATGAGATACGTTCAGATACCTTTCTATATGAGCACCACGATTGCTACGACTGACCTCAATATCTAAGATCTGACAGTATCATCACGATTACTCCACGATGGATTAAAACCACGAATCGTGTTATTAGTGAGCACATTCTATAATCGTTCCAGTGCAACAACCCACCCCACCCTAAACCACCGTATGTTTTATTATTTTCCCTATTTAGCCTCATAATCATTATTTAAAATCTTTTGATGGGCGTCGTTTGAATCCGGTTGAATCCAAATCGGAAAATCATCTACTGTTCATATTTTGGGCGTTTTAGTTAATTGTGGGCGTACACGTAAAAGATCCCTTGGCAGTTGAAATTCGACGAAGAGTAGACGGAAACGAGAGACAGAGAGAGAAATGGGTGTTAACGTCCACTCGACACAAATCCGGTCATTTTGGGACAAACACATGGTTTAATTTTATTTCAATAATTCGCTTGCGCGTAGGGGTCTTTAGCAGTGGGAGGAAACCGGAGTGCCCGGAGGAAACCCACGAGGTTGAGAAGGCGCCCCGATCTCCATGCCACATACGCTCACACCAGGGCTCGAAACCACAGCCGCAAGCCAGAGGTGACCGGCCAGCTAGAGGTCGAAGCGTGGCACTCTAGACCACTAGGTCATCCCAACCCCCCGTAGACGGAAACGCAACTGTCTGAGCAAACTGCCCCTCAAAGCAAGCACTGCCTTTATCATCCCAGTTAGTACAGAAAAGAAGGACGTTAAACCCAGTTTCATTTCACAGTCGTGCTGAATTCAAGGTGAGCTTTCCATAAAGGAAACGGGTTTTTATTTCTGTTGAGTCAGCCATAAATTCTCACGCGGTAAACGATTACAATACAAACTTAAAACATTGATAAAAAATATCTACAAGTCTGTTTCACATTGTATACAAATAAAACGGTAAAACATAAGTAAAGAATAGGGGCGATGTCCTTTTCCCTTTGATATGGTCACGATCTGAGTTACTCGGGTTTCACGACGTAATGAACACTATTGCGTCATCGTTTACTGTAGTCGTCGGTTCTGGGAAACGGTGCATCGATTCCACCTGTGACGATATTAGAATAGATTCTCGTGCAGGTGATTTGGGCGGATATGAAATGTGATAAATAAGAATAAATGGTTGAGTTGTTTGAACACCCACGTTTAATTCTGACGTATATTGTCGTCGCTTGCATCTGTCCTTTGTCGATTGTATCGTTCAGTCTGATAAAGTAAATATCTATATTTCGTTTCGTTTTTATACTTTCGATGGCCTACACTACATGGAGGTCTGACCGGTTGTAGTGGCAGGTCATGCGAGGGGCTTTTAACCCTATAACGTCAGACATTTGATTAACCAGTCAGCAGTGATGTTTTTAGTGGGTTATTCACAGTTCCGTGTAACTCACGCCAAAGACTCGGCGTAACATACCGTTTCATTGGCTAATCCCTCACATTATCCTGAATACGGATTATATAACAACTCTTCCAGTGTAATGCAGACGAGTAAAAACAACTATAAAAAACGGCATTGTCTGTTGGTTCGTCCTCCTTGGGTCTTAAAGAAAATGAAATTGGCCATCATACAACAGAAGGGGATGTTATACATGTATTGAGCACTTATAACTTCGGTAAGAATAAAGTAATCCGACTGAAAGTTTCAATGTATTTATTTTTAATGATCTATTTTTGAATCAGGAAAGGTCACCTCTTTATTTAAATCTAACATAATGTATCTTTATTATAGCCTTGTATATAAACCATGTAGCCGTGGAGATCACAGCGCGTGCTAAATGGCGGCTATTTTGTTATTTCTTCTCTTTCTTTATCGTCTGCCTTCCTTTTTTTCTTTTTTAAGTCTGCAAGCCAAATTTCAACAGCCTGAACGCCCCCTCGGTTCAACTGGCACACTGACCTACATTCAGTACCACCGGTCTACCAACTAGCTCTCTGATTGGCTGTATTCCGAATCCCTACATGCACGAAAACCTACCTGCAAGTCTGCCTGACGCATTCAATTAACCAGTCTTTCAGCAGCGATGTATTTTCATTGATAAACGTTCCACCCTTAAAATGATCGAGACGAATTGGTGACTCTGACATCCCGAGCAAATCATTGGCTGTGGGTACTCTAAATAAAACCTGACCTTCTTTTAGACATATTTTAACAACTTGTGAGGGTTTTTGAGGCTTGTTGGAAAAGTTTAGAGTAACATGAGTAGGTTCATTCACACTGATAATGTAAGCCATTCACTCATTGATAAGACGGACGTCAGAGACAGCAATTCAGATTTCTGTGGTATTAAGTAACCATGAATTAGACCATCTACAGAATTTCATCAATGAAGTTATATACCCCTATTCCCTTTTTCTTTTCAGCTGTAATGAACGATATATGAAATAAAATGATATGGGCTCTAACATCTTACTATTCTGCTCCGACTGGACTGATGAAGCGTGGTTTATGCAACACAGTTTGCTATGAAGGTAATTTAGCCCGGGCAGTGGCGCTACGGCCTACTCTTATATAATATCGAATCAAAAAATTGCCAATGATCTTATATAATTTCGAATAAAGTTTTTGACAATGTCTGATTGAAAATTTATTATAGTCCCGGGTAGATAGGTGGGCTTGGTGTTTATTAGTGGATATTATTATATAGATGAATTATATGTCGTGTATTATACATTGAGCTGAGTATTAGATACCTACATGATGTACATTTCAATGTTAAATGAAATAGTCAGAACTGATCAATGGCGCACTGAGTGTTAAAACCGACCAGGATATTAGTCTCCCTGCCCACCAGACTTTGCCCACATACCCATATGACCAGGCCACCACCTCCCTCTCCCACCCAGGGGCTAAGTGAGAGGAAAGCAACGACAAGCTTTATGTCATGATTTTGAGGTTCTGAACCCCCTTTAGTCTTTGCGCCCCCTCGCAAATTGCATAAAATCACGCAGCTTCAATGCGGTTTTCAACATTATAATCATAAACATAATGCTTAATCAAACATATACCGTAGGTCATCGCCTCTAGCATGTTCCACACAGTCCAATATAACCCAGCGGCACTATGACAGCCCCCCCCCCACCACCACCAGCTCTCACATATAAATGGGGTTTTTTTTTGGACGGGGGCGGACGGGATCTCGTTCCTCAAGCAAAATCATGAGTTACCACGCCAATGCCCCCACCCTCGGATATCGTCAACATTGTTCAGGTCATTGTGGGTCTTTATAGATTGTGGATGGGGAAAAACACTGGGGATATTTCTTTGATTTGTTTTTCACTCCTGGTGGGTCACTGAACTCAATCCTCAGTTTTCTTTGTCTGGTTGTGGCGCGGGTTCTGATGCACGTAATGCACATGTTAGAGAGAGTCAAAGACAGAAAACATTTGTTAATGTTCATAAGTAATGATTCCAGCTGTTTCCTTCATAACCATTTTAAAACACACGAGATAAGAAACAACATAACAAACCAGGAAAAATCTGTCAAAAAATGCTAAAATTACATTTTATGCAGAATATGCAAAAAGGCGCGAAATGACAGCACACGCCGAATTTTGTCGCGTGCCTGGAGCGAGAGTTTTTCTGGTGTCTCGTGCTTCTGTAAAAGGCATAAAGTGGTGTAATGACGATATATTGTAAAAACAAGTTGACAAGCAACAAAGAACATAAATCAGAAAGATAGAAGAATAAGTTATGGGTCGATTTGGGGAGTGAAATAGGAGTCGTGTTGGAACACAGTCGTCTGTCTGTCAAAATTATTAGAGAGATTATTCGTCGTCAAGCCCCAGTTGTTAATAACGAGTAAGATAGAGTTTACATAGCCAATTGAATAACACGAGAGACTTAATTGAATCAAATATAACTTACTTGTCTCATTCCAGTTTTTTATATCCTCATAACGTTTCCATGTGATCTACATCAAAGCATTTACGTGTCTCTGACTATACATCGGGTGATTCTTTTTAATTTTTTTATTCCCAAGAAATTTTAGAAAGTTCAACTGGTTTATCATATAATTAAGCTACTGTAGCATATACATACTTGAACGTATACCCATGTCCTTCCTAGTATATCATCTATTGTATGGTCCTGGGGGAAATATTCCCGTATCGTGTAATTCTTGACCAAATTTGATAGAAAGATAACAAGTATAACATCAATATGAACTGGACATTTCAACCTAACTTATAAATCATATTTGTAGTTAAATTAGTTTTGTTGCAGGCCGTTATTGCACCGCGCTGCACTCGGCAATACACATAGCATGTATGTGTGAGAAAGAGAACGAGAGAGAGAAGGGGGGGGGGCAGTCGGCGGGCACATATTTGCTAGGTTCCTATCTCAAGCCTGTGTTATTAATGAAGCTCTTAACTATAACTTCTTTGGGCGGCATTTAGCAATTGACACGTGTGATAAACACAAAAACATAGCAGGGAACGCAATTTATTATTTTCATCAAGGCGACGTTTCATTTACTTGAAAACGTTGAGAGAACCCTAACGAGACATCGCCTTAATTAAAAAAGTAATTTTGTTCCCTGTTATGTTTTGTTGTTTATCCCTTGACTGTCAGGTTAAGTGACGAATATCGTGGCAATGGGGTTTAACGTCCTACTGTTCTGCTCCTAAGCTGGGCTAATGAAGACTGGAATACGCATACAGTGTGCTATGGGGGAAATTTTGTCCGGGCAGCGTCGCTACGGCCGACTCTTACATCGAATTCCAACTGCCAAGGGATTTTTTTACGTGCAGGCCAATGAATATGGTGGACGCTGGGCTATTGAATCATGTTGCTGGTATGTTGTGTTGTATGTTACAAGATATGTGGCTCGATTCATTCGGTACGTTTCGCTCTGTTTGTCAAATATTTTCGCGATGAGGTAAGTTTAACAAATTAGTTTAAAATATGGTTAAATAGTTGGTGTTGAGGATCGCATCGCGTTGCAAGGGAAATAACTCCTGTTTTTAAACGAAGACAATGAGGAGGACTACTAACGGACTCTCTGTCTATATAGCAATTCTCGCATTTTTTGGTTGTATAATCGAAGAAGGGTGCTTTCTGTCAAGTTGTGGTGAATATTTATGATTTTGAGGCGGAAGGATCGGGCTTTAAACTGACATGAATTAGAAATTCGAATGAAATAGAGTTTAAGTGCTACTTTTCTGCTTCGACTGGGTAAATGAAGACGGACATAAGCTAAGTCGTGTGCCGGGGGGGGGGGGGGTTGTAGTGGAAGGTCGCGTCAGAGGTAATACGAGCGGCATTTGACCCTATGACTAAGACATTTAATCAACCAATCAGCGTTGATGTTTCTAGTGGGTTACCCTCAGTTCCGTGTATCTCACGCAAAAAACTCGGAACTGTGGGTAATCCCTCACATCATTCAGAAAGCATGTTATATAACAATTCTTCAAAATCCTGGTGCAGTAAAGACACGTAAGGCGAAATTTTGAACTATAAAAAACGAAACGAAATAGGACCTGTGTTTTAATCAGTTTACTACGACTCACACGACAAAGCGTACGTAACTAACGTACGAAAATTAAATGGTAGCTGGCTTTTTTTTTTCGCACGTATACAATGAATGGCCATTTTGCTCAGTAATCCCAGCCAAAATTTGCGTTAAAATTTTAAATTTTTGTACAGAACTGAAATAAATTAACTATTAGTCAATCCCCATGCTAAAAACAATAACAGAATTGATTGTGTATATCTGAAATAGACACGACCAAAGCATAAAATAGTGCCAATATGCCGACGTCATATCTAGAGTTGTAGATGTTATTTCTGTGAAAAATCATTGGAAGAAGCAATAAGACGTTATGGCTGTGCGGATTATACAGTCCTAAAGGCTGCAGGAGGGCTTGTTTACAATGTAACATTGTGTCTTGTAATGTTGACATATATATTTGTTGATGTGACCTCATGACCTGTGGCGTTTAGATAACGTCATATGGATACCATGGCTATTCATTGTGTCAGAGTCACTTCTCTGCAGGTAGGGTGAGTCTGTCGTTCAGATAGACGCCAATGTGTACACGAGAGCTGGCTTTTCGTCCCATCCGAACGACTAAACAGCCCCCCCTCTGTCCTGCATCACTGACAAGTGAACCCACACCGGAAATATCCGTGAATAGATTTTATGATTTTACTTTTAACCTTCAAATGCCTTCATAATTTAGCACCAAAGTATTTATCTGAACTTTTAGAATTATATACCCCATACAGAACTTTACGTTCATCTGATAAATTACTTTTAAAGCAAAAAATTGTGAACCTTTCTAGTTATAGTGCACGCTCTTTGAGTTATCAAGCGCCTATTTTATGGAATCAATTACCTTTTAATATTCGAATTTTATCATCACTAGCTGATTTTAAAAAACAGACTAAAACTTTCTTATTTTTAAAGGCTTATAACAAATTTTAACACCATTTATTTTGTTTATTGTAGTTCTTGTATATTTTGTATTTTTTAACATTTTCCATGTTAGTTATTTTTTTTTTTTGAATGTATATTTTTGTTACACTGTAAAGCGCCCTTGAACACATCTGTGAAAGGGGCGCTATATAAATTTTGTAATAATAATAATAATAATAATAATAATAATAATAACCTATTAAGCAAAAGAGAAAGAAATGATTATGTTTTGACTTTCTTAGAAAATGAAATTATCGCTTTAAACAAATTAAAATAGAAACTAATTTCATTTGCAACAGTGGGTAAGACGCTGGCTCGCTGGTGGTGGTCGCGTGTTGATCCATGCATTGGTTGAGAAAGTGCATCTGGAATTTCCGACGTGGTTCCCCCTTGTCAGTGGTGCAGGACGATGGGCCTTACAAGGACAGCTGTCTAATCTTTCGGATGGGACGAACAACCGAGGTCCCGTGTATAAATTGGCGTGTACATAAAAGATCCAATGGTAGTTGGAATTAGATATAAAAGTAAGTCTTAGTATAGCCGCCTTGAAAATATTTCCCTCATAGCACACCAAATGACGTATGCCCGTCTTCATTTGCCCAGTACAATAGCAGAACAGTAGGACGATAAACCCCTTTTCTTTCATTTCTTTTGCAAAGACTTGCAGTAGTAGCAGAGGCTCACGGTAGTAGCATAGGCGCATCCAAACTGAAGGATCGCCGACTTTCCAAATCAAACTCTTACAATAGGTTTGGGTTCATCGAAACAACGTATCTTTATAAAAGGGAGATAACTGTGCAATAACTACGGCGATTGGGATCAGCCCGATTTAGTGGTTTAGTGATTGTTTTGTCGTGAACCATTCATCCTTGCAGTTGTTGGTCAATTTGTGCAGTATGGTTATTTGGTTTCTGCTTGATAGACCTTACGATAAAACCACAGTAAATATTTTACCACTACATCGGCAACCAACTGAATATTTGGTATAGATAATCAGGCTATACGATCTAATCTTCATTCAAAAGGGAGAGAGGGAGAAATTGGGTTTAACATCCAAGTCGACACAAACTAGGTAATTTCGGAACTAACACATGGTTCAATTTTATTTCAATAAATCGCTTGCGCGTAGGGGTCTTTAGCCGTGGGAGGACATCCACGATGTTGTACAGGCGACCCTACTCCGTGTCAAGTACAAGACGACACAAACTAGGTAATTTCGGAACTAACACATGGTTCAATTTTATTTCAATAAATCGCTTGCGCGTAGGGGTCTTTAGCCGTGGGAGGACATCCACGATGTTGTACAGGCGACCCTACTCCGTGTCAAGTACAACCGGATAATCGAGACCACATTAGATGACTCAATAACAGACCGTATGTAACTAACGTACTAAGATTAAATAGTAGCTAGGTAGCGTGTCTCAGATGTTCAGATTGAAAACCAGACCTTATGATTCAACGCGCTAATATTCAGCCATCCAACCCCGTCCTAGAATAGGGGCGCTATATAAATTCATTATTATATCGGAGCAGAGCTCATTTTAACAAAAATAGGTTGCCAGGCAACGAAACATACGCCCACACAGCAGCCAAATCGTCCGGGCAGTCAACAAGAGTTGTTTCATTTTAAGTAATCATCAGAAAATCATAATTCAAACTCATCATAACTACGGTGTAACTGTGATATAATCAAACGGTTTTTTTTAAATCAGATAATAATTGTGACCTCCAGAGGGACCACAAGCTAAAAAGGGCGATTTTTCGGACAGTCAGGGACCATAATTCAGGAAGTTACGATCCGACTGGCGCAAATATCGAAAGGAACCAAGATCTTTGGATTATAAACATGCATTTCAAGTTTCATCCATATCGGTTCAAAGTTGTGACCTCTACATTGTTCACAAGCTAAAAAACGTGATTTTTCGTGCAATCAGGGGCCATAACCCATGAAGTCACAGTCCGATACATGCCAATATCGAAAGGAACCGAGATCTTAGGGTGATAAACCTATATTTTAAGTTTCATTGAAATCGGATAAAAATTGTGACCTGTAGACTGTTCACAAACAATTGTGGACGGACGGACGTCCGGACGAACAGGGGCGACGACAATATACGTCCACATGAAAATGTGGGCGTATAAAAACTGTATTTTTAGGTAGCATGTATGTTTTAAAGTATGCAATATTCATTATTCGTATAAAATTATGATATTTGAATCCAGTGGACAAATGGAATGAATCAATACGATTATATATATAGATATCAAAATAGTTAATCTAACATCTTCCCTTGCCGAGCAATAACCGATTTTGTCAGGGGTCTCTCTCTTTCTCCCCAGCTATAACATGTCTCTTTAAACGGTAAGTCACCCACGTATAAACATTAAAATCCTAAATATACAGATGGATTTATCATACCAGTGCAGTATTCTGAAAATGGGGTTTAACGTCCTACTGCTCTGCTCCGACTGAGCTAAATAAGACGGGCATGTGCCATACAGTCTACTAAGAGGGAAATTATGCCCGAGCAGCGGCACTATGGCCTACTCTTATATCGAATTTAAACTGCCAAGGGATCTTTTACCTGCACGCCCATGTGTACACGGGACCTTGGTTTTTCGTCCCATCCGAATGACTATCCAGCTGTTCTTGCCAGACCTCTACAATAGCTGTATTCTGGGGGTTGTAGCTCATCCCACCAACGCATATAGTAATATAAATATATGAATGTATATAAACTGATTTACATTAAATCGTTTCTCTTTTACTGTAATTTCTAATCAGTTATGTTCGGTGAAATACGCCAGAAGCCTCAATCAAAATGCAACCTGTAGCATCTGGTTATTCCAGTCTACAGCTATAATATTTATTCTACATGCTCTCCAGATAAGAATATGGCCTCAAAGTTTTACATGACTTGTGGAATATGCTTAGCCTCGTTTTTCGAGACACTTATTACAATGGCACCGAAACGCAATATGGTACAGGATTCGTGTACCAATGGTAAAATGTTTACTTTGTCTTAAATATTGGATATCAGAAGCCCATCTTTTCTCGGTAAGACCACTGCATCAATGTTGATTTAAATTGACAAAGAATTCGTGTTTTCAATGTTGACAATTTTGGATGATATTGAGTTAGAGACTTAGCTACTTTAAAATTGAACTTTTAATAAACGAGCGTCCAAAACTGGCTAAAGGTCACGATAAGAAGATAGTTATCGCTAGGACTTAAGTTACGGTAGGATACACAACATATATAAAATAATTATATAATAATATTTGATAAGATGTTAAATTGCACATAGGAAACAGATGTTTAAATACGGAAGATGATATGGATATAGCAAGACCGCGTGTTAGCTATAATTACGTCATCGGTCACTAAAAAAAACCCTCTGATATCCATTCGGACATTCGTCAATAACTAGCCTACTTTAACTAAAATTAATAAATAAATTATATACAAAGACAGACTAGGTCATTCATTGTTTGTTTAGTTTTTTTAAAAATACGAACAAAACGGAATCTTAAGACCTCAAATTAAAGGATGCAGCACCACAAGTCAAGTTGTTCCCGTACAGTTTTGGATTATCTACTACGTGTATTTCAGTGTCTATCTATGTACATGTACGTCATTTGAGGGACTGTTAATACCAAATTACAATATTATATAAGTTTACAGGATGCAAGTCAATTTGTTTCACAGAGGATTATGAAAGTCACAGAAGATTACAAAAGTCTTCGAAGATCGCTGTAAAAGATGACTACCTTCAATACGTGACGTCTCATCACGCGACGTCAATCATTCAATCAATGGTGCGTGCATTATTTACATAAGACGTTATACTGGTTCGGTCAGAATGCTGTGTTTTATTCATTTTAATACCCATTCACACTAAATAGGAAATAAGTTTTACCAACATATACTTTAAACGTAATTATTTACTTTTCTCGTACTTTTAGAATTTAATTTGTAAGACGAAAAATATGAATATTTGTGGCTCATTAAGTCGCATGGATGTCATCCTTATCAGTGATTGTGGTGGGCTAGAGAATATTCACTGCTGATCAATGTGGCGGCAAGTCTTTAACTCAATTTCATCCATTAACTTCCACAAGGGGCATTATGGGAGATTAGTTAAGGCCCCAATAACACTCTTGTTGTAATTGAATAATATGTCCCAATCTTCATTCTGGTCAACAAATTGTATTATTTTACAATATTCAAATAAATTGATGATACAAATTTCATCGTAACACACCTAATTTAAAAAATTGGAAAAATTCAACTACACGATTTGAAAAGGTTAACGTAAACCTTTTCAAATGTGACTTGGATTTTAAAATATTTTCGAACCCTCTGGACAAGTAAAATATGATGTAATGGATAATTTACACAACAGGTAGGACACATAAACATCTGGTACTTAGAATAAGACTATTATTTATTTTCTAGAGCTGCCAAGCCAGCAAGAGTGTTATTGTCCCTTTAAAGAATTGATAGTTCTCGCTATAATACTTACAAACTAGATAATATAAATAGAATATGCTGAACATTTCAGTCTCATTATTCCACTCTGAACTGAGATATTAACTTCTGAATTAGGTTTTTCTCGATTATCATTATTCAAGTCGGTACGATAAAAAGAAGTCTCGATTATCAACTTTTACGTCAATCTAATTAAAATATAGATCTATATTTTGTTTCGTTTTTTATACTTTCGATGGCCTACACTCATGTAGATCTAACTAGTTATAGTGGACGCTCACGTTCTATGACGTCAGGTATCAAGCACGGGACATTTGACCCGATAACGTCAGTCATTACATTAACCAATTAGCGATCGCCATGTTTTTCAAAATCCACTTGTGTTTTGTTATGATTTCTATCCGCTGGTGTTAGTATAGACGTCGTTGGCTGGTAATATCTACCCACAGTTCCACGCATGAAAAGGTCAAACGGTCGATTCGACAGACCATTTGATTGGCTGACCCCTCATTTCAGGCAGAACACCAGTTAAATAACAAGTCCTCCAGATCCAAGAGTAGTGAAGACAAGTAAAAACGAAATTTTGAACTATAAAAAACGAAACGAAATTGGATCTGTGTTTTAATCAGTTTGCTTTTACGTTTAATTATTTTTCAAAAATTGTATTCCAATTCGCTGTATATCGCAGGCTAGCGATGGCATAGAGAGTTGATTATGGTCCAAACAAAATAATTTAAGGGGCATTCTGTAAGATTAGATTTGGGTTTGCGGTTTTCACTATAATTGCTAAAATCTAGATAATATAAAAGCAATATGCTGAAAATTTCAGTTAAATTGCTCATAACTGAACCGAGATTTTAGTGATTGAATTTTATGTCGGTAGGATAGTCTAGATTATCCAATTTTGGATTAAATCATCAATTAGCGTAGAGAAGAAAATCGGATCCGAATCCAATGAAAATCTGGCGCATAAGATGGCATCGAGGTTTGATTAAGGTCTTTTCGTGTTAATAAATGTCTAACTATTAGTTCATATCACATTTCAGACTTTAAGAAAGACCTGCAATGGACAGATTTAGCTCTTGAATAATGCATGTTTCAAGTTAGAATTCTTACGATTGAAAAACAATTTATCGACAAAGTTATTTTGTGTATTGATGAAAATAATATTGCCCCTTGAACAATAAAATATAGTTCTACAGAGTGCGTCAGCATGTAGCGTAACCGTTAATAACCGTTCTGCATGACTGGTTTTATTTTGTGTAAATGTAGTTATGACGTGTAAATCTGTTTGTATTTAATAACTAGAATGAATGCTTGTCAGTTCAGGCTATAAATCTAATAAACTCAGTGAAAGGGAATTGCTATTAATCCCCGGTTGTACGTGGCAAGGAATAGAGTCGCCTGTCCAACCTCGTGGGTTACTCCGGTTTCCTCCCACTGCTAAAGACCCCTACGCGCATGCGAATTATTGAAATAAAATTAAACCATATGTTAGTCCCGAAATGACCTAGTTTGAGTCGAGTGGCCATTAAACCCCATCTCTCTCTCTCTCTCTCTCTCTCTCTCTCTCTCTTCTCTCTTACATATATTGTTATCAGCGCGCTTCGAACATCGTTTTTAATCAAATAATTTCAATATATCGCTTTCAAAGGGATACATTTATTCACATTAATAAAATATATATTTCTTAAGGGTTACATCTGCCTATTGCTCGTCTTTCTTTATGCCTGAAATGTTATCTAGATTATTAATTAAACATTAATCAACTTAACCAGACCATAATCAACTCTGGGTGTCAATGTTAGCCAGTGGTATTTACTGGATTTGAATCCGATTTATTGCTCAACGCTCATGGATGATTTAATCCAAAAATGGATAATCGAGACTATGGGTTTTTTTTTTCATCGTACTGACTTTCGTAAAGATGATCGAGGCTAGGCCTAAAATTAAAAAGCTAATATCTCGGGTTGGCTGTTAGCTATTAGAGTGAGAACTGTCAGCTCTTTATCTCATCTCTCATAAAGGCTCTGTAATTTTTAGTCCGAGTGGTGCAGAAATTTCGGACGTTAAACACCATTGCATTTCGTTTATTTCAAATGTGCGCGTAGGGGGTCTTTAGGGTGGGAGGAAACTGGAGGATACGGAGAAAACTTACGAAGTCGGACAGGCGACACTACGATCCTTGTCACAAACAACAGGGGAATCGATGTAGCACACGCTACAACCCCCCCCCCCCCCACACACACACACACGCACACACACGCACACACGGCCCAGTATAGGAATAACGACATAAGAAGGTTAAACAAATTGAAAAATGTCAAGAATAAAACAGAAAATCAAAATGATTGAAAAATCACATCGGTGCACCATAAAAGCGTCCCTGTTGCCATGTAGGCTGTCGACGTGTATTATCCTTTGTCAAATGATTTACTTTCCATTTTGCTCGATTGTTTATCGAGCATGCTTTGTTTTTCTTACTTTTTCAATTTTACTCATTCGTTTTCAATACCCCCCCCCCCCCGAAGGTCGGGTGTTCCATCCCTGCATTGGCCGAAAAAGTTCATCTAAATTTTCCGGCGTGGTTTCTCCTTGTCAGTGATGCAGAACGGGCGGGGGGGTCTGACGAGGACAGCTGTCTAGTCGTTCGGATGGGACGAAAAACCGAGGTCCCGTGTACACATTGGCGTGCACGTAAAGATCCCTTGGCAGTTGGAATTCGATATAAGAGTAGGCCGTAGCGCCGCGGCCCAGGCCAAATTTCCCTTATAGCACACTGTGTGGCGTAGGCCTATGCCCATCTTCCATTAGCCCAGGTTAGGTGCAGATGAGTAGGACGTTAAAACCCATTTCATTAAATTTATCATTTAGTTTTTTGGCTACAGAATATCAATCTACTTAATTCAACTTTTGTTGGGGTAAACGGAATGAATATTTTATATTGGGCTTTTCCAGGTTTTCAAAATCCTTCCCGTTGAATAAACAAAAAATTTCGTCTAACACCACTGGCCTGCGATGTCGTGACAGAAATTGACATTTTGACACATGCATTTTGTCTAGATTATCACATTATCAACTCGCTTTAAAGTTTAGCAATAAATTGTTGGCGTGATAATCGGGACAGGTGTTTCTGCGCATGCGTTTGACTAAAAACAAACATGGCGGACTCTTGACAGCTTGAGTTGAAAGACGAAAATAGTTTGCGGCTAACTGGCTTCTTATTTTACCAGCCTATTTTTAGACACTTGTGGTTCGATTTGAATTAACAGACTTTTAATTGGATGCCTGAATTACGATCCATTGGGGTGAGTATTAGGAAATAACCACAGAAAAAAGCAAACTCGAGAGTCGATTTTTCGACAGCGAACGATGTTGATGATTGTTTACTTTTTTGACATTACAAAATGAAATCGGCCAGTCAACTTACTAAAGTTCAAATTCTGATATAACCAGTGGAAGTCGACTGCGGTCATTTAGTTATTTGCTTTTACAGGGTTTAGACAAGAGAGGGGAAGTTAAATAAAACGCCCCTTCCTCTTTCCCCACCAAATAAAAAAAAAATAGAAATAAAATCTGGGAAGTAGAAGAGGAAGAAAAAAATTGTCGTTGCCTTTGCACCATTACTGTATGTTAAACTTGACTGTTGTCAAATATTCAAAGATAGTAGTCTTCATGTTATTATAAAAACAACTTCCAACATAAAAGTTGAATTAAGATCAGGGGTAGGTGGCTTTTAACTTTATATAATTTGAAAAGAAATGGATCTGATCAATTTATTAATAATAATTGTAGCGCTATATTAGTATAAAGATCGTTCAGATCAACCCTATTCAATAATTTATTTTCACCTACATGTAAATCAAACAAATTTAGCTGCCCTCTTTTATCATAAAACAAAATAAAAAAAACAACCAAAACTACAACATACATGTACACATATTATTGTATTAACTTTATCAATATTTCCCATCTTAAATATCTAAAGAGCATATAGACTTTTTTTAAACATTCAAAATATATAGAAGGGTTGCGTACGGTAGCTGGATGCTTAAAAGTGAGTGTGTGTAGCATCATATTATCATAAAGTCTGTCATTGAGTCAGCTGGCGTGGTTTCGATTCCCCAGTTGTATGTGACAATGAGTAGGGTTTACTGTTGAACTCATGGGTTTTCTCCTGGTCCTCCGTTTTTCTCCTACTGCTAAAGACTCCTATGCACAAGCGAATTATTGAAGTAAAATTTAATCATATGTTAGTCCCAAAATGACCTAGTTTGTTTCGAGTGGAACAATATCAGGATAAAGGTAGATTGGAGAGAGAACAAAATAATGTGCAATAATTATTTTGGGGGGTATTTGTATATATAGAAATGTTCAAAAGAATCATATTCTTTTTTAGTCATTTAAAAAATAGCTAAGCCTATAAAATTCAATTTGATGCATTTTTTAAAAAAAAAACCTCAATCTTTTGATCCATTAAGAAACTTGTATATATACATCAACGTACATGTACATTATGTATTTTTGAAAGAGAGAGAGAGAGAGTCATAAGACTCTTAATTTAACATGAGTGAGAAAGAAAGTTGGAGAGAGAGGCAAGGAAGTGTGTGATGTCTACTTAACAGGATAGAGACTATCGTCTGAGTTTAATGTCTGCTCAACATTTGACAAGGGAGATAGAGGGGATATTTGATGTTCACGTAACAGCTGAGAGGAGAAGAAAGAGGGGAAGAGAGAGAGAGAGAGTGGGTCAGTCAAAAAGTTGGAAGAGAGAAGGAGAACAAGAAAGAGGAAGGGGAGGGGGAGATTGTTTGATGTCCATTTAAGTGGGGACAGAGAGGGAAGGGGCAGGAGGAGTTTGACGCCCCTCAGCACATCAACAAGAGAGAGAGCAGGAGGAAGGAAGAGAGGAGGAAATGTGTCTGTTAAAAGGAGACAAAGAGAGTATGAAATGATTGTGTTTTTTTTTTTTGAGTATTTGCATGTACACAGTAGATCCTAGTAACCTTTGACCTGTAGAACCATCATGTACCTGTCTATATGGCCTACATACATTACTTACTTACTTATACAGGTAAATAAACTATGTATATACACACATACTTACCTGTGTACTATATAAACATCTATATCTACGATAGGTACATGTAGCATGATAAACATCAAGCAACTACCGATATTAACATTCATTTGATAGGTGAGTTTCCTAACACCGACAAAATTACCTGTTAAAATTCTTAACACTGATGGAATACGTTGAATTTAAATTCACACAACTGACAGAGTTACCTGATAGAATTTAAATTCGTAACAACACTGACAAAATTAACTGATGGAATACGTTGAATTTAAATTCGTAACACTGACAAAGTTACTTGATAGGATACGATGAATTTAAATTCGTAACAACACTGACAAAATTTCCTGATATAAAACAATAAATGTAAATTCTCTGATTATCGTTTGACTGAGGTGTTTCATAACACTGACAAAACTTTCTTTTAGACTTCAATAAATTTAAATTCACTGATCGTTGTGTTACATGTAAGTTTCGTACGGTAAAACTCTTACCATATGACTGATTTCGATTTTTATTCCAAAGGGGGGACTTTGAATTCCTTGCAAGCTACAAATAAGTTTCGTAACTATGAAATGAAATAAGGATTAACATCTGACTGTTCTGCCCTGTGCCCTGCCTAGGCTAATGAAGACGGGTATACGCCATACAGTGTCCTATGAGGGAAATTGTGCCCAGGCAGCAGTACTATGGCCTACTCTTATATCAATTTTACAACTGCCAAGGGATCGTTTACGTGCCCGACTAGACAACTGTCCTTGTCTGGCCCTTCTTCCTGCACCACTGACAAGGGTAAACCACGTCGAAAAATCCCGTTAAACTTTCTCGGCCAGTGCAGTCTCCAAAAACTATGTGATCGACTTGAATTCAAATTACAATACATTTGAGGGAATTTGAATCTTTTGCAAACTAAGATATTGTGAAAATTGAATCTCTAAAGGATTTTGTTGTTTATCAGACCACAAGCTGTTCAATTCCGTTTGTTATTTACAAAAATTAAATTCAGTAAAACTTTTTCAAGTGGTGAACACAAGCCAGTGCAACTTTGATTTATCTAGGGTTCTTTTACTTGCACGCCAATTTGTACACTGCCCCTGGATTTTTTCCTATACAAATGACCTGAAATTGTTCCCTAGGCAAACCCTCTATACCACTGACAAGCTGAAACTAGGTTTGAAAATCGCTGGAACTTTCTCTGCAAACACTAAGTTCGAGCAAGTGACCACCTACTTATTGAGCGAGCATCTTACTGCCTGTACAACAAGATGGCTGTGAGGTGAATGTTTTGTTGCCTGGCAAACCATTTTACAGTTTGGTTGGTTGACAATTAGTAGTACAATGTAAATATATTAGAAATTTACTGGGTGATATACATGTAGCTGGTGACTATAGTATGAAAGGTCAAGTGTCTGTGACCTGCAGGTGCCCTCTGTCTTAATTAGTTTAAATGTAAATTTATTAGATATGGTAGTGAGCTGATAGTAACTTTGAGTCTAGTGACAAGAGAAATGATGTTTAACATACACTCATTACTGACTAGGTGAGGCTGGATGGCCGAATGGTTAGTGCATCCGCGTTGTATCATAAGGTCTGTCATTGAGTCAACTGGCGTGGTTCCAATTCCCCGGTTGTACGTGGCAAGAAGTAGGGTCACTTGTCCAACCTCGTGGGTTTTCATCAGGTCCTCTGGTTTCCTCTCACTAAAGACCCAGATTATGCAATAAAAATAAACCATATGTTAGTCCCGAAATGACCTTGTTTGTGTCCAGTGGACCTTATACCCCCCTCTCTCTCTCTCTCTCTCTGTCTCTCTCTCTGTGCAAATATTTTTTGATTAGCCTGTATTTTTATCCAATTGAATCCAAGCCGGAAGATTATCCCCAATTTTTTGTTGATAATTGAATGTTAAATAATGAATTTGAGTATATTTTAGCTTGTTTCAAATGCTAGCGTAGATTATATAAAATTTGATAAGGAAATAAAGGGTGTTACAGGTTTCTCGATATAGGCTGTAATAAAACGCTGAACAGTTAACCTATATAACTCTTGTTGAATGGATTTCTGTATTAATTGAAATGTTAAGAAAGAATTTTAAAGAAATTAGGTTAATTCTATGTAAATATAAATAATAATTTGTAAACTTTTCAACAGAATGAGAAATTTTACATCCTGGTATATTCATAATGGTTTTCAATTTCATATTTCTAAAAATATCTTCGCTCACAAAAGTCCCGAAGTAAAAAAAGTCAATAAATAAATCGTTCAGTGGGTTGATATTTTTATTGAGATTTTGTAGTGAGATATAAAAGTATAAGTGTGTTATTGTTTATGTGTTTTTTATGGACGGACGTATATATACAAGAAAAGTCAGGTTATTGTGTTTTATGTGGTTTGTTTGATTTTAAAGTACTTCAATATAATATAAACTATGAAATATATAACAAAGGTTTTTATTATAAGTCTTCTTGTGGGGATGGCAAGTGAAATAGAATTAAATTGGATTCCTCTCTCGCTCCTGTCACCAGGTAATGATAATATAGCTTAAGATTATTATGTAATTAAATATTAAGAGGGTGAGAGAATTGGGGTTTAATGTCCACTCAACAATAGGTCATTTCGGGACTAATAGAGAGAGAGAGAGAGAAATGGGGTTTAACGTCCACTCGACACAAACTACATGTAGATCATTTCAGGACTAACATATGACTAACTAAGTCATTTCGGGACTAACGTATGGTTTAATTTTATTTCAATAATTCGCTTGCGCGTAGGCGTCTTTAGCAGTGGGAGGAAAGCGGAGGTTGAGTCGGGACTAATAGTATACATGTACATAAGTATAGTTCAATTTTATTTTAATAATCCAATTGCCTGCAGGGGTCTTTATCTTTGGATGAAAACCAGAGGACCTGGAAAAACCCAATAGTTAGACAGGTGACTCTACATGTCACGTACAAGCGCGAAATTGAAACCCACGCCACTTGACTCAATGACAGACCTTATGATCTAGTGCGCATGCCTTAGACCATTAAATCACAAAGACACATTATGCAAGAGTTAAATCTACCTATTACATGTCTTTTTTCTGGCTTCAAATGTTATATATAAATTATTATTGAAACATTTATTCACATGTCAAACCCATAATCAACTCCGGGGGGGGGGGGGGGGGGTGTGGTTAGCGTTTGCGCTGTATCATACGGCCTGCCATTGGTTGTATGTGGCAAGGAGTGGGGTCGCCTGTCCAACCTCGTGGGTTACTGCGGTTTCCTCCCACTGCTACAGATCCCTACGCGCAAGCGAATTATTGAGATAAAATTAAACCATATGTTAGTCCCGAAATGACCTAGTTTGTGTCGAGTGGACGTTAAACCCCATTTCTTTCTCTCTCTCATAATCAACTCTGTAGACCATCGAATGGCCGATATTTAAATGTCTGTTGATTGAAGGACTGAAAATCAAGACTTTGTTTATCGTAACATTCATTTCTTGTTAAAACTTCCAACATTCATCACTTAGCTCTATATAAATTAATCGGACTAAAATTTTCTGTAGATTTACATGTATTTCTTATTGTCTAATTTTTAAACTTTTATAGTAAGACTGGACAATTGTTTAGTTTATCCTGTATGTGCTCAGGGGCGGATCAAGGAATTTTGAAAGGGGGGGGGGGCGCCGCAAAATGAGGGCACGTACTATGGAGACAGGGCACGCCGCTGCAAGATGGGTTCAAGGGGGGGGGGTCCCCTAAGACAATTATCCGTCATTTCCTTGCATCTGTAGACATTCCAAGAGCTATTTGGCTGATATTTTCGTCTAAGTAAACGTTCAGAGAGGACATATTTTGGTCTGAAAAGTACATGTACGTGTTTGGCACTGTAGTACGTGTTTCGCAGACTGGTCGTAAAAACTTTTAAGTCTACCTACAAAATTTCCACTCAGTTTGTTGCAGGTGGTCTTTGAGTTACCAAACCCAACGATCTGTGCGTGTCAAAAAACATGCAGTGTGTAGTGGGCTAAGCTTTACATAATACTAATTTGCCTATGATAATACTAATTTGACTATGATAACAGTAATTTGACTATGATTATAATAGTAATTGACTGTATTTGACTGGTAAACGGTAGTTTGACTGTAATTTTTTGAATAAAGTAATAGTAATTTGACTGTATATGTACATGTACTTGACTATGATAATAGTAATTGAATGTATTGGACTGTATTTGTTTTAATATGATAGTTATTTGACTGTATTTGATTTGGATATGATGATAGTAGTTTGAGTAGTTTGACTGTATTGGTACCGTACACAATTACATGTAGTCAAGAAAATAAACAAAACTCTGAGATTTAAAGAAGAAAAGAGAATGACCAATAAAAAGTAATGAAATATTGTTATATCAATGTTATTGTTAAATATTGAGTATTAGATATCTACATGTACATGTAGGATTATTGGATGTCATGTATGTATTTCTGTATACAGAGTAAGAGTGTTTTGATAATTATAAATATTAACTGTACTCATGGAACACATGTCAACTGTCATTTTATAGGGGGGATATTATCAATGTATCTGTATGATATTGTATATTGCCAGGTAAGATTTACCTGAAGAGATTGTCATATTATCAGATAATATCTACATACAGATATAATCATATTGTCATGGTAACAAAATGTAAACAAACATTTACACTGGACTCTTGTCAAACTCTGGGTACATCAATTGTGGAAAACGAGAGGGTATTTCAACAAGTTTATTTTTTTATAATAAGAGAGGCTATTCAAAAAATTGAAACTGAACAATTAAAGAGAAGAAAATAATGTCTGACATACATATATGTATACTATGTGACCTAGTCCATTGTTATATATTTTTATCAGCATTATGTTGTCAAAATTATATCCTGTTTAGAAATACATACATTACATTCTGAAATCCTTTTATAAATTTGATACGTCAGTTTCACTGGATAAATTTAAAATATGTTATGTACAGTGCATGTACAGAAATATTATATAATGCCATCAGACAAAATGAAATAAAATGAGGTTTAACGTCCCACTGCAAGCGAGTTATTGAAATAAAATTGATGCATGTCAGGCGCGGATCCAGAGGGGGCGCACCCGGCGCACGCCCCCTCTATTTTTCTGAGGTGGCGAACAATTTTTAGCTCCATATATTCTCGCGAGAAAGGAGAACAAAAATAGTTTAGGTTGGAAATCGTAATTTACAGTACTAGTATGAAATTAGTCCTTGTGGGCATTTTTTACACTCAAAATTCACGTCCCAGGCTTCACACTCCCAAGTTTGTGCAGCACGCCCCCCCCCCTTTCTGAAAATCCTGGATCCGCCCCTGCATGTTAGTCGGAAACGATTTAGTTTGTGTCAAGTGAACTTTAAACTCTCTCCCCCCCCCTCTCTCCCTCTCTCTCTGTCTCTCTCTCTCTACAGTATACAGTGTATATCCATGAGAAACTTGTCAGTATGTTTTGTATACTATTGAATGTCCATTAATAGGTTTTATGAATAGATAAAATGCTGTATCACTGTGATATTATTTAATACAAGTTTTAATACATGTACATGTTGGTTTATAAAATATATAAAACTTCTACTCAAACGATATACGGCTAGGCTAGCCCCCGGAGCCATTCATTTAATTTCATGTGTTTGTTATTTCTGAGTATGATGTCTTGTCTGTAGGTTTGTTTTTGTGTAAATTAAGTGTGGTGCAGCCAACCTGTACTTACTATAAGACTTGTTTATTTCATATGTCAACTTTATGAAATTCTCTTCCTGAACATGTTGGGCTTTCATCATCATTATCTGTTTTTAAATGTCACTTATAAACTTGTCTGTTTGAATCAGTTGAGAGGAATATACATGTAAATGTGCTGCGAGCAGGTTTTTAGCTTGAAGAGTGTGCTACATAAATATTCTTCTTTACAAGGACTTGAAATCTAACTGAGCTGGATATTGAGAATTGTTTGACAATTGTTTTCCTCACCAACGTCAACCTGACAAGTGGAAACATGAAAGTCTTTATTGACCCTGGCTGGGAATTTAAACCCATAACTGGCACCACCACCCCCAATATTTAACGCAAGGTGTACTTGTTATAACATCAGTATGTAAAGTAAAATGTACATGTATGCTAGAAGTTGGAATTTGATATGAGTAGACAAAATTTGTCTCCAGCACAAGGTCTAGTGTGTACCAGTCTCCACACTAGCCCAGTCGGTGCAGAACTGTACAACAACCCCATTTCATTTTAAGGAACGGACTGTTATATGTTTGATTGGAATTTACCTTATCACAGTTTATGTGACTGTATCTAGGTTATGTCTAGGCTGTACTTATACATGATGTCAGGGAAATGATATAAACGATTGACCACACCCTTTACTAGGATAAAACATGATAACATTATCTATAATATTATCAATATTATACGCCAGTAAATATAAAATATATAATTATACACTGTCGACTAACACACAGTTGTCTCGCTGAAGGACAGGTTGGATGGCTTCGTTATCATGCAAGCCTGGAAATAAAGCACCTGTAACTGACAATGTCATACACAGATTCAGGCTTTGTCAGGCACAAAACCTCTGGTGCGTGTTATTTTGTACGGCACTGATTTGTCTTTTTATATTGATCTTATATCAATACATGTCCGGCACTAAGTTGAAACGTACATCTACATCTAAAAGTGTTTTTTCCAGGCCTGTTTGTTATGTTATTTACTGTCAGCTTATTGATTGATTGATTGATTGATTGATTTTATTCGTATTTCTCATAAGAAATGTCTGAAATAATTTTAGTGGGGAGGGGGAACGACAGGGCTTTTGTGGTCTGTCCCCAAAATTACAATTTGAAATTAAAAAAAAATGAAAGTGGCTGCCATAATTTTATTTTGGCAATAATTTGGGGGTACTTGCGATTCTTTTTGAAATGTGGCGGAGGAAAAAATCTTAAAATTTAATTGTATTTTATCCTTGATTGACCATCACGTTGATTGTTAATCAATTACTAGGAATTGATTAAAATCTAAATCTAAATCTAAATCTTTATTAACCTTGAACCACTGGTTCATCGGTAAACATAGTTACATAATAATACAATTATATACAATATATACAGTAAATAGAGAGCAAACAAACGAATTAAACATTACAGTATTAACATAGTGTGACATTGACTACAATCTATTGAGGGCAGTGTCTCTTAAATTATTTGCGAAGTATAGAAATTTACCTAATTTTATGAGTTCAGAACAATTTTGGCTTTGTAGTAGTGTTATGAATTTCTCCATATATGGTCTAGTATAATAGTATTTCTTTATAAATTTTGACCTAAGTTCAGCATAGAATGGACATACAAGTACAAAGTGATATTCATCTTCAATTTCCTTAGTTTCACAGAGTGTACACATTCTTTTTTCTCTCAGTGTTGACTCATATCTTCCAGTTTCGATCCTTAATTTATGACTAGATAATCTTAACTGTGTTATCTCCCTTTTAAACCTTTGCTCAATACATTTAGTCAAGTAAGATTGGACATCAAAGTGGTTAACAATATTTCTATAAATAATACATTTAGATGATTCGTTAAAATTCTGAACACATTTCTGTCTAAAGTTATCACACAGCCGTTGTTTGATAATGACAATATCTGAGTTAACAGACATTCCCGCTTGCAAATTTCTCTCCCATATATACCCCAAACCAATACTATACAATTCAGATTTTACGTGAATAATCCATTTATCATTGTTAGTTAACATATCTTTATAACAAGCTTTAAGTACAATGTTGTCAGTATTAATTAATCGAGACCAGTATTTAAATATTCGCAATTTTCGATGGATAGTTAAAGGGTATCGCCCAGTTTCAAAATAGACCATTGACGTGTTCGTGTTTTGTCTGACTTCAAGGATTCTTTTCAAGAAGTAAAGGTGCAATAATTCGATGTCATGGGCAGTATGGAAACCCCATACTTCGGAAGTATAGTTAAAGATACAAGAGACAAAGGTATCAAATACAGATATCTTAGTGACAAGATTAAAATTGTTAACTTTACAGGTTTTCATGACAGAAAATAAGGCTTTTCTTCCCTGGTCTGCTAAGGTTTTTTGAGTTAATAAAAATTTACCATTAAAATTTAAATTCATCCCTAAGTAACTAAAGTTGTTCACAATTTCAATATTCACACCATTATAACTCCAATTTTCAAATGATTTTACTTTGCCGCCATTTCTAAAAATTACAATCTTGGTTTTATCTGTATTGACAGTAAGACCCCATTTATTTGCGTATTTATGTAAAGAATTGAGCATATCCTGTAGACCAACTGGGGAGTCCGAGAACAGTACTTTGTCATCTGCGTACATCAGGAGGAAAATCTTTAGCATATCCATATCTATTGGTTTACAATTCTCGGATATAAAATGCCTCTCACAATCGTTGATGTAGAACGAGAATAGCAAGGGAGACAACACCTCACCTTGAAATAGTCCAGTCTTGCATTCAAAATAATCAGAAACATCACCATTAAATTTTACATTACAGATAACCTTATCATACAATGACCTAATTATAGTAAGTATTTTACCCCCAATCCCTTCTTGGATGAGCTTATACCATAGATTTGTTAAAATCACAAAATCGTACGCTTTACGATAATCGACAAAGCAGACGTATAGCCTTCGTTTGGACTTCAGAAAACGATTAATAGTAGTTTGCAAAATGAAAATAGCATCAACAGTTGATAAATTCTTACGAAATCCAAATTGGTAGTCAGATATTTTCTTTTCGCATTCATCTAACTCAAGGAGGCGAGTATTTAGAATGGATGTGAACAATTTCCATAAACATGAGACTATTGTTATTCCGCGGTAATTGTCAGTGTTACAAGGATTTCCTTTTTATACGCCCACATTGAAATGTGGTCGTATATTGTCGTCGCCCCCGTCCGTCCGTCCGTCCGTCCGTCCGTCCGTCCGTCCGTCCGTCCGTCCGTCCGTCGGTCCGTCGGTCCGTCGGTCCGGCGTCCACAATTGCTTGTGGACACTCTAGAGGCTAAAGTTAATATCCGATTGACTTTAAATTTATACACAGTGTTTGAGGTCATGAGACGAAGAAGCCTATTGTTTTTCAGCGATTTCCGATAATAACTACCAGAGTTATGGCCCTTGATCACTTCAAAAAATCTTGTGGACGCTCTAGAGGCCAAAGTTAATATTCGATTGGCTTTAAATTTATACACAGTGTTTACGGTCATAAGACAAAGAAGCCTATCAATTTTCAGCGATTTCCGATGATTAGTGCCAGAGTTATGGCCCTTGATCACTTCAAAAAATCTTGTGGACGCTCTAAAAGCCAAAGTTAATATCCGATTGACCTTAAATTTATACACAGTGTTTAAGGTCATAAGAAGAAGAAGCCTATTGATTTTCAGCGATTTCCGATAATTAGTGCCAGAGTTATGGCCCTTGATCACTTCAAAAAATCTTGTGGACGCTCTAAAAGCCAAAGTTAATATCCGATTGACTTTAAATTTATACACAGTGTTTAAGGTCATAAGACGAAGAAGCCTATTGATTTTCAGCGATTTCCGATAATTAGTGCCAGAGTTATGGCCCTTGATCACTTCAAAAAATCTTGTGGACGCTCTAAAAGCCAAAGTTAATATCCGATTGACTTTAAATTTATACACAGTGTTTAAGGTCATAAGACGAAGAAGCGTATTGATTTTCAGCGATTTCCGATAATTAGTGCCAGAGTTATGGCCCTTGATCACTTCAAAAATCTTGTGAACGATCTAGAGGCCAAAGTTAATATCCGATTGACTTAAAATTCATACACAGTTTTTAAGGTCATAAGACGAAGAAGCCTATTGATTTTCAGCGATTTCCGATAATTAGTGCCAGAGTTATGGCCCTTGATCACTTCAAAAAATCTTGTGGATGCTCTAGAGGCCAAAGTTGATATCCGATTGACTTTAAATTTATACACAGTGTTTAAGGTTATGAGACGAAGAAGCCTATTGATTTTCAGCGATCTCTGATAATTATTGCCAGAGTTATGGCCCTTGATCACATCAAAAAATCCTGTGGACGCTCTAGAGGCCAAAGTTAATATCTGATTGACTTTAAATTTACACACACTGTTTAAGGTCATGAGACGAAGAAGCCTACTGATTTTCATTGATTTCAAATAATTACTTCCAGAGTTATCTCCCTTGATCACTTCAAAAAACCTTGTGACGCTACAGATGCCAAACTTATCATCCGTTTGACTTCAGATTGATACACAGAGTTTAAGGTGTTGAAACGCACAAGTATTTTGATTTTCAATGAATTTTGATAACAGAACAGGTAAATCCATGATGTTAAATGTTTCCTATACTAATTGATAGCGTGGGGCAAAACTTTATAAAAAGCAAACAAATTCTAATGATTTTCAGATAATTACATAATGAGTTGTTTCATTACCAAAAAAAGTAAAAATATGCGACAACCCTTGTTGACTGCCCGGACGATTTAGCTGCTGTGGGCGTATGTTTCGTTGCCTGGCAACCTATCTTTTAAACAGTGGAACAATATTGCCTTTGGCCCACTCTGTTGGAAATAGCCCTGATTCTAGAACATTATTAAATAATATTACCAAACATGGCAGGAGCTCATCCTTACAGTATATTAAAAATTCATTTGGGATATTATCCGAGGCGGATGCTTTATTCTTCTTCAAATGAGAGATGCCTGACAGAATTTCTTCTCGTGTAATTGGCCTGTCAAGTAAGTCATGAGAACTACAAGCATTTTCATCATACTTTTTTACAAACTGTATGACGTCATCACATGATTGTTTGCTGACGTCAGTTGCAAGCTTTCTAAAATGAGTATAAAAATCATCTAAAACCAGGTTAGAGTCAACTGTTTTCCGCCTTTTGAACAATTTATAGAAAACCTTAGGATTTGATTTTCTAATATATTCATAGTTATTACCATGATATAGATTATATTCAGACTTTGACCTGAATACTATTTTTTTATATTGTGACTTGGATTGGACTAACGTGGCTCTATTAACATCACTCTTGTTTTTATTAAATTTAAACAGACAAGATTTATACTCATGATATCTATTTCTACACAACTCAGTGAACCATGGTTTATCGGGTTTTATGGGTTTGTTACCTTTTCGTTTAGTCACTAAACATTGAGATGAAATCAACTCATTAATGGATTTAGTAAATAAATTACACTCTTATCAACAGAAGATTGCTCACGAATATCAACTGAACATAATAAATCTATGTGCTTCTCTTGATTATATTTTAGTGATTTACATAAACGTGAGACATTTTCATCGCTCCATTTGATATAATTACACACCTTTTTACATGCATTGTTCTCTAATTTATCTACATCTCTTAATAATTTATCATTTGATTTGAATATAAAATGGACAGGAGCATGATCTGAGAACTCGTTAAAATTCCCAGACTCGAATTTGCTAAACAGGTCAAAATATTTTTGTTGAACAAGAACATAATCAATAAGACTAGAACCCCGTACACTAAAATATGTGAAACTACCGTCTTCATCCCCTGGATGCCTACCATTCAATATTCTAAAACCCGTTGACTTGCACAATTGTATTAATTGCCGACCAAATTGATTTACGACTTTATCTAAACTGTTTCTCTTTCCAATATCAACATCTGAGATGTACTCGCAGATATTTTCGAGCTTCGAACTCGTGGCTTCGGTCAAATAATCATTTTCAATATAATCTACAAGACTACCTGTCCTACTATTAAAATCTCCTATTGAGACAATTACTCCTTTATCAGTATATTTAAGAATCAAATCTTCCAGAACAACAAATAAATCAACAAAAGTGGAGTGATAAAAGACACTTGAGTATGGTGGAAAATAACAAGCTATAATATACAATGTCGTAGATACGAAGTTGACTTTTAGTACAAGAATAGTATTATGAACGTTTTCTACAATAGAACACAATTTGACTAAATCAGTTTTAATAAAAATTACTATCCCACCACCTCTACCGGTTTCTCTGGCGAATTTGAAGGCCTTGTAACTAGATACAGCAATATTATCAATTTCGCGAATCCAACACTCGTACAGCACAATGATGTCATATCGTGATAGCAATTTAATAAAATCATTATCCATCAATTTCTTAGTGAGACCTTTTCCCACATTCCACGACACAACTTTCAATTTACTCTCGTGAAACCCCTATTCGATATCAATTGACAGCCCATTAGAAGAAGTCGCGCTATAGTTTCGTTTCTTCCCTTGTTGGTAGAATCGGGTCGTGTCTTCCCACGGGCGATGCTGATTTGTCTCCGCAGGAACAGCGTTGTTAGAAGCAGTGTGTTGTTGTTTTCCATCTTCCAGGCTGTATTCCCTGCCGTCAATGAACAATTTGTCACGTACTAACTTAGTTTTGTGACCTCTTTGTTTAAAGTTTTTCTGGATGGGATATAGCTTCTTTCGGGTTTCTTCGATAGCGGGAGGAAACTGCTGGTTAATACCGTAGGGCTTACCTTTTAACTTAAATGAATTTGCCCTTACCGTCTCTAGATCTCCATAATAGATGAATCTTGCGACGATTGGTCTTGGCCTTCCATGTTGCCGTTTACCGAATCGATGGATGTTGCCGAACTGAATTTTGTAATCTATTCCCAATTCATAATACAAGAAGTCTCTAAGAACTCTGTCGGTATCTTCTTGTTCATTCTCAACCAAACCATGAAAAATCAGGTTATAACGCATCGAACGCCATTGTAGTTCAATAATTGAACTCTGTAGTGTCGAGTAGCTAGCTTTGATGGTATTATCAACTAGCTGATAATCCAAAACGTGTAAAATCAATCAACTGCCTTGAATTAATGATTAATTGATTGATAATTACCATTGATAAAGCCTATCACAGGTCATTATCTATTCCTAATAATTAATCCATGTAACACTCCCTTTAAAGAGTAGCAGAGGCTGGACAGGTTAAAATACCAGTAGATGACCCTGTTAACTGTGAGACTGGGCAGATTGAAATACCTGTAGATGGCCCTGTTAATTGTGAGGGAACATTTGTTTTATATAATAAATTAAAAGAAAACAAACATACTTATAAATAGGAATATGCTCCAAATTTTACACAAGCAGCAACAGTTCTCTCTTCATAGAATTAAGACTGCCAAGGGCTCTTTAACAGGCGCTCACAGTGGTTTGTGAAACACAACCCTATAAATGACTGAAAACCATCAAGTTATGGATTTGACATATCCTCTGTATAAAAGTTATTTGAAGCATGGAAGTTCAATGGGTAAGATGGTGGAGGTCCCGTGTTCGATCCTGGCGTTAGTTCATAAGGATTTTTTGTGTGGTTCACCCTCATCGCACAGTGTATGGCGTATGTCTGTCTCATTAGATTAGTCCAGATGCGGATCCAGGAATTTTAGCAGGAGGACGTTTGCCAGGTTCCTGAGACAGTGTACATGTATCTCCGCCCCTCCCAGTCCCACCACACCACACCTCAGCCTTGTAATTTTTTGAGAAATACATGGTCTCTATCGTCATTTTTTGCCATTTTAAAACTTGATTTCATTTTCATTTGTTTTAAAGTTATTTGATTTATGATTTCAGGTCAGTTAGTTGAAACACTATGTCAAGTGAGACAGAACCAGTGTGGGTGAGACAAGGTCCTGATAATACGGTCAAGTCAAGATCCTCCCCAACATCACCAGTTATAATATCAAATGGCAGTCCTCAACATTCTGGTTGTAAATCACCTCCCGTCATAGTTAGTGAATCACCTTTATCAGCACGTCAGATCCGTGCTGGACCATCCTCACCACAAGCAACAGGAAAGCATCCATCAGAACGACGACCATCATCTGGAAGTTCTGTATCATCAACAGGATCCTCCCATAGTTCAGTCTCTCTGTCTCGGTCCAACTCTGGTTCCAACAGTCAACCAGGGACCCCAACACGAAAAGTACTTCATCAGAACCTGCCAAATGTCTCAGTAATCAGCACCAGTTCTCCTACAGGACCCGTGTCAAATATAACATCGAATGTAAACCAAGTTCCCCTCTTGTCCAGACCCGATATGATCCCGGACCCAAGAAGTCCAACAACTAATTCTAGTCTACAACCATTATCGCCACCAGTCATCAATCTAACTCAACCGCTCTCATTAAATTCACAAAACGTGGCTCCAACCATCGCCACCTCAAACAGAAATTACGAAAACTTTAATCCGCCCGTGGTATCAACTCCACAAAATGTCAATTCAGCTGTAGCCGCCATTGGCCGAAGTATTGCTCACCCAGCTTTCCGTGGCAGTCTGGACGAGTCTGTCTATTCAACCCCACCAGAAGTAATGAATAATGGACAAGAAGCTGGTTCATCAAGACTACCAGATTTGGTTTCTAATGGTAGTTTTATGTTGAATGTGTCTGGACAGTAAGTGTCTATGCAGTTTGTTAAAAATCATAGAAATAAATTTGTAAAATGAATACTATAATACTTAAGACCTTGTGCAAGAACATTTGTGGAAAACTCGTTTTAGTTAATTATTGATTCATTCTGAAAATTTGGGTGACAAAGAAAATTTTCGGGTAAATACCTTAGCCCCCTTAACTATGATTGGCTCCCTATGCCTATATACATTTATCTCGTAGAATATATTACAAGTGGGCAGATAATATATACTGAAACAAAAAACAGTGACATCTTGCATATTTTTACTTTAATTAAACACACCTTATTCAAACACACTTTATTCAAGAACTAAATCTGCCCATTGGATGTCTTTCTTTAGGCCTAATTAGGCATTAATTAACTTATCCAAACCATAATCAACTCTGGATGCCATCGTTAGCCTGCAATATTTTGTGGATTTGAATACATTTTAAGGTGGATAATTTAAAGTAAAACTGGATAATCGAGACTTTGTTTATTATTGTAACAACTTTAGTAAGTCGATTGAGGCTAGCCTAAAATTGACTTGCTAATATCTTGGTTCAGTATACTGTTTTGTAATGTGTTTCTACTCGTTTCATATCAGTCTCAAGTAGAGAAAGCTGATTCTCCAACATTGATATTTTCAGTGATGAAGAACTGGATCAAGTTGGTCTGGACCTGGGTGAAGCAACTAAACGTCGTCCATTTCGTCACTCGTACTCCGATGGCGTACCTAACAGACGGAAGAGTGTTACAATGGCCGAAGCTAAAACCCAGGCCTTTACGCGATTAGAACGGGAATTAACTAATGCTCAAAAGGTAAGCTGTGACTTTTGAACCTATTGACCTGATACATCTTGTCATGACCTTTGAATTCGAGTTTACAAAGGATTCTTTGAGAAATGGGGTGGTTAGATGGCCGAATTGTTAGCATGTTGTATCATAAGGGTTGTCATTGAGTCAGCTTCTCTCCCACTGCTCAAGATCCCTACGTACAAGCGAAGTATTGAAAAAAAAATATATCTATGGGATAATACCCATATGACCTGGTTTGTGTGGAGTGGACGTTAAACCCCATTTCTCTCTCTCTCTTCTTTGAGAAAATGTGTGAGGTTTTCAGATAGAGTAAGCTGTATATATATAACGATTATATAATATGTTTTGGACTAGACAAAGATGGGACGTGTAGAGTTATATTGATACATACACTATTTCTACTTATTGCATCATCTGAAATCCTAAATCCAGGGGTCTGTAGGCTGTGTGAAACCACCCTATCTAATCCTTTATGATACTTTTTATCTACATTATGTTATTACAGTTATATCCTGTTTAGAAATATACATGTATATTATATTCTGAAGAATGGGGTTTATATAGGCTTTGCCTGTTCCCCAATCCCCTCAGTTTCTGAATAAATATTGTTTATATAAAAAAAATATTCTGAAATCCTCTTATAAATTTGACACTTCAGTTACACTGGATAGATTTGAACTACGTTATGTAAAGTACATACTAAAGAAATGAAATGAAATGGAGTTTAACTTCCTAATGTTCTGCTCTGACCAATGAAGACAAGAATACGCGATATATTGTGCTATGCATTGCGCTATGCGGGAAATTTGCCGGACCAATTTCCTACGTCCTACTTTATATCAAATTCCAAATGTCGTGGGTAAGTTGACGTATGTGCTGAGGTGTTTACGGTATGGGGCCTTGGTTTTTGTCCCATCCAAAAGACTAGAAAACTTTGCTTGTCAGCCCCTCCATCTTGCACCTCGGTCCTGACAAGCGGCGACAAATAGAAATGTTGTTGGGAAAGTTATGTTATTGAATTGTGAATATTTTTATTTTATTAGGAATTGAAATTAAAAGATGAAGAATGTGAGAAATTATCTAAAGTTCGTTATCAGATGGAACAGGAAGTAGAAGATTTAACGGCCAGTTTATTTGAGGTATTAAAATATTTACCTTATCTTTATTATACATCGTCAAAAACTTTTAATTAAAGATACATTATGGGAGATAAGATCGACAGTTGACAGTTCTCACTATAATAGTTAAAAACTACATAATGTATTGGGAATTTGCTGATCCACTCTGACCAGAGATTTTAGCGATTGAATTTTTGGCCTACCCTCGATCATCATTACTAAAGTCATTACAATTAAAAACAGTCTCGATTGCCAATTTCATGATTAAATCAGGAATGAAATTTGAGCAGTAAATCGGTTCCTAGTCAAATAAATATCGCAAGTTCGAGTTGAAAGACTTGCAATAGGCAGATTTAGCTCTTGTATAATGTATGTTTAATGTTTATTCGACATGTGCAACTTTTGGTTTTAGAAGAGAAATCCTAGATATATTTCAGTAAATAAAACTGGTCCATTCTGTGGGGAAAGTTTATTTGGCCCTTTATTCTAATCTCAAGTAAAGGATTGTTTGGCTGATTGGTTTAACACATACTCTTTAGATTACAAGGTCTGTCTTTGAGTCAAGCGGTGTGGTTTCGATTACCTATTGGCATCCAAAATGAGCCCTCTAAAAAATTAAAAATCTATATTTCTATGATATTTTTATTTCAGGAAGCGAATAAGATGGTACAAGATGCCAATATTAAACGTATACATACAGAAAAACTTCTAGAAGAAGCAAATCAAAAAGTTAGTACTTCATAGTTTATACGTTTATAAGTTGATGATATGACTTGAAATGTTCATCTGTCTACTTGTCCCCATCAGGTGATTTTTAAACCTGCCAGGTAGCAAGTAAATCTACCTGCCTCAGTTGTGTCATGGTTCAATATTTGATTTATTAACGATATTTTAGAATCTGAATTCTTCAACTCAATGGCCCTTTAATTCGATTTAAAATTAAGTTTGCTACCATGATAGTTGGCGGAATTCACGTGAATTTGGATTATAGAATTGCTTGATTTTTCCGAGTCGATGAGTCAAAGCAGATCCTTGGCCTTCAGACATTGAAGGAATAAAGCTGTTTCATATTACGATATTCGTATGGAGCAATATATGCAAGGCCCTAAACTTGTTTGTGTGGATAATGTTTGACATGATTGATCTGTCATACTTGAGAGGGACAGATTACCTACTGAAGGGAAAAGCATAAAATAAATTTTTTTTAAACATTTCGAGGCTTTTGCATAATAAATCATCCCAAGACTGCAATGCGTACTGGATTGAATAGTTGTACTTTGTATACAGTCTTATCAACTTGTCGGTTTTCTCTGGGTCCTCCAGTTTTCTCCAATAGCTAAAAGACCCCTACGCACAAGCAAACTATTGAAATAAAATTGAACCATATGTTAGTCCCGAAATAACCTAGTTTGTGTCGAGTGGACGTTTATCCCCATTTTCTCTCTTTTTCATCCACATGTTGCTACATTGAGCCTGTTTTTGTGTTATATGTGGTTGAAAACT
Organism: Patella ulyssiponensis; assembly: GCA_963678685.1. Lineage (NCBI taxonomy): Eukaryota > Metazoa > Mollusca > Gastropoda > Patellidae > Patella > Patella ulyssiponensis. The sequence goes on from OY783226.1 coordinate 3,091,855, forward strand.
GTCTGATTTTCGTCACATTTCTACATTGTGTGAGAGAGAGAAATGGGGTTTAACGTCCACTTGACACAAACTAGGTCATTTCGGGACTAATTCCTACATTGTATGACCAAATCAGCTCATTCTGCTCTGTCAGCAACTATTATAATTATCAAAAAAGAGATGTTTTCAGCTTCTGCAAATTTTTTATGTTAAAATTGCCCTGTTTTTTTACAAAATGATTTAGATGCAGGATGGAGGACCTGACAAGGACAGCTGTCTAGTTTTTCGGATGGGACAAAAAACTGAGGCCCTGTGTGCATTGGCGTGCACGTAAAAGATCTCCCAGTAGTTGGAATTCGATATAAGAGTAGGCTATAGCGTCGGCTGTCTGGGCAAAATTTCCCTCATAGCACTCTTCATTAGCCCAGTTCGGAGCAGAACAGTAGGATGTTAAACCCCATTTCATTTCATTTCATTAACAAAATGATTGAAATAAATTTGTTTTTATTTTTTGCCCTGTAGATTGAAATATTACAAGCGGAGGTAGTAGCGTTAAAACAGTTGGTGCTAACATCGACGCCTAACTCCCCAAATAAACATCTACATCCACAAATAGACGTACAGAAGAAGGAGAAGACAATCAGTATCAAACCGTTCTGGAAGACACATCGACGATCAACAAGTCATCATGAATTTACTAAAGAATCCCGACAGATTGCCGAGGCTCAACAAGAACAAGCTAAAATCAAATGTAAAGAGGTAAGTAGTGTTGTACGATATTTATTGCTACAATATAATACAGGTGTATCTTCATTCTGATTAAAACACAGATCCTCTTTCGTTTCGTTTTTTATAGTTCAAAATTCCGTTTTACTTGTCTTTACTACACCAAGATCTGGAAGAGTTGTTATATTACGGCGTTTTGAATATAGTGAGGGATTAGCCAATTAAACAGTCTGTCATGGCGACTTCTTGGCGTGCCATGTATGAAACTGTGGGTTTACCACAATAAACGTTAAACGCTGATTGATTTACAAAATGAAATATAGATCTATATTGGTTTTTGGTTTGGCCTCAGATTTTATATAAATCATTATTTAGATATTTATTTACATGCCAAGCCGATGATCAACTCTCTAGAACCTTGGATGGGTTTGATTAAAATACGATTGACAGTTAAAGACCACATCAAATGATTCAAAAAAATTTTACGTACGGGTACTCAATAGTTACAAAATCCATTTTACGGCAAGTTCAAACTAATCTGATTAAAATTAATTCAGATATTTACGTTTTAGTATCCGACTGCCAAAAACGGTTTTCAAATTTTCAATTACAACCTTAATCTGGTTGATTGGCTGGTGACGTCACAGGCACTACACATAGTATACACATCATCTGTACAATATATCACACAGCCAGTTGACACGTGTGTATTTGTCGGTCCAATAAACATTTGACTGGCGTAATCATTAACGCATAATTATTTACACGTAAGTTACATATCACTATATCAGTCAAAGCATTTTCAAAAGCCGACCTTTCTCGTCTTGGGTTGTAATAGATTATATATTTGTGACTAGAATATTACCGAGTGTATTTCAAGATGCCATATTACCGTTGTGTTAATGAGAGTTGTGGAAATCACAGCAAGGGAAAGGGGAATAATGTACCGGCGTTTCATAAATTTCCCAACAATGAAATCGTACGGAAAAATTGGAAAGGTTTGGAAACAATTCAAATCCTGATTGGCAACCTACAGTCACAACAGTGATATGCAGTGAACATTTTACGAACGATTGCTTAATTACCTATACACACCCGGCGTGTGTATTTATTAACGCCTGACTGATTCCTTAATCCCCCTAATTAAATAAAACAATTGACTACGGAATAATTTGTTTTGTAATACATTTTAATTCAAGATCCATTTTAAAATTTGTTTCATTATGTACGGCCGTTCTGTTTTCTCACGGCAGGGATTTTAATACAATCTACCATCGTGTGCAGTCCAAACGATTCGAGATACATTTTCGTCAGTATTGTGGTTCTAATTTAGAAGGGTATATATCATTTTTTGTTACGCCGGCCACATCAATTTGTAATAATGAATATCATATACACTTGATCAAATGTGGAGTTCCTGGTGCCGTTTGGTGAGTGATTAAACTGTCAATTTAATTGTAAAATACTTGTATATTCTTTATAAAAAAGTTAAATGATGTTAGACATTATAACCTTATCTTATCACAAACGTATATCCATCGAAGGATTTATATTTAGATGTTGTTTAAACACCAATCAACAAATAATACGAGGCTACTTTATTACAAAAACATCGGTGAGCAAAGAAAAAGATAATTACCTAATCAACATTCTTAATTACTTTACTGTTAAAATTTAGTCTGATTGATTAATGACAGGTACATGTATTAACGACACTACACTTGCGATACACATAGATAGTTAGGTGATCCTTCTCAATCTGTTAATTCTAACGTATATTGAGATATTTCTTCGTATTTCATTTTTACGGTCTATTTCAGAGTAATAAAGTCAAATTCGCAAGCAGAAATAAAGGCGCCGTACGTTGATAACGGATCGGTCATTTACAAATCGCGTTTCAATCACGTTTGAAATTTATGATATATTTTGCGTGACCACATCATTTTACTCCTATACTCTTTTACTCGGGGAAATTCGAACCACAATACTCTTCTGACGAAAATATATCTCGAATAGATGGGACTGCACACATAGGATAGTGTATGACATCGCTGCCGTGTGAAAATGAACGACCGTACATTATGAAACAAATTCTAAATTAGAACGACGACAGTTTGGAAAGCACACGATGTGGTAGATTGTATTAAAATCGCTACCGTGAGTAAACAGAACGATCGTACATAATGAAACAGATTCTAAATTCGAACAATAAACTTCTGACGAAAATGTATCTCGAATCGTTTAGACTGTACACGATGGTAGAGTGTATTAAAATCGCTGCCGTGAGAAAACAGAACGACCGTACATTATGAAACAAATTCTAAATTGGATCTTGAATTAAATTGAATTATAAAACAAATTATTCCGTAGTCAATTGTTTTATTTAATTAGGGGGATTAAGGAATCAGTCAGGCGTTAATGAATACACACGCCGGCTGTATATAGGTAATTAAGGAATAAACATTCCGAATATGCATTCGGTCACTGTGACGTCACTGGCGTCTGAGGGGATTAAGAGTGTTTTCAATAATTGGCAAAGTCGTTTTTACGGGAGGCCTATTTTTACGACTTTGAATGAAGATAGCTGAATTAATTTTAGTGGGATTGATGTGAATTTGCCGTAAAGTGGATAAAATAACCATGGACTGCTCACATAGAGAAGTTTTCTGGGACATTTTATGTGCACTTTAATTATTTAATTTAAAAATGGCTAATTGAGACTTTATTTATGATTGTAACAGTGGTAGCAATATGCCTATCAAGACTACACACTGTTCTTCAAATGGCTATAACTCTGTTCAGAATAAAGTAATTTGACTGAAATTTTCAACATATATTGTCTACATTATAGTGAGAATTGCCAGCTCTTTATCAAATCCTACTTACTTAAAGATACATTATGGGAGATTATGTAAAGAGCTGGCAGTTCTCACTGTAATAGTTAAAAACTAGATAATGTAAAGATAATTTTCTGAAAATTTCAGTCAAAACCCACCCTGAACCGAGAGTTTAGCGATTGCATTTTCGATGTAGCCTCGATCATCATTACTGAAGTCGATACGATAAAAAAACATAGTCTTGATTATCCATTTAATCTTTAAATTGTGAAGGAAATTGGTTCCTAATCCAATAAATATCACAGGCAAGCCATGCTATCGAGTGTTGATTATGGTCCGGATAAGTTAATTAGTGACTAATTAATAATTTAGAAAACATTTCAGGCCTAAAGAAAGACTTGTAATAAGCAGATTTAGCTCTTGCATAATGCATGTTTAACATATGTTTAATATGAGATGAATAATTGCCAGTAGGATGGAGGTGACTATTTGAATTTACCGTTATTACAGATTGACACCGTTTGTTTGGAAGAATTTCAGAATTGGAGATTAAAACCCGAAATGAATCACTCAACTCCGTTCTTCTGTCGTATATTTAACGAAGATATTAAACCCTGTCTCAACTTCCAGAATAGAAAAGTAAGTCTTGTCAGTAAAATTCTTTTAAATTATTTTATTGTAAACACATATTCATTCCAAGAAATCATAATTGACACTGATTTGATTTGATTTCCTCTCAGTGGGGATACTCAATTGAACATTCAGAATTAAATTCTCTCAATTCCAAAAGTAGTGTCAATCGAGCGAAAAGGAGAATTTCCAAATACAAAGCATGTGCCGACCTCATAAAATATATCTCAACCAAACATAAGAGCTAAAATATATTTGTTGCTTAAAATACGTCATGATGTACTTACACCACCTCATCTGTTGAGTCTGGCAGAACTATGACGGGGCTGAATTCCACATTACTTATATGCTATTAGGTTCCAGGCTGACAATCGAGCAATCCCTTAATGATTTGATTTCCTCCCATTATGTTTGTAAGGGAGACAACTCTCATGATACTGTCATTCACCTGAACTCAAGACATGTCTCGTATTAGTTTGATTGTGTTTCATCTTTTACTAATTATGATACCAGTAATTTATTATCACCAGATTTCTTCAACCTTGTGGGTTTTCTTTACGTCCCCCGCTTATCCAACACTGCTATTAAAAATCTACATGCAAGGAAATTACATAGGTTGTGTGTGTGAAGTTCCCTTTCTCACCAGTTAAACTAATACTGCCACAGTCTCACCAGTAAATGATGAGTTTATTTCTTCCTTCCCCCTCCCTCACTCCATCCCCAGGTTAACTATTACTGCTATAGCCTCACCAGTAAGTCAAGTGTTTTATGCGTCCGTCCCTCCCCCTCTCCAAACCTCCCCAGGTTAACTTTTACTGCTATAACTGAAATGTTTAATCTATTTATAGTTAGCCACAAGGTTACAGGAGTGTGTGGAGGGGAATTGTTTAACTATAGAACCTATACCAGGAGATAACTCATATCCAAGGTAAATTATTTATATATATATATAGAGCTCGGAGATAAATCATGTTTTTAGCTTGTGGACACTCTAGAGGTCACAATTGTTATCTAATTTTTATCAAACTTGTAATCTATGTTTATAAACCAAACATCTCAGTCCTTTTCAATATTCATGCATTTCAGACCGTAACTTCCAGGATTATGGCCCCTGATTGTTTGAAAAATTGTGTTGTTTTTTTTATCTTGCAAAATGTGGGCATAATTTGGATGACAATCGTTGGTTAGCATAAAATGTTAAAATGTAATTCTCCATTTCAATAGTTATACTATATGCAACTTGAGAGGGGGTTGAATGGCTGAATGGTTAGCTCGTGCACATTGTATCATAAGATCCGCGATTGATTTCGAATTCAGGATTGTACGTGACATAGAGTAGGGTCGCCTGTCCAACCTCATGGGTTTTCTCCGGGTACTCCGGTTTCCTCTCACTGTTAAAGACCCCTACGCGCAAGTGTATTATTGAATCAAAATTAAACAATATGTTAGTCCTGAAATGATCTAGTTTCCCTCTCGCTACTTGAGTATTTTGTCCAGTTGGCAACATACTCATCTACTAGAGAACCTCATTTTCCATCCCATCTGAATCACTATCACACTTTCCTTATCAGTTTAAATCACCAGACTTTAAAATTAAAAAATCAAAAAGATTTTTTGAGCCCAAGATGGGACCTGAATCCGGGAGACTCTAATGGGAGACCAGTGCTTGGCAACCTGGATCATCGCCTGTAGACTGATTATCTTCCCTCTTGAGTACATGTACATCCAGTAGAATTGATAATTGATTTTTATTCTGTTACTTTCAGGAAATGTTCTTTAACGGAATCGAATAAATTATGTAATTACAAGATTAGATTAGATGATGATCAGGAATGGCATTCAATATCACAGTTATGTAGAAATAGGGTGAGTTAAAAGGGTTATTTCTATAGAAACAGGGTGAGTTAGGGTGAATTAATTGGTTCATTTCAATATCCCTGTTATTTAGGAATAGAGTGAGATAATAGTTCGATTTCTCTAGAATAGTCTTTCATCGAAGCCATTTTATACCAGTAAATATCTCTTGTTTAATGGTGATATCTTTTCCCCGATGGAATACTCTGTTTTCATTGGGTAGATTCTGAGCAAAGTAATAGGGGAAAATTCAGCATTGATGCCAAGAGGGGGAACAATCCAACAATTGTGGGGGAACAATTCAACATTTCAAGGGAATAACTCAAAACTGGGAAAATAATTCGAAAGTCAGTTAATGCTGCGACTTACCACTTATAGTTGGTTAAATATGGGTGAACTATAATTATACATTCTTTATTAGAGACGAACGTCTGCCTTTCATGATTACATACATAAAAGTGTTGATCTACAAACACACAAGGATCAAGGCATCCTCTCACTGCACGTGCGTTGTACACATCTCATTGATATTCATGAGTGTGACATTATTATATGTAAATCAGTTTTAATACATTTATAATAATTATTAAATACGTTGCCAACCATTTGTGGCAATTTCTAGGTGCCAAATATTAGCGATTTAGCTCCTTTAAGATTATATTTATGTTGATATATGATTACTATAATTTTAGATAGCAGCAGTTTGTGATTTTTATACCTATATCAGATATATTCAACAAGGTCTTGTGAAAAGTGAAGGTCAGTGTTTTATTTGATTCGTTGACTTTGTTTGTTCAGGGTTGCTGGCTAGACTTGGGCTGCCCAGAAGGGTGTAATTTAGGGTTTATGGGCAGCTTAAACCAAGGTTGCTTTGTTCAGACTGGTTGGCTACACAAGCGCTGCCCTGAAGCTGAAAATTTTGTTATAAGAGTATTTCGAGTCTGGGAGAGACTTATGCTACTTCTGGCTTTATATTATACTAATTAGGGTTCAGATCTCGACCAGTGCCGGGTCAGCTGCTAGTATGTTTACAAATGTATATTTAGAGGATTTGAAAGGGTTTCTTGTATCACAGGTGGGGGGTGGGATGGCCTAGTGGTCTAGAGTGCCACGCTTCGACCTCTAGCTGGCCGGTCACCTCTGGCTTGCGGCTGTTGTTTCGAGCCCTGGTGTGAGCGTATGTGGCATGGAGATAGGGGCATCTTCTCAACCTTGTGGGTTTCCTCCGGGCACTCTGGTTTCCTCCCACTGCTAAAGACCCCTAGGCGCAAGCGAATTATTGAAATAAAATTGAAACCATATGTTAGTCCTGAAATGACCTAGTTTGTGTCGAGTGGACGTTAAACCCCATTTCTCTCTCTCTCTCTTTCTTGTATCATAGACCGAATTGTTAGCACGTGCGCGTTGTATCGTAAGGTCAGTCATTTAGTCAAGTGGTGTGGTTTTGATTCCCTGGTAGTACTTGACAAGGATTGGGGTCGTCTGTCTAATCTCGTGTGTTTTCTCCGGGTCCTCTGGTTTCCACTCGCTGCTGAAGACCCCTACGCACAAGCGAATTATTGAAATAAAAAATTGAACCATGTGTTTGTCCCAAAATGTCCTAGTTTGTGTCAAGTGGACTATGAACCGCATGTCTCCCTCTTTGTATGAGAGAGAAGGAGGTGAAAATATGTGGGTATCTATAGAAGTTTTGTGAGTTAGAACCCAGCATCACAAGGAGTCTTCTCTGGTTCCCTTCCCCAATTTAAAGACCCTTACACACAGAGGGAATTATGGATATGAACATGTAACATATGTTAGTCCCAAAATGACCTGGTTTGTGTTGAATGACTGAACATCATTTTTCTCTCTTTCTGGTTCACAGATAAAGATGCTTTTTACGAGATAGCCCGATTACGACGCCAGATGGGATTAGCCAAACTTGGATTTACGTAGTCTCCATTGGATACTGAGGTTACCTTATCAATTGATGGGACACATACAACAGGTGGGACACATACAACTGGCAGTGTAGCTGTTATCTACATGCGGCAATCATGCAACAGCCTATTATTGTAGCTGTTTTCTACAAGTGTCAATCATACAGCCGCAGTTTATTGTATTGGTATTCTACAAGTTCCAATCATAAGCCCATTATTATGTCCCTGTTGTTTACAAGCGGCAATGAAATAATAATTTACTGTGGAATATAAAATTATTGTGCCAAAACCTCATTGTAAAGTTTTCTTAAAATGGATCAAATATTTGAGAGGTTGGATTTTATCATGAAATTATTTTTACCGTCCACCGGTCATTCATAATTACTGCATTAATTTCATTCATGAAGATGAATTAAAAATGGCCGTTAAATGAATATCGGAATTAAAGAAGAGTTAACAGATCTGTCAATATTTATCAAACAAAATAGCAATAAATTTTGTGTCATTTCGTTGATCTTCACCAATAGAGGAATTCGACTATTATTTGTTTTTCCCTTTATAAAGGAAATGATGAATATGGCATATAATTTGCTATAAAAACAATTTTTTTTATTTTGGTATGAACTATCATTGTTTATTCGGTTTGATTTGTTGTTCAGTATTTAAAATATTCACATATTGAAGATTGAATCCTTAATTATCCTTAAAAATATTGTTTAACGGTAGACATAATTTGTAAACCCTTACAAAATCATTTATTAAGAATGAATATCACTTAATATCACACAGTATGGTTATACTTAAGTACTATATTTACAATATATCTCAGAGTTCAAAATGTTTTATGTTTTTTGTTTGTTTTTTTTTCATTCAATGTTAACTTAAACATGCATTATTCAAGAGCTAAATTAACTTATCAAGATCATAATCAACTCTCGATTGCCTTTGTTCAATGGATTTGAATACATTTTGTTTTGGATGAAATAAGCATCAAAAATGAATAATTAAGACTTTGTTCAATATGGTACCAATGATAGTAATGATGATCGAAGCTAGCCTAAAATTCAATCGCTAATATCTTGATTCAGAGTGAAGGAATTTGAATTGTCTACTTTTTCACTATTTTAACGAGACCTGTCAGCTTGTTATCTAATCTCACCAAATGCTCCTATAAGTAGGGCTGCAACGATACGCCAGGCCACGATTCGATTCGCATCAAGATTCATAGTCTACGATACGATTAATATTGTGATAGGAAATAAATTTAAAAAATAGACATTTTTTATGGTTTACTTTCAATGTGGCATTTATTTGGTCAACTAATAAGCCACTTCAAGTGTCAAAAACGCCTTAACACTCTCTGAAAATAAAAAAAGTTATTTTGCTCATGGACTTGTTTACGCATTTAAAGTAATATTAGTCTATTTTTGTGAAATTTTTATTTGGATAACGAATCACGATACGGACATTGATTGTATCGTGCATCGTGGATTTTTAAAACATCGCGATTCATCGATGAATCGTTGCAACCCTACCTATAAGTGACATTAGTAGAAAATCTTATTAATTAAACTAGAAAAAGTTGATTAAAATTTTGTGATTTTTCTCGCTGAGTATCGTAATTCTAAACTCCTCCTCACATTCAGAAGGGGGGTGGATGGCTAAATGGTTAGCATGTGCGTGCTGTAATATAACGCCTGGCATTGAGTCAACTGGCGTGGTTTCGAATCATCAGTTGTATGTGACAAGGAGTAGGGTTGCCTTTCCAGCCTCCTGGGTTTTCTCTGGGTCCTTTGGTCTGCTCCCACTGGTAAAGAGCCATATGCGCAAGCGAATTATTGACATAAAATTAAAACCATATGTTAATCCCAAAATGACCTAGTCTGTGTCGAGTGGACATTAAACCCTATTTCTCTCTCTCTCATATTCAGAAATTGGGACACCTGTATGTAACCAAATAAGGATATATATTTATCTCGAGAAATTGATTAATTATCTCGCGTGTGTCAAAAGTACCTGTACATTATGCAAATATTAGGGTTATTTTTTATAGCAATATATTTGTAATAAACTATGTTCCATATGAATATAAACTATTTTCTATACGAATATCGTATTGACATGTTACATGTATAGTTTGGGTTGTGGTTTTATTTATGCATAAATTTTATTTGTTATTTGGAGCAGGGTCAGTCGGATTGAAATACAGATCTAAATTTGGCATGCACGTTAAAGATCCTTTGGCAGTTGGAATTCGATATAAGAGTAGGCTGTAGCGTCGCTGTCAGGGCAAGATTCACTCATAGCACACTGTATAGCTTACATCGTTTGGAGCAGAACAGTAGGACGTTAAACCCCATTTTATTTCTGTAGATTGACAACAAGACAGAAATGGATCAAAAGAAAAGATAGATTCCTACGGAAGTATTTATTACAAAGTTATTTCCAATTAAAGTATGGAAATTATAGTTTCGTTTTCTTATACTTTTGATGGCGTACACTACATGAAGATCTGACAAGTTATATGAAAGGTCGTGTCAGTGATCGTATAAGTGGCTTTTGACCCTATGATTAGTCAATTAGCATTGAAATTTCTAGTGGGTTAATCACAGTTCCATGCATGGTACGCCAAGAACCAGCTGTCACATACTGTTTCATTGGCTAATCCCTCATTTCAACCAAAACATGGGTAATATAGCAACTCGCCCAAATCGTAGTGTAAGGACACCTACATGCAAGAGAACTATCGAAAAAAAATTGAACCATATGTTAGCCCTGCAATGATCTAGTTTGTGTCGAGTGGACGTTAACCCCATATCTCTCTCTCTCTCTCTCTCCAAATAATAATGTAAATTTAGGATTTTAGATAGTTGTGTATGCATGTTTAAATTATATTTTGTATTTATTTTGTGTTTTTTCTATTCATGTATGTAAATAATATCATTTGTCTTTCATTCAATCGAATTGAAATTAGATCTTTTGGTTCCGGTATATTATATTGATTATATTATTCTGATGGCCAGTAACCCTATCCCTAACCCTTGCTCACCTTAAAATAAGATGTAAACAAGACCTTCCTGTCTTCTGCCTTTCCGTTCATCTGGGAAGAAACTAATATGATTAGGTGAAACTTGATCAAAACGAATGTTTTTATTGTCCTTGACTCGAAGAGTCTACATGATGGCAAGTAGTCATAGATTTATTACACTTGAACATCTCGTAGACAGTTGTAGATTTTCTTGAAGATTTTATTACACTCGATCATTTTGTTATTGTACATCTGTTGGTAAGCAGTTGTTGCTTTTCTAGAAGATTTATTACAGTAGACCATATTGTTATTGTTACAGGCGACCATCTCGTTATTATTACAGTAGATTGTCTTATTACAACAGTAGACCATCATGTTATTATGACAGTAGACCATTTTGTTATTATTACAGTGGGCAGTCTTGTTATTATTAAAATAGACCATCTTATTATTATTATTACAGTAGACCATTGTGTTATTATTAAAGTAGACTATCTTGTTATTATTAGAGTAGACCATTTTGTTATTATTACAATAGACTGTCTTGTTATTATTAAAGTAGACCGTCTTGTTATTATAACAGTAGGTAGTCTGGTTATTATTACAATCGACCATCTTGTTATTACATCTGTAATTATTATCATATTGTTATAGAGATTATTTTATAAATACTCATTGTTTGTAATTTATCTTAACAACAGGGACATGTAACAAACATCGTTCTTCATAAAACAAAATCCAATGGGACGGGACTATCAGTGGTACAGATTTAGAAACCATTTAGTTGAGCAAACTGTGTTTTCAAGATTCATAGACCAAATAATGTACAAGTGAAACACAGTACCAAGTCGAACCTGGTACCAAGCCAAACCGGGTCCTATCAGGTGCCGTGTGATCCAGGTACCATGCCAAACCAGGTCCCATGCCAAACCAGGTCCCAAATTAAATAGGGTACCAAATAAAAACAGGTACTGGGGCAAATAGGGTACCAAATAAAACCAGGTCCCAAGTTGATTTGGGTACAAAAAAAAAACCAGGTACTGGATCAAATCGGTACTGAGTTAAACCATACACCAAGTTAGCTCTGTGTCATCAGCTATGTCTAGTAGAAAACTGAATTAAGAGAAATAATCTCCCTATCAACAAATATCAATATTTATTGAATAGGGTATTATTAGGGAATCTTTGTATATAAAAAATTACATTTGACTGGAAAAAATTGACTGGATTACTTGTATAGCTGTAGTATTCTTCATGTCCAGAAAATAGATGACTAGATTTAAATTTGCTACCCTAGGTTAAATCTGATTCAACTATGAAATCAAAGATATTGTGTCCCACTGTAGGCAAAAAATTCTTCAATTGTATTTTGTCACATGCCCCTGTGTAATATATTGATACATGTCCCTGTGATTCTTCATCAATCAAAACGTGAATGTTGTATATAAAACATTTTTTTTATGATTTTGTTTTCAGTATCAATTCGTGATAATTATTTATTTATAATAGTCACACGTATGTTAGTTGTATCACCCTCAGGCCCAGGATGTAATTTATACTGGTTGTATATCAGGCCCAGGGTGTAATACTGGTTGTCTATTAGGCCTAGAGTGTAATACCGGTTGTATATCAGGCCCAGATTGTAATACCATCGGTTGTATATCAGGCCCAGGTTATTCATAATTAATCACAGTTTACCTCGTAAAATACTATTTTTATGAATTACGATGATATTGTAAAATACTGTATTTATGAATTACAATGACATCGTAAAATGCTGTATTTATGAATTACGATGACATCGTAAAATACATGTACTGTGTTTATTAAGTACGATTACTTCGTAAATAGTTTTGAAGCCAGATTCTCTAACTGTAGCTCACTGTAGCTACCAAACACTCTTTATACAGAGTGTACCAAGAAAAAGTTGCCCCAACCGTACCCTAACCCATAATCCCTAAATACCGCGGCTATGAATAAACTCTGTGTTTATAGATACCGACTGGAGGAGAATCTATAAATAGATATTGATGACGTGTTAAATAGATATTGATGACGTGTTAAATGACGTGATGATTATAATAACTTGTGAATTGTTTATCAGTGTTTTTATTATATAATATTATCTAGGTATTTATGCGCCATGTTTTTTTTTTTTACAAATTTGTACAAAGTAATATCATATCTATTATATTCCTAAAATAAACTTTTTGCAAAAATAAAATATTGTTGTGTTATCTCTAATAATTTGTGTGCTATCTCTGCTAGACAAATGTGTATGCTTTCTCCCGACAACCCGACAAAGCGTACGTAACTAACGTACAAAAATTAAATGGTAGCTGGCTTTTTTTTCGCACGTATACAATGAATGGCCTTTTTACTCGGTAATCCCAGCAAGAATTTGGCTGTTTTTTAAAAATTGCGTTAAAGTTTTAAATTTTTGTTTAGAACTGAAATAAATTAACTATTAGTCAATCCCCATGCTAAAAACATTAACAGAATTGATTGTGTATGGGAAATAGACACGACCGAAGCACAAAATAGTACCAATATGCCGACGACAAATCTTGAGTTGTAGATGTTATTTCTGTGAAAAATCATTGGAAGAAGCGATAAGACGTTATGGCTGTGCGGATTATACAGTCCTAAAGGCTGTAGGAAGGCTTGTTTACAATGTAACATTGTGTCTTGTAATGTGACATATTGTTTGTTGATGTGACCTCATGACCTGTGACGTTTAGATAACGTCATATGGATATCATGGCTATTCACTGTGTCAGAGTCTGTCGTTCAGATTGCCCTACAAAGGTGTGTCCAAACATCCCGAAAATGTGTGATTCACTTTAATAAGACAAATATGTGTGTCACCTCACGATAAATTTATGTGTCATCGCGTGTGTGCTATCCCTCGTTTAGTTATTTTCATAACTGTGTTTTAGAGCGTTACTCTGAGCAGAGTAGCACTCTAAAACACAGTTATGAAAATAACTATCCCTCGTTGTGCTCTCTCTCGACAAATGTGTGTGCAATCTCTCAACAAATGTATGTGCTGTCTCCCGACAAATGTGTGTGCCATCTTTTGACAAGTGGGTGCCACTTCCCAAATAGTGTCAGCCATCCCCTTCAGTGTACTGCCGGTCAAAGTATGTGGGCCTCTTCCCGAAAATTAATTGGGGAAGTGTGGAATTTCAGTTTGATAACATTTCCTTGTCACAATCCTGGCCACTGATTGCCATATGAACATGGTTTAAAAGTTTGATATTGAAACTATTTTCATTGTCCCAGCACCACAGTTCGAGACAGTGTATTACCGTGAATGTTTTGAAAATCAGGGGTTTGAAAGTCCGTTAAAGAGTGAATTTCATATTTTCCAAGAAAGTCAAAACATATTTATTTCTATGGTTTTTGCTCAATAGGTTGTCAACTCACTATTATACAATCATAGGCATTATTTTCCACACTTAAACATCTTTCACATCGGAAATAAAAACACAATTCCCTTGTCCCCCCCCCCCCATGCAATAGCTATCTTCAAACGTTTGAATTTAATGATGAAAGTGATATTTTTGCCAATTTCTCAACTGGCAATAGTGAATTATAGGATTATTCTTTAACGAGGTAGGACCGTTTACAGATACCATCTATTTTAAGGCTTTATTTTAATATATTTTAAAAATATAACTTAAAAATATGAAATTGCCGCTTTAAATCTGTCGGCCTCGGTTTTTCTTTTTCTCGGGTTATTTTCTTCAGTGTCTCTTTTTTCCCAGTATAAACGCAGTCGAGGACGTTATCTCGCTTATAAACCGTCAATGTATGCACATAAAGTGAAAATATCCCAGAATTTCAGTAAGAAAAACAAAGCCTTTTTGTCATTGGTTTCACAAAATCGACCAATGGCTTCACAAAATCTATCTAAATTCAATAAAAAAAAATACGGTTTGTTATTGCATGCCGGTAACAGTTTCAGACGCGTCATATGAGCAATTTGAGTGGGTTGGAAATCACGGACCATTGGAAGACGACTAATTACCAGCGTATTTTAATTGATTGATCAAATTAACAAAACTGACATCATCCGTGATGATTATTGCTGATGGGTCAAAGGTCAGGAATGTCGATGAGTTTATTCATCATTTAATGAAGGTTTTTACCTACTTCCGTGTACAACAGGTAAACCTATGTTAATTAACCTACAGGTGTCAATAACAACCCAGGATTATTTTACAGCTTTATCTCGGAATTCAAGTTTTAATATTTTTCACGATGTTTTGGATAATTTTTACAACAGTTTTAAAACTTACCGTTGCTGCAGGTAAGTTCTATTTTTTTTTTATTTAATTCCGTCCTAGTGGAGATTTAATTCACCTGAGTAAATTCTTAATTAAGTAATTAAAAACATTACCGCCGACATGACGTAGGTCTGTCTCGGTATAAATACATACACAATTTTACAAATTGTTTATTTTGATACAATTCAATATTGGTTTAAACAAAAAACCCAAAAAACAAAAAACGTAAATATTGCTGAAGGATATTTACATTTTTTATTGATAAAAACCGAGATAATTATATGAATACTTTAAATATATCTAACTTGGTTTTCAAAAACCTAAAATTTCGAGTTATACAAAACAATTTTAACTTTTAATTTTAATAGACCAAGAGAAAACTGCATTTGCTTTCATGATGAATATTAAAAACATTAAATACTGCCATTCGCGAGGAATCTATCAATCATTTAAGATTTATTCATAACTAGATTGATGAGGTCAACATACATCTAAAATATGGTTGTTTTTTTTTAAAAAACACTTCATTTTTGGTCATTTAAAACAAAATGACTCTTAATTTACTATACAAAATATACCCTTAATTTACTTTACAAAATGATTATTCACAAAAGATCCATGATTATTGACGAGAAGGCCCATTTTTTTTGGTGGGGGGGGGGCAGCAAAATTGTCCTTGATTAGTCACAAGGTGTGCATCCAATCTGTTTGACAGAGAATTACTTACGAATTATCTCTGTAACAGATAAGTGTCCATTGCACGTGCGTTGTCTGCTCACCGCGCCAGTCATTGGCTCAACTGCTCGTGCAATGTTTACTTAACACCTAACTGCTTCGGGCAAAATGATGCATTTTACTCATTTTAATACCCATTTACACTAAATAGGAAATATTTTTTAACTTCAAATACTTCAAACGTCTTTATTTATTTTTCTTTTACCTCAAAAAAATGTTTGAGAATTTAATTTGTCGGAGTAAAAAAGTTAATATGCCGTACTTATTAAGCCTCGTCGATGTCATACTTATCAGTGATTGTAGCGGCCAAGCGAATATTCACTGCGGGATCAGTTTGGTGTGCATCCTGCTGAAGTTCGAGGGAGTTCCATTAAAATAATTAAGAGAGCCACCAGCATTGAGCCCCTACCCAGGTCAATAAAGGTCTACCACGAGTCTGTCATTTTTTGATTACGCGGAATTTGATGAATTCCAGCCCAATTTGTTTCTCAATAAAATGCCCCAAAATAATTATATTAAATCTTTTGAACAATTGAATTCTACAATTAATTATCATGTAATCGTATAAACTCACCCAAATACAAGCTTTAAAGGGGCCATGGCTCTATTCGTTGGACCCTTGGAGGGGTCTAAAGCAAATATTAATCTAATATGAACGTACACAAAGTGAATTATATTCAATTCTTACACGAATAATTTTAATTTCTAACACATTATGTTAGGGGGAATAAGTGAACAGTGTAGTATGTATCTTTTATTGATATAATTTTGTGGCTTGTGAATCAGCCATTGCTAATTTCTCCCGCGTTGTCTTGTAACGTGGGGTGGGGGTGGGGGTGGGGAAGGTGGTTGGTAAGCGCGTGTGCGTTGTATCATAAAGTCTTTCATTGAGTCAACTGGCTTGGTTTCAAATCCTCGGTTGTACGTGACAAGAAGTAGGGTCGCCTGTCCAACCTTGTGGGCTTTCTCCTGATCACCCGGTTTCCCCCACTGCCAAAGACCACCCACTGCAATGGTTCTCAGCAAAGTAGATGTTTATATATTTTTCAGGATTGGTTCTCAGTAAAGTTGATAAAAGAGTATGCTAGAGTAATGCTTATATGTTTTTCAGGATTAGTTGGCAGCAAGGAAAGATGTTTATTTTTGTTTATATGTTTTTTCAGGATTGATTCTGAGTAAGGAAGATGTACGAGTATGCTATGATATAAGTGGTTGTGAACATCATGATTTGATCTGTCAACCAGCGGAACATATCATCATACAAGAGGCATATTTAGGGTATACATTATTTATTTTATATCTTTTCCTCGCTCGGGGGTGGCCCTCATCTGGAGGGCTGACCGAATTGTCATAAAATATATATCATTGTTCGCAGTTCAATATCGGGCTTACTAGAAAGGATATGTGTGGCATCCCCTACCCCCCCCCCCCGCCCCCCCCCACCGCCACACTCTCTCTCCCTGTATGTATTTATGTGGAGTAATTATGGTGTGCAATCTGATATTTCCTCTGCCACCAGTGATCTAGACTTATGTCAGATCACAATTCGCTGTCTACAGCTTCTTCTGGGGAAAGGCCGAGCTACGAGCTAAAAGTAGTTGTGCTTTCTCTCTCTCTCTCTCTCTCTCTCTCTCTCTCTCTCTCTCTCTCTCTCTCTCTCTCTCTCTCTCGTAATTTCCATAAACACCCATGTATAGGAGAGTATTTGTCTTGTACATACAGTAAACACCACCTGAAGAGAATACAGAATAATTATAGCGATGTTTTGTTGGTTTGTTTAGGTAAAGTTGTTGTAGACGATTGATTGTTTCTATTAACTGTTCTCGACGATTGTTTATATTATTTAGGTATACCATTATTCTGGAGGCATGTGTGTTTATATTATTTAGGTACAACTGTTCGGGACAACTATTTCACCCTAATTGTAAAAATGAAGATTGCTGCAGACACTCGGAGGATTTTGGATGTTGGGATATGTTGGATGTTATTCCGGTGAGAAGTTTATGTGATAAATGTTGGAGACAAGCTAGATGTACTCCGACGACTAGAGTTTCCCCCAACAGATGCTCGACTGGTATCAACGTTAAACCTGTTTATTCTGTCATTAAATTTACCTGTATACCAGGTAGGTGATAATTATCATTAGGTAATATTTCTTTTTAGGAAATGACATCAAATGTGATTTAACGTCGTACTCGTCTGTTACGACTGGGCTAATGAAGACGGGCATGCAATGTGCTACGGGGGAAATACGCCCGGACAGCGACGCCCGGGTTTGCGTACCCATCCGGACTACAATACATTGTTACTTAGAAAGAGAGAAGGAGAAATGGGTTTTAACGTCCACTCGACAAAAAACAAGGTCATTTCGGGACTAACATATGGTTTAATTTTTTTATTTCAATAATTCGCTTGCACATAGGGGTCTTTAGCAGTGGGAGGAAACCGGAGTGCCGGAGGAAACCCATGAGGTTGAGAAGGCGCCCCTATCTCCATGCCACATACGCTCACACCAGGGATCGAAACCACAGCCGCAAGCCAGAGGTGACCGGCCAGCCAGAGCTCGAAGCGCGGCACTCTAGATCACTAGGTCATCCCAATTCCCCTGTTCCTTAGAGGAACCACGTCGAAACATACACGCGACCTCCATTTATTAGTTACTGGGCAACCGTGGCTCCCCACACACTAAGAGGGGGGATTTTCTTAAAGTGTGCTTTCATGTATTAATGGGACGACCAAATAGCACCTCTTCTTATTTTGGATAATGATTTGCAATAATTGAAGCGACCCCCCCCCCCCAACACACACACACACTCCTGTCTCTAGGTCGGTGATTACAAGATTTGCCTGAAGGAAGATACTGACCATGGCTGCCTCGCCCCCTTCCAGCCCCCAGTCCTTCCTCAGACGAAGAGTGCCGCCGCGTAAAATACATTTAAAGTTCAGTCCATGTGTTACCTACTTTTAAATAGAAAGCATGCGAATCCCTTGTGAACATTTCGGGTATTTTTGATCCGTCATTTACAAATTTGGCTAATAATATCGTATACTAAATCTGGTTAATACACAGATCCTATTTCGTTTCGTGCTTTATTGTTCAAAATTTCGTTTTACTTGTTTTTACCACACTACATGTATAACCCCTGTTCTGGTTGATGTGAGGAATTAGTCAATGAAATGGATTGTTTCGGTAAGTTTTGGGCGTGAGGTTCACAGAACATTGACGCTGATTGGTTAATCAAATGTCTGACGTCATCGGACCAAAAGTCGTACATGTGACCTCTGACGCGACCTTCAACTACAACCGGTACGATCTTCATGTAGTGTAGGCCATCTAAAGTATAAAAAAAAACGAAACGAAATATAGATGTGTATTATAATCAGATTGTTGTTTACTATAAACAATCATGTAGCTACTAGCTAATGGTGATAATATAATAACATGAAATAAATCTTTACTTTATTTTAGATCACGTGGCCCATGAAGAAAAAGGTGAAGATATATGTTCAGAATATTTGATAGAACATCCACGTTCAGGTAAATATTTTATTGAGACCAGAGGAAGTGACGTGAGGTTTGCTTTCTAGAGCATCAATTATGTCACTTAACCTGTTTAGTTAGCAATTCAAGTTATTAAACGTGCCCAGACCAGAATCCACCCAATCTCGACCCCAGAATAAGTTTATAACCGATCAGATCTTCCAGTCAGAGAATTACTTACGCATTATCTCTGTCACAGATGACTGTCCACAACATGTGCATTGACTTCACGTGGCGTCATTCATTGGCTCAACGGCTCGTGCAACGTTAACATAACACCTAACTGCTTCGGGCAAAATGATGCATTTTACTCATTTTAATACCCATTTACACTAAATAAGAAATATTTTTTAACTACAAATACTTCAAACGTTCTATTTATTTTTCGTATACTTCAAAAAAATTTAATTTGTCGAAGTAAAAAAGTTAATATGCCGAACTCATTAAGCCTCGTCGATGTCATGCTTATCAGTGATTGTAGCGGCCAAGCGAATATTCACTGCGGGATCAGTTTACAGATCTTCATGTCGTTGAGGTTGTCAAAAGTATAAAAAACCGAAACGAAATATAAATCTGTAGGCTACGTATTTTAATCACACTGTCACACTGATCCGCAGTGAATATTCACTTAGCCGCCTGTCGCATTAATTCTGTGTATGGCGCATTAGTCCAAGGTGATGTATAACAATTGCATGTAATTGAACCCCATTCTATTTCACGCTAATGAATATATTTGTCTGATTTCCAGGAAATACTCATAATAATAAAATAACAACACCAA
This sequence comes from Patella ulyssiponensis, assembly GCA_963678685.1. Lineage (NCBI taxonomy): Eukaryota > Metazoa > Mollusca > Gastropoda > Patellidae > Patella > Patella ulyssiponensis. The sequence goes on from OY783226.1 coordinate 3,112,177, forward strand.
ACGACAAAGAACCTAGTCATACAGGTAAGGATCTGGTTTTCTTTTTATTTGGCGGGTTGGGATGGCCTAGTAGTCTAGAGTGCCGCGCTTCGACCTCTAGCTGGCCGGTCACCTCTAGCTTGCGACTGTGGTTTCGATCCCTGGTGTGAGTGTATGTGGCATGGAGATAGGGGCGCCTTCTCAACCTCGTGGGTTTCCTCCGGGCTCTCCGGTTTCCTCCCACTGCTAAAGACCCCTACGCGAAATAAAATTTAACTATATGTTAGTCCCGAAATGACCTAGTTTGTGTCGAGTGGACGTTAAACCTCATTTCTCTCTCTCTCTCTTTCTTTTTATTTTTTCACAAATCTGCTTACGACTGCCCTCCGAATCAGTTCGCTTGATTTGATATTATGTTGTTTATTTCTTACAATGTCTGTTTAGTTTGTCCTGTCCACAGCTTTATATTTTCTGCTTTGCTTTACATGTAGTGCTATCCCCCTTTGTCATAAATGCCTATGTTTGTCTTGTCGGTTTTGTTGTGCGCGGAGTTCGGTCCTGCTGTTACACCCTATTCACCGTCTGTTTAAGCAGATTTAAACATTTTCCTTTAAATTGATGGTTTTGAATTTTGTTTCTGTAACACTGGTATTTCATTTTAGTAGTTGGGGGAAACCGCAAGCAGTTTTAGAAGTTGGAGTCGAAGGGGTCTTTTATCATTGTCGGGGGGGAGGGGGGGGGTGTTGTAGGACGTTCCTCGGATGTACCAATGTTTCTGAAGAAACCACTGCGAGTTTTTTACAACACCTGCCACTGGACGTTGTTAGATTATTACAATTCCCGAAAGCTATGATATCTGCAAACATATGAACAGTAGCGTCACATCACAGGTTGTGACATAGCGACCTCCACGGGATCGAATTTAGCGTGAGGTGCACGGAAGAAACATCAACGGTCAGGGGGTGGGGGATGCTGTAAGGATTTTCTATCAGTCGGGGGCGAGGTGCGGTTGCCGTCTTTTATCATTGGAGGGGGAGGGGCACGGTAGGGGTATTTTAGCAGTGGGAAAACACTATTGGGGATATGTTAGCAGTGTAGGGGAAATGTTAGCACTTGGAGGACACTGTGGGGGTATGTTACCACTTGGAGGACATTGTGGGTGTATGTTAATAGCGGGGGGTTGGGATGGCCTAGTGGTCTAGAGTGCCGCGCTTCGACCTCTAGCTGGCCGGTCACCTCTGGCTTGCGGCTGTGGTTTCGAGCCCTGGTGTGAGCGTATGTGGCATGGAGATAGGGGCGCCTTCTCAACCTCGTGGGTTTCCTCCGGGCACTCCGGTTTCCTCCCACGGCTAGGGACCCCTACGCGCAAGCGAACTATTGAAATAAAAAATAAAAAAAAAAAAAAAACGTATGTTGGTCCCGAAATGACCTGGTTGTGTTGAGTGGACGTTAAACCCCATTTCTCTCTCTCTCTCTCGTATGTTAATAGCACGAGGACACCGTGGCCGGTGTAGGGGTATGTTAGTAGTGAGAAGATGCTGCGGGATGTGTTTTATAGGGTATGTTAGCAGTGGAAATTCAAATAAGTGGTATGGTACTAGGAGGTGGGGGGCACATAAATAGTGGTCATTTGTCATTTAAGATTTCATGAAATTTTTATTGGTGTCAATATCTCATTGTTATAATTCATCCTGTCAGGAATAATCATCTATTGACTTATACCTTCAGGATTAACACAGGGCGTCATAGTGGGCGTGGCTTTAACTATTATCATTCTACTGGTATTACTGCTCATAGTTCTGCTGGCTATGTTTGTCACTAAAAGGTACGTTAACTCATAGTATACTAGCTATTTTATATCACTAAACATAGGTTAAATAACTCATATTTCAATGAGTTATGCATATCACTAAATTGTACGATAATTAACTCATACTCTTGTTGTGCTGGATAAAATAAATCTTTGGCTAGTTATATCCCTAAATGGTAGTTTAAAAAAACCCTCATAGTTCTACTGGCTAGTTATATCACTAGAAGGTACGATAAATAACTCGGTATGCTGTATCCAAAATGGGGGGGGGGCGAATGGTTAGTGTGCGCCCGCTGTATCATACGGCCTGCCATTGAGTCAACTGGCGTGGTTTCGAATCCCCGGTTGTACGTGGCAAGGAGTAGGGTCGCCTGTCCAACCTTGTTGGTTTTCTCCGGGTGCTCCGGTTTCCTCCCACTGCTAAAGACCCCTACGCCCAAGCGATTATGTTAGTCCCAAAATGACCTACTTTGTGTCGAGTGGACGTTAAACCCCATTTCTCTCTCTCTCCCTCTCTCTCTCTCTCTCTCTCGCATCCAAGATGTCATTCTTACATTTTATTAAAATTGCATGTTTTTGAGACTGGTGGGTGCGAAATTTTGTGAGAAAAAAATGTGATAGGGAAAACAAAAATTGGCTTAAATCAAAATCTCTTCCAATTGCCTTTTTTGCATAATTTTAGCCTACAAAATATGTGTTTTATTTTGCAGGAAAAAATCAAAGAAGGAGACTAAGACGACCGAGTCACAAGAAACCTCATCGGAGTCGTTACCAGAATATCACGTGCTGGAGTCGAGAAACAAACGAAATTCCAACAGAATGTCGACGTACTATAACACCATAAACGACTTGTGTATGTCGAGGCAGGCTAGTGTAATGGGAGATAACTCCAGTGGACAAGGGAAAGCTAACTCTTCCAGATCAAAGAACCGTAACCCTGTTGGGCAATCGGAGAACTGTAATGATTTGAACAACTCCAATTTATACACTAGTATTCGGAAGCCTAATAAACGAAAGAACGATAACCCTACTAACAAAGGCAAGGGAAACAACTCTACAGTTGAACGTGACGATGAATATAATTATCTGGGAGAAAACCAGAATAAACTGGAATCGAGTCAATATAAAACGAGTGGCGAATCAGACGAAGATTATCACCATTTATACAATGTTAGCAATGATGTTTATGATAATATACGTGACGCTGGGCGTGACGTCAGGAGGTACTGACAAGGCCTTTTTTTGTCATGTTGTGGACAATCGAGCCTACAATTATTATCATGTTGTGGACAATCTAGCCTACCGTTATCATTATCATGTTGTGGATAATCGAGCCTACAGCTATTATCATGTTGTGGACAATCTAGCCTACCGTTTTTATCACATGTTCTTAACGTTCTTGCCTATATAATAATCATGTCCAGCACGACCGAGCCTACAATTATTATCATGTCATGGATAATCTAGCCTAATGGTATTTAACTTCTGAATAACGGAAGTTATTTTAGACATTTAATGTCGAATAACCCCAGGAATCCCGGTGTTCTCCATGACAGACTTATTCGGCGAAATAAACTAGTAGTCTCAATCGAATGCAAATTTCTAGCACCTGGTTATTCCAGTCTACATACGCCGTTTGACTTGGTGCAATGTGTCTAGCCTCGTCCCCCAAGTCTCTTGTTGCAACTGGAGTTGAAACGCATTATGGTAGGCCTACACGATTCGTGTACCAATGGTAAAATGTATATTTTGTCTTAAATATTGGATATCAGCCCATCTGTTTTCGGTAAGATCAGAGCATCAATGTTGATTTAAATTGACAAATAATTCGTGTTTTTAATGTTTAAGATTTTGGATGAGATTGAGTTAGAGACTTAGCTACTTTAACTATGTAAATATTGTACAGATATAAGAAATAACCTTGTGTACATAATTTTATATGTTAGAAACCTTATGTAAATATTTTAAGATGTATTAAAGTTTTATTTGTGTACTGTTAATAAATCCCGAAAACCTGTTAATACACATGTTCCTTAAGCAACGTTCGCGAGTTATACAACACCTCTCCGTTGCTTGAATACTCAGCAATTCCCCGAACTTTGCGCTAGTTGTTTTTACAAGTGACTAATTATAGTGGCACCAAGCACACTATAAACAAACAGGGTTTTTTAAATTGAGAAACTCGTGGGAAAACAGCAACCGTGACGTTGGTCGATCTTTGAACTTTGCAACTCGATTGTCACATGTAGGCATTTTAGCTATAAAGCACGAGACTTGGTATTCACGACGACCGGTGAATCTGATAGGTTCCCAAGCTGGGCTTGTGACAATCGAACTAAGTGGCGAAATATACAGGGTATTACGTAAAGGGCTTGATAAGATGTATGTAGTTAAGGCGAGATCAAGCCTTCTATTGAAGATGGTTAAAACAGTTCTTTAATAATAATCAAATTAACAAGTTTGTTTGCTTATCACGTTAAAGAGGGTCATGTGGACAATTTTTAAACGTCGTCGCATGCTGCACGCAGCGATCCATCTACGTCATACTTCGAGAACAGTGGAGCTAGCTGTAGGCAGGCAGCCTAAGTTTGGGATGACGTCATCGTAGACTCAATTGCCTACGTTAACGTAGCGAAAATTAGTGAGTATTGTCACTGGTTGGCGGAAACTAGATTAATGGACTTTGATCCCAATTCTTTAATTCGAAACCGTTTCTCACCTTCCTTGGTATTATTATATCTACTGAAAGAGAATTGGTTTCGGACGAGTTATTTGCCTCAGAGTTAGAAATTGGAATGAGACCAGTTATTTAAGAAGCTCGCTCACGGACATGGACCTAACAGACTTCAGACATATACCTAGTAATAACCTAATGTTATTTTTGAAATATTTTCCATGTTACAGGCGCGTAGGACTGCAGCGTAGCATGCAGCGCTATATATAGCACACGATATATATCAACCCCACAGGTACTGTTCAGTCGGTGGTTGCAAATGCAAATAGGACATATCATTTATATCATCAGTTAAAAGATAACGTCGGTTTGGTTGTGAAATGCGATGCATCAGAGTAAATAATAGTGGATTAGAACGGTAGCCTCAGGTCCAATGAAAGAATTTAGGACGATATATCGGAGAATTGTATAACCAGCAAATGACTCTTCTGAAATAAAGAAAAAATAATAGTCTCATAAATTTCAACTTCTGGCAGTGGTCGGTAAACCTTTTACTGAAATGGAAATAGTTGGCAGTTTCATACTGCGCAATACCGAATATGACAATAATTTATCTGCACTATATAAAATTTTTTAACAGCTATCACCCTTTAATAAAATTAACATCGAATGTAAAGTAAGCGACCAAATTATATGGCAAATGATCCCGTTAACAGAACCGGGACGTTACAGTGCTGTGTGTTCTAAGAAAGAGTCTAACACAGCAAAATCACTTCTTAGCTAGCCCGGCCTCGCCTCTGAAGAGTTGCGCAATACAACGGCAAGTGGTGGGTCAATATATCATAGATCACTGGCGCCAGAGAAAATATCACACGTGCATCAGCAAAAGTTGCATTAAACCAATTGCCGTGTCGGTGTTATCCCCCGGTAGTTGGAGGGGTAAAGCTGGGGCAAAGTCCAGGGTTGAGGGGGCAAAGGCACCAACTTCAACTAGGGGTAGGGTAGGGGGCCTCCACCCATAATTTTGAAAAAACAGGGTGCCGGAAGTGTAGCCTGGCAGTTTTTCAGGCACTGATCGTTGATATAAAGTGTCAAACAAATGGACTTGAGAACCTCGGCGAAGCCCACTTAGGAGCGCCAAAGTAGGGAGTCCTTACGGAGGATATGGGAGACCCCCCCCCTCCCCCGACAATTTTGAAAAATAGACTAACAGTATTCAGCCAGGCAGTGATCGTCAAGATGAATAGAGCTGACCAGATACCAGCCGTTGTCTGATCACTTTAGTTTATCAAACCGGAAAACAAAGTGTCAAACGAACGGGCTTGCAAACCTCATCGAAACGCTCTCGTGAGCGCCAAAGTAGCGAGTCCTTACGAGTTGTGCAAAATAAGAGAGCCGGAAATCATGTCTGACAGTATCCGATTGTCGAGATAGATATAGTTGATCAGTACATTCAATTGTTTCAATTTTGACTCTAATTTCAAATCAGTTATGTCTAGCGAAATACGGCATGAGTCTCTAGTGCCTGGTTATTCCAGTCTATTGCGCATGCTCTCCAGATAGGTTATGGCATCGCCGTTTAACATGACTTGTGGAATATGTCTAGCCTTTCTTTTTCTGGTCACTTGTTACATTTGATGCTGAAACGCATTATGGTACACGATTCGTGTACCAATGGTAAAATGTTTATTTTGTCTTAAATATTGGAGATCAAAAGGATACCTTTTCAAGGTAAGATAACAACGTCTATAATGTTGATTTGAGTTAACAAATAATTCGTGTTTTCAACGTGTAAGACTTTGGATTGATATTGAGTTAAGAGACTTGGCAACTTTAATATTCATTCAATACTTTTTCCACTGTTCTCTCAAAATAAGAATTTAGAAAAAAGTGAGTTTGTTAGGTGTTGCCTTTTGACGGGAGATTTTAGGACCTCATACAAGCAAGTTTACATTTTTGATCGAAGAGTACAAAAGTTGAGTCTGGTTTTATGTCCATTTGATATCCTGCTCCCTGAGAACTGTTCCTCCAGACTATTATCTGTGGACACCATCGTTCCCAACAGTGATAACCTTCGGGCGACGGGAATTCTCCTTTAAACAGTCTGGGTAATGGGTGACTATATATGCAAGGGGAATAACTCTGGAAAAGAAGTCGAGTTCAATAAAAGGTCACCGGTTCATAAGAAGAGATTTGAAGACGTTTGTACACTGTAAGTAAAGTAAGTAAACACTCTTTATCATGTAACAACCCGCTAGAATTAATTTCCAGCCGAAATTGCAAATTTTGTTTGGTGTGCAGTCTTCAGAGACACGTAATTTAGTCTGACAATCTCGTTCACATGGTTTAAAAAGTGCAAACATTTTTTTAGCGATGCGTTGGCAGTCCGAATCGCTATATTTATGCATTGATTTTGAATCCGCGTGAATAGTGAATGTACATTCTGGTTATTCGGGGCTAGAATAATATTTCTGATTTTAACGCTTATTAGATCGAATTAAACTATCTTTTAAGGCCAAATCAATTTGGCATGCCACATGAGTTTTAGTGTCGGCTGATGCTTGATAGACCTCCACACTCACAGCCAGAGTTCTAATTTATGTCATTTTTACCGGTCTTTGGACTGGCCGTGAAATTGACGGTGGAAAACAAACTGGTCAGTCAATTGAAATTGTAATTTTAAAGAATTAAAGATACATTGTATATGATTAAGATAAAGAGCTGACATCAATCTGAGTAAAAAACAGATCCTATAATAATTTTTTTTGTTTTTTATAGTTTAAAATTTCGTTTTACTTGTCTTTACTACACTAGGATACCAGTACCAGCGTTTTGAATGAAGTGAGCAAATTGCTAATGAAACGGTCTGTCATTACGCTGATTGATTAATCAATGTATGAACGTCATAGGGTCGCAAATGCTAGTGTAGATTACGACTGGCAAAGAAGGAAAATAATAGTGGGAGGATAATTAACAGGCAAAAACTGTAATGACTACATATACATGTTTCATTCATTCATGGCCTTATTCCAAATCAATCTCTTTTAAATTCAGTTTTCAGTATTTAGGAGTAACGCAGATTGAACAAAAGAATACCACAAAAGATGGACGCCCTCTCTAATAGAATGGCAAGACTGTCATCTGTAGCAGACGACAAGAAACTAAAGGTATGATTGTTTAATTATGCAAAAACAGACATTAATTGATGACTGTCTCAAAACTTAAACTTGAAAAACATTGTGACGTGAAGAATTTCAACACCTGCTTCCACAGATCAGTGCAAGCCTTGCGGCATATTCACCCCCCTTCGCAGATCAAACGCAAAGTTTGACAATGTTTGCACTGTGGCCCCATTGCTGCTCAAATTACTGGAAACACCCCTGCTGAGTCAGTAAGATGCTGGCTCGTTAAACTCTGCATGATTTCCGTTTGTCAGTGAATCTGACAAGGGACAATGTATAGTCATTTGGATGGGATGAAAAACCGAGGCCCCATTTACACTTTGGTATGCAATTACGATACTCTTGACCGTTGGAATTGTATTTATCTATCTGTTTTAGTTACAAGAAATTCTGCAGCCTCTCTATCTGTCGGAAGAAACGATCAAACGTATTATGGATACAATGGAAGAACAAATGCGATTGGCTACAAGTAAAGACGAAGCAACACGGAAGAAGTCAGATATTTTAATGGCCATTACTCATGTTCGATGTTTATTAGATGGTAGAGGTTTGTAGAGCTGGACGGCATTTTATGTATTTAAATTTCTCTCAGGACGAAACAGGATCTAGTTGGTTGGATGGGACACAAAAAGGAGGACACCTGTACACGGCATGCATGTACTATGTTTGGATTTATTTAATCCAAAAATGTTTAATTGAGACTATGTTTTTTTATTTTATTGAACCTAATTTAGTAATGATGATCGAGACTTGGCCTAATATCTTGGTTCAGAGGGAACAATTGACTGAAATTTTTAGCATATTGCCTTTACAATAAATAATTTTTAACTGTTATAGTGAGGACTACCAGCTCTTTATCTAATCTCCCATAATGTATCTTTATTTTATTTCAGAAAATGGTGATTTCTTGGGTCTAGATTTAGGTGGAACCAATTTCCGTGTAGTCCATGTAAATTTAAAAGATGGTGTAGCCACTACTAATACCAAATATTACAGTTTAACGGAGGAAGTATTAAGTGGACCATGTGCTGGGGTTAGTTTAATATTAATATTTCATCATCTTCTTTTAGCGATATAGTAGACAAATTCTCTTAATTTACTATGTGGGTGAAAAACAGCATGTGCAGCGCACATAGCATAATATAATAATCAATTTGTATGGCGCTGAGTGCTCCAGCTAACAAGCTGCTCCACGGCGCTCTTCACGATTCAAAGACATAAAATGTAAAAACGAAACCACAACCACAAGGCAGAGGTGACAAGCCAGTAGGCTGTGTATTAATTAAGATTGGATTTGAATACACTTACTGTAAGTGTATAATAAACCATGGCGTAAAGTACATACAATTTTTATATTCATTTTATGTGCTCTTTAACATTTGATATAATCCATGTCAATATATACCGTGGTGTAATTTGATATAATCCCAGTAAATAACATGCATGGATGTCATATATAGCTAGTGAATAAACAACCTTGAAATATGTAGATAGCATGATTTGATATCTATAACACATGTCATATAGTTGCCAAATAAACAATCCTTGAAATAGTTAGGAGTCGGGTGGGGGCTGAATGGTTTGACGCGTGTATGTTACATTGTAGATCTCAAGGTCTGTCATTAAGACAAGTGGGTTGGATTTGATTACGGGCTACGGGCTAATACTGACATGAAGTAGGGTCGTCTGTCAAATCAACCTTGTGGGTTTTCCCCAGGGTTTTCCGGTTTCCTCCTGCTGCTAAAGACCCCCAAGCCTATGCAAATTATTAAGATACATGTATATGTTTGTGTTTAATTGATGTTAAACTCTCTCTCTTTGACATTCAGGTGATATGAAGGCATTATATGTGTCTAACCGTCTTGACAGACTAGGTTGAATTAACACATTTAAAGTGAGAGAGAAAGAAAAACAAACTAGGTCATTTCGGGACTAACATATGTTAAATTTTATTTCAATAATTGGCTTGCGCGTAGGGGTCTTTAGCAGTGGAGGGAAAATGGAGGACTGGGAGAAAACTCACGAGTTTGGGCAGGCGACCCTACTCTTTGTCACGTACAGCGGGGAATCGAAACCAGCCCAGTTGTCTCAATGACAGTTATTGCAACCATATGTAGTCCCAAAATGACCTAGTTTATGTTGACTGGCCTTTAAATTCCGTTTCTCTTTGTCTCTCTCTAACGAGTTTCATAGTGGACATGGTTTGCTTTTGAACCGTGTCTGTTTTCTATCTTTGTGTTCCTGCATGGAAACAGTCCCCTAACATTTGCATTAGAACATGACTGCAAAATAGAACCAATCAACAAGGGCTGGATCTCTTTCTTAAAATGCTGACTCCACAATCTGAAATGTTTTTCTCATTTACAGGTTTTTGATTTCATCGCCCTGAGTATTGAAGATTTTTTAAAACAAGAAAATCTCATCACTTCAGAACAAAAATTACCATTGGGTAAGTTAGACATTTGAAGCATTTTGCATGAAGATCAATGTATTTTGCATGGCTAGAGGGCAGTGGTGTATTTAGCAGGGTTGGAAAAAAACAGTTTTTTTTTAAAAAAAACAAAAACAACTGTTTTTTTTTGTTTAAAACGATGTTTTTTATTGTTTTTTTTATTAATGTTCATAATTTGACAAATAAATGACAAAGGTGATTAAAACCAATGAAAACATAGTTATATGATAGTAATTACATGTTTGTCATCCTATAAATGAAGACAAGCTTCCCAGCTTTCTCGACACCCAGTCGATTTCTCAATTTAGAGTGAACAAGACCAAATGTTGAAAATTACTTTGTTTTAATTTTAAAGTGACACAATGATGTTGCACACAATACTAAATTCTCCATACAACATATCCTAATTATATACAACTCACAACCCACACACTGCACCTTTAAACTAAAAATAACTGTTTCCATCCCTTTGATCTTTACTACTATGGTTTACGTAATATTTATTAATACAGTACAATTTAAATACATAGAAATACACAAATGAACACTAGAATTTCGAAAAGAAAATTATTCACCAAATTATTTCATAATTTGACGATTACTTGACGATTTTCTAAGTTTCAGGTAATTTTATTTTATAAAAAAAACACAAATCAGCGTTTTTTTTGTTTTTTTTTCAATTGTCTTAAACGTTTAAAACAAGTTGTTTAAAACAAATTGTTTTAAAACAACCCAACCCTGGTATTTAGGCCATGAAATCATTTTATTAACTCTCACCTGATATCAATATATAGTGCCCATCTGATATCAATTCAAACTTCATATTCCCACCTATAGTTCTTGGGTTGAAGTATGTTTGCATGTGAATGTTTATACGAAATGAAACTTAAGAAAATGTAAATACATCTTTGTGTTAATGTTAAATAAGAACAAGATTATTACTTGTATAAGAAACTGTCTAAAGGAGAAAAACCTCATTGATTCAGGTTAAAAATTAAGTGTTGTATGTTTAAATTGGATTAGTATTTTAATTAGAAAACCAATATATCAATGGTAGATAATTCAATTAAATAGAAGCTAATCAACATTTTGTAGCAAGATAAATGAAATGCGGTATAACGTCCTACTGTTCTGCTCAGACTAGGTATAATGAAGAAGGGCATATGCCATACAGTGTGCTATGAGGGAAATTCCAACTGCCAAGAGATCTTTTACGTGCACGCCAATATGTACACAGGAGCTTGGTTTTTCTTCCCATATGGGACAGAAAACTGAGTTGATGTCTGCGATAATTGTGAATGTAAAAGAATCCTTCATGTTGTGAATTCTTAATAAAAGTAGGCTATAGCACCACTGTCTGGGCAAAATTACCTTTTTAGCCCACTGTGGTATGCTGCTTTCTTCATTAGCCCAGTCAGTTCAGGACAATTGGACATTAAACCCCATTTCATTTTATTTCTTTAACCTTGGTTCTATCTGTCAGGATTTACTGATATTTTGTTTTATATTTTGTAGGTTTTACGTTTTCGTTCCCATCCACACAGATTGCATTAAACAGCGCTATTTTATTAACATGGACAAAGAGTTTTAAATGTCCAGATGGGGTGGGACAAGATTCAGTGAAATTATTGGAGGAAGCTATATCCCGTAAATCGCCTGTAAGTAACACTTATACTCAAACCTACATCTTCAATAGAAGGCTTGATCTCGCTTTAACAACATATATACGTTATACCCAAACCTACACTACATCTTTAATAGAAGGCTTGATCACGTGAGGGGTTTGATGGCCGAATGGTTAACATGTACGTGCTGTATCATAAAGCCTGTCATTGAGTCTACTGGTGGGGTTTCAAATCCCCGGTTGTACGTGAAAAGGAGTAGGGTCGCCTGTCAAACCCTGTGGGTTTTCTCCGGGTCCTCCGATTTCCTCCAACTGCGAAAGATCTCTACGCGCATGCGAATTATTGGAATAAAATTAAACCATATGTTAGTCCCAAAATGGCCTAGTTTGTGTCGAGTGGACGTTAAACCCCATTTCTCTCTCTTTCTCGCTTGATCTCACTTTAACTACGTACTTCACGTAATATCCTTCATATTTCGGCACTAATTTCGACTGGTGGGTACAAGCACGGCGTGTGAGTCTGTCAGATTTCTCTGTGATCGCGAATACCAAGTCTCGCAATTGCCAGCTAAAATGTCTACCTGTGATAATTGAGGTGCAAGGGTCAAGGTTCGTTCAATGTCAAGGTTTCCATGGAGGTCGCCATGTCCCATCCTCTGATTGCACGTTACTGTTCACGCTATCTGAATCGCTTCAAAATATAGTATAAAATGGTTGATTTTAGTTTATTTTATTTATTGATTATTTGCAGTAGTTTTTCATGTTGTAGGCTACAACTTGTAGAAGATCATGTGTTCTTAATTAATTGAATGATACCACTAGTACCCTGCTGTTATAAATTGTTGTTATTTTATATTTTAGAATTTACCTGTTGTTATTGATTGTATATTATAGAATTTGCCTGTGGATATTGTAGCTGTTATGAGCGATACCACCAGTACATTGATGGCCGGAAATTATCTCGATAAAAAATGTCGAATTGGAGTTATATTAGGTTAGTAATACTAACAGACAAACATTTTACAGGTTTAGAAATAGAATTAATAACGATGGGATGTATGTAGAGCCTTGAAATGTGCCGTTTGTGATAAGTCATTTAGCTACCTATGATATAGTGATTCTCTAACAAAATAAAAGCAAAGAATAAAACCCAAACCTAGAATAATGCTTGTAGTTTATCTCTCTAATATGGAACACCTTTTGGTTATTGTGGTTGGGAACCAATGAATTAGAATTTTTAGGTGATCTTAATGGGACCAATAAATTTAGGCCTTAAGTTTAGGTATATCGAGGGTAGAATAGTTTAGGCCTTACTAGTTTAAACACATTATATGTACAAAATGATTAAATCCAAAGATTTAATATATTTATATGATTTTATATCAAGTTGGTATTATATTCCAGGAACGGGTTCAAATGCAGCTTTTGTAGAACATTTAGAGAATATAGAAAAATACACAGGAGATTTCAAAGAACCAAAACAGGTAGGCTTCCACAGATTCAAGTTTCAGGCCCAACTAAAATATTGAATAGTACCTGTAATTGTTTTCTGGTATTTCTCTAGAGCAGAATTAAAGCTGGTTCAGTTGTAAATTGGACATAATAGTAACCACAATATATTTCACATTATAAAGGGTGATTGGTCATGAGGGTTTAGTCCCACATTTGTATGTGACAAGGATTGTATTGCAGGTCTAATCCCAGTGGGTTTATCCTATATACTTTGTTTTTTCCTGCCACTGTTCAAAAGTGAATTTACATTAAACTGTCTTGGTTAATGGACATTAAAGCCATTTCTCTTTCTATTTCACATAATCACCCATAACAAAATGTTTCATTTATATTACCGAAGTCCTTTATTGTGAATAAAGGACTTCGGTAATATAAATGAAACATTTTTCTGCAGAGTTTAATGCAGTTATATACCATGTGTTATTGTATGTATATGTTATATACCATGTGTTATTGTATGTATACATTATATACCACGTGTTATTGTATGTATATGTTATGTGGTATTGTTACCAGGTATTAGTGAATGTAGAATGGGGATGTATGGGTGATGGAGGATGTCTCGATTTTTATAAAACTGAATTTGAGAAAGAAGTTGATCAGTATTCAAACCATGTTAATTCATTCACGTAAGTTAAATTCACATGAGTTAAATGTACTTGAGTTAAATTCACACAAGTTAAAGTTCCAATAGCATATTTTTAAGTTATATTTTTAAAATGTATTAAAATAAAGCCCTAAAATAGATTGTACCTATAAACAGTCCTACCTTGTTAAAGAATAATCCTATTAATCCTATAATTCACTATTGCCAGTTGAGAAATTGGCAAAAATATCATTTTCAACTTCAAATTCAAACGTTTGAAGATGGCCGTCCATGGAGAGGAATGGGAAAACAAGGGAGGTAATTGAGTTACTATTTCCTCAATCAGCCTGTGTCAGCCATTTTAATGCCTATGAAAGTTTGCCCATGATCGTATAATAGTGAGTTGACAACCTTTTGAGCAAAAGACATAGAAATAATTATGTTTTGGCTTCCTTAGAAAATATGAAATTGGAACTTTAAATACATGTTAGTTAATTTCACTTGAGTTCAGTTATGTACTGGTAAGTTAAATCTGTGTCCGTTAAAGTCATTTAAGTCAAATGCATGGGAGTTAAATTCACATGAGTTATATTCATGTGAATTATATGCATACGAGTTAAATTCATCAAATGCAAAGTTAAGGAATATTCTATAAAAATGTTTCTTTTTGTAGACCGCTTCAACATCATTCATATTATTTTGAACCAAAAAGCCCACTACATAACTTGCAAGATTCTGGCCTGGTTCCCCCTTCTCAGGGATGGCCTGATAAGGACAGCTGTCTAGTCGTTCGGATGTACACATTGGCGACGTGCATGTAAAAGATCCCTCAACAGTTGGAATTCGATATATGGGCAAAATAGCACACTGTGTAGCGTATGCCCGTCTCTATTAGCCCAGTTAGGAGCAGAACAGTAGGACGTTAAACACCATTTCATTTCATCTACTTGCAAGAGTCATTCTTTTTTATCTAACATTACTTAATCTCCAGATTATGAAATAAGTTGTTTTGATATTCTCAAGATGTTGAGAAATTACATGGTTTTTATTTTTGTGTTTTTCTAGATTTGAGAAATCATTTGCTGGGATGTATTTGGGAGAGTTTGTACGATTAGTGTTAGTAAAATTAACCAATCAGGGCATCTTATTCAATGGTCAGGTGACTGAAGAACTAGCTACCCGATGGAAATTTACGTCTGGCTTTGTAACTGAAATTGATAGGTATGTCATTAATTATACTGTCATTTCTCATCGTTATGGAAACAGCCTGAAGAGTTTACAACTTGACAAAATTGATCGGTATGCGAGTGATAATGTTAAAGGACAATATTCGTGCCAGTCATTATTAGATATTTGATAGAACTGGTAAAATACATTCCAAATATAATCCTAACACAGAGATCATTATCCTTCTATATAACTGACTGAGGTAAATGTTATTTTAAGAAATCTGCTATAAAGTACATCTACTTGTTATTATAAAGACAAGGGTAGTAACACCACTAAAACTAGACAGATATTATATTTGTTATTACAGTAACACAGGTGGTAACTAAAACTAGACAGACTTTATACTTGTTATTATAATGTCAAGGGTGATAACACCACTAAAACTTAACAGATATTATATTTGTTATTATAGTGTCAAGGGTGGTAACTGATTTTATATTTGTTATTACAGTAACAAGAGTAGTAACTAGTCATACTTTATATTTGTTATAACAGATATTTTATATTTGTTATTACAGTAACAAGAGTAGTAACTAGTCATACTTTATATTTGTTATAACAGATATTTTATATTTGTCACTACAGTAACAAGGGTGGTAACAAAAACTAGATAGATTTTATATTTGTTATTACAGTGACAAGGGTAGTGACACAACTAAAACTAAACAGATATTAGAGAAAATAAAAGTAGAGAAACTAGCAACAAATGAAGATGTGGCTATTGTTAGAGAAGTTTGTGATTTTGTTGTACAGAGGGCTTCTTATATTGTTGCTGCAGGTATGTGTAATAAATTACAGGTAATATTCTTTGGCAAATAAGAGGGGGGGGGGCAACGGTTGAACAAGTGCATGTCAGATCACAAGGTCTCTCATTGAGTCGATTGGTGTGCTTTCAATTCCCTGGTTGTATGTGACAAGAAGTAGGGTCGCCTGTTCAATCTCGTGGGTTTTCCTCCTACTGTTAACGACCCCTATGTGCAAGCGAATTATTGAAATAAAATTGGACCATATGTAAGTCCCAAAATGCTTTCTTTCTCTTCTTTGATGTGTAGCCCTGATCATCTGGACACTATATATGACATATTCATGTTTTATTTCAGCGTTAGCAGTATTAATACGACATGTAAATCTACCAGAAGTTACCGTGGCAATAGATGGTTCATTATACGAACATCATCCTAAATTCCATAATTACATGATGGAACTAATATCCCAGTTGAACCTACATACACAGGTCAGTAAATTAATAATAGAATACATCTATAAAGCCGTGACAAATACAGTCTGACACTGTTTAAACAGGATTCATTTCGTAATTTTGTACAATTTGAAGCAAAGGATACAAAAACAAGCCAAGAATTTTCTTCCACTGTGGGTAGGGTGTATAGTATATGAATATACTTGCAGATGACCTGGTGCTGGGCAGGTTGAAAGTAGTACTGCTCCGAAACTGGAAGGCTAACGCCCCCCATCAGGTCTGTGTTACTCTCCGGTTCAAGATACCCCTATACACCAAATTTCAGCCATGGGACACCCCTATTGTAGCTGCCAATCGCTGAACAGACAAATGACAGTCACAAGTATAGACAATACAAAGACTAAATAGTTGTTTTTATGGTAAAGATACTGTCTGATTTGTCTTTTTATAATGCTGTATTGATTAGAATGTGGTTATTTATTATTAGGAACTTTTTCCAATATTATTAATGTGTTTATTTTTAAAGGTGAAGTTGATTCTAGCGAAAGATGGAAGTGGACAGGGAGCTGCGTTCGCTGCTGTAGCAGGACTACGACAAAAAGAGGAAAATATTGTTTCAGCATAAATTAAGAATTGGATGAGGGAGCAGTTAGTGGCTGGATGAGGGACCAGTTATTGCCTTGACACTAGGGACCAGGTATCATTCAGATTTGATGAAAAAGGGAAAGAAACTCACCTAACCATCTATAATCTAATACACATATTCAGTTAATAGATTGCTGTCCAGAAAGTGTTAAATACCATCAAGATTCATTAAAAACCGTCCAGTCTGTGTTACCATTTAGTTTGACATCAGTTGTCTAGTTTATGAAACTAAATGCATATGGTCATAAACTGGATGACCAATATCAAAACTAAACTAAATGGTCATAAACCGGATGACAGATTGTCAAAACTAAACAGTGTTTCTTAAACTAAACGGTAGCACAAACTGGACGTTATTTGATGAATCTTGATGGTATTTAACACTTTCTGGATAGCAACCTAGTAACTGAATTGTGTATTAAAATAAAGATGGTAAACTCAGTTTCTTTCCTTTTTTCATCAAATCTGAATGATACCCGGTCCCTAGTGTGATTGCCGTGACTACTACCCGATTTAATATAATTTCCAGTTGGTTCGTTTTGCTCAATTCCACAACGGCCAAATCTTTTCGATCGAGATTGAAGGCTTTGTTAAAAATCAGTAATGATGTATGTCCTGATTTACCATAATGAAATAAACTTTTGGCAATTGGGCAAATAAACCCGCTGTATAATTTCCATGTACATGATGTTGGCGTTCCACATGTCTTGCTAGAGTTAGCTACCCTTACAATGTAAAGTTATAATTACCATATGACTGAAATGGTCAAGTTTAATTAAACTGCAGGTCTGGAAATAACGGTTTTAGATGTACCTGAGCCTGATTAATGAAATAATATTGGACATTTTCAACTTAGTGCTGGAGATGTATTAATAATATCAATACAAAAGACAAATCAGTGCCGAACAAAACGACAGGCACTAAAGGTTTTGTGTCTGACAAAGCCTGCATCTTAGCCTGACATTGTCACTGACAGGTGCCTTATTTCCAGTCTTGATAAACGTCTTCATAATGATATCTTGTCTGAAGCTAGACTATCAGATTTGTCTACAACTTTAATATGATAGAAAAAGCTGAACCATCGCCAAGGGTAGCTAACACTAGCAGATTGCAAGGAAGGCCATGCTGATTTCACTACTGATGATACATTAACCGTTCCAAGACCACTGGTGTAGATATACATGTATATATATCATAGTATTACTTTATCTACTACTACATGTTACTGTTTAACTTGGTAAAGAGACCAATTAAAGATACATTATGAGAGTTAGATAAAGAGCTGGCAGTTCTCACTCTATTATTGTTAAAATTTAGATAATGTAAAGGGAATATGCGATAAAAAAACATAGTCTTGATTATCTAGTTTTGGATTAAATCATCAATGAGCGTTGAGCAGCAGATCAGATTCAAATTCAATGTCAATCCGACACATAAAATGGCAGTGAGAATTAATTATGGACCTGAAATAGGCAGATTTAGCTCTTGCATAATGTATGTTTAATACAAGACTTTGGCTTGTTTTTGAATCCTTACGTTTTGAGAATGTGTGTATTCTAACATGAAACTTATTTGATTATGTTTAAATCAACCAGATAAATAAACAGATTTTTATTCTTTAAACAGGAAATAATTCTATGAAATACAATTGTTTAACGTTACTAAGCAACATTTTAAAATGGATTCAAGCAATATTTAGTGATTGAACACAATAAACAAAACACAGTATACATGTATATGGAAAACAATCACTGATTTATGTAGCACGACGTTTCCACATGTATGCTCTAATCATTATCAAACACACATAAATAGTAATTATATTCTATAGAATTGGTGTCCTGCTTAGAGAATGAAAACAATGCCACACAAATCAATCTATGCTACCATATTTAAACACATGATTTATTACATCTTTTCATCGATTTCATTTGAATCACAAAACATTTGCATAATATCAATATTTACTGAGCAGCCAACAAGGATGTGTAAACAATACATGGAACTGTGTCCGTTCACACGTTGGTAGTAAGTTAATGTTGACTCGTGTGTAATGAATGCATGGCCGTTAAAGCACTTGGCATGTAAAATAAATGAATATACTTTATGCTAGGTGCCCACTATGACAATTTGCTCTACAAATGGAATCGTGGTGATCCTGTCAGTCGTAGAAATCGTGTTGATCGTCGGGAAACATATCTGCTTACAGCAGATCGTGAACTCAGTAGGAACAATCATATCGTAACGAATCACTCGACAGTTGGAACCCAGGATTAGTAGCACATGTAATATTATCTGAAGGGAATGGATAAATAATCATCGGACAAAACTATGTCATGACATCACAAGAAGACTTGAGATTATTTGCAGGGTAGAAACTCATGTCATGACATTAATAATAGTGTTATAATGCCTAACGTTGTCTCAACAGGGTAGAAACTCGTGTCATCACATTACAATAATATTGAGTAGTAAAATGTCTAAAATCCACAATATGAACATGCTTTATAATGAGATTGTTTATACGAGTGAAAGAGCTAGTCGTTCTATTTACAAACTATGCATAGCAAGTGTTGTTATTTTCTGGTTTTGAAAATGTAAAATTGTATGTTTTTATATTGTGTATTAAT
The DNA here is from genome assembly GCA_963678685.1 of Patella ulyssiponensis. Classification (NCBI taxonomy): domain Eukaryota; kingdom Metazoa; phylum Mollusca; class Gastropoda; family Patellidae; genus Patella; species Patella ulyssiponensis. The sequence goes on from OY783226.1 coordinate 3,131,699, forward strand.
TAATGTGGTCATTGTTTTAATTTTCTTCTATCTACAGGTCTTTATGTTTGTTATTATATAAACACATCGGACACAAGTTTTTTCTATAACATTGTGTCCTTTAATTATACACTATAACAATGGTAATATTTAAAATGGGGTTTTTAGCACTGAAAAGTATGCACATAGTTTACTTTCAAAACATTGTTCGATAATTGATAACAATCTTTGAGAATTATAAATTTATAAATATGGTTTAGTTAGTACTATGGCCTAGTTTAATGGCAGATAAGTGAACTAGGCCATAGTACTAACTAAACCATATTTATAATTCTCAAATGATTTTTATCAAGTATCAAAGGATGTTTTGAAAGTAAACTATCTGCATACTTTCCAGCCCTAAACCCCCATTTTAAACGATACCATTGTTACTGTGATATATACTGTACATATATATAGGTCTTTGTATGTATATGGTTTATTATATATAGGTCTTTATGTATATGGTTTATTATATACACACAGAGGTCTTTGTGTATATATAATACTGTTTGTTATATATACACAAACACACAGGTCTTCATGTATATGGTTTTATGTTATATACAGACACAGAGGTCTTCATGTACACTATTGTATGTTATTTAAACAGACAAAGGACTCCATGTATACCATTTGTTATATATGCTATAAAAACACATGCAGGTCTTCATGTACAGTACATGTATATACAGTACGGATATCGAGTTGCTTTGACGGGACACGATTATCGTGTCGTTTTTTGTTAAAAATTTCCACGATAACGGCACGATATTGCCACGATAAATAACTCGGTGTAGCGGTCGCTATCGTGTGCCACGATAGTCGCGTGACACGATAGGCCTCGGTGTAATTTGATATATAAAATTAACGATGTCATAAACAATTGATGTCAAAACGATATACTTCCACGATGTTATGAATGTTAAATATTTTCGTTAATAATACGGACACAATTGCTTAGGTTATATAGTGTGAACATGCATGTTCACATACATTGTATTCTACACGATATATTTGCCGTTAAATTTCCACGCACTCATGTAAAGCTGCGTATCTAGTACAGGATACATGTATAAATAGAACCTGCAACGGGATTTGAAAGCCCGTACTTACCGTGAAAATGAGATGAACGCAACACAAGTCTCCGATTGAAAGAAAAGTAACCACTATCGAATCCACACAACAATCCAAGGCACTCGTTTTATTTCAGAAAAGAATAATTGTATTTCGACCGAAGAGTCTATTCCACCTAAATCTCAAATCAATGGACAGTATTGGACAGTCATAACTTTCAAAATGCTTCGATTCTTATCAAATTCCCAATCCTCTACCAAGCGTAAACGATCCTCATTGCTGAACTGTCAACTTGTAATGTCGTCATTTTCATGCAAGTTGAATAACAGAAATCTCCCGTGATATAAAAGATCAATGGATAAAATTGCACGTAGCCACTTCTTAGATGTGTTATCCAAACAACCCAAAGTCAGAAAGCGTGCATTTTGGATATTGTTTAGTTCATTTTTTGCACGGAAAGTCGATTAACGGTTAGTTTTCAATTATTTATGATGCCGAAACACATCAATCTAATTTGTCTTGTAAAAGGGATATTCGGGTGGCCCGACATAGCAGCTAATTAACTGAGTTGTACTTGTTTTTAAATAAACTGTTAAACACTTGCTTATTATTAAGAAAACATGTACTTTTATTATTAAATAAACACGTAATTAATTGTTATGGAATTGTAATAAAAACACGCGGTGAGAGTTGAGTTGTATTTACCCATTTATAAGTAATAAGCCAGATAAATTAACCGTAACAATTCGATGTTCCGTTTTGTCTCATGAAAATATCAATTCAGATCAATGTCCGTAAATAAAGTATATGTATAATTTACAGGACAATTTGACAATAGAAAACAATTTGGTCAAAAGAGTATTTTACACATATAATTTTTAGCGTAAATTAGTCGCAATTTGAGAATTTTTTGACGTTTACGCGAGCCGAGCAAGATCAATCGCTCGCGTTAAACGTGAAATCATATTGTTATTAATGTATAAATAAAATATTAAAAGTACGTAATACGTAAAATAATCGCTATCTTATAAAAAACGAACTCGGTTTATCTAAAAGGGGCCGCGGCACAATTTAAGGAGTTTACTTTATTACAAAAACATTGGTGAACTTATCATTATGGCTGTAATCAAACAACTGACCGTATTCATGCAATAGACAATACAAATCCTTATTAATAAAACCGTTTTAGTTTCCAATAATTATCACAGACACCCACATATCATTTTGATTGTTTTAACCCTCAACACGACCTCACGACAATTTCTTATGAATTGAAGCTTCTTTGATAGTGAGATTAATAATGGTAGTATTAGAGTTATCGACGTGTCAATTAGTCTTGAATGCAACATCAAAGAGAAAAGAGGAGATTGCCCAGCAGAAAAAAGCGTGCTGCTTAAGCTGTTAAAGGTGCCTGGGGCTATTTAAGGAATGACGTTTGTGCACACTGTAATAAAATAATGATCACCTGATAAATTATTAATGAGCACCGGTGTGATTTTATTGACGGAATATGTCAATTGCAAATAGGATGACTAAACATTATTTTGCCCATTACACGATCTGCACGAGTCAACCTTCGAGCATGTACCGATTTAAATAATTGAACAATCACACGTCCACATTCCTAAACACACGATTTTTACCGTAAAACAGTAATCGCAATTTCTAGTAACATGGTATTACACGTAGGGACTGTGCGGGGGTGTCGAGCCAAATACAAAAAAACCGTGAAACTTCGACGAATAACTTCGTAGTCATTTTCTTTATTTTGACATTCTGCTAATTGAGAAAATATTTGAGTAATAAACACGGGTTATTTTACAAGATATCTCTTTTGAAAATTTACCTTACGTTTAATTTTAACACGCCCAAATTGATTGACATGCAAATAACAAACCATTGTGACCCTTCTTGAATGCCAACCATTTGCCTATCAGAATCAAATTAACAATAGTGATGGGGTTTTTTTTTTAAAAAAAAGATGTCAAACCATTTATGGTAATTTTTATTTCTGACAATTTACAATACAAGTCGTAATAACAAGGAGACTACAGCAGGCTAACAATTCGTTGTAAAATGGGCGTCTTTTTTCTGTCAGTTGATTTCTTTTGATGTCACGTGCCAATTTACATTATGGAACCTTGATTGACAGTTTGCATTCACCAGACCCAATGGAGCCGAAATGAAAAGGTCAGCATGATATTACCGCCTTTATCGGAGTGATACGTGTCCACGTACATGTACATGTATTCAGCAAAGTTCCATAACCTTGCTGACGGTGAATTCTGGCGAGGCGTGTTTCGTATCGGTTCACGATATCTTTTAATTCATTTGTGATTTAAACCAGAATTAGTTGAGGTGTGATATACCAATACTGTATGCACCGTGTGGCTAATTTGTCAGTATGTAAATTACTATTTAGAAGGATAAAATTACACCCCGGTAAGACCATAATAATTGATTTGTGCGCATTTTATAATTTTTTCCGTAATATGAATGAATTTGTAATAGTCGATTGACGCAAGACTTCAAAATATCGTACATATTAATGAAGTAATAACGTATTGGTATCTATAGGCATATTCTGTTTAGAAGAAGAATGGATAGTACTTGGATGTCAATGTGTTTAATTCAGTTATGATTTCGAACTAGCCATCAAATATTCGTGATTAATGGAAAAATTCCAACATAGTAACTGATCTATAAAGTGCTACATGTATTTTACCTAAAATAAGCGACGAGATGCATGTTTTAATTATAACACCGAGTCGCACAATTATAACACCGAGTCGCACGGTATTTTCAACACCGAGGCAGTGCTATCGTGTCACTCGATATTTCCTCGGTATTCACTCGGTAAATCATGGAATTCCACGATAGAAAACACGGTAATATCGTGTTTGCTCAAACCTGCGCGATGCCTGTACTGTAACCGTTTGTTATGTTATAAACACACACAGGTCTTCATGTGTACCGTTTGTTATATATATACAGTACACACACAGGTCTTCATGTATACCGTTTGTTACATACAGTAGACACACAGGTCTTCATGTATACCGTTTGTTACATACAGTAGACACACAGGTCTTCATGTGTGTTTGTTACATACAGTAGACACACAGGTCTTCATGTATAACCGTTTTGTTATGTTATCAAAAGTGTCTGGTATATGGTTTTGTTACTATATTATTGTATGATTTATATATGAATGGGAATTGTATATTAAACTTGTATTGGTTTAGATGAAGATTGTGTTCGTGTTTATATTATACTGTGTTTATATCGAGTCTGACCAACGAAATATTAATATAAGATAGATATGGACCAACAAAATATACATGTATAAGATATATATGGGGGTGATCTGTCAGTGTAGTGGGACCAAAATGGAGCTCTAACAGATTGTCCTGCGACGACGCAATTGTTAAGCTAATGAACACATATTTGCCGATTGTTGAGGTGGGGCCAGACCTACCCTTATATCGAATTCCAACTGCAAAGGGATCTTTTATGTGCATGCCACTGTGTACACAGGACCCCAGTTTTTCATCCCATCTTTGTCACGCCATCCGTTCAACACCACTCCCCGCCAGTATTGGAATTCATTGTAATAAAACCATCTTCATGTCACAAAGTGTTATTTCAACTCAAAAATGTTGCCATATAAAGGGTTTTTGGGGATTAGCACAAGGCCCCCCTACCCCTTCCCAATTTACAACAGAATAAAGAAACGAAGTTTAATTTTGATAAGAAAATGAAATGCTAAAGCACAACCAATAAAATAGTTTTCAATTACTTTTTTAAATTTAATTATTCATAACAATTCTTATTAACAGAATATTTTGTAGTATTATAAAATGTGCACCAGTTGGATGTTAATGATATTACGACAATCTCAACCAAACTTTTACTTTTCTCAGACTGGAATATCAAGACCTTTACAAAGTCACAGGATCACATTTTTCAAAGTGGGGTTTAACATCCACTTGACACAAACTTGGCCATTTCGGGGCTAACATACATGTTGTGTTTTTATATTATACATGGTAAAGATTATATCTTTTTGAAGACAGATTTGTGATTTTGGTTTTATATAAAAGATACAGACAGGCACATGTTATCAGTGCTACACGTTTGCATATTATTATCCTATCTCACATTCCTTATTACAACACTGTGGCTGTATATTTCATTGCTTCACAACCTGTCTGACGATTCTATGCAAATTGTCTGGTAAAGTTTAATCGCTCATTTATCACCAGTCTATACACTTTGCACTTTATTACATAACCTTAAAACGAGATCACACTTTACAGTATCTCAAAAAACCCACAAGTTTATAGAACCATATTCCCGGATTAAAAATGGAATCAAAACTGTCAGTCACTATCTCCTGAACTATCGGAATAATCTCCCAGCATGCTCAATCCTGAAATAACGGCTTTTGAATCTGAATGGCTAACAGGCTTTACAAATGCAGAATCTGAATGGCTAACAGGCTTAATAGAAGCAGTATTGTCATTTAAAGGTTTTGTTTCACACGATTTGTTTTGACTCAGAGGTTCTGATTGGTTGGATGCTTCTTTAAGAGAACCATTCACAGTCTTTGTTTCAGATTTAACAGATGTTTGTGTTGCTTCTACTTTGGGTTTCTTTTTCACAATTAGTCCTGCTAAACCTTTTTTCGATTGGCTAATTCCCATAACACCGACACTCTTTTGCCACGATTCTAATTTCTTGGGTTCCTTTTCTTTTGGTTCCTGAAATTATATATAAAACAATCAAATTAGAAATAAAACAAAGACAAATAATGGTTATAATGAATAAAATAAATAAATAGCACCAGTGCCATCAGCCATCATGAAAACAGTCCTAGCAGAAAAATGATTTATATAATCTTTTATTGTCAGCGCTTTAATGAAAACCGCACAAAAAGTCACTGGCAACATAGAAAACCACTTTCAAAAACAGTTTTAAGGGGGTAAATCACTAATATTTGAGACCTGGAAATATGCCAGAACAACAAACTCTAGCAACTGGTTATTCCAGTCTACACCCATGTATTTATTGCGCATGCTCTCCAAATAAGAATATGGCGTCCCTGTTTGACATGACTTGTGGAATAAGTCTAGCCTCATTCCGCGAGTCCCTTGTTACAAAAGGGACTGAAACGCATTATTTTACACAAGTAGTGTAAAGTGTTTATTTTGTCTTAAATATTGGATATCAGAAGCCCATGTATTTCCGGTGAGATCACAACTTCACCGAGAAAGGAGGGATCCAAACCTATAACCCACACAGTAGATATCAACCCCAAGAATATTTACAAATATTGCTTTAAGCGTAAACTTGCCTCAGCTAGAAGATCTGTAGGTTTTTCAATCACGGCCATTTTCTTTCTGGGTGGCTCTTCTATATCTTCTTCACTGTCTGAATCAGCCAGTCGTTTTACAAAATTATCGTCTTTACTTCCAAATATTGACCTACAATATACAGTCCATATATACATATACAATATATAGTCCATATATAGAAAGATATACAACAAATAGTCCCAATATGGTACTATAATATACAGTCCAAATATAGACCTACAATATACAGTCCATGTATAGAAAAATGAACTATAACACAAACTTATGGAAGAAACAGCTACTGATTTATTTAGGCGATGTTTCAAAGAGAATTCTTTCAATGTTTTCAAGCAAGAACAGTAAAAGATCATCCATATATAGAACTACAATAAACAGTCCAAATATTAAACTGATAATCCTTGGTGGCTTGTAAATAAAATGTGGTTTAACATCCTTGATTCTGCACAGACTTGACTGCACTGTTTGTAATTGAGAAAAGGTTGATGTTTGCACTAAGTTTCGAACTGATGATCAGAAACAGATTATTCTCTGGATTTATAACTGTTTACCAGTGTTGCAGGAGAGAGTAGGCTATAATGCCACCGCTTGGGCTAAATTTCCCTCATAGCGCAAGGTGAATGCCTGTCATATCTAAACGTGAAAACAATCTCAGTGCGTCTGGTCGACCATAAATCATTAAAATAAACAGGAACTTACTGTACAATATTTTCATCTTCTTCATCTTGTAGTTTGGTCAACATCTCTTCATAAGCCGTGTGAAGTTTAATCATTGATTCGTGATCCACAGCAGCGTTACGTGTGTTCATCTCCCGTAACTCTTCCAACGTATCTAACTGTTCTATTTCATTACGACTGGCTTTCGTTCTGTTCTCCAATACCTAATTATAAACAATAATTTATATAACATCTGAAGCCAAAATAAAGACTCTGGCATTATGCATCTTAATCAGATTTTATAGATTTAAAATGGTATATGTAGGGAAACTTGATAACAGGTCTGAATATAGGTGTTAATCCGTCGCTACCTGATAATCATAGTAGCAGGTTCTAGGGTCACTCACATACTGCTTGCATTGTAAACAAAATCTTTGGCAAGAAATTCAATAGTTATAGACACGGTGTTATTTATAAATACAGATGAGTGTGTACTGAAGTCAAAGAATACATCGTGGTAGCTACATGTCTTTATTTGGAAGAGATAGAGAAATGGGGTTTAACATCCACTCAATACAAACCAGGTCATTTTGGGACTAACATATGGTTCAATTATCTAAAGTACAATCCCAAGACAACTCAACCCGACGATTTAATAGCGTGAGTAACCTCAACCAGACGATTTAATAGCGTGAGTAACCTCAACCTGACGATTTATGGTGTTTAACGTCCAACTGTTCTGCTCCTAAACTGGGCTAATGAAGACGGGCATACACCATACTATGAGGGGAATTTTGCCTGTGCACCGGCGCAACGGCCTACTCTTATATTGAATTCCAAATGCCAAGGGATCTTTTACGTGCACGCCAATGTGTACACACAATCTTGTTTTTTGGACTATCCGAATGACTAGACGGCTGTCCTTGTCAGGCCCTCTGTCCTATGACTTTTGCGATAACTAACCTTCATGGGATTCATGTCTTCTGCTTCTTGGGCTTGTCGTTCTTTTTCGGCCATTTGTTGAGCTAGTTTCTCCGCCTCAAACAGCCGAGTGGCACCAGCTTCCAGGGTATAATCTGTATTCTTTAAATCAGTCTAGTAAAAAGAAAAATTGAAAAAAAGGTTTAAAACATAACAAATTAACCAGGAAAGAAATGATAACTAGGTTACAGTGTTGTTCAATAATGGGGTTATTGTCATACTTGTTTCTTGGAATCTCATACAAAACTCTAGGTGCATTATTATTTCTTTCAAGTAATATCAGACCAATTAAAGAAAGATCGAAAAACACAAATTAATCATGAATGCTGTTAATTTCATCAGCGTGGTGCCCTTAAACTAACTAAGTTAATAAGCCACACCAAAATATTTTGGGGGGTTTAAGATAATCCTTAAAAAAAAATTCAAATTCAGGAAAAAGATTTTCATTTTGTTACTGAATCATGCTTTTTAACTACTCGGTAATTATGCTGTTTACTAACCTTAAAAGCTATTTCTGAAACACAACATGGACATTTTATATAAAATCTAAAAATTCGAAGTCCATAATAATCTTCATCGTCTACATTTTCTTTTCTAGAGTTGAATTTTTTTCCTTTGTAAATATAAACACCACAGGTGTTACACCTGACAAAAAATAAAATTGTGATTTAAAGTAAATAATGTAAAATGAATAATTTTAAAATTTCATTCAAATTACTCTATTACGAGCAAAGATATTAGCCTTTGAAGGTTTGACAAGATGTGTGCAATAATTTCAACCACCGTACTGTTGTTCGAAGCTAAGCCTCAGTCCTTCATTTTTAGATCAAATCAAAGTATCACGGAACGGTATAGAATATCGAAGAAATCCGATAGTATCGAGAGTTGATTATGGCCTGGATCAGTTAATTGATGTCTAATTAATAGTTTATATAACATTTCAGGCCCAAAAAAAGACCTGCAATAGGCAGATTAAGGTCAAGATAATGTATGTCTAATATAGGTGAATAAATTGTCTGGAATTACCAGTAGGCCTACGCTAATGCCTGTGTATTGCATTTATTCAAATTTTTTTTTTATTTAACTATTATTAACTGTCGTACATGTACACGTAAAGTGGAACTGCCTCACTTACCAGGAGGATCTAGCGTAGCGCACGGTTTTCCCCTTGTCAATGGAGCATGATGGAGGCCCTGGCAATGAATAGCATTATATCATTCGAATGGAATGAAAAGTTGAGGCTACATGTTGGTGTGAATACATGTATAACTGAGCACTTGGAATTAGACGAGGACCAGACAAAAACATCAATGAAAAATCTTAAGAATTGCCAACTGTGTATGGTGTATGTACCTCTTCATACATGTAAGAGGGGGGTCGTGTAGAGCCAGAAAAGCAGGACATGAATTCCCCTATTTCATATTTTGATCTATGAGGTGTACACAGAAAATATATAATGTAAGCTTAATGATTTTATCTCCATTCACAGGTAAATCATAAAAAAGGCCCTGTGAGGTTCACTTACATGCAATCCTGTTCTTACCTCATGTTAAACGGCGCCATAATACGAATAGAAAATGTTCGATTCTTCGGCCCTTTGACTTTTGGTATTTTTGAAGGATCAAAGGATGGGGGATAGTATTTCTGAAATAAAAAAAGAAGGTAAATTAAGTAGGTAGGGCCTAAATCTCTAGCTCAGATCATCCAAAATTGAAATCACAAGAAATTATTTTGTCAATTTAAATCAACATTGATGTTATAAATGTTACCGGGAAAACGTAGGCTTCTGATATATCCAATAGTTAAACATACATTATGGGAGAGCAAAAACTGACTTTTGTCGGTCTTCCTTTGGGCCTCAGAAGTCATAGAAATTATAAATTAGATCTTTATTTAAATAACAAGCCCAAAATGAACTCTGTAGACCCACGGATGGCTTGGATTGGGCTCGGATTAAAACAGGATTTCGTTGACTGATTTAATCACTATGGCATCGTGGGCGGGGCTTCTCCGTGACGTTGACGTCATCATACTTTCGGACTGTTTTCTATTCGTCTGCTTAGGGAGTCGCTTAGGCCTACCTGAAGTACAAAAGAGTACACGCAGGCAACGCAAGAAGTCGGCTATTTATTATAATTTATTTACAATACTGCCTCGTTGATTTGGCCCATTCCTTTCAAACTTTAATATCCTATCGCAGACTTTCTCTTCTTATCTATATATTAAAAGTCTTAATTCTAATTTACAGTAAAAAATAAATGTATACGAATTGAATTTGCAGTCCTGTCTCAAACCGAATACGCTATCGGTACTAGTCATTGTAAACATTACTTGATAATCGAGACTATATAGGTGGAGTTAACGCCTGTCAATCAACAATCGGCCATAATGGGAAAACGGTGTCGATGAATTTAACTACTATTTCAAGTAAAAAATTATAGTGGTAACAACTTTGTTCAGGATAAAGTAATTTGACTGAAATTTTCAATATATTCTTGTTTCAGCATCTATTTTTGAACTGTTATAGCAAGAATGGCTAACTCCTTGTAAAAATCTCCCATAATGTATCTTTAAGACAAAAAATAGGTTGCCAGGCAACGAAACATACGCCCACACAGCAGCCAAATCGTCCGGGCAGTCAACAAGAGTTGTTGCATTTTAAGTAATCATCAGAAAATCATAATTCAAACTCACCCATAACTACGGTGTAACTGTGATATAATCAAACGTTTTTTTAAATCGGATAATAATTGTGACCTCCAGAGGGACCACAAGCTAAAAAGGGTGATTTTTCGTACAATCAGGGGCCATGATTCAGGAAGTTACGATCCGATACGGGCAAATATGCAATGGAACCAAGATCATTAGGTCATAAACATGTATTTCAAGTTTCATCAAAATCAGTTCAAAATTGTGACCTCTATAGGGTCCACAACCTTGATATAACATATTTTCACACCATTCGCGTACAAACGGCGGCCATTTTGTCTGTCAATTTTGGTCAGATTTTCACGAAATCCGAACTCAACCTTCATAACCATGGAACGGTGATATAATCAAACGTTTTTTTTAAATCGGATAACAATTTTGACCTCCAGGGGGACCACAAGCTAAAAAGGGCGATTTTTCGGACAATCAGGGGCCATAATTCAGGAAGTTACGATCCGATGCGCGCAAATATCGAAAAGAACCAAGATCTTTTTGTTATAAACATACATGTAAGTTTCATCAAAATCGGTTCAAAATTGTGACCTCTATAAGGTCCACAACCTTGATATAACATATTTTCACACTATTCGCGTACAAACGGCGGCCATTTTGTCCGTCAATTTTGTCCCGATTTTCACAAAATTGGAACTCAACCTTCATAACCATGGAACGGTGATATAATCAAACGTTTTTTAAATCGGATAACAATTTTGACCTCCAGAGGAACCACAAGCTAAAAAGGGCGATTTTTCGGACAATCAGGGGCCATAATTCAGGAAGTTACGATCCGATGGGCGCAAATATCGAAAGGAACCAAGATCTTTGAGTTATAAACATACATGTCAATTTTAATCAAAATCAGTTCAAAATTGTGACCTCTATAAGGTCCACAACCTTGATATAACATATTTTCACACAATTCGCGTACAAACGGCGGCCATTTTGTCCGTCAATTTTGGTCCGATTTTCACGAAATTTGAACTCAACCTTCATAACCATGGAATGGTGATATAATCAAACGTTTTTTTAAATCGGATAACAATTTTGACCTCCAGAGGGACCACAAGCTAAAAAGGGCGATTTTTCGGACAATCAGGGGCCATAATTCAGGAAGTTACTATCCGATTGGCGCAAATATCGAAAGGAACCAAGATCTTTGAGTTATAAACATACATGTCAAGTTTCATCAAAATCGGTTCAAAATTGTGACCTCTATAAGGTCCACAACCTTGATATAACATATTTTCACACCATTCGCGTGCAAACGGCAGCCATTTTGTCTGTCAATTTTGGTCTGATTTTCACGAAATTCGAACTCAACCTTCATAACCATGGAACCGTGATATAATCAAACGTTTTTTTAAATCGGATAACAATTTTGACCTCCAGAGGGACCACAAGCTAAAAAGGGCAATTTTTTTGACAATCAGGGGCCATAATTCAGGAAGTTACGATCTGATGCGCGCAAATATCGAAAGGAACCAGAATCTTTGGGTTATAAACATACATGTCAAGTTTCATCAAAATCGGTTCAAAATTGTGACCTCTATAAGGTCCACAACCTTGATATAACATATTTTCACACTATTCGCGTACAAACGGCGGCCATTTTGTCCGTCAATTTTGGTCCGATTTTCACGAAATTCGAACTCAACCTTCATAACCATGGGACGGTGATATAATCAAACGGTTTTTTAAATCGGATAACAATTTTGACCTCCAGAGGGACCACAAGCTAAAAAGGGCGATTTTTCGGAGAATCAGGGGCCATAATTCAGGAAGTTACGATCCGATTGGCGCAAATATCGAAAGGAGCCAAGATCTTTGGGTTATAAACATGCATTTCAAGTTTCATCCAAATCGGTTCAAAATTGTGACCTCTACACTGTTCACAAGCTAAAAAACATGATTTTTCGTACAATCAGGGGCCATAACCCATGAAGTTACGGTCCGATACATGCCAATATCGAAAGGAACCGAGATCTTAGGGTGATAAACCTATATTTTAAGTTTCATTGAAATCGGATAAAAATTGTGACCTGTAGACTGTTCACAAACAATTGTGGACGGACGGACGGACGTCCGGACGGACGAACAGGGGCGACGACAATATACGTCCACATGAAAATGTGGGCGTATAAAAAATACTTATACCATTGGTACATGACTTGTACCAAAGTGCGTTTCAGCGTCATTCATTTGCAACAAGTAGGCTAAACAAGGGACAAGAAGAATGTCGATACATATTCTAGTGTCAAACGGCAATATCATATTATAATGTGGAGAGCATGCGCATTAAATACTATCGGTGTAAATTGGAATAACCAGACACTAAAGACTGCTGGCTTATTTCGCCGAACATACTGAATAGAAATTATAGTAAAAATAGAAATAGAAACGATTGAATGATGTATCAATAACAGTTCATAATCAATCATCACATTCACATTATTATTATATAGAGCGAAGCTCTAAAGCATCGCGCGAAGCGCGGTGCTTGAGCAAAGCTCTTTTCCGGTAACACAGGAGCGTAAGCAAAATGTCACCCACAGACTGTTGATTAAAAAAAATTTCAGACCGGAACCGGATACACTGGGCAAAATTGGCAATGCGCATGTCTGGCAATGCGCATGTCAGCGCATGTCAACTTACCAAATCTCGCCCAAGCGAGATTTCGCGTCTCTAAGAAATATTTCTATGACGCGTCGAATGAATGACGTCACATATTTTTGACGTCAATGAAAATTCTCACACTTTTTTGTTCTTTTTGCAAAAACCAGCTTCGCTCTACTCAGGCAAGGCCTGTTACATATTAATGCATTGACTTTGAGACCCATCTGTGTCAGTTTCAAGGTCCCAAATATTAGCGATTTAGCTCTTTTAAACAGTAATTCTGATACAGTTCCCCCCTCCCCCCCAAAAAAAAATTATTATAAGATTATAAGTATAGGTAGATCAAGACCAAATCTGACTGATAATCTCGACTAACACAAAGTTTTGATTTTTCTGCAATTTGGAAACATAATTTACTATATCTGTGTTGGGTAGCATAGCCAAGAAGATATATTACAATAATTCACATACTACATAGAATATTTCATACTTACATTTAAAACTTTTCGTTCAGACATCTTACTTTGGTTTTACTCTGGAATTATACAAGAAAAACAGTAAACAAGACGTTTTTTTCACGAAATAAAACCGGAAATAGGTCGATAACTCTATTTCTCACCCGTCTGGATACAGACCACAATATTTCTCTGTTGACAACTTTGTTTTAGAACCTGCAAAATCGATGAGTCGGGCGGGCGGGAGCACATTATTATGTCCAAATTACACTATAAAACTATACCGCCGCCAAAGTATAACTCATCCAAAATAACGATCGAACCTTGGCAGAAAGGAGTTGAAATAGTAGAGGAATGGGTGATTCAATTATAATTAATTAGAGAACAGACTCTACTTATATATTTATCTTAATTCTGTATAAAAGTGTGGTTAAGGTACGGAACAGTGGCGAACGCATCAGTACAAGCCGCCCCACTAGATCGACGTAGATGAGCTTCCTGTGCTAAGAAACCCCGTAGCAGACCCGTTAGGCCAGTAGTGGACGTTTTGTCTCGATATGGACGTGTCCCGTAAATTCCCTGTGTAAGGGCAGAATTTTCCGTCTGTAAACGGAGAGATTGATCGTAGTGTGAACTTCCACTGACCGACCAGCCAGCTTTTCCCGCGAACCACATTGAATTTAAATGTCTTCGACGGTATATAAATGGACCACCATCACGTATTAAACTTTATATGATTTGAAGAACCATGACATCATTTGACAAGAATATAGATTAACAATTGTTCGTGAATAGGTTCAGTCATTCGTAGTGAGTAAACCAAAGTTTCACATCATGTCGGATATTGTGGTCGATATTTTGTAAATTGCCCGATCAATTTCTATATTCAATGCTACATAATTTCCTCAGATATATAAAAGGGGCGGGGTCACGCAAAGTTGAAAGACGCATTATAATTATATAATTCACAAGAGAACAGATTGGTGACATCTTGGACCGCGATTTGAGGGAAATCTTATGTCGAAGGGGTATTGCAATGAATATGTTACTGACACGGCATATTTATGTTTAAGAACGGTGTTCGGAATTGAAATGCACTTTGGTTTATTGAGCGCGAAGGTGCCTTTTTAGCGAGGGGGTGGCTTAACTGGAGTTGCTTCCCTTATAGACATGTCAAGCGATTATAACACGTGTGCGGGGGTAATACAAGGGTGTGTGTTTGTGGGGTAGTTATTGTTTCTCCAACAACGGGGTAGAGGCATGGCTAGACTGTGTTCTATTTGAAAATTCAATTATGATCTAAACCCAATCCACACCAGCAGCAATTTTGTCTTTCGAGGTCACATGATTAATATGATATTATATCTTTTCATACATGTGAGCTGACTGGTAGGATATAAGGCGTGCGATTTATAACATAAAGTATGTCATTGAGTCAAGTGGTGTGGTTTCCATTTTACTAAAATCCGCAAGCGAATTATTGAAATAAAACTGAACTAACGTTCGTCATGAATTGATCTAATTTGTGTCGAGACGACGGTACCCCCCCCCACTCTCCTATGTAAATTTTAGCGTACGTACATCATCAAGGTACCTGTGGAAGTTGAAATTCGATTATAAAAGTAGGCTGTGGTCGCCTGTGATGCGGCTATCCGGGCAAAATCTCGGATTTGACGACTAAAAGAGGTCCAATTGATGAATTGGTGCACACCGACAGTTTGAATTCAAAATAAGGGCTAGTCGTAAGGCCGCTTTCGAGGCAGAATTCTCCTCATAACACAATGCGTGGCGTATGCCCGTCTTCACCTGGTCCTCTCACCGCTAAAGACCCCACGCACAAGTGAATGATTGAAATAAAAATGAACCAAATTGGTCCCGAAATGACCTAGTTTGTGGCAAGTCGACTTTAAACCCCATTTCTCTCATACCACGATCAGAATAAAGTATTTTGACTGAACTTTTCATTATATCCATTTTTCATTATCCACCTTCATTAAATTTGCCAATGATGGGGGTCATAGTAGATTGTGATTAATAATTTAGGAGTTTAGTTATTTTTGACAGTCGACTGATATGGATGGAAATGTCTAATTAATGTGCCGTAATATTACTCATGCTGATATTATATAATTATTTCTTTGGGTTACATTCCCAATTGTTTTCAAATTATGAGTGAAGTCTGTGTCACCACAGGCCCGGGACTGTACAGCGCAGTGGACGCTTACGGCTAGCCCCCGGATCCATTCACTCTTTTTGATTTGTTTTTGTTTGTGGTCTCTGAGTATGATGTCTTGTCTATATTTGTTTTTGTGTAGAATTGTGTGTGGTGCAGCCCTCCTGCACAATCTGATTAAAACACAGATCCAATTTCGTTTCGTTTTTTATAGTTCAAAATTTCGTTTTTACTTGTCTTCACTACTCTTGGATCTGGAGGACTTGTTATTTAACTGGTGTTCTGCCTAAAATGAGGGGTCAGCCAATCAAATGGTCTGTCGAATCGACCGTTTGACCTTTTCATGCGTGGAACTGTGGGTAGATATTACCAGCCAACGACGTCTATACTAACACCAGCGGATAGAAATCATAACAAAACACAAGTGGATTTTGAAAAGCATGGCGATCGCTAATTGGTTAATCGAATGACTGACGTTATCGGGTCAAATGTCCCGTGCTTGATACCTGACGTCATAGAACGTGAGCGTCCACTATAACTAGTTAGATCTACATGAGTGTAGGCCATCGAAAGTATAAAAAACGAAACGAAATATAGATCTATATTTTAATTAGATTGCCCTCCTGCACTTACTATTAGTGAATTGACTCGTATTCAACAAAGGGAAAATCTTTGGTTCGGGGAGTACCATCAAAATTATTACACAAGATAACATCATTTTAATGGTTATAACAATTCATCATCAGCTTAATACGACTACATTTATTTCATTAGCAGAAAGATAAGATAAGATTTTATTGTATTATAACACCCATTGCAGGCCGCATACAATTCATATACATGCCAGGAACACAGTAGCAATACATATAGAAAGAAAGAATGAAACTTTATTGCATAAAAAAACCTTACAAGGTTATGCGTACATAGGCCTACCGATGAAATTAATAAAATATAAACGAGACAAACGAAGGATACATCATAATACATACAAGTACATAATGATATAAACATACATACTTTACAGAGACACGAACGAATTGTATGTAAAAACTCCTAAACATTTCAAAATTTCTACATTTTTATTTCTCATTAGTATTTTAAATTGTTGTGAAAATATATTATGCAGATATGAAATATACTCGTTTATTTGTTTCACTGAGCAAACGTAGAATTTAGGTTAAACCTGGACTCATTTTATCAAAAGTGTGGTTAAGGTGTGGAATAGTGGCGCACGCACCGGGAGAATCAGGCCTCCACTGTGATCGATAAATCTATATTTGGACCCACTTTCTGGCATCCAATCTTCTAACATTTCTTTGAATTTGTACCTATCCAATCCCATCCACGCTTACTTCATGGTCATGGGTTCCTTGACTCTGGATTAGGCACACCGTTTGATCACAATGTCCATCTTCAACGACCGCACAACCAGCTTTTCCCGCGAACCACAATTGAAACTGTTAGCAATGACCTTATAAATCAGTGAGATAGAACTAGTAAAATTTATCTGATTTATTTAAGAGGTTTGAGTCGCGAACGAAGTAAAGATGATAAATTAAACAGTGATATTCAAACCAATTATAATAAATAAAATAATATTTCATAAACATGTGGAGATTTTGATTCATATTTTAATAGAAACGGAAATATTTTGCTATGCAAATTTATCAAACAGTCCGTGTTAATGAAACACACCTCCATTACCGACAGCGATAAGGTAAACGGGAATAGGGAGTTATCTCCCTTTATAAATTCATTCAACGAACATGTTTACATTTCAGCTGTAACCTGAGTTAGGTAGGCTACATACCAAATACCTAATCTCCCATGGCAGCTAGTTACTATTTCCCGTATTAACTTTATATTACGTCACGAGCAGTTGATATTGCGGTAATATTAACCTCCCAAAGCCGCGTGTTTTTAATTTCACACGAACATGGTAATCCTACTCGCACCCCAGCGCGCGACTCGGACGAAGATTATAATTAAATTATAGGCAAACGCGTAAGGACAATATGTCAGTCATTATCACATATGCGACAAAACTGGTTAACCGCATTCCAAATATAATTTTCATAGATCATAGATAGGCTACGATAGATTCGTTATGGAGTTTTCAAGAAAGGAAAGTGACGAACGCAAAAGGAAAACATTTAGTTATTTGAATAGTTTCTATTGGGAAACACTGGGCTCCAGGATTTGAAGTCAATGGTGATCTGTGGCCATATAACTGACTGAAGTGATTGTCACTAGATAAGAGTAAGCTTACCCTGTCTGGCGCGCCACACCCGCCATAGCTGCATCCAAACTACCAGGCAAAATGTCGGTAAAATAGCGTGATTGGCCAATGGACTATCGATATGCAAAATGCACGTGATAAACAGTGTTAACGATGAAGTAGATATAATCAGAGAGATAGTAAATAGGATACGCGTCAATTAAATATATCTAGAATAATAGCTGAGAGAGACATGTTACTTACCATTCAAGTCAATATGACGGTCATAAAACTCATCTCCGACTGTCGGAAAAGGAAAACATTTAGTTATTTGAATAGTTTCTATTGGGAAACACTGGGCTCCAGGATTTGAAGTCAATGGTGATCTGTGGCCATATAACTGACTGAAGTGATTGTCACTAGATAAGAGTAAGCTTACCCTGTCTGGCGCGCCACACCCGCCATAGCTGCATCCAAACTACCAGGCAAAATGTCGGTAAAATAGCGTGATTGGCCAATGGACTATCGATATGCAAAATGCACGTGATAAACAGTGTTAACGATGAAGTAGATATAATCAGAGAGATAGTAAATAGGATACGCGTCAATTAAATATATCTAGAATAATAGCTGAGAGAGACATGTTACTTACCATTCAAGTCAATATGACGGTCATAAAACTCATCTCCGACTGTCGGAAAAAATAAAATAACAAAATTCACATCCCGAAAATATGCCCCGAATCAAAACAATTGCAAACCACTTTGATGCTGATCAACCTTCTACTGAACTGTAAATGTTCACGCTTTCTATAAAACCTCCAAAGCAGCGAGAAAATCACGATTTTGTACCTCGTTTTTTAATCACGAACTTTTCCTGGTTTCTTCGTTGAAAATGAACGAACAGAACGCCGTTTATACAAATATAGTCCGGGAGCTAGGTGGGTTTTATTCAACATAAATAATTCAAAATAAATAAGACTATTATTTATTTTCTAGAGCTGCCAAGCCAGCAAGAGTGTTATTGTCCCTTTAAGGTTGATATTGTTTGTTATATATATTTAAAGTATAATATTTGTAAAGCCTTGAGTCCATACGGTTTATTTTGTCTCATAATGGCACGTTAGATGTTTTATATAAAGTTTGTTCACTTGAAAAACGAGACTAATTTTAGCCATTACTGACAAATAACCAGTCTTTTTGGCGAGGCGGTCTTGGTTTTACAAGGAAGCAATAACGAAAGTAGACTATTATCGCGATAACAAAGGATGGATCACGACGGTGCAGAATGTTTGGATCACATGATCTTGTGTTACTAAGAATTAATACCGAAAGTAGACTGTAGCCACCAGATTAGCTGCGAATTTGTGCTACGAGACGAGTCAATTTTTAACCGCTACCTAAAGTAAAAATGGCTCATGTCAAGGAGTCGTAACATTTTTCGGTAAGTATATCTCGAATTTTACTATCTGGGTAAACGATATTTGCCGTGGTGTTAGAATCATTTCATTTAAAGAAATACAGTAGTTTATATGCCCTGTTTTATTTTGACAATCACTGTTGACACAGAAATGTATTTCTATTGTGACAATATGCCTAATGCGAAACTACTCATTGAACCGTGCTTGTATATTTAGTTAGTTATACGTGCATAACTGTAGACTGGCATGGCTGCGACATCATAGTCGACGTTTCAAGAATAGACAGCGTAAAGGTGTATCTTCATTCGTTATATGCATGGACGTGGATTTAGGGGTGGGGTGGGGGAATGTGTCCCCACCCCCTAGAATCGGAAGGGGGACCCCCCCCCCCCCATGACTTTGAACGCCAGGACACATTTTCAGGTTAATACCCACATGTATGTCCCGTTCTGAAGGCTATCTAACCACTGCCTTGGGTCTCGAGACAGTTACTGATTTTCATATCTTCCTCGGTAATTGTTGGTAGTCAATTTCTTCATATCGTCATCATATTACCAGTTACAGCTTTCATCGAAATAACACTGGTACAGTTAACTGTTTGTAATTATTATTTTGGTTTGGTAATGAAATGTTCCAGGTTCCAGGGTGGGTCCGTTCCGCCCAAAAGTTATGACAAATCCACGCCCTTGGTTCTATGCTGCCTCGCTATTCGTGTACGCCATTTTAGAACCTGAACACTCTTGGGTTCAGCAACTTTCAAGCATACCTGGACCATGGGGAACCATAGGCGACTAAAGTCACACGATGCAGTGAAACTGTTTTGAAATGACAACTTCTGATATAACTGGAAATTGTTGTTTTGGGTCAGAATATGTCATGTTTCTACCATAATTTCAAAACGCTTCTACTCAAAATGTTGTGACTGTGATATTGATCGACTAAATACCCGGCAGTCGTTTGGGAATGAATGAATGGAGTGGAATGTTCTGTGAGTTATTGTAGCAGCTTTGAGTGGCGCCTTGATTGGTGTCTTGTACGATTTCACAGAAAACAACTGTTCTTTTAGTTTTAATGGATTTCATAGAAGACAGGAATGGTCTTTTTATTTTAATGAATTTCATAGAATCATTCTCTGATACTGATCGATACAACAAAATGAAAGTGAAACTAGAGTAATGACTTAAATAACAAGAATAACAATTTATGGTTTCTAATGCAAGAGAGCTTTCAAAGGGTCAATATTATAGTCTTGGTTAGATTAGGACTCATACTAGTAATTATTTGTCCATTGACTTCAATGTTAAATGGCTGTAACATCACAGGCTGTTTTGTCTACGATATCACCCTAGGTGGAAGTGGACGTTAAACTCCAGGGCCGAACGACCGAACGAACAGGCTGTAGTTTTTTGCTCAACATTCGGTTGGTTCCAATCTTTATAGGCACAATGGGGACCACATTTGGCAATCTCCTCATCATAAATTTGTAGGGAGTTGACCGTTTACATTTGTTGCTACGGGGGGAGTTCAAACAAACAAACAAACAAACAAACAGTTTATTTATAACTATAAGGCAACAGCCTACAGTACACATACAATAAATCTGAAAGATAATGTTATAAGTAATATTAAATTTAATACAAGCTATGTTCTAAATTGACGATACATAATATGTTTAACTAAAGTAAGACATACTCAACAAAAGTGAAGCTTACGAGATTTTAAATATATATTTACAAGACTAAATTTACAATTTAAATCATGTCGTTTTAGTTAAAATATTCACAATTAAGTTCGGGTTAATAGCTGAGCATTATTTGTCTTACTTCTATACCTTTTGATATAAACAAGGCTAAATTCCTTAATACAATGGGATCAGTCGAGTTAAATAGTGAAACTAGATTGCTTACTGTTGGTAATCTAATAAACCATGATGGTAAAAAATTATGTCTAAGATCTCGCAAGATTGGACAGTATATCATGAAATGGATTTCATCGCCCACTTGATTAGTGTTACACAATTTGCATATACGTTCTATCCGGGGGGTTTTGTCCCTTCGACCTTGTTCTACCTCGAGAAGAACAGTTGAACATTTAAAGTTTGCTAATGCAAATCTCAGCTTATGAGGCAGATTGCTGTTTAAATAGGATTCACAATATATACTAGATTTAAGTAGACTGTAAAACATACATTTTGGGGAATTGGTAATAAAATTGTGCCATTCTTGAAGACTTACATCTCTAACGCGTTGTTTAAAGCACAACATAAATTGTGCAATATTAACAACACCTTGATTAAACCAAACATGACCAAATCCGTATTTTAACAAAATCATACGTACATTAGTGCACCAATTTATTCTATTATGTACATCCAGATCATACAGCATTTTGTAACACAATTTCGGTAATCTGGAGTTATCCATGCCCAACAATTTAAACCAATACTTAATGGGTTTACATATATAATTAGTGTATAATTCATATCTACCACATTCGGCTCTTGCTAAAGCATTTGTTGTTTTTACACCAGTACATAATAACCACTTACAAAATCTATTTTGGACTTGTTCGATATCTGATCTTAATTCAGTTCCCCACACTTCAGCCCCATAATACAATATAGGAGAAACCTTTGAATCAAATAGTTTGAATGCGATTTTAACATTTTTGTGATCTAGTTTGGAAATGCATAATTTGATGACATTTAATGCTTTAGAAGCTTGTTGTGCTAATGTTGTACAACATAGATTCCATTTGAGTCGATTTGAGAATACAACTCCTAAGTATTTATATTGATTTATGACCTCAATAGACTTTCCTTGATAATACCACTTCTCCCTCCTAGACACAATGATAGCTCTGCAGAAAGACGCTTTACAGTTACACCCCCTATCCCTCCGCTGTAAAATATAGATATAATAATAGTCTATTTACAATGCACTGTTTCCATCACCAGGGGCGTAAAAGTGTGGGCGGGGGTGGTACACTGTTTCCATCACTAACCATGCTCAAAGCGCAGTCCAAAAAGTGAGTCACTTTGAATGCAGCGAAAAGTAAAGCACAAAATTTTATGCTTTATCCTGAATTGTACTGGTAGAAAATGTAGATCTTCAAGAGTACTTGTTATGTTGCTAAAGCCATAAGTGAGTGACACTACCCTTGCTGCAGTGTTTTGGTTAGACTGAAGACGATTCAGGAGAGTAGATGGTACACCAGCTAGTAGGCTGTTACATAACCTAATCTGTATAGTACTAAAGAGGAGACCAAAATTTTGGCGGATTCTGTAGTTAAGAATTTTCTAATGAATCCAACATTTCTTAATAATAAGTAACACACTTTGGATATATGATTAATGTATTACCCCAAACTGACGTGAAATTGCAAATTTGATCCCTTTTCTCCAATTCTAGATCAAAAAGTCACCCCAAAATTGCAGGAAGAGGGGAGAAAAAAAATATGGGAAACATTGTCTATTTATGACTCGCACTACATTCGTCTTTCTCACAGTTGTCTTATTAAAGTACTGACTGCTGACTACTTCTTTGCGGTTCTGACATATGATTGCTTGGTGTGGATGTGAAGGTCATTCGTCCAAGTATATGTCAGAAGAAACAAACTGACAATATTCTGAAAATGTGTAAAAATAAGTATTTTCCATGCGACTCTTAATTTTCTGATGACCGACGACTATCTTCAAGAGTTCAAATGACCATCGATTATCAATATTAGTACTATGTTTTGTTATTTGAGCGTTCCTCGTGCCAAATATGTTATTTTGGTTAAAATCATAAAGTTTTTGTGACAAAATCGGACGTTCACAATCATCGTAGGGAAGGGTTGTAACTGGTGTATAATTGTACAAAATAAGTCTCATTTATATTCAGTAGTTAGTAGCGAGAGAGAGAGAAATGGGGTTTAACATCCACTCGACACAAACTAGGTTATTTCGGGACAAAGATATGGTTTAATTTTATTCCAATAATTCGCGTTCGAGTAGGGGTCTTTAGCAGTGGGAGGAAACCAGAGTTCCCGGAGAAAACCCACGAGGTTGGACAGGCGACCCTACTCTTTGCCACGTACAACCGGGGATTCGAAACCACGCCAGATGACTCAATGGCAAACTGTATGATACAGCACGCACACGCTAACCAGTAGTTAGTAACAGGGAAGTGTATAAATATATGTCCTTGCATGACAAGCTTTTATGACAATATAATCTAACCACAGCGGCGCTTTATCACCATTGAGCAACGATTATTTTCAAATGAGCACTGGTCATCACCATTACTACTATATGTGTCGTTATTTGAACATGACTGTCAAATAGAGTATATTTAGAAGTGATCATGGGGAGGAATTTAGTATCTGGCCGTGTCCTTGCTTGGGAGGTCGTCATGCTTTCCAAAAAACAGAGACGGATTCACGAAAATATCGGCCAAATAGCTCTTTGAATGGCTACAGATGAAAGATAATGACGGATAATTTCCTTGGGGGACCCTAACCACCCTCTCAGCGACGTGCCCCGTCTCCGCGGTCAGTGCCCTCATTTTGCGCCCCCCCCCCTTTCAAAATCTACTGTTCTGCTTCAAACTGGGCGAATGAAGACAGTGTGCCATGAGAGACATTTTCCCCAGACAGCGGCACTATGGCCTACTCTTATTTCGAATTCAAATGGATCTTTTACGTGCACGCTAAAGTGTACACAGGTCCTAGGTTTTCATCCCATCAGAAAGAGTAGAATGTTGCCGTTGTCAGGCCCCACCCCCCGTCCTGCACCACTGACAAGGGGAACCACACCGACGGGACTGGCGTAATGGTAATGGAATGTAATCATTACATTTTTTAAGTAATGGAAACGTAATTAATTACATTCCAAACATCATGTTATGGTCAATTACATTTCAATTACCTTTTAATTACATTTCATGGCACATATAAATATTTCCAATATAACAAGCCTCAAATTTTATAGCACCAAAGAAGTAAATTACGTGTATCTGACACAAATCCAAAAGATTGTATCCAGTTTTAACAAATTATAATAAGACGGCATTCAGTGTTCTTTATTCCTAGTTCTTAATGCATAGTAATTAATTCTTATTTCTTTACGCGTTGTCTTATTAAGATTTTTGCAAACTAATATCAACATTTTGTATCTTAAAATCAATATTTGTTTTACAAATAATACACTTGTAAATTGTATTTTGTTAATTCAATTGTTTGTATTTTAATATAAAACTCAAAAAATGACTTTTATATTTCACCGTAAACATGGAACAAAATACAAATCTCGAACAACCAATTTCTAAATACAAATCTCCAAATACCAATCTTGCAAAACCATTGTTAAAAAACCCCCATTTATCCGAATTCATCTAACCTGAACATTACGTCGACAGAGGATGCTGTCAAATGTCAAAATCAAACAATAAGTCGCCATAAAATAAGTCGGTTAATACTAGAAAATTAGGACAGCATAGCCTAGTATAAGAAAAAGAAAATTCACTGGAAAATTCGAAATACGACAGCAAATAAAGTAATAAATATTATATAAGAACTAAAAATAAATAGCTGTTTGGTTTTCCATATTAGACTATAATGCAGAAAAATATTCTAAATAAATATATTTGCATTGCCTGTTCAATATCCAACACGCCTATATTTTATTTATGAGGATCACATCCGTGTTTTTTGTTAATCCTAATCCGTCGTCACAATTGATGTTTATTTACAATAATGCATGCATTGTGTTATTTATTTCGGGACGGAGCGCCACTCCTTCTTGACTTTAGTTCCATTGTCAATACAATACCGAGAGTTTGTATTATTAGGTTGTTGATTATCCAGTAAGATGTCGTCATTTATGTAACAATTGTTATCGAAATAATATTCTTGTTTATTTATTATCAAATATCAAATAAACAAGAATATTATTTCCATTACAATTGGAATGGGACTTGCACCCGAGGTAAGGTCATGTTCAAACCCCTTCTTTGGCAAAAATGCATAAAACTTTCGTTCTAATCGATTTCACAAAAGGCAATTGTTCTTTTAGTTTTAATGGATTTCATGGAATTATTCTCTGATACTGATCGATACAACAAAATGAAACTAGAGTTATGGCTTAATTAACAACAATAACAATTTATGGTTTCTAATGCAAGAGAGCTTTCAAAGTCCCAATACTATAATAGTCTTGGTTAGATTAGGACCCAGACTAGTAATTATTTGTCCATTGACTTCAATGTTAAATCCGGCAATACTATATACCCGAAAACACCGGAAAACTACCCGAAAACACCATGTTATACTTAATACCGGAAAACACCAGAAAAACACTTAATACCGGAAAACATACTAAATACCGAATGGTCCTCTGTGTGCGGGGGGTTAGGGTTAGTTTTTTCGTTTTTTTTCAGAGGACCAGTTCATCTATGACCGGGAGTTAGGGATAGGGTTAGATTTTTCCGGTGTTTTCCAGAGGACCAGGCTCCGAGTTACCTGTTTATGGTGTTTTCCGACATTAATTGTGTTTTTCGATATTAAGGGGTTTTCCGGTGTATTCCGGTATTCAGTATTACATGGAGTTTTCCGTTGTTTTCCGGTGTTTTTCGGTATATAGTACAGACCTCAGTATCTTGGTAGGTTTGTTCTCCGAATAAGGCATGCATATATGCATATTTCTGGAATAGTTTTACCAATCAGAATATTATAACTGAGCGTACAGAGTGGGTTGAAGGAGACCTTCACTTATGCTTATTTGTTATGCCATAGCTGTCATAAACTGTTGCATATGAAATGTGTAATGCATTATAAAAATATATTTAAAGAACACTGATTTTCATCATAATGGGAGTTATATTGAAGTCATAAAGAGTCCGTGGAGAAGTCCAAAATGTGAAGTCCACTTCGAAACACAACGTGAAGCAAGACCATGACGAAGACAGTGTATTCTGGGTTATTTACTACATGCCGAGGAAACAATTTAACGTTACCATCACATTTTCTTAAAAGTATTTTCCCCAAATAATCAAATGCCATTATTATTTATATTTCAGTTTCAATATGAAGTGTAAAAACCCAGAATGTCTCGATGATCTGGATCCAAGGTTTTCATTTTGTCCGAATTGTGGCCAGAAGTTAAACAACAAAGACAGTACAGAACTCAACCCTCAAGTTCCAGGTAATATTAAAGAGACAATAAACGAAACAAGGGTTACAAAATCAGGCCATGTTCTTCATTGGGAGACTTGCAATGGTGTACAAAATCATTACGTTGTAAAGAATTGTTTCTAGAATATTTGTGAACACCTTTAACGACAAAAGTTATCTTCTGATATGTATGAAATGTATATAAAGAGCTCTATTTAATTTCAATAATTTCTATTAATTACCGCTGGAATTATCACCCTTGTTTCAATTTGTAAAACGCCGTTAAAAAACCTCTCACGACAAAAGGCTGTAAGAAATGTATATACATTAAATTAGAGACATTAGTGACTATTGAATTTCAACTCTGAAATTAAACTGTCTAACGATTTTTCTGTGGGCGTATGTATTGTTGCCTGGCAACCCATCAACTGTTGTATATACATTATCTAAATTAATGACATTATTCACTATTGAATTTCAGCAACGATATTAAACTATCTAAAATTTCCCCTCTAAATATACATTTTGGGCCTAATTTTAGACATCTTTCAGCCACTGTTCCAACAAAACACTGTGTGTGTCAATTATAAATTTGAATCTGACTAAAACTGAATATTTACTAGCATTCCAAGCCCCGTCATCTTTCGAGTATGAGGAATAAGCATGCACACAGACAGGGGCGATGGCATAATATATCCACATTATGAATGCAGACATATAAAAATTAAATTTAGATCACAACTTTGGCACAGAGAGATATCATCTGGTGTACCCCACGGCTCAGTCCTCGGCCCATTCTTTTAAGCCTTTTATACCAAACAAATATCAGGCATCATGGGCTTTGTGTCGATGCATTGGTATAATTTTGTCAAGTTAACTGAAAGCCATTTTGATCACTCGAAACAGAGTATTGAATTTGGATGACTAAATACTCTTAAACCGTTTATCACGATAAAACAGAAGACTTGCTGCTTGACTGAAATGTAATCATAAACAAATTAAATGGACGTGTCTGTCCAAGTTGGTAATTCTAACATTAATCTATCGAAATCTGCTGAAAATATAAGTGTCATTTTTGTTTGTCAATTATCCATGCAATCTGTAAAATTGTCTTTTTTAATCTGCGTAGTTTCTGTAAAATTGAGAAATATCTGACTGTTGTTGCTACCAAAACCTTAATTAACTCCCTTGTTACATTTGATATTGGTTTTTTTAATTCGTTACTCTATGGTGCTCCCGCTAAACATCTCAATAAGCTCTGTTACAATAATATCAAGCTTTATCTACCTGGGCCCTGTTTCACGAAATTTTAACTTAAGATAAAATCCAATTTTAGTAGATACTTCAATTTTGATTGGCTAAGCACTAAAATCAATCTAATATTATCCAATCAAATTACTAAAATTGGGATCTTATCTTAGTTAAAATTTCGTGAAATAGGCCCCTGTTCTCTATAAATTCCTTTGGTTACCAGTTGTATATAGAATAGAATATCAGGTTTTACTTTTAAATGTTTAAATAATACAGGTCCTCATTTCTCAGGTATTGTACAAATTTATAAATGTTGTTTACGTTCTGCCTCTGATGGATATCTTCTTGTTGCGAAAAAAGCTAATCGACAATCTGACGATGAGAAGGCTTTTCTAATCGCCCCTCCGAAACTCTGGATTAAACTAACAACACACTATGCGTAGTTGCCAGTCTCTATCCCATTTTAAACGCCTGCTTAAGACACATCTTTTAAAAGAGCGTTTTTTAGCTAATGAGAAAACTTTTGAGATCGCCATTATCGCTGTGATATTTAGACAGCACAAAAGTTAAGCCCCCACCCCCTCAAAAAAGACTGAACTATCGGTATGCAGCAAAGTTTCAAACAAACAAGCAATGGGTATTTAAGGATCGTTATCGACTTCATTATCACTGTGAAGCAGAAACTTACTTGTTACCTATTTGTAGGTAACGACTTCCAGACATTAAACAGAACACCATCCATAGAACTCAAATAAAGCCAAAAGACATGTAATATTACATGTCGAATTCGGCTCAATATCCCAAGTTTGCTTTTGGATAGTCTGCACATGAGACATATCTACTTTGAGGACGTGTTTCCGTGCTTTGTGTGACTTTCTCTATGTAATCAATTCTTAGAAGGGTCGTGTATCAATTTTAGGTAGTTCTGTTCTTGGTATTCTTTGGTGTTTCAAAATTGCAGCGCAAATAAAAACACCAATATTTGAAAAGCAAATAGTGCATATATATTGTGATCCTACAAGATTAACGATTATAAGTGTAATTATATTCCAGTAGAAGTAACTAACTATGTATCCAATCCACCGTCATCTGAGGTTACCACCAGTTCCACTGAAACAGAAGTAAATAATACTGATGGATCCAACTCACCTCCATCAGACGTTACAACCAGTTCTGATGGAACAGAAGATACTAATACTGATGGATCAAGCTCACCCCCATCTGATGTTACGACCAGTTCCGCTGAAACAGAAGATACTAATACTGATGGATCTAACTCATTGTTAACTGACGTTACAACAAGTTCCGCTGCAAAAGAAGTAAATAATACTGATGGATCTAACTCAGCTCCATCAGACGTTACAACCAGTTCCGATGGAACAGAAGATACTAATACTGATGGATCTAACTCGACACCATCTGAGGTTACCGTCAGTTCTGTTGAAACAGAAGTAACTAACTCTTATGTATCCAATCCATCGTCATCTCAGGTTACGACCAGTTCCACTGAAAGGGCAGTAACTAACCCTGGTGTATCCACCCCACCATCACCTGAGGTTACTGCAAGTTCCGTTGAAACAGAAGTAACTAACTCTTATGTATCCCATCCACCGTCATCTGAGGTTACCACCAGTTCCGCTGAAAGGGCAGTGACTGACCCTGGTGTATCCATCCCACCATCACCTGAGGTTACTGCAAGGTCTGTTGAAACAGAAGTAACTAACTCTTATGTATCCAATCCATCGTCATCTCAGGTTACGACCAGTTCCACTGAAAGGGCAGTAACTAACCCTGGTGTATCCATCCCACCATCACCTGAGGTTACTGCAAGTTCCGTTGAAACAGAAGTAACTAACTCTTATGTATCCCATCCACCGTCATCTGAGGTTACCACCAGTTCCGCTGAAAGGGCAGTGACTGACCCTGGTGTATCCATCCCACCATCACCTGAGGTTACTGCAAGGTCTGTTGAAACAGAAGTAACTAACTCTTATGTATCCAATCCATCGTCATCTCAGGTTACCACCAATGCCGCTGAAAGGGCAGTAACTGACCCTGGTGTATCCATCCCACCATCACCTGAGGTTACTGCAAGTTCCGTTGAAACAGAAGTAACTAACTCTGATGTATCCACTCCGCCGTCATCTCAGGTTACCACCAATGCCGCTGAAAGGGTAGTAACTAACTCTGGTATATCCATCCTACCATCACCTGAGGTTACTGTAAGGTCCGTTGAAACAGAAGTAACTAACTCTGATGTATCCAATTCTGTTGCAAAACCTGATGTTTCCACTCCACCGCCATCTGATATTACCGCCAGTTCCTTTGAAACAGACGAAAATAACTCCGGTATATCCAACCCACCTGACATTACAACCAGTTCCAATGAAAAAGAAATACAACAAGATACGAACGACGCCCCGAACAATGAAGAAATGAGCTCGTCTGGAACATCAGCTAATGTGAAGGAAACGAGAGCAACTGAAACCGGTAATTATAAATATTTTAGTCTTATAGAATAATATAGTTATTAGTTTTTAGTTTCAGTTGCACATATTATTCTCGTCCGGAATAAGAATTACGTCTAGCAAGGATGTTTTTGTTGCGGTAACTCTAGTTGATACATTAAAGCGGGAATTTCATATTTTCCAAGAAAGTCAAAACATATTTATTTCTATGTCTTTTGCTCAATAGGTTGTCAACTCACTATTAAACAATCATAGTCATTATTTTTCACACTGAAACATCTTTCACATCGGAAATAATAACACAATTACCACCTTGTTTTCCCATTCCCCCCATGCAATTGCTATCTTCAAACGTTTGAATTTAATGTTGAAAGTGATATTTTTGCCAATTTCTCAACTGGCAATAGTAAATTATAGGATTATTCTTTAACAAGGTAGGACTGTTTATAGATACAATCTATTTCAAGGCCTTATTTTAATATATTTTAAAAATATAACTTAAAAAAATGAAATTGCCACTTTAATAAATCATGGGGTTGACCATTGTCTATACAAGTGAGATCCCTGACTAGAACCCCAAGTTAGGCCAATCCGGTTGATGATTCTAAAAGTAACCAAAATTCGCTTGATGTGATTGCCGATCTGGCTACCACTAGGATTTCATGTTTTGATTCCACTTCAACCCAAACTATTTCACCGTTCAGAAATTTAAAGTCTTAACTTCGATCACTCCTGAATGGAATCTAGTTTGTGCCAGTGCTTCGTGCATTAAGATGAAATATTGATGGATGAATTGAGCAAGAATTTAAATTGATGTAGCCAGAGACTAATGTTGGATAAATAAATCAGCTAGTATAGTATCTAATCTAAAACCTACACGCCCCTTCTCAATTTAGGGTTTTTTCCTACTCGTCTTGAATGCGACCTTTTACTTTGAAATAAAATCTACAGTATCATTCCTTTAATAAACGTGTTTCCCGTTTCGTTTACTCTCGAATGCATTTTTGTTGATTAACTGCATATGTATTGTCAATCAACGCCATACCCTTTTGAATTTGTTCCTATCTCCGCCCCTCCTAGGGACTTCATCATTCATACCCACGACACAATTCTAAATATTGCAAGTTTGTTAATTTGTTTCACTGTAAATAATAATAATAATAATAATAATTTATGTTTGATAAAGCGAGTTATATTAAAACAAATCTGAATTCGCTGTACAAACAATAGATTTAACTTTAAACTTTATAGATTTAACTTACAATTATTAAAAATAGTAAAAAGCAACTATAATTTAAAGGGTAACACTTATTAAAGAAACTAATAACTAAACCTAATGATACACATTAACATTTAAACTTGAACTTTAAAACCATTAAAAATTGTAAATTGTAAAAGAAACTAACAACCAAAACTTCACATTAAATATTTTCTAAAAAGATAGGTTTTAAGAGCACGATTAAAAAGAGTTCAAATTGCAAGATGGTATGCTGTTACATATAATTGGATCAACGAGCAATACTTAAAAAGGAATTCACAGTCACGAAATAAGAGAGGAAATAGAATTTAACGTACAGGCGAACCTGTATTTTACTCATTAAGCTACCGAGCATTTTAAGCGACCAATTTTAAAGTGCTTTATTTTCGTTTTCGGCAGCTCAAGCTCCCTTTGCCGAAAATATCGTGATAACCAAGTTTTATTTCAAATTTGATGGCGAGCAGGTTCTCCCTTTTCCGTTTCTGTGTTATCGCTGTTGTGTGGAAGTATTTTAACAGAGACCAGACCTCGGTCACTATAGAATTCAGAAAGAGAGAAGACAAAATATATTATTTTACTGTCGGAGGATGATATCTTTTAAGCTTCAAATTTGGTAACTAAGAAGAACCGGATTTCCTATTGAACATCTCAAGTTGTCCTTTCATATTAGCTGGTCTGCCTGTCTTATTTTGAGACGTTTAAAAGTGTATTTCCACTCGTTTCTTGTTTAACTATTGCATTAAAATCTTCAAATATTTAGTCTCCACGGGTCAAAATAGGCAAAACCCCGTCTGTTATTCTGTCCTTCATAGATTGATAAACTGAAACGACTGTATGGTAACATTTTATTGTGGTATTGAACCCCACTACTTTCCCTTCTTTCTGAATTGTTACAAGACGATGTGTAAATCATCACCAATTATAGATCTTGTCATTATCGTATTTTCTCTATATTCGGTATAGCTGTTGTTGTTCAATAGGCGATTAGCCTTCATTTACAATCAGCAATTATAAATATTCTTTTATAAAATGTTCTGTATTTGAAGTCATTTAGACAAGTATTGAATTTATTTAAATTTTCAGATGGAAGTACACCTGAGAATAATACTCTAAAACACGTAGACCATAAAGAGCACGCTGAAACAAACACGGTAAGATGATAATACATTATAACTTTAACATGTATTGGTCAAGGTACGAGTGATCACGTGGCTAAGTGGGTAAGACGCTGGTTTATTAGTCGGATGTTCGATCCCTGCATTGGGCGAGAAAATTCAGCTGTCTAGTCGTTCGGATGGGACGAAAAACCGAGGTCCCGTGTACACATTGGCGTGCACGTAAAAGATCTCTTGGCAGTTGGAATTCGATATAAGAGTAGGCCGTAGCGCCGCTGTCCAGGCAAAATTTACCTCGTAGCACACTGTATGGCGTATGCCCGTCTTCCATTAGCCCAGGTTAGGTGCAGAAGAGTAGGACGTAAAACCCCATTTCATTTCATTTCATTTCATTTGGCCAAGGTACGCATACGTATGTGTACTGGATTTATAGAGCCTGAACGTCACCCCGTGGAATCTATGATATATTAAAATATTGGAGTCTTGCAAGATCTTATCTCGTCGAAATTCATTGTTCTTGGATATCCCGTTCCATAGTTACGCCCTTTTCCAGAAAAACTTATGTTTGCGAAAGAGGCTACAGTTTTACGAGTGTACTTATGTCGTGTGAAGTAAAGGTTTCACGAGAGGACTAACCTTATGTTTATTTCTGCGACTTTCTGTTTCGGAGTTATCCCCATCTTCCGTTTCCATAAATCATGGAGACACGAGTTATCTTTCGACTACCTTTGAATTTTTAAACGGAGATTCAGAAGTCAAAATTGCGTACGTTGCCCTCGGTCAGATCCTACTGACACTTGCTGATGTCTTGATAATGATCTATACCTTCAACAGAATGCGACAACTTTTGTGGCTACACATGGGTCGTATCGCTGGTGTAGGCGTAGGTTTGTATAACTGTTTACCTATAATCGGTAGAAATTTGCGATTTCATCTGTCACCTTTTGGATTACATATGCCATTAATCACGTCATTGTTAGCTAGTAGCAAATCATTCATAGTTTTAAGTTATTTGGTAATTTTCAAAATATTTCCTTTTGAAGGAACACGCCGCTAGCGGAACTGAGTAAGTAACCACATTATCATTTTTATACGACTATATTTCAATAGAATCTATTATTCCGTCACCCTTTCAGACCGATGTCCGTCAAAAATTGGCTTGTGAATGCCATAGAGACTATAGAATTTAATGAGTAATTTTAAATTTGGTGTGAAGCTTTTTATACATTCATATTGATAATGTAGACGTATTATGTCATAGCCCATGTGTGTGAATGATGGTGTAACGGATCGCCTGGAAACTTTGCATAATGGTACCTTATACCCTCAGGATGATGCCTATTGTTTTTGGTGCACCCCCCCCCCTCAAGGGACATTGATTACTTCGGTTAGGGTGCCTCGCCATAAATAAACATCTCAAAATATTTCTACAATTGTACTACACTATTTAATTATATATATACAACAAGCCTTAACTTAGTTTCTCACATTTCCAATCACTATATAAACGATCGTGTGAAAAAGTCCGAAAAGCCAAACACAAGCAGTCATGACATCCGGGTATTTTTGACAGCAAAATAGGTTACGTGTACTGGGGTTTGATTGCCATTAGACCCGTTGAACCAGTCTACCGAACGTTCTTCGAATGCTTGGCAGGCCGGGATTATCCAGACTATTTTCAACGAAACATAACAGAAGGCCAGATAAATATAATGAATTTTATTACACAACCCAACAATATTTTTGAGAACCTTAGCAAAGAAAAAGGAAAATACTGCTAGCGTATTCTATTTTTGGCTGACGAAGGGACTTCGGGGTAGTTAATTTTACTAAACAAAAAATGCCGCTCCTAACGTTACAGTTAATATTAAAGCAAAAAGAAGAAAAACAGAAGCCCCAAAACAACAAAATCAACATATTATATTCAGAATCGTTAGCAATGGATGTTTTACTGCTTTGATAGTTGATAGGTGTGCTGAAATTTTTACGTGTGATGGCTATTTATAGCTCAATAGAATACTCCGGATTATGCACACGGTCCGTGCCCTGTCCTGTCCTGTTCCTGAAGCAACTACTCCGAGTTTTAAAAACATCTGAACGTTGCTGAATTACTCCACAATTCACAAACATATAGCTAGTATATCTGTAGACACATGAACCGTAGCGTCCAATCAGAGGATGTGACATCACGACCTCCACAGAAACCTTGACATTGAACGAACCTTGAATTTTGCAACTCGATTATCACAGGTATATATTTTAGCTTGAAATTGCGGGACTTGGTATTCGCGATCACAGTGAAATCTTACAGACTCACACGCCGTTCTTGTACCCAATCGAAATTAGTGGCGAGTTCAGCTTTTAATAGAGCAAATTTTGACAGGTTCCACTCTCTGTGAATCTTATATTAAAAAGACAGTTGCGTTTAAACAAGCTCAGTCCAACGTATGGTACTAAAGTGGAAACTTGCAACTTTTTGACAACGAGCTGTTTGCTGTTACCAGTGCGAAAGATGGAATTCGCTACCAGTTGAACTATACTTTGTGACATCTTAGTCAATATTTAAATCTCCATTAAAAACTCGATCGTCCTTTTTAAATTCACTACAAAAATTAACCCCAAAATTAAGACCACATGAACCTTTGGATGTTTTCATGTGCGGTAGGATCCAGTTTTGTGGATAAATGTGCATATTAATATTATTATTATTAAGTTATAGTAAAAAAAACCCTACATATTGTCTTTCTGTTTCTTTTCCAGATCGTGGATAACAGTTATATTTCATGTATTAGTATCTAAGAATGTTAATCTAGACCCCAAAAAAGGCCATGATGTCTGCATTGCTTGTGAGCCTCTTGACTTGGGCGGATTTGATTCGACGAAGCACAAGATGACCATGCAGATTATTAAGTACGTGTGCATTTGTCAAATCTACTTTATTCACAAATGATCAGGGTTGAAGTTATCCATCCGATTCCTTTGACCCTCTAGAATCCTGTGAGGTCAACGTTCAAATTATCCAAATGTTAGAATCTATATTGAATGGCCATACAAACTGTCAGCTTATTTCACATTGGAACATCTGTGGCGCAGTGACGAGAACGTTCGTCGGGAATGCCTGCTGGTGTGGTTAGCCCTGGTCACTGGTGTAGGATTGGGGGTGGGGGGAGGGGGGCTGATTGGATGAAGAATGTACACTTTGGCGTCCACGTAAAAAAAACCCTTGGCTGTTGAAATTGGATATAAGAGGAGGTCTAGGCAAAATGACCCTCGCTGCTATCTGCTTGACACATGCCTGTCTTAATTAACAGATAGATGCAGAAAACCATTTTTTTTATAAAGACGATGCAGGTATGTCTGAGTGTTGGCATTGCAGGGAATATATCTCAAGTTCTGAAAGTATGAAATCCTCCATCAATGAAGATTTATGCTTTGTGTGAATCTGATTATAACCCAGATCCTATTTCGTTTCGTTTTTTTATAGCTGAAAATTTTGTTTTACTTGTCCTCACAAATTAGGATCTGGAAGGGTTGTTATATAACAGATGTTTTAGTTGGTGTTGGCGTGCTGTGAGTTCTTGGCGTGCTGTGTACGGAACTGTGGCTAAACCACTAG
Source organism: Patella ulyssiponensis (assembly GCA_963678685.1). Lineage (NCBI taxonomy): Eukaryota > Metazoa > Mollusca > Gastropoda > Patellidae > Patella > Patella ulyssiponensis. The sequence goes on from OY783226.1 coordinate 3,168,255, forward strand.
AAACGTCAACACTGAATGATTATTCAATGTCCGACGTCAAATGCCTCTCGTATGACTCCTGACGTAACATCCCACTACAACTGGTCAAATCTTCATGTAGTGTAGACCGTCGAAAGTATAAAAAAACGAAACGAAATATAAATATAAATCTGTATTTTAATCAGATTGGACATGACGATGACCGAATAACAATGATTTTTTTTCAGAGGCAAACACGGCTGTTTTGAGTACAAAATCGAGATGTTGATTCCAAAACAATACGAAGAGGATGGTTTCAGATACACTTATGTTATATGTAGAACATCAGAATCAGAATTTGAGAATGACAAACATGGGTATAGAAAATTCAAAATACCTCAAGCTTTGAAAAAAGAAATAAAAGGTACATGTAAACCTTGAATGTTGTAGTTCTATTTAATAGGCACCAGTGGATCTGGAATGGTTGGATTTTAAAGACATGTAATGAAATGAAATGTGGTTTTATGGCACATCAGCACCAATCGGGATAACTTGTGTCACAGACCGAGGTTGTTTCCCTTTTTACCAGTTTATAGAAATCTTATGCCATTATGGAGTTTATTGTGATTGCATTATTTGAATTCTATTTCTATTTAACAGGTAACTGGCACCAGTATGATGGATTTTACTGTCAGAAAAAGCAACAGAGCTCGTGGTCAATGCCTAAATTTCTCAGGAAAAAAACCCCTTCTGAATTAGAAAAAGCTCTTAAGTGTTTTGTTTCGCCTGTGTTGACACAAGCATTGAGACTTGTTAAAGATGAAGACGTGATTTTATTGAAAGAATTTGGTGAAAAGATTTTGATGATTTTACACATGGTTGATAATGATAATGCATCATGCAAGGAGGTACACATCTGAATTTTATATTAAACAAATCTGATTAAAACACAGATTCTATTTCATTTTATTTTTAGTGTTCAAAATTTCATTTTACTTGTCTTTACCACACTAGGATCTGGAAGAGTTGTTATCATTGATGTGTTCTGGATAATGTGAGGGATTAGCCAATGAAATAGTCTGTTACGACGAGCTATTGGCGGGTTTTGTACGGAACTGTGTGTAATCCACTAGAAACCCCAACGCTGATTGATTAATCACTGTATCATCTCATAGGGTCAAACGCCGCTGGTTTGACCTTGACCCCCTGGCGTGAACTTCCACTATAACTTGTCAGATCACCTTGTAATGTAGGCCATCGAAAGTATAAAAACACAAACGAAATTTTCTCAATTGTTTGGGGTCATGAGAGGACGGACTCTATCGATAATCCTTTTTAAGGCATGTGCCGTTAGCGGAAAAAAGAAACTAGATTAGCAGGAAACAGTAATTCACAAAAATTTTTTTTTAATTTGTTGCGAAAGAATTGGCAGAGCGGAAACGAATCCTGTCGTTATTTTAGGTTCCGTGACCTTCACTTTTTGAGTTACCCTATTTTCCAAAACCAAGTGTAACATGATCGTCGAGATGCGGAGCAATGCCTGCAATGTACAATGGTCAGTTCTGACCAACACGTCGATGCATTGGCATATTGTTTCTTAGTATTTACAGATATATATACCTGCGTGTTCTCTGGGTGGCTAGTCATCTATTGTGGTTTGTTTTCTGATTATGTTCATGTGTTTTTCGGTTTTCCGGTAGTTGCTATTAAATACATTAAATCTGTTGTCACGTGGGATTAAAACCATTTGTAAATCATCCATCAGTATCGGTCTATATTAGGATATCATTTTAAACTCCTGATAAATCAATTTCTCTTGAATCAAATTTATGATAAGCAGTTTTGTGTAGGATTATATTTATTTACGTGTTGTTTCGTTGATTTCGGTTTCTTTTGATGTCTGAGAACATATGTTCTATCTTTCAGCATATTGATAATTTGATTATTAAACGATTGACTGAACATCTTCAAAAATCTAGTAATACTGCGACCAATAACATGCCTGTAATGCTGACACTACTTGCTATGAAGCTAACCAAGAAATATCAAATAGCTTTAACACAGAAGCAGCGACAAGCGATTTACCAATGCCTATTCGTTGCAGTTGAGAGGAAAGCAAAGAAATGTCCCACTGCAGACATCATTAAGAAATACCATGATAAAAAGTAAGTATTGTATGTATACCTACACATCCTGATTGCTAAGAAAATTTCTCACATAGATATTCCTTAATTTGTATACGTCAACATATGATTGTGCCTAGATCAGCGCAACGCAAATTTATCTTCGACGGTCTCTTCGTTAATTTCTGAACATAAAATTTCTATTAAAGAAAATATTTTTCACAAACTGATCAATGTCGTCATTTGTGTCAGAATATACACGAATATTTGGTAGTTTTATGTATTCGTTAGTTATTATAAATGTCGGACCCTTTTAAAACCCACTTACATAATTTAATCCAAAATTATCATCCCTAAATGACTAAAGTTCATACGTCAACGGCATGGGATGATAAATAAAACCAAGTACGAACAATCCAAACCATCAGGTAATTTCTAAAGAAAATAGTGTAATCAGACAATGGACTGTTCAGTGTAAGACAGCGTTCACAGGGGGACAAAACCTCTTGATTACTATACGAGTTAACTCATGTTTGTGTCGGGTCATTATGAATTTGTTTTGGTGTAAACATTTTTATGTGAAGATGCTTAATCCCCGGTCTGCGTTGTACGCCGTAAGTGTCTATGCAGAGCTATGTTTGTGAGATGTGATCGTATATTGTTGTCCTAATTCGACGTGGGTTTGTCGGTAACCCTGAAGCCTATAGTTGGACATATAGCTTAAACAGTCTTTCATTTGGCGATACAAACACCATGCCGGTGCACACGTGGTTCAGAACAAACTCTTTCAGAAAAGTACGTTATCCACTGGGACATACGAAATGGTTGCTATGTTTCAAGATGGCCACATTCGAAGCGGTTTTAAACCGTGTTCGAACTATATTTTGATAGAATAATCGGTCTAGACATTAAAATATATGGTTTTGAATGTGAGAAATGCAATTCTATATTTAGAAAATGAAAATTACAGAATATTATGGGATTAGACTTTGCCGATATTTTTGATAATGTTAACGACGATTCTGTGTTTTCCAAACAACGTGAAAAAGAAAAAAAAATGATTAACTTGTGTGGTGTTGATTTAAGCTTCGATTGGTCATTACTTTAGTCCTCAGTCCTGACATTTGGTAGCACATAGCTGTGAACACGTCAGGCGGAAGCATAGCGTTTGCAATTTCCTCGGCATTCAGTCCGGCGGCCGCATTTTGATAGCTGCTCACAGTCCCAGAGAACGTGCCAAACCTCACCAACCCGGGTGGCATCCTGTACACTTTTGTCTGGTCCTATAAACAGGCAGTTGGGACGGCTGACCATTTTACATGCTGAACTAGGGACGCGCGTGACGGTGGAAAACCTTACCCGCCTGCATGACATGGTGATACCTGTGCGACGATTGACCACTCGACATATTGCCAGCATTGTGCGCATCTTTTACGAGAGGATTAGGCACATTGTCGAAAACGAGTTGGGAATGATAGAAGTTTCTGTAAGATGGGTACCAAACAGTAAGACGTTAAGACCATTTTTCCTTCCGTTTAGAAATGAAATGCTGCTCCGACTGGGCCAATGAAGATGGACATACGCCAAAGAGCGTGTTATGAGGGACATTTTGTCCGATCAGTGAGGTTAAGGTCTAATCTTATTACTATTATTATTATAAAATATTGTCGTTTGCCAGCCCGTCAGACAAGAGGGAACCACGGCAAAAAAATAATACCCGATAAAATTTCTCAGTCAACATCAAGATTCAGTTTTACATGTTATTTTGTTTTTAGGGTTATTGCTCAGTCCATATTAGAATTTATAGTAAGTCGAGCGAATGATGAAGCCGATTCTTCCTGGTTGCTGGCAGTTCCTCTTTATCACTTTTTAAATGGTAATTCGCAGCCATTCATTAAGCCTGAATTGACAAATCAACATAGGACTAGCGAATGGTGGTGTGATAAAGACCTTGACAGAAGAAAAGACCAACTGAAAAAAAGGACATGGAATCCGTAAGTATATGAATCTCAAATTTAGTTATCGGTCAGGCATGTCTTTCCTATATTTACAAAATGTTTATGGCTTAGGATCACATCGTGATTTAATTTCATCGATGCAAGGCATTAATATTTTTTATGTAGTTGAGCAGGGTGGGGTTTGGACACCCCCCCCCCTGGATCCGCCCCTGTAGTATTGGTTGTGCTGTTGGTTAACAAGGTGATTAACCGAAAGGATAAATATTATTGCAATCAAGCCCCTGACAATAAATATCTCAAAACATACAACAGCTACAAGTGCTGGAATTCTGGGACCTACACAACCATATTATAAACCAGTCATGAATGGCGACTGTCAGTATCATCGAATCTGTATACCAAGTTACAAAATTGATGTATTATATTCAACTGCAACTTTATATGCTGTGGTAGTTGATCGTATCGTGTTTTATGTCCTCCAGGCCTGACAAACTGGCACTGAGGACAACGCTAATTGAATTAAACAACCCTTTTGATGGAGTGCCCTAGCAACTTAGTTGAATTAGGCATGCGTGCTTGTCTGGCAACCCATTGTTGACTTACAGAACGTCAGTTTTGTCTATACATACCTAAAATGTAGATTGATATTATTTGCTCATGAATTTCTCTGTGAACTTTAAGATTGTTGAAGTATTCCTATTGCAAATTCGTAAACACTAGAACGATTCTAGTTAGTAGTGCTAAAAACTAGGCAATAGGACCCGGAGAAAGCCTAGGCGATAGAACTTGACAAATTTTACTCAAAAAGTTTGTATTAATTTATTAAGAGTGTGATTGATATGGATCTAATTATTCTTTCTTTGATTGTCTGTCTTAAATCCAGGTCTGAAGATGAAATATTGGACAAGATATCACCTTTGTTTGAAGCTGATTATTTACTACCAAGGACCTTTGTTGCTGCCTTACGTACAGATCATGCATTAAATGTGATAAAAACAGGATTAATACCACCAGAAATATGTTGTGCTACTTTGTATTATCATTTACATAATATATCATATTGGGTGCATATCAACACGACAGTAAGTACATACACGGTCCATCACCCACTCTCTTTTATTGAAGTCAGTTACCCGGTGATTGGAAATTGAACAATCTACAATAAAAATCCATTTGAATTGCCCAAAATGATAGATAAACTATCGATGATAGGGTTATCTAACATTTGTATATGTTTGTGGAAAAAAATACATTGATATTCCGAAAATTCTGGCAGACGGGGAAAACCTTTCGCAAAATTATCAATTATAATTTTGAAGTTTGAAGTTGTTATACAGTTTGTTTTGTAATACAGTTCTCATCCAAACAGTACCGATCCATTTCTTGAAAGTAAACTGTTAAAATATAAATTTTGTATTATCACTGACTACATTTGTCAGTGGTGAAGGACATGGGATTGGACGAAAAACCGTAGTCCCATTGGCGTGCACCTAAATGAACCCCTAACAGTTCGAATTCGACATAAGACTAGACCTTAGTATCGCTGTCCGGGCAATATTTCCCGCATATCACATTGTGATGCGTATATACGTCTTCATTAGCCGAGTCGGTACATAACAGTAGGACGTTAAACCCTATTTCATTTGATATCAAGAGTGTATATCTTCTAAGACTCTTCGTATGCTGGTTAGAAATTGGATGGTAATTTTGTTGGGTTGTTATTAACACAAAGCTCTCACAGATACATAGCAAGTTTACTGCAGTTATCAAAATAAACATTTATATATAGATTTATTATAATTATTGTGGCCTCTGCGGCCCTGTCTTTACCGAAATACACGCAAAAGTAAAGCACGTCAAAAACCGAAAAATGTTTGAATCATTTTTTCTATAATACACGCACGGAAACACATAATAGTTGTTATTTTTTTTAAGAAAATAAACCCTTTAAAAATAAGAAAGTTTTCGACTATCTTTTTATTTTAAATTGTCTGTTGATGTCGACATTTGAATATTAAAAGGTAATGGATTCCATAAAAGAGATGTCTGATTGGTAACTAACAGTATCTGCCCTAAGACTAGAAACGGTTTCAGTTTTTATGATTTTAAAGTAATCCATCTGATCAATGTCTGGGTTTTGTGAGATTTTTACTTTTTGGGACAGCCAAGACATTCATTCATTTCAAATTTGAGAAAAAACGCTATATTGCGCCTTAAAAACCTTTCTTTGTTTCAGTTTTTTATCGAATGTTTCTCAGTGACAGCAAAGAAGATTGAGGAATCATTCACTTCTACTAAAGGGTATTTGTACATATTTTCTCTGTAGAATTTGTGAAACTTTTCAATTCATTTTATATGCCCACATTGAAATGTGGTTCTATATGGTCATCGCCCCCTGTCCACAGATGGTCCTTAATTTGCAAAAATGAATTTACTATCATTTCCGAACACCTAGAACTATCTTCTTGGATATACAGGTCACAATTCCATAGAATACAATTACTACTTATTACTGAGCAACGTTTCCACTAGGCTTCTCTAGTCAGTATCAAGCAATGATAAAATATGAAAATATCACAAGACAATATATACATGTACACAACAATAGCTAATGCTGACGAACCGGAGATATTCCTTAATTTACATGTACCTAAAGGGAATCTAACTTTCAGTTAAATTGGTATATTATAATGTTGTTGTTAGCGTTTATCTTTATAATCCTTAATTAAATTAACGTCGCCCAGTAATAAGCAGTAATTGCATTCCACAGAATTGTGACCTGTATACTCTAGTTCAATTACTAAATGCCATTGAAACAGTTTATCATCTTGGTGTTTGTAAAAGAGAATGTTATGTAGATTATAAATTCGCCACCAAATGTTACAGAACAAGTAGTGTCATCTGAGTGTGTAAAAAAAAATAAAATAAAAAAATCAGTGTTTCGATACATTTACTACACTATATTAGAAGTTGTTACCTATCACATGTGTAATTTATCGATGGGACTTTTTTTATGATTTGTTTTTTTTTTGTAATTATTTTTTGAGACTTAAATGGATTGATTCTAATCGGGAGGGGAGTGGTGGTGCCATTCATTCATGACACAACAGCACTTTGCTTATCATCAAATCACACCCAGCAAGAGCACGCTCTTGACTAGGCCTAGCTTCTATAGCCTGTATTTTAATAGTTTTACAGTATACTCTTCTCCCCAGCATCACTTCTGTCTTCACTTTTATTTATTAACTTACTTCAGAACTATTACTATTTTGTAAATATATAATTATTGGACGTGTTGTACTTTCAGTGAAAATGTGTCGAAAGATTTGTTGGCTTTACTGATAATTGTACAAGATCTGTTTAAAGTTGTAGTTAATAGCTATGCTGGTGATTTAAAATATGCGTGTTTGGAGGTCACATTTGCTGTCTGTGATTGTGTGATGTCTGTAGGTTCCCAGATGTCTCGACATAAAGATACAAAAGCACAAACTATAGATAGCTTTAGAGAAATGACCAACAGCCTTTGTAATCTATATCGCCAAGAGTTATACAACATCATCCGTTCCGGTCTAGGCACTTCTTTGCTGAAGGTAGGTACATTTAGATCCCTGAAAGACCACCCGGAAGTTGTTATAGACTTTGAATCTGAAAAGCACAGAAAGCCAAATCTCACAGGATTCGTGTTTTTGTTAGCTCAATGCTACAAGACAAATATGAAACCGATTTGTTGAAACTGTAGCTGATACTGCTTTCTCAAGGTTTTCCGATTTCCGATAATTACTGCCAGAGTTGTGGCCCTTGATCACTTCAAAAAATCTGTGGGCGCTCTAGAGGCTAAAGTTAACATCCGATTGACTTTAATTTATACGCAGTGTTTAAGCTCATGAGACGAAGGAGCCTATGTCGGATAATTACTGCCAGAGTTATGACCCGTGATCACTTGAAAAAATCTTGTGTAGCTCAAGAGGCTAAAGCTAATATACGATTGATTTAAAAAAATTATGCAGTGTTTGAGGTCATGTGACGACGAATCCTATTGATTTTCAGTGACTTCCGATAATTACTGCCAAAGTTATGGCCCTTGATCACTTTGAAAAATCTTGTGACACATTTGATAACTTGAACAGCTAAATCTATGATATTAATGTTTTGTATACAAAACGTTAGAATGGGGCAGAACTTTATTAAAACCAGACCAATTCTAATAATTTTCTGCTAAATACTTAATGATTTGTTACTCTTAATCAGATTTTAGTGTATTGTAAATGTTTCATTACCAAAAAAAGTAAAAATATGTGACAACTCTCGTTGACTGCCCGGACGATTTAGCTGCTGTGGGCCTATGTTTCGTTGCCTTGCAGCCTATCTGTTTTATTATTATTTATCTGCTACTTAGATTGAGTCCAACCATAATAATTGTGTTCACTTTCTCTTGTCTGGATGGAGTAGGGTGATGTATCGAAAAAAACCTACAATGAATATATTCTATCTATTAGTGGCAAGAGACACTCGTGATTCCATAGTCTATAGATGATTGGTAACAGAATATTAAAACATATCCTGTGGATGTTTGTAAAAGGTTCGGGGTTCTATCCTGGTGTTGGGCAGTTACTTGGAATTTTCCACTGTGGATCCTCATTGTCATGAGATGCTACTGGTTTTAATACCTTGTTAACGTTTACTATAAAAGAATAATTAACCGACATACTTCATAGGCGACTCGGGTGACATAGCTGCTGTGGACACATTATTCGTTGTAACATTCCTCAATTCATTTAGTTATTTTTTCATGGCGATTTTACATTATATTTTATGTTTTCAGAAAATCAATCAACTCTTACGGTTAAAAACCTCGCCCGATCTTCAAACAATTCGAGATGAGGTAATCACAGGCCTAATGAATGAGATTTTAGAACAGGTCAGTATGAATAGAATCTTAAAGCAATCTAGAATTTAAATCATGGCACGCCCGTGTAATATCGTTTAGATATTCAAGTCAAAATAGGTTGATTGTTGAATTCATTTCACTTACGATGCCTGTATCTTACTATCAATTTCTTTGTTTCAATTTTTGATACCGGTAATTATGTCACCGTGTTGAACTAGTGCTCACCCGGGCCCCTGTCTTGCGGCTGTGTGAAACCTTCATGGAAACGAATGTATAAATTTAAATGATTATATGTCTGGACAGTTTCATTGGTACAGTAAGCTATATCGTTTATTAAGTATTAATTATTGCTTTTGAAATAACCGTGTCTTAATTCATTAACTCATTTCTAGCTATCAGATGATGAGTGTTTCGATATATATGACTCCGAAGATAGCTATTCTGGTAAGATTCAAGATATGTTGATCGATAAAGCTACCAAAGTCCTGGATAGACAGCTGCGGGTAAGCATAATAGAATTTGAGGAGAAATTATTGAAAATGTATCCTTTCAGTCATTCTATATTTTTATAAATTATTTCAGAATTTAACTATTTTTACTGTTTCAACTAGAACAAGAAAGTTGCTGATTGGATATGTTTATATAACCTGGATGGTATTTGAATTAAACTTTTTTATCTTTTTAATTTAGAACGAGGTGAATATGGCACAACTTTTTACAACCCCAAGACAAAGTCTGATTTCAAAGTTATGGGAAGGCTTTTGGAATGACTATGAAAAGGAGAGATTTCATATGTTTGAGTGGAAACCACTCATATTATTCTTAGGACAATTGTATAATTGTGGTCAGTATAGATACCTACCGCTTTGTAGAAAAATCAGTGTCACTTAAGAATTTCATGACAGAACTTCCCCTGCCATCTTTTTGTGTGCATGTCAATTCTTTTATATTAAACCTTTTACAATCGATCAAACAAGCCGCCATAATGTTTGTAAACATTGTAGTTCTATGACGTAAAAAATGACGCTAAAGAGTCTACGTAGGACTGGTTTGTAAACTGTTTTTGGATTGGTTCGTACACTCTTTACTACAATCAGATAGTTTGAAATCGTGGAAACCCTATGGATTAACCCAGGGTATAGTGGAGTAGAACGGAATGAGTACACTGGGTAACCGAGGATGGGTCGATAATGGCCTTGTCGGCTAATCTGGTGAGAAATGGTACTCTGTCATGGTCAGTGGAAACATGTGCTTCGTCTCCATTAATATCGCAACCTTTAGCTAACATTCCGTTAAAAATTGGACCGCATAAATCTGCCCGATCCCCAGTCGCAGAGCCACGCATAGATTCTCTTTCTGTGTCTGTGTCGTCTACAGGCAGAAGATCTTCATGTATCGTCTTGTTTTCTTATTCCTTATAAGCAAAGGATGACCTCTCTTGTTTTTCGTGCATGACCGATCCCAAATTTTCTGTTTGTGTCTTATTATTGCCTACAGGTCGAAATTGCTTATAGCTTGAGGAGGGCAACTGTTGATGTTGGAGGGAACCACGGCGGCTAAGTGGGTAAGATGTTGGCCCAATAGCCTATAGGTCGTGTGTTCTATCCCTGCATTGGCCGTGAAAGTTCATCCTTATTTTACATCTTGGCACTTTGTCTACAGACCACAATTCTGCATAGATCATCTTTTCACTTTGCATATATTTATTGCTTATGTGGTTGGAACAGCAACTATTTATTTTGGTGCATGTCCCGACCCCAAGGGCGGTGACAGATTTACATTTTTTTTTGTTACCGAAAATGCATTGCATTGATCTTGACTCACTATCTGATAACAGATAAACTATTATATTTAAAATATTGTATAATATTTGTTGTTTTCAGGTGATCAGACACGGGCGGAATCCCAGTCTTTAATACTTTGTCAAGAACAATTCGTGCAAATTGTTTCCTTGTTAGAAGAGTACCACAGAAGAATAGAACAGGGTGAAATAACGAAAAAGGAGATGGAAATGATTTTGGAAAAACGTGATGTGTCCTGTCCTCTTATTATGTTTCCCTGTAAAGATAGTCCCATGGATTTCATATTTCAACAGAGACAAATAGAACTGAATTTTTATAAAGACCACTTGGAATATGTTCAGTCTTTGTTACATATCTCTTCATTATGTGAAGCACGTATGTATCTGATTATTATGGAAGACCAAACAGCTCTTTATTCAATGTTCTTAGTTCTAAATTCATAGTCCTTAATTCTTACTTTTTCATTTGTTGTCTTATTTCGACATTTGTACACTCAAATTAACATTTGTATCTTAAAATTAATATTTGTTTCACAGATCAGACATCGGTCATATCAGATTTATAAAATGTATTTTAATATAAGATATTTTTTTTTTTGAGAAAATCAAAAAATTAGTCTATACATGTATTTACATTTCATCAGAAAAATACATCGAAAAACAAATATCGAACAACAAATTTCAAAAAACATCCTGCTGTTCTGCTCCTAAACTGGGCTGATGTAGACGGACATACGCCATACAGTGTGCTATGAGGGAAATTTGCCTGAGCAGCGGCGCTACGGCCTACTCTTATATCGAATTCCAACTACCAAAGGATCGTTTCACTAGCGTCGCGGTCACAGCGATTGTTCTTATTGTACATGTGCTTATACTCGATTACCATTATTGTATGGTGACTTATTGTATGCCCGGTTGATGAATTTCGAGAAATGTTTTTGGAGAAATGTATTTGGAGAAATGTTTTGCAAGATTTGTATTTGAAGATTTGTATTTTGAAATTTGTTGTTCGATATTTGTTTTTTGTTGTATTTTTCTGATGAAATGTAAATATAGACTAATTTTTTGATTTTCTAAAAAAAATAAATATCTTATATTAAAATACATTTTACAAATCTGATATGACAAATGTCTGATTTGTGAAATAAATATTGTGTCTATCGTCATCAACTTCTTCGTAATGCACGAGGGACTAAATTGATCTTCCTAATAACTTAACATTTATGCATTGTATTTGTATATTTATTATATTGATTTTCAATGAATTCCAAAAATTGCATGGCCATTGATGACTATGGATAATCTACCGAGACTAAAATATGGTTAAATTTCATATCAATAATTCGCTTTCGCGTAGAGGTCTTTATCAATTGTAGAAAGTCGGCGGAACTGGAGAAAACCCACGAGGTTGAACAGGCGATGACACGCCACCTGACCCAAAAATAGGCATTGTTATCTCACAGGCACGAGGTAAGCGTCTAGCCATCCTACCCCCCCCCCCCCCCCCCGGTTAGATACGGGCTAGCAATTTAAACCGATGACGTTTGGTACATTGATATCGCCTATTATTTCTTTCAGTTTGTAATACTCAGGAATACATCAAACTGAAATCTGCACTTCAAGACTTGGCCCAGAGGGATTCAGAAACAAAATTGACCGACATTTACGACGTCCCAGACTATGTTGTTATAGAAAACTACACACCAAATATTAATCCATTCAAAATACCAAAGGCTGTTCTAGATTTACTACCAAAACTTCACAATTTGGCGAAAAGTCAACTGTTTGTGGAAATTTGGAAAAACGCTGAAAAATCTTGTAGGAACTTAACAACAGATACGTTTTTCGCCGTAATCGGGGAGATCTGGATTCATGCGATTGAGAGCTGGGGGGCATTTAAAGTGGGATTAGAAACAGGTGACATATCTGTTGAATGCATGGAGAAACATATTCAAGTGTTTGAAGAACGCTATGACGAGATAGAGAAGGAATTAATGCTTGTATTAGAGAATTACAATATAGTAAAGGAGAGAATTGGTCAACTTAAGCAGTACCGTATTATGAATTCCGGCCAGAAAGTATCTAATGAGTTGTTAGCGATAAGAAATATCTTAGGCTTGACAGATAGCTTCGCGGTCTGTTTTCAGATAACCCGATTAGTAAGTGCTTTATGGAAGCTTTGTTTTCTAAAATATTTATATAATAAATAATGATGGACACACTGTTGGATTTTGTAAAAGAATAAACAAAGTGGGAATTGTATTTATTCACGCTATAAATAGATTATAAAAAGGTAATATTTGTATCGCGCAACTATTCAATCCACTAAGGGATGCTCTAACTTTGGATAGTGACTAAATAACCATGTTGCATTCTATGCAATTGGTACACTGTATCGAAATGTGTTAGGTATTTATTGTTGCTATTGTTGTTCATTTCAGGATTACGATAATGAAACATTATTGAAAGAAATAAATCCAACTGATTTGGATGTAGGCATTATGAAAAATATTAAACAAAATGAAATCAGGTGCTTAGAAGAGTTCAGAAAGGCAGAACCAATGATAAAATGGCTAAAAGAAACTATGAAAGGTAATATTTATATTTTAAACTGCTTTATCATTTAACCTTGGTAAAATACCCTCAGAATGTTAAAGCAAGACAGTTTACGATTATTTGTTCTAGAACACTTGAAACCATTTCTGATTTGTACGATCTAAACTTTTCCCGGCGTGACCGTTAATGGTGCATTGTTTCCATATGAAACCTATGTGTATCATTTGAACTGGCTATGCCTCTGAAGTTCTGTTCAAAATAAATTGGCGTTTATGTGTTGATATGTATGTTAAGTTGAGCGGTAATGGGTGTTCGTTAAAACATCTAAAATTAAAACTGATTTTTTGTTATAAATCGTTGGTGTCCGCAATGATTGGATTTAGCAGGAAGCGAGTGGCTCATGGCAGCCTGTAAGAGTAGCCTGGATTTAAGTTCCATCCAACATCAGAATATTACGAGTATATACAGGGGCGGATCCAGGAATTGTTGCAGGAGGGGGTTTGTCAGGTTTCTGTTACGGAAATCTGCCATCATCGTCTCTAAATTACATAGGCATACATACAAATTGAGCTTTTTAAACAGAGAAATCATTTTTATACTGCTGCAGGATCACTTTGTGATGACCCCCCTCCCCCAAACCCCACTTCTGGATCCGCCCCTGATATAGGGTTACACAATCACAACAACAAAAAAAATACAACGACAAGTCAAATATCGGGGGGCCATAGTGACGTCAACGTAGTGTCATATTGATTTTTTTAGTCTTCGATGAGGATGTGGAATGACATACCTATATATATATATATATATATATAGTGAGTAATTACCTATGTCATCTTTCAGAGGGTTTGAAGGAGTTAAAGGTGTTTATAGATCTGGCCTTAATGTCAGCTGATGGAGGTGCTCTCGATACGGATAAAGTGAATTTTTTTCATGCAGTAACATCGGCCTTTGCACCTTTAATATTTGATCTAAAACAAGATAGCAGTTTTGATGAAGTCATGAAGAAATGTGATCTTGTTTGGAAAGAGCTTCAGAATGATGAAAATCTTCCTCGAAAATTAGTAAGTTCTGTCCTCGTTTATTGATTTTGTCGTTTCAAGGACATAATTAATCAGAGCAAATAGGGGTGCTTATGCGATAAACAATTCATTTTAGTATACTGCGGAATGGGCATGATGCACTTGAAAGAGTAATGGGGTTTGGCTATATAGATAGATCGCTGTGTTTGTTTTATTAAACAATACCGCAATCAGCAGTAGAAATGATTGAATACAAGTACTGCATACGCTTTTAAAACTAAACGTCTGCAAACCCTGATGTTACGTCTTCAAAAATACGATGTTAAGAAGATGTATATAGCTGATACCCGGTCTCGTGTACACTTACCTGATACCTCAGATCAGTTTCAGATGAATTTAAAGGTGTTAATATGTCCCAATATTTACCGTTATCTAAAAAGGGTACAGAAGCAGCTAAAGATGAATCATTACAAGTGTTGGTGACAACTGTCCTTAAAGGGAAGGCAGATGCATGAACAAAAGAAATCAAATAAAGACTCCACTCATCTTATATGGGTCTTGATTCATCTTTACTACTAGCTCGAGACCGTCATGTTGCACGACCTTCCATCTCGACCTTGGTGAAATAATTACCAGGTTTTAATCTAGTCTCTGTCACCCAGAACCTCCTAGTCGTCAACGCACGGAGGATCTGGGTCGATTCTCAATTATTGACGAAAATTACTGGATAATCTACCGCATAAAAAAAAACCCAGACTCCTGGTTACGCATGGGCAATGGAATGGAACGTTTTGGTGGCTAAAGTCTGCTAGATCTTATCAACCCGGCCGATTTTGCTAGATTCTATAAAGCGAGTCTGAAATATATCCCACAATTCACTTGGTACATCTATTATTAGAAACAAAATAGACACCAAGAATAAAGCATGAATCGCGATGAAGAATTAAGAAGATTATGAGAAGCCATACGTCTGATGCATGACGAGAGAAAATTACTATCTCAATTAAAACCTTTACAATCAAAATTTTAGAGAGTGTCATTGTTGACAAGCGAGATGTTTTGATAGATTCAGTACGTGGTAACTCAAAAGACTGGACAATCCAGACAATGACCGACTTTCTGTCAAATTTTGAGGACCCATCCAGACTAATATTCGTAGAATATTTGTTTGGATTATAGAGACTAGTTTTAACCTTGACAAAGTATGCTCATTGTCTATGGAAGACCAAACAGCTCTTTATTCAGTGTTCGTAATTCTAAGCCCTTAACCCTTAACTCTTATTTCTTCATTTGTTTTCGTATTTTGATATTTGTACACCACAATTAACATTTGTATCTTAAAATCAATATTAAATAAAATACAATTAAATTAAACAAAAATGCATTTCACAAATGTGATTTGTAAACAAATATTGATTTTAAGATACAAATGTTAATTATAGCGCACAATACTGAATACATAGCTGTTTGGTCTTCCATAATTGTCAACACATATTATTTCTGTATGTAAATCTGCAAGTTTTACTTTGTATCGAATAGGCCGAATTAGAAATATCTTAGACAGCACCAAATATATTAGACCACACGCTTTTATCACTTCTTCTTGTTTAGACTATTGTAACATCGTCAGTCAACTAGAACCACGAGATTTTCGTCAGGAATACATCTTTTCGAGCAAAGATACAAGCAAGAGTTTCATGGCAAGCGAGCGTTTTTTATTGCCGCCACTCCTCTTTGGAACGACACACCTTTAAACAGCAGTAATGCAACGTTGCTTGAATAATCTTTAAAATCCCTACTAAAAACGGATCTTTTAGCATTATTATTGTTATTATTATACCCCCTTCGCGGTGGGCAAAATCAACTAAGAGCTATTCCCTCCATGTCATTCAGTTCAGCATATTCCTGAAGTAATGGCCCGAGAAATCCCTCTCTGGCCATTGCTTGATTGGCATGTGATCCTTGAACTTTTGAGGGAGTGTGTCTATTCTTTCCGTCCAATCAAATCTATCACTTGGGTATAACAACATGAAAGCTCTTCGTTTAATCTGGTGTCTTCCCTAAAACTTTGGACCGAGATTTAAGGTATTAAAAACGGCGAAAGTCTGTTCGTTTCCGTACAGTATTGTTCACATTATGTCAATGTTGATAGCCTCGTGTGTCACACAATTAGTTTTACTGCAATATTCTGCTATGCACTGGTTAATTGGGCATAATCAAATCGTGAGCCATGATGTAACTTCATATAAACATATTTGGTCCAATTTGACGCCCTGTTTTAAGCGTAGTAGCTTTGGTAACTCAGTTATCGATTGGTAGTTATTCGGACTATGGACCAATCATAATTTAGAACACGAATTTTCATGCTATCGAGCAGTGAGAAGTGGGATTAGCTCAAATGAAACGGAACACCGCGAAGAGTATGTCAGTTTAGCTAGCTGTAAATGTGATTTGTTGCAAATGAAATGAAATATTATCAATCTGATTAAAACACAGATCCAATTTCGTTTCGTTTTTTATAGTTCAAAATTTCGTTTTTACTTGTCTTCACTACTCTTGGATCTGGAGGACTTGTTATTTAACTAGTGTTCTGCCTGAAATGAGGGGTCAGCCTATCAAATGGTCTGTCGAGTCGACCGTTTGACCTTTTCATGCGTGGAACTGTGGGTAGATATTACCAGCCAACGACGTCTATACTAACACCAGCGGATAGAAATCATAACAAAACACAAGTGGATTTTGAAAAGCATGGCGATCGCTAATTGGTTAATCGAATGACTGACGTTATCGGGTCAAGTCCCGTGCTTGATACCTGACGTCATAGAACGTGAGCGTCCACTATAACTAGTTAGATCTACATGAGTGTAGGCCATCGAAAGTATAAAAAACGAAACGAAATATAGATCTATATTTTAATTAGATTGGAAATATTATAGGTTTCATAAAAATATATAGAATGAAAAATATTACATGAACTACTATTTCTATATAATGGACATGGATATTAAAAATAGATTATTCAAAATTAGTATACTGGAAATTTCATTTCAATTACTTTGTTTCTGAGTCTAAGTGTTGACAAAATGTGGCATATATTGTTTATTATGAAAGCAACATTTACATGTTTACCGAGACTTAGCTTTGTTTCTCCATTTCTATATGTCGACAAGACGCTTCGAGATGCAGAAAATAAGTGGTGGACAAATATAACCTTGGAAGGAGATCTGACAAGAATTGGTAACATTCATCAAGACGTAACACTGTGTGATTTATGGAAAATATGTAACCAAAATAGACAACATAGACATTGTATTAATATCATAATTAGGCTGGCCATCTTAAAAACTGATGGAGACGTCATGTGTAAACTGTGTAACAAAATTTGTGATGATATGACAAAACATTTTATGCTGAACTCTGTTAAGCTATTTAAAGAAAGAGATAGTTTGTATGAGAACATTTTAAATGAGATAGATATCAATTTATTTAATGATCTGTGGAACAGTAATGAAGATATCCTAATAGAAACTCTACTAGGATCCCGAACAGACCTTATACGCCCTGATCAGGTATCAGCTGCGGAATGGACAAGTTTTATGTGTATAGCCAGTAAAGGACTAAGTGAAATGTGGACTCACGTGACGAACTGTTTAATTGAAGTTTAAATAGACTGATGTTTTATATTTAACAACATTTCTTACTATATATATATATATATATATATTTTTCTATTCCTATGTAATCTCATCTTTGAGGAAATAAAGATAATCAATCAATCATTGAAATGTGGTCGTATATGGTAGTCGTGCCCGCCTGTCCGATATAATACGCTCACACTTAATACATTTTCAGGGATGTTTATAAATCAAGTGTTTTTTGTTATTTTTATACGCCCCGTCCTTCTATCGGTCCGGCGTCCACAATTGCTTGTGGACTCTCTAGAGGCTAACGTTTATATCGGATTGACTTGAAATTGATACACAGTGTTAAAGGAACGGCGTCCACAGATGCTCTAGACACCCAAGGGCCCAAAGTTAATATCAGAATAACTTTAAATTATTACCCAGTGTTTAAGGTCATGAGATGAAGAAGTCTATTGATTTTCAGCGATTTCAGATTTTTACTGGCCCTTGGTCACTTTGAAAAATCTTGATGAAGCTCTAGGGGCCAAAGTCAATATCCGAATGACTTTAAATGTTTCATTACC
Organism: Patella ulyssiponensis; assembly: GCA_963678685.1. Lineage (NCBI taxonomy): Eukaryota > Metazoa > Mollusca > Gastropoda > Patellidae > Patella > Patella ulyssiponensis. The sequence goes on from OY783226.1 coordinate 3,186,768, forward strand.
GCAAAAAGTAAAAATTTGCGAGAACTCTTGTTGACTGCTGGATGATTTAGGTGCTGTAGGCGTATATTTCGTTGCCTGGCAACCTATCTTTAAATAAATCATTAACATGCGATTGTATTTCAATCCGTTTACATTTCCACCGATGATCTAGAGAGTTTGTTATAAGCTTGTAATGTTAATAAATATCTAAATATCATTTGAAGCCAGAGCTAAAATCGTCAAGAGAAAGATTTAGCTCTAAGATAATTCTTTCTTTAAATAAAGGGAAAAACCCCAAAGATTTTATAATCCTATATTTGTTTTACTCCACTAAACAAACAATTGCGTTGGTATATTCGTTCTCAGAGAAGGTTTTTGTACTGTATTTAAGAATATTTCATTTCAGAGTGACACCAATAGAGAGCTAGAGTGGTTTAAAGCTGTCAGACAATCCCATGGTTCTGTTGAAGTAACAACTTTAAAACAGGCAGAACAGATAATTGCTCAAGGAATATATGGAATTGGGATCCCCTCAGATAATACAAACAAAACCGAACTGGTGAGGCCCTTTGTATGTTCATATGTTAAATTGGCGTATTGTCGTGTCCGTGTCCTATATCAAGCTACACTTAAAGACTGACTTATTGATTCTGAGCTATTTCAAAACTATGTATGGCAAGGTTCGGTCAATATGTCAGTGGATGCTCGATTCACAGTCCAGAACGTCCCGAATCGACAGAATTACAATCGAGTGACGCGGAATTCAGTCCTGTCACAGTTCTGCCAGTCCCGAAAGCTGAGGTGGAGTGAGTAGAATCGTGACGTATTCCTAGGCAAAAATTATGTGTCAGCTGTCATGATTGGTTGAGATATTTTTTATGCAGTCGACACATGCGCTGTACTATGAAATTCTCCTTTTCTCTCGATTGACACCAGTTTTGGAATTTAATTCCGCAACTGTGAATCGAGCATCCCCACAGTGTTTACGTACTTGATTCTAGAGTTAAGGCTCCTGGATGATACATTTGTTAATTAACATACATAAGGGTATTGTTTTTGTCCATAGTTTTTATCACCATTTACAGGAGTAGCTAGCTAGTACTGAAGTTCGTATTACAATTACGATGGTTTCAATGTTGATCCGATTTTTATAGAGCATAAACTATATATAATATATGTGTTATTTCAATATATGTGTTATTACAATATAAGTGTCTGCAATATATGTGTTATTACAATACATATGTCTACAATATATGTGTTATTACAATATATGTGTTATTACAATATATGTTTTACGGATAACTCCTATCCTCTCCATATTGTGCATTTCTTGAAATCAATTCCTAGTTATTGAAATCTGGAAGCCATCATTATGAAATCGAATCAACATCCAAGATAGGTTGCGTTTGAGGCATACTTCTCGCGTTCCACAAACACCTTTGAACTTAATACAGGCTATGCTATATAACCGATTTATATCAAATTTACCGTGAAGCATTGGAGTCAGGACGAACCCAAGCCCTATTCAGCTTGTATGTCATCACACTTGGTACTGTTATAAAAATGGACACTTGTGACAAAGTGATCTCTACATCAAATTGAAATATACATATACAGGTCCACAGAAGTTTCTGACCTCTGCTGGATTTGATCATTAATGATATTGACGTGTTCAACTCTACACAACTTCTTCTAAGGCACGGACTTATTAAAACATCGAATGTATTCAATATGTCTTTACGGACTACACACGGATGGCCTCTGCTCGTTTTGATAAAAGACACGATCTCATTAAACATATTATTTATTCAAAGGAAATATGCAGTGCAGTTACAGATACTATAATCTCATAAATAAACAATACCAAATATGACCATCGCTCGTGTACATTTTTTCTTAATTGATTGTATGCTTTATAGGCCAGAGTTTACTGTTAGTTTCAGAAGACTTGGAATGACGCTCGTCCCAGAGTATGCCTATTTCATGCTCTCAATAAAGGTCTATGTTGATATTCTGTTATCTGTAGTGTTACACACTAAACTTCTCTTTTACAGGAAATAAGTAAAGTGTTAACATTGAATGTGCCACAGTTAAAAGAAGAGAAAGACTTTGCTTCGGATATATATACATACGATAAATTAATGGATTTACAAAGTCGATTGATGCTGGTAGGCGGACAGGCTGAAAAGGGAAATGAAAATATTGAAAGTTTTACAGCAGTAAGTTTATTAGTTGACCCCATCAGTCGTCGTTGATAATTATTTGTATTTTTATCTTCTTAAAAATTAAGATATTAGACATTTAACATACTCATGAAATTGGTTGGCAGGGTCATACTTATTCATAGTTGTCAAAATCAGGGTACTCGTATCGACGGGAAAAATGTAGACATTTTCAATGGATACAAAGCCGATTGATAGATTTTAACGTATTCGGATTTGTTCAGAATAAGTCGGTTGCTCCTTAAAGGGGAGGGGGACAAGCATTAGACGCCCACATATATACATATATATATCCAAAATTATTTGTACAACCGCAAAGCTGCACTACTTTGTTTCACGCTAAATGATAAAAAGATAAAAGTTATGCCGACACAAACTGATTTCAGTTTTGGGACTATTCATAAATAATGTCATTGCAGAAAGATGGGCATTATAGTATATTTATACATATTTACATAGTAACACTGTGGTTTTAATTGGTTATAGTTACCATTGTCTATGGTTGCATAGTATATCGTTAACTAATAGAAAACATGTACACACGTGTGTTAATCTGTAGTATATGGGTTCAATTTAGGAACAATGAGTGGAAGATAATCATGAGGTAGATTTAAGAACATAAATAAATAAATGGGGCTAATTGCCAATTGTTACTTATTGACTATTAAGTCGAGGAACGTATTTTTTTTAATAAAATGATTTTCCATTCATTTCCTTTTCGTTGTGTCATCGACTTTCATTTTATAAAAAAGGGAAAATTTGAAATTTTATTTGTAGGTGTTACGCACATTTTAAGATATGTCTATTAACAAATAAGGGCCCATTTTCAATATTACAATCCCGTCGATGGTCGCGTACTCTATCCCGTAGATGCGTAGATGTCTCCCCAATATAGAATTTTAAACACCCTTTGCACGTCAAGACATATATGAGATTTTTTGTGTCACAATTCATATTGTCGTTGACGCTAAACGTAAAGTCGCGAAAATGATATTTGTTATTTGGCGCTATATGGTCACAACATTTACATCGAAGATCCAGACATTTTCACCGATTCTTATATAGTGACCACAACCGTGCGTCTGCGTTACCAAATAATGTATATCATTGAGTCAAGTGGTTTTCTTTTGATTCCTTCAACAGCTAAAGACGTCTACGCACAAACGATCGAATTATTGAAATAAAATTGTACCTTATGTTTTTGTTCTGAAATGGCCTATTTTGCGTCGAGTGGACGTTAAGCACCAGAGTTTTTCATATATTTTCTGTATATTTGGTAGGAAAGAATAGGTTATTACATACCTTTCCTTTGCGGAAAAACGATTACACTTTTAACAGACTTACTTCAAATCCGGTGTGAAGCGAGAGAGAGAGGAGAGAGAGAAATGGGGTTTAACGTCCACTCAACACAAACTAGGTCATTTCGGGACTAACATATGATTTTTAATTTTATTTCGATAATTCGCTTGCGCGTAGGGGTCTTTAGCTGTGGGGGAAAACCGGAGTGCCCGGAGGAAACCCACGAGGTTGAGAAGGCGCCCCTATCTCCATGCCACATACGCTCACACCAGGGCTCGAAACCACAGCCGCAAGCCAGAGGTGACCGGCCAGCTAGAGGTCGAAGCGCGGCACTCTAGACCACTAGGCCATCTCCCGCCCCGGTGTGAAGCAAATTAAAACAGATCTTCTGTACCGTACATTCGGCGTAAATAGTTTTTGGACATTTGAGTATGAGTGCTACCTTGCTGAAAATCTTGTTAATTAACGATATAGAGGCTGAAGTTATTAACATAATGTCTTCATATTGGATGGGAATTATTGGGGTTGTAGAATGAGTTAATTATGTCCCTTTCGCCGCAAAATTTATTACTGCAGCCGAAGACACTTGATTCTCAACACTCGCCTCCCGCAGAGAATGAAGCTTACCGATTTAAATGACCCTCATCAAACTGGTCAACGTCCATGTATTGTATAAATTATTACATGTGCCCTAAAAGTCAGTTCTGATTTATTTCTAGGTATTAGATGGAGTTGTAAGATTAGCTAAATCTTTTGTGAAGCTCTGTAAGGATGGCTGTGTATTTTTCAATTCCTGGGAGGTTAGGTTTTTATGCAGCGATTCAGAAGCAACGTGTGCTTTTTTAACCTTTGGAAAAGACCAAATAATTGCAGGACAAAGAAATCCAGATGACGTTGTTGAGTATATTAGGCAGTTGGCTAATTGTCTTGAAAGATACCATGGGGATTGGTTAAAATATTTAAACAAAAACAGGGAAGAATATTTAGAACTCAATTATTATACTCTAGAACAATTAGTATTTCTCCAGCAAGAAATCATCAAAATTGGTCGTGAGGAAACAGATCCACGAATATATCCGATCCTATCATTGGTTAAGCAAGAGTGTTCGAGAAATGACTTGATCAAAGCCATGGAAGCAGCAATGGCAACAATCGATAAATTCAGCATTCCCAAAACTCCAGAAGAGAAGGAGAAGGAGGAATTTATTCAGTATATACTAGACAGTGGGTTTACACCAGATTTAGCAAAGAAAGCATACCATAATGTTTCAGACAAACTGGACAAAGATGAAGGTAAACATATTGATTTTCAATGATTTCTGATGACTGATGACTGTTGCCTGTTCAGAGAAATGGTTTGAATATACATCTTAAATAGATTGAAACCTGTGACTCGAAGAACATTGGAATGGAACTTTTAAATACGCATTTCCCCTGTAATACCGCGAAAGTAGTCAGTCGTTTACCAGTAAAAGCTATACGCATTTATATTTAAAAAAACAAACATGTAATAACGATGCAAATATTCATAATGAAGATTTGAAGCATTTAGTTATTTTGACAGAAGACTGAGAATATTGCAATTTCATTACTTTTAGAAAGATTGCCATACCCAAATAAAATTGAACCAACATTCTTGTAATGGTCGTCTTATGTATCGATAGTCTGTAAACAGTTGTAATATTAACAATGGCGTGTAGTAAACAGCATGAAATAACATGTCTTTTACAGGACTAATGTATTGTATAAACCATGAGCATGATGAATTTACAGGATGGACTACGGAAGGAGAAACGATAGAAGATAATATTGCCGAGACATTAACTATGATGCCAAATTCAGACCGGTATACTATACTATACTTTATCACCGTTATTTAGCCGTATGTTGCTATAACGCTATCTACAATTCTCAATTCTAAAAACTGTACTGTGGTCACATTTCAGTTTATACGTTTCATGCTATCAGTCTGTCCGCCGGTCCGTCAAGCAGTAATATCGGACTTCTTTGCTGTATTTCTCTTATGATTGTAAATAAAACACACGTATAAGCATAATAGTATTTGATGAATATATTGACAATCTAAGAACCAAACCAATGTTTTTATATACGAACACATCACGCATTTCATTTAAGAGCGCGAGATCTTAACTCTATACACCGTGTGAATCAACAACAATATTTCCAATAAACCCTGTAGACACAATATGGGCCATAGCTTGTAATGGATTATTTTCAGAGATAATGCTACAGATAAACTGTGCCGTAAGTTCACACCAATCAGACACCCAAAAACAATTTTCATGTTGTCAATTGCAGCCTCAACCCTTAATGTTTCTTCAAGGTTTGTAAACAAACCCGATAACACTATGAAAATAAAAAGATCAATTTCTATATTCGAAGTATAACTAACTATCTTCTTAGGTGTGCTGTGGCCCGTAAGACTAAGTTGATTCGGATGAAACATTGTTGTTGATCACAGGGAAAATAACCACGCCTGAAACCATTTCGTTTCGTAAAAAGCCCGACAATTAATTATGTGTATTGGTTTCATATAGACTTTCGTAGCTCCATGAATACCAATTTCACACCAAGCCAGTTACCCCGATGTATTCTTATCAAAAGAGCACGGGGAATATGGCTACAATGTCTATCTTATGGCATAATACAATAAATAAAGTTGCATCTTAAACTCAAATAAATTACAAAATAAAGTATTCCATAGCCCATTGTTTTATTCAATTATGGGATTGAGGAATCAGATAATCAAGAACATACATTCCTTATGTGTATTGGGTCACTGTGGCGTCACTGGCATCTGAGGGGGATAACTGTCAAAGCCTATATCACGGGATGTCTATATTTGCGACTTTGAGTGAAGATAGCTGAATTAATTTTAATGAGAGAGAGAGAGAGAGAGAGAGAGAGAGAGATTCCGTTAGAATATAAAAAAAGATGAAAAAGTTTGTTGTCTGTCTGTCGTGAACGCAAAGCTCGACCACCTTTACAAAAGGTATCCAATGTGTAACTATCTTAACATATTATTTTTGAAATGTTTTAGAGTTACATGCAAAGATTTAATTGCGAAATTTGATGATTTATGGAAAGAATTTCTTAGAAAGGTGTCATTCAGTTTATTGAATTATTTGAGTTTAGAACATCTTGGAATAATATTACATAATCTTTCTCAAACAAGTAAGTATTGAAATTAATATGTATTTTAATTGCTAAATATGTCAGTAGAGATGTTTGAATTTATGCTGTATAAAAGTGTAATTATTTTATACATAACTTGCAATATCATCTGTACAGTCCTACTTATAGTTGGTTGTTTTTGTTATTTACAGATGGATTACGTATTAAAAGGAACTTAGCACCAGGATTAAAACTAGGTGTTCCCAATCTAATTGTTTGTCCGGAAGGTCTGTACACAAGAACCTACAACATTACGTATTATTTTTAAATTGTATCGTTCAATTGAACTGATAAACGAGTCGATATATAAGTGGCATTTGTTTGGTCTAAATCCTACTTTGCCCATGCGTATTCTGATTAGTGACCGAATTAGTTATGAATATAACATTTCCACAATCTTTAATTAAAGACATTAATTTCTAGAGCATCTACCATTTTTTAGAATAAAGAAACAGGTGCGCCATTATTATGTTCCATTTGAATTCTTACAGATGATATGCTGAATTATCTAACATATATGTATATGCACCCCCCTGATCAGGTGTTACCAAGACCAGATGAAGTTCTGATTTGCACTAAAGATACACAATATGACGAGGTTTGTTTAGTTTTAGAAATTCTTTCAAACAGACATTGTTCACGTCTCACTGTACATAAAATGAAAGCTTTCATCAATATGGTCGTTAAAGTCATAAAAGTTACACATTGAACTCGGTTTACGAAATTGTTTCATCAATGTGTTCGATAAATTTAGAAGTCATAAAATATATACATATCACTATAAACCTCAGAATGCCTCGTTCGGCATTTCTGTGAAAACGAGGTAAAAAAAATGCCTCGTTGTCTGCAGTTCTAAAACGAGGTTTTTCAAATTGCCCTTGTTTTTTGGAACGAATTATTTTGTTCAGAACGAGGCTTGGTAAAATGCCTCGTTTACTAAACATGGTTTTTTCAACATAGTTATTAGGGGTATATCGGCCAATTTGTAAAAATTAAAATTTATGTTATTTAATACGAAAATAAAACCAGTTCAAACTATATTATTATCAGAGAAATTGACAAGACAAGAATACACGCCATCGGTGGAGGTGTAAAACTATTGCAAACACATAGCTACCTTGATTGATTTATTGCCCCAATCAGGTATAGGTGTTAAGAAACAACTGTGGTGTTGTGACATTTTATTGGGGGCAATCAATTAATCAAGGTATAGCTGTGTGTCTGCAATTGTTTTACACCTCCACCTAACTGATATCGCAGACAACAAATTAGTGTTTATCTAATCTAAGTACAACAAATAAATAATCCATTCTTATTAATCAAAAAAGCATAAAATTTAATTTCATATTTCTAATACGCCTGTTTATTTTTTATATATTAAAATTTAATTAAAACGTTTAAAATTAGGAAGACATATGGATATTAATAATGATTATATTATCATATCATGATTATAATATCATAGTTTGGACTGGTTTATTTTCGTATTAAATAACATAAATTTTAATTTTTACAAATTTGCTGATAGCAAATACCGCTGATAACTATCTTGAAAAAAACCACGTTTAGTAAACGAGGCATTTTTACCAAGCCTCGTTCTGAACAAAAAACCTCGTTCCAAAAACAGGCAATTTAAAAAACCTTGTTTGCAGACAACGAGGCATTTTTTTTACCTCGTTTGGACAGAAATGCCGAACGAGGCATTCTGAGGTTTATAGTGTATTGAACTCGGTTTACGCCAACTTTATATTATTGCGCTTTTCCCTTTAAGACCCTATAAATCCCTTTGTGAAATTGAATATTTGATACGCTGACATTGGCATTTCTTGTGACGCGCTAACGGCATATGTTATCATTCAATATGCTTGAAATTGAAATACATATTGGCGATTAGTGATAGTAAAATTAAGCTCTTGTTCATGTTGTGAACGTTTTGACAGCAGCATCTGGCCAACTGTGTTTTTTGTTCGATTACTGCAACGCATAGGTGTTATCTCTTTTCACCCTTGAGCGTGTCATATAATCTAATACCCCAAAAATGTGCGAGTGTGCATTTATAGTCCGCAACATTTCAGTATCATACCATATACCATGATTGTCCGTCAGTCTATCTGGCTACAGTTTTTAATGAATTTATTTTGAATTTTAAACTACCCTAAAACATTATGTATGTGATAGAGGCATTAATTTTAAAGGGGTATTAATACGCCCATACTTTAGAGATGTCCCGTTATTTCGTCATGCATTTCGATAACAGTTGCGTATTCCATTACAAAACGACTTTAGCTGCCGTATGTTCCATTGCAAAGCAAACTATTTCCTTTTCAGGTTAATATTTTTCTGAGGAGAGCCCTTTATAATTCAGTTGATAAGCTGTATTGCTTAGCATTTGCAGATTTTCTGGAATATAGTATTGCTGAAAAAGTTGAGAGGACATTACTGGAATGTTCGGAAGAAAATAAAGGTAAAGGAATGCATCGCTGTTATAAATGATGGAAGTATTTTATTCACAAAGAAATATTAATTTAATTTAATGATGCTAAGACCTATGATGGGTCATTTTTTTCTGGAATACCTAAGGACCCCAGTTTTCATTTGAGACCAAGTTTGTTTTGATGGGACTTTTTTCCCGGAAAACACATAAATGTGTGTGTATTGCTTACACAATATATTGTGGAAATTGCAGAAGTTAAAATCATAACCCGATTCAGAATTACCACTCCTGCTGATTGACGGGTTTGTTAAAAAAACTACTTCTTAAATGTTGTACTATTTCTGGTTCAGTAGGTAACACATTGGCTAGATCCCTGCGTTGGCCGAGACAGTTCATAAGGAATTTCTGGCGTACTTCCTCCCTTTTGTCACTGGTGCAGGCTGGAGGACCTCGCAAGAGACAACGCATAGTCGTTAGGATGTGACTTAAAACCAAGCAAGGTCCCGTTTACACATTGGCGTGGACGTGAAAGAACTCTTAGCAGTCGGAGTTCGATATAATAGTTGACCACAACTGAAGGGAACATTTCCTTGTATTTCCATCTTTGCTATTTGAAATTTATTTTTATTTTGTTTTGATTAGATAAATTATTTAAACTCGTGATTTTGTGTACACAAGAAAATGAACTTAAAAAACGACTAGTTGGGGCTCTAGAGAAATACAGACGACCACTGCCTGCTCTCTGTACTCCTACGAAAATAGCAAAGTATCTATCTAAACGACTGGTATGTCAAGATGCAACGTCAGCCTCTGCTGTAGACTTTTCAAGGTAAGAATATTCTTAGACCAAAGCTTTCTGTGGCACCGCTACATGTAATGTTTTTGACTGTTTTCAATGAGATGTTATTGAGTAAACTAATCTTGAAAGTATTATTCCTCATCATCACTATCAGCATTTGTATAGCAATAAGTCATTGAAATTATCAATTGTATTCTTTTGATCCGACTCTTCAGCGAAATTATGTATAGTGCTCCAACTCAGTGTGTGCATATATATGCCGCAATCCAGTCCCTTATTTATGAAGACTTATTTTCTTTCTTTCTAATCGTGTAAGGTTTCAACTCTTAGTCTATGTCGTTGCAAATATACGTCGTACAAATCTATCTATGCATCACACGAAACCAAATGTCAGTCTTACCAAAAACAGATACATTATGTCAACGTTAGTAATTTCCGCCATTCTCCGTGAGTAGTCGTAACTTTCCGTCAATTAACAATCCGTAACGTTATTTTAGTCCTTCTGCTCATAGAAATATAGACCAGAATATGAGTAGACGGGCGAAAATGACGTCACGGAGAACGACGGAAATTACTAACACGACAGATTATACTATAAACTGTTCGTATACATTTTAAATACATAATTAAACGACACAAAACATAAATTATACCTTATTTTAGCCTTCTTTGAATTTGCCGCTTTTCCTCATTTTAGCCTCTAATTAAACTCGTGTATACTGACATACGATAATCACGCAATTTAATGACGTAAAAACTATCCATAAAATACACCTACATGCATTTCTACTGCCAGAAATTTAACCATAATACACAACGGTCAAATAATATAACTCTTTTTGTGTTTTCTGTACTGGGAAAAACTAGCCTTGCCATTCACGATTTACACAGGGGCTCTACGTATTTTCTGTCAATAATTCCAGGCGCGGATACAGGATTTTTTGCAGGGGGGGGGGTCTAGGCTTGCTAATTTCTTAACTAAGGCGCTCAACCAATTAACGGGTAAATTAGATTCAATTTGGTGCATTCTGACGTATTTCCGGAAGGTAAATTCCAAAATTACAGGTCTAAAAATCGCCAATAAAATCGCATAAAAAATTTTCAAGCCTGAGCAGGGGGGGGGGGTCAGGACCCCCTGGACCCCCCCTCTGGATCCGCGCCTGAATTCAACCGTATACCCACAGAATAAATTAACTCATTTTAGCCTTCACACGGCTAACATCATAATTGGGACATGTAATTCAAAATCTCAAAATTCAGCTCTATTTAGCTAAAGAAATACATGGGCAAAACAAGCCAAATAACGAGCCCAGCAGAAAGGTCAATCAAGAAAATTATGAGATAATTACTCAATTATTCTTACGTTTTGATTCTACCTTCTGTCCGATCCGGAGACACCATTTTTTTTCTTTTCTTCCCTTTCCATTTCCTATTTGTTCGCTATGCCAATGTATTTACTTACTCCCTACAGACCTACTTTAGTATCCAATTAAAAGTTCCGACTAATATTTAATAATTTTTAAACTTTCCTGTTAACCTTAACAATGAATACATTTTATTCCCTACACTTAAACTTTTAACACCTATCATTTTATTTAATTGTACTCTTAAATTAACTGCTTAGTATTTTTGTCTGTTAACCCTTGTCGGTGCACGTGGGGTCTCCGTGGACCCCATGCACTTGTTTTATAGTGTTTTGTAATAATTACTGGGCACTGCTTTCTGAAATTTAGTGACTTTGTCTCCAATATATTTTTAAACATGGCGAATAGATCGGTATTCATCTGCTTCCCACATGAAGAGTTATGTTACATGCTAAACAGGCCCAACGCTTGAAGGGAACAAGGGGTCCAATCGGACCCCAAACTTACAACTCGCAGTAGGAATTTTGCTAATGTGTTTGCTGCCTGATACCATATTGCGTATGCCAGACTATTCTCTCTTAAAACATCTGCGTGTTACAAATACCAAAAATTAAATGATGAATTCCAAAAAATCTATGGTTTTTGTATCAAGCGTGAATCGCCATTTAACCTCGTTATAACGTAGTACACAAAGTAGCAATTTTGTGAGTATTATTAAATCTGTTCAAAATGTCACTAAAATGTTTGTGTATAATAATTTAGTTGTTTTTCAGTTGTCAAATATAAATGCAAATAAAAACTTAACCGCTGCTTTTAAATTCAAATACATCTGTACGTAAAAACTTTGAATTAAAACTGGGGTCCATACGGACCCCTTGTTACCTGCTATGTAATTCTCACCACGTGCACCCACAAGGGTTAAACAAAATTACATGTTCAATTCCTGAGAAAAATGTATTTACCCAATTGTGGATATTTTCACCATACTTTCCACCAGAATCCAATTCGGTTTCCACGGGTATTTGGTTGACTGATTGGCTAGGTTACGTTATGAAGAAGCGTCTCCAGTTTTATAATGTTTCTCCGGCGTAACAGTTCTTATTGTTAAATATCTGTAAGCTTATAACTCTCATATTTTCTTACTGCCTGTGAAATTCTTTACGGCGTATAAATTGAAAAGAAATGCTAATTGTATTGTTTTCAGATCATCCGTGAGGGTCATTCAATCTCGGAGAGCTGGTGTTGGTAAATCACTATATGTGAGGAGATTAGTGGAGAAACTTAGAAAACGTCATCCAATGAAACAAGATACCAGTCTTACTATACGCTTATATGAGAAAGACGTTGATATTTCACATATAGTGGACATGCTGATGACACGTCAACATTCACCAGGAGAAACAAATCCGGTTATATTCCATTTAGATATATCATCGGAGGTAAATGTGTACTTCCATTATTGCATTTGGTTGTTTAAAATGTATTATCCAGGAAGGGTATTAAACAAGACCCTGCACATAACCTTCCTCTGATCTAAGGTGTGAGTGTGGCTATCTACCAGTTCGGGTTTCGCGTCTTTTGAAACGCAATAAGTCTGCTTACTATCGACGATAAATGCCCACAACTGTCGTATATATACAATATGTGAATTATCTGCTTGCTAATTAAAGAATTTAATTGCCGTTAAAGAAACCACGTGGACCTTTTTTCCGGTTTTTTATCTTCTCAAATCGGGAAGCATTTTGGACATGAGAAGATGGAACCTATCAACATTCTACGACTCCCGCATCGAAGTTGTAAGCATTTAAGTCATGAGAGAATAAACCTTACGATGGTTAGTTTTCTGCAACTTTTCATTCTGGGGCAATGCCCTCTTTGCCGAAAAAAAACTTGGTAAATAACTTTGTTTAAAGGAGATAAATGGCTAATATTTGTGACCTAGAAATTGACACAAGTGAGTTGCAACGTATATAATACTGTAATATGAATGTATATAAACTGATTTACATTCAATGGTTTCCGTTTTACTCTAATTTCAAATCAGTTATGTTCGGCGAAATAAGGCAGCAGTTTCAATCGAATGCAAATTTCTAGTGCCTGGTTATTCCAGTATACATACGCCGTTTGCTTTATTACAATGTGTCTGGCCTAGGTCCTTGAGTCTCTTTCTAGAACTGGGGCTGAAACCCACTATGGTACACGATTCGTGTACTAATTGTAAAATGTTTTTTTGTGTTAAATATTGGATATCAGAAGCTCATCTTTTTCCGGTAAGATCACAGAATCAATGTTGATTTAATTTCACAATTAATTCGTGCTGTCAATGTTTGGATAATATTTAGTTAGAGACTTAGCTACTTTAAACTTTAATGGGCAGCATCGGGGTCCCAAAAAAGCCCTCTAGCGATATTCAGCGTTCCGCTACTCCGCGTTCAGAGTTACCCATCTTTGTCGACAGCCTTGAACCTATGTTTTTACAATTTGACGTGAAACATTGTTGTCATGCAAAAAAAGCAAACCCTATCGTACCACGTCTTACCATTCCTATCTGGATATATTCAGTAGCGTATTATCAGTGAGGCTGATTTTGTAGAAAAAAATATTTTTTAGACTTGTCGGATACGATTAAAAACGCATAGACAATGAATGTTAGTGGGTGGGGTTTAGGCCCAACGGGAATCAACATAGGCCCTGACCCGAAATTAATTAGGCCCACGCCTTTTTAAAAAGGCCCTCCAGAAACTGCCGCTCCAGGCCTTGGTGGAGCTTAATCCGCCACTGGAAATATTATGAGCGCGATAGAGGCTACAGTTTTTAACGGGTGTTCTTTCGATTTTGGTGGAAAGCTTGGGATCACGAGAAGATGGGCCCTAGCGATATTTAGTGGTCTTTGGCTTTCCTTTCTAAATCAACCCCGTGTGCAAGCGATCGATGCAATAGTTTTCAACAGATTTCTTGACAATTTGGTGTGAACGATGCTGTGTAGGTATCAGTCGATGAATTGTGTGGCTATTGTTTTAAAGATTGTTCATGTTTCTAGGTTTTAAATGGTGTTGATTTTCTGCTGTATAATCTGTTGATACTTGGTTGCATCAAGGATAAAGATGGACATGTGTGGATCAAATCACCTTCAGATTTATATGTCATTGAACATATACCCTGTAGATACAACCTAGCTGATTCAAAGGTAACGTAAAAACCAACATTTCAATGATTGTTGATTTGAAATATTTGTAAATTAATTAAATAAAAGAAATTTCTTGCAAAATGCTGTTACAAATTTATTGACAATCAAATCTTATGTAGATGAATATTTTGGTTTCGTTATGTATAAATTGTTAAGTTTCCAGCCAGCAGCCAATACTGGGAAAATACTTATTTCATGTTCATTCGTCGACAGTTTGATCAAAACCTAATTTTGCATTTTACTTTGACCTAAATCAAAGCGGTTTACCTGCTTTGAAGTCGGCAACAAGAAGATAATTGATTCTGCTATTGTGTACAGAAAAAAGATAAATTCAAATGTATCATCTTTTTTCATAAATGGTTTCAGATAAGGAAGTCTGTTCACCGGATATTTGGTATATTGCCTAAGGTCAATTGTTGGTCACCCCTTGATACGCTGACCATTCTACACGGAAATGAATTCAAAGGTATTAAACTATACATATTTTTTATACAATGGGTTTTAAACCTGGTGAGATGTAAAGGGCAATACGGTAGTCAGTATATTAGGCGGTTTCTGTGTATCTGTGAATGCATCACATTTTTATTAATGTTGCAATCCTATATTTTTTATTAATGTTGCAATCCTATATTTTGAAAATATCTGGTTTTATCCCTTGACTGAATGTACTTTTAATTATGTCACAGATTATCATGACGAGGACAGTTTATTTGATGAAATAGAATTCAAGAGTGAAGTATTCCAAAGACCTTTCCAGTGTTTATCTAAACTAGACAGAAGAGAAAGTTTAAACTCCATAGATGTAAATAAACCTAAAGGAACCCCAATGGAATGTTTGAATATACTTCTAAGGTAAAGTAAACGTGTATATGAATGACATAGTTTTGCTTGTTGCTTGTAGATTTTAAAAAAAAAACATTAGTATTTGCAACATGTGTCTCCATTGTAGTTAGTTGTTATAATGTAAATGTTTGTGTGTGCAATTTGCAGTTTTTAGATTATTAATCTTACTATATTTTTTACTTTAGACATTGTGGTATACAAGATCCATCTTGGGCAGAAATTCATTATTTTGTGAGGTTTCTGAACACACAGTTAAAAGACTTTGAAACATCAAGTTTTTGTAGTCCAGCTGCTGCTGCTGAACTCCCAGGATTTTCCAAATTTGTTCTACAGTTCTCCATAGAAATGTCAAAGGTTTTATTTTGTTTTTAATATACCGAACGCCATAGAAAACGCATCACTTAGTTTTTCGTATAACAAAATGATCCTGTAAACATATCTTATTTATTTTGCTTCTTATCGTGAACAATATTCAAATGGGAACACATCAATAACAACACATTGGTACACTTATGGATGTTTGATCTGTAGTCAGAGAGGGCAAAACCAAAAGTACGACACAGATGGTAAATTCCATGCGAGGTCGCTGCACAGCGTGCGTAAGAGCCCACGGAGGACATGTGCGCTACTGACATCTGTGTCGTACTTTTGGTTTTGACCCCCCTGCCTTTGTACCGTTAATTACAGATAAAACATCCATAAATGTACCTTTGTGTTGTTATTGGTGTGTTCCCATTTGAATATTGTTCACAATATATATATTGTATATATTCAACATTTTGATACATTTTTTATACGCCCACATTGAAATGTGGTCGTATATTGTCGTCGCCCCCGTCCGTCCGTCGGTCCGTCGGTCCGGCGTCCACAATTGCTTGTGGACGCTCTAGAGGCTAAAGTTAATATCCGATTGACTTTAAATTTATACACAGTGTTTAAGGTCATGAGACGAAGAAGCCTATTGTTTTCAGCGATTTCCGTTAATAACTACCAGAGTTATGGCCCTTGATCACTTCAAAAAATCTTGTGGACGCTCTAGAGGCCAAAGTTAATATCTGATTTATTTTAAATTTATACACAGTGTTTAAGGTCATGAGACGAAGAATCCTATTGATTTTCAGCGATTTCCGATAATTAGTGCCAGAGTTATGGCCCTTGATCACTTAAACAAATCCTGTGGACCCTGTAGAGGCCAAAGTTAATATCCGATTGACTTTAAATTTATACACAGTGTCTAAGGTCATGAGATGAAGAAGCCTTTTGATTTTCAGCGATTTCCGATAATTACTGCCAGAGTTATGGCCCTTGATCACTTCAAAAAAATCTTGTGGATGCCCTAGAGGCCAAAGTTAATATCCGATTGACTTGAAATGTATACATAGTGTTTACAGTCATGAGACCAAGATGTCTATCGATTTTCAGTGATTTTCAATAATTACTGCCAGAGTTATAGCCCTTGATCACTTCGAAAAAATTCTGTGGAAGCTTTAGAAGCCAAAGTTAATATCCGATCGACTTTAAATTTACACACAGTGTGTAAGGTCATGAGACGAAGAAGCCTATTGATTTTCAGAGATTTCAAATAATCACTGCCAGAGTTATCTTCCTTGATAACTTCAAAAAATCTTGTGACGCTATAGAGGCCAAACTTATCATCCGATTGACTTCAGAAGTAAAAATATGCGACAACCCTTGTTGACTGCCCGGACGATTTAGCTGCTTTGGGCGTATGTTTCGTTGCCTGGCAACCTATCTTCAATTTTAACACAGTAAAAGCAAATGTAAATGTTCAGTGCTACAGCAGGAAATATCGATAAATCGAGAACACAAAAACATTGGCCAAATAGAAACTGATGTTAAACGTTGAGTTCTGTAAGGAGTGCTGAGAAAGATGTACCCGTGGGATGGTTTACTCCAGCTTGCATAGTTTTAGTTCTAGACTACTTTCAATTATTTTATTTATCGAAGGATGGGATAAGCCATGCCAAAGAGTCACGATCATCCAGAGAAATTTCTTGTTATCGTATGCTAGCTTGATTCATCCTAATTATATGGTAACACACTGATCAGCAGTGAATATTCGCTTGGCCGCTACTATCACTGATAAGGGTGACATCGACGCGACTTAATGAGTTCGGCATATTAACTTTTTTCTTTCGACAAATTAAATTCTAAAACATTTTTTGTATGTATTAGAAAAATAAGTAAAGACGTTTGAAATATTTGTAGTTGAAAAGTATTTCCTATTTAGTGTAAAAGGCATAATTTTGCCCGGAGTAGTTACGTCTTATGTAAACAATGCACGAGCCATTGAGCCAATGATTGAACCGCGTGGTGTCATTGCACGTGTCCAAGACAGTCATCTGTGACAGAGATAATTCGTAAATAATTCCCTGTGAAACAGATTGATAAGATAAGCCGACTTATTGTACGCTGACTTGTATTTCTGGTTGATTTTAGCCTTTGACAGCCCACAACCAATTGTTTTGCAAGAGTTGTACTTGGAGATTTGTATTTGTTTGATATCCGGTCACAAATGTTAATTATATATTAGTGCGATCTTTGATGTTACTTTTTGTACACAAATGTTAATTTAAGTATAGCTACAAATTTTGAACTACAACAACAAATTAAGGCATACCAATTAAGGACGATTAATTAAGAACTAAGAATGATTCTTAAAAGAACACTGATTAAAGAACTATTTGGTCTTTCGTAGTTTTGGAATATATACACTATCTTTTAACAGGATTTCGCCACAAGATCACTTTACATGAGTGAGGAAACTCCATTAACAAATGAGACTAATACAGATGGAAATTTAGATGACACAGCTGACATCATATCTCAGTTCCAGTTAAAACGACGCTGGGAATCAAGGTATTATGGCATGTCAACATTTTGCCTTGAAATGAGTCGGGAAAATGTTAAACTAGCAATGTTAGAATTCATTTTCTCTCTTGAGTGTTGGATATCTGGTTGAACAAAGTTATTAACCGAAAAAAAAATACAATTATTAACAAGACGGGAGTTATATTTTAGAATTGGATAGTAAAACTCCACACGAAAAATAGCCTGCCTTCCCCGGAAGTAGGTCTTCAATATGTACACATCTGAAATGAAGTGAACTGTTGCATGTATTACAGTGGATGAAGTCCCGATCCACTGTGCAGTGTTTTCGGCATGTTAATCATGGCCTTTGACCATGAGGGGACTGGAACTTATGGGATAAACTTTTAGGCTGCTCCGTTGTTCCTCGCCTTGATTTTGATACTTCGAAAGCTGCCGAAGAATGCTTACAACCTGGGTGTTTTATAACCCGTTCATAAAGTATATTCCAAGGTGAATGGTGTAAACGGGCGAAAATTGCCATCTAAAATAACTTTGCCGCATGGCCCACCTAGTCGGACCCCGTATCCACCTAGAGTGTCCCATATGTCTTAAGCGGAACGTATTGTGATTCCATGACGAACCTAGAGTGTCCCATTTTATTTATGAGTGGCCAAGCTTTACCCCTTAACCAACTAGAGTTTGTTTGACCCACCTAATATTTTTTTCTCGGTAACTAGTGCTGTTTTTCGGTATTTAGTAAATTCCTATTTTTTGTTGGTAATCAGTTATCTAAAAAGTTGTTTCAGTAATTTCTATGGGTTTTTTACAGGATTTTGGAGTGTATGTTTTTTGATACTTTTCAGTTTGCTTCGGATTTTTCCTATATTTAGCACGGCCATTGAGCACGATATATAGGCTATAGTTTTTTAGTAAACAATGTAACTTTTGGGTAAAGCCGCTTTGTGGTCATGCTCAACACGTATCTTTAAAGATTTTATTCAATACAGTTGTTAGTCAATATAAAATGCGATTTGCTACTAATCCTTTTCATTTCTTATTTTTCCAGTCCACATCCATATATATTCTTTAATCCTGATCACCACTCAATGACATTCCTTGGATTTAATATTGATAGACATTCAGGAAATCTGATAGATCAACAGACAGGTCGTATCCTCAAAAAAAATCTGGTGTCCAGACTTCTTTATTACCATTTATCCAAGAATGGTGTCAACTTGAATGAAAATTTCAATAATTTGAAAAGGTAATTATTAGCTCATTAAATTATGAAAGACAGGGTGCCACCCCCTAAAATGTGTTGTGTTGGAAATGTGTTGTGCTGGTTTCTCGTCCAGTTGGTTGTGGTGAATGATCTCTTAAACGTTTACCAAAATAAATTATACTTGATACTTCAGTCCTACAGGTAGGCTCTGAAACCAGGGATGAAACTTGAAACCACACTGTGTCATCTTGCAACAGAAGATTCCTATGCTACCATGCAATATGATTTGCGGGTAGCAAGAAGCAAAATATGTTTTTCTATTGTGAACGCGACACAGGCTAGTGTTTTTGAGGGATTTGGTGCGAATTCGCGTGGTCATGGGAGGACGAATCCTGTCGATTTTCAGCGTTCCGCCACTTTTCTTTCCGGGGCTATGCCTCTTTTCCCACAAACCTTGTGAACGCTATATAGTCTCAATGTTTCCACAGATTCTTTTTAAATTTTGCGCGAAGCATTGCGGTCATGGGCGAAAAAGCCCTTTGGATACTCAGCGTTCCACGTCTGCTCGTTTAGTTATTCTCGCTTTGCAAAAAACGCGTTAGTTTTGGCCGATTTTTTTCAAATTTGTTGCGAAACCTTATAGTCATGAGGTGTAGATATTCAGTGGCCTGGGGACTATCGGTTCCCAAAGGCTTTTTTAGCTGAGGCGCTGAAGGCGCCGGCCTCCTCTCGAAAAAAAAATCAAAGAAATTGGAAAAATAAAACGGGAGAAAAATGCTAAAACCGATGAGAAAAAAAAAATGAAAATGTACCCTAGTTAGGGGGGCCCTAAAGGCTGACAAAAGGCCCCCCACTTCTGACAAAAGGAAAAGGGCCCCGAGTCCGAGTCAATCGTTTTCTATACACTGTTACTGTCGAATCCATTGCTTAATGAGAATGCAGTCATTGCATTGGCATAAAAATCATCAATAAAGTCCCCGCCCCCCCGCTGCGAAAGAGGGCCCTCAAAATTGTATAGCCTACGCCATGATAAACCTTAAAACGCCCCTGTCGGTTCCACCCCCCCCCCCCAGCTTTCGAATAATCTGTGAATGCAATTGACGGATTATTGTTATGAGAGGATTAAGCATGCCAATATTCAGCGACTTTCCGTTCCCGATAAAAACACGATAAAGATTGTATTTTTGAATGGATGGTTTTCATATTTGGCATTTCTGAATTATACCCCCTTTGCCAAAATGTTTGTAAATGCGATAGCGGTTATCGAGTTTGACAGATATTAATGTGTCGGCGACTTTCAGTTCCTGAATCGTCCGACTTTGTGAACACGACATAGGCTATAGTTTTAAATGGACATTTTACATATATATTTGGCTTGAAGCATTAGGGTTATCCATCCCTATCAATATTCATAATTCACAGCCTTCCGTTCCAGGTTTATAACCTTTGCCGAAAACGTGTGAACGTGAAAGAGGCTGTAGGATATACCGGTATTTTTTTCAAATTTTCTTGGAAGCAATGTGGTCATAGGAGTATCCCAATGGTAATTGCTAAAGGTATATGCTGCTTTACCTGTAGAAATACTGCTAGAAAGGTCAATACAATTAAGATTGCTTTTGCAGGTTGGATCGAATATCCAAATTATGTTCAGTAATGGGGATACAGTTCCTTTTTGATCCCGATCCTTCCTATGAGCTGACGCCAGACAATGCAAAGAAAATACTTGCTATATATATGAGATTCAGGTATAGTATGATCAGATTGAATTGTATTTATAACATACACCATATTCATACATCCACTCATACCCACTCTAATGAATACGGTAGGAATAATTTGTGGTCCTTAACTGGTTTTGAACATGTTTACAAAGACTTTTCTACAGTACGGTCTTCATACCAACTTAAAAGGGTGAGATACTAACCCGATTTAGCCCCTTTTAATCCCCATCTTAGTATAAACCTTAATTGTCCAGTATGCTGAAACTAAAAAACAAAGCCGGGGATGTATATTTTACCTAATATTTTTATTGTATAGGTGCAACATACCTGTTATTATTATGGGTGAAACTGGGTGTGGTAAAACCAGATTAATCAAGTTTATGTGTGATTTACAACGGCCAGTAGGTACGCAGATAAATAATATGATACTCATGAAGGTTAGTGCACTTATTTGATGAACATTTAAGCTTCTCCGACTTCCCCCCCCCCTTTTCTTTGTTACTACCAAACATGGCGTATAAACGGTCGAATGTTGAACACCAAAAACTAAAACATCAAAAGCCGCCGAAGAATGCTTAATTGCTGCATTATGATGTTTTATAGCAGGTTCATAAGGAAAAAGCCGTGCTGAATGTTGTAAACTGGAAAGATTGTCATCTGAAAAAAACTCTTAACACATCACCCACCTATAGTGGCCAACAATTTTACGTTTCACCTAGTCTGACCCATAATCCTACTACAGTGCCCCCCCCCCCCCAAAGTCTTCTGCGGTATCTATTTTGATCCATTTGGTACCTATTTTGATCCATGACTAACCTTGCGTATCTCCCGATATTTATGCGTGGCCGAACGTTTCCGACCATTACCTATTGCCCACCTACTGTGTTCACCCTTTTTGTTTTTTTTGGGGGGGAGGGGGCGAATAGTTAACGCGTGCGCGTTGCCTTATAAGATATATCATTGGATTCCCCGCTTACACATGTCAAGAAATAAAGGTCACCTTTCAAACCCCTGAGTTTTCTCCGAGTTCCCAGCTTTCCTCCGCAAGCCAATAATAAGATATATATTAGTCCTAAAATGACTTAGTTTGTGTCGTGTTGACGTTGAACTCATCTGTTCCCGTCTCTTTCTCTCTCTTAACCATGATCCACCTAAAATTTTATAATAATATGACCAATGGTTTTTTTTCAGCATTTAGTGATCTTTCAGTATTTATGATTATTCGGATTTTTTCTATTTTTTAATATTTTCGGTAATTAGTTTAAAAAACGACGTGTTTTGGTATTTTTTCCATATTTTCGGTATTTTTTCGGCACCTTTAGAATATTTCGGTTTATAGTACAACCTCTAGCCTAGACTGGCATTTGATTTTTGATTATCAATATCGCAGGGATTTACAATCAGTGTACCTTCCAAAATATGCCCAACGCCACGGTTAGTGTATGAGTCTTCTGGTTGAAATAGAGTTATTGTTTTTGTTTTCCTTTGAGCTAGCATCATCCTGCGATGGCCTTGCTTGTACCATTTACAAAGCCGCTGGTTATATGGCCCTTGATCACTTCAAAAAATCTTGTGGGCGCTCTAGAGACCAAAGTTAATATCCGATTGACCATAAATTTATACACAATGTTTAAGGTCATGAGACGAAGTAGCCTATTGATTTTCAGCGATTTCCGATAATTGCTACCAGAGTTATGGCCCTTGATCACTTCGAAAAATCTTGTGGACGCTGTAGAGGCCAAAGTTAATATCCGATTGAGTTTAAATTTATACATAGTGTTTAAGTTTATGAGACAAAGAATCCTATTGATTTTTAGCGAATTACGATAATTACTGTCAGATTTATCTCCCTTGGTCACTTTGAAAATCTGTTGTAACGCTCTAGAGGCCAAACTTATCATCCGATTGACTTCAGATTGATACACAGAGTTTAACCGTTTTAGACGAACAAGTATATTGATTTTCAATGAATTTCAAACGGCTAAATGTTTCGTATACTAAGCGTCAGTATGGTCAGGTGCGGATCCAGAAACCTGGCAAGTCCCCTCATGCAAAAATTCCTGGATCCTCCCCTGATGGTACAGATCTTTATAAAAACCAGACAAATTCTAATCATTTTCTGATAATTACATAATGAGTTGTTACTCTTAATCAGATTTTAGTGTAGGCTATTATAAATGTTTCATTATCGAAAAAAGTAAGAATTGACTGCCAGGACGATTTAGCTGCTGTGGGCGTATGTTTCGTTGCTTGGCAACCTATCTTTTTTATATTAGATACATGGTGGAACTACATCTCAAAATATCACCGAGAAAGTCACAGAAGCAGCTGCACTTGCTAACGAAAATTCTGAAGAATATGGCCCAGATTTCTACACTGTTTTATTTTTTGATGAGGCCAATACTACCCAAGCCATAGGATTGATAAAAGAAATCATGTGTGATGGTACGATGAATGGAAAAATGTTGAGTGCAAATGGAAATCTAAAGATAGTAGCGGCTTGTAATCCTTACAGGAAGTAAATATATATATAATCAGCCTTCAAATATTGGTGCTGTTGCATTTTGCTATGCATGTAGTACCTTTCCGCTATCATGATTCGTGCTACGATCGAAATCGTTGTCTTCGTCGTGATGGCTCTAACATCTTGAATTAATGGTGAGGTGGCAGTCGTGCTAATCGTAAAAATGTCAACAGGATCAATATTGTCAATCGTGATCATCGTATCAGATCGTGCTTGCAAATTGTGTGGTCGGGGTTAGTTTTGGACAAGACACACACCACACTTTTGAGATGCACTGCTCGGTCCACACAAATTTGTAATCTGCAACTACCAGATTGGTATCGAAAAGAAGCTCTTGAAATTGCATCCAGGTCTTGTAGTGTGGGATAGCTTCTTGAAAGCCAGGGTCCGCGATAGAGTGGGGGAATGTTTCATTTCTAATCAATAATCAAACCAGTTTGCAATGCTTGAAGAGTCACTTCTAGGCTAAACACTCCATCTTGGTACGCCTCATTTCTGAAACCATCTCTGAGATGCTGGACAGCCCAACCCTGACAGGTATACGTAAGGAACTGATGGATGTCGCCAGTGGCAAAGAGCGTCTGTGTGTGCCACAGCCAGTTTCCGATAAAGTGAAGTTTTTTTTTGGGGGGGGGGGGTATTTTTTTGAATGTTATGGACCCAATTGAGTATCTAGGAGGTCGGAAAACTAGTTAAGCTGTTGTCTCCTCTGCTACCTATGACCGCTTACAGAATAACTTAACGGTAACTCTAATGGTCGAGGTCGTGGTGCTGTGTCTGCTGCCCGCCTTCTTCCTCTCTGGCGATAATGTATTATGTCACGTTGTCTTCATCCTTTACTCCCGCCATCATCAGTGATTCTGGGTTGTAGTGTTCATCGTGCAGCATGATTTGTTTTCAATCAATTTTAATTTTAGACACACTGATGAAATGATAAAACGGTTAGAAAATGCTGGTCTTGGATATCATGTAGATGCTGATGCAACGCCTGACAAGTTAGGTAAGCAAGTAACAAGTAAATGCTTATCCATTGCTAAGGATTTCTTTATGTTATGATACATTGAATAATATGCCTAAACTTTCAGATATTGTTAATTTTAAAACTTCTATTCGTGTTCTTGCTGCTTTACGTCAATTGGCAGACGATCGCCCTCAAGTAATGTCACCTTCAAGACCGGTCGCACCATAGTTCGCATTTTTCGAAAGTTCTAATACCTTTCCATTATAAAATATTGCCATTCACATTTTACTTAACCTACCTTATTTCGCAAAAGTGAATAGGTATAGCAGTGCTGGCGTTGATATTTCATGCAATCACAACGTTTGTCCGGTATTGTAGAGCACAGTGCACAATGATTTGGTGTATATGTTTATGGTTTGTTGCTTGCAATGTCTCTTGTGTTTTGGGGTGTATTGTGGCCCCCCTGCCCCCACTATTAGACTATAACAGTCCCGTGTACCCCTTTGAGGGCCCCATTCTATCGGATGACATCAGTTTATCTTCTTTGGTTATTGTGTGACTTGTTATAATTTATAAAGGACGCGTACCTATGAGAAGATTGGTCTACCGAGTACAACCCTTACCATCCAGTATGTTACCACTTGTATGGGATTTCGGACAACTAAATGTAGACATTGAAGAACTATACATTCAACAAATGGTTAAGCGATCAGTAAGTTCTATTTAAACATTTAAATTTCAACATCCAATATTAACATAATGATATCATGTGAAAATGGATCAAATTGCTGACAAATTAACCACATAAAGGTTCTGGTATTATGAGCAAGTCCATCAAAACCCATGAAATAATAAAAACACACACATGTACTGTCAATATATATTTTAAAGTCGTATTGAGAGAGGTTTTATTGTTAAAACAATAAAACCTCTCTCAATACGACTTTAGATCATTTATAGTGAATCCATCACGATCATTTGAGATTCACACATCTTTTACTTATTCAGGGTACGTTTATTCTTCAATACTTTACAAAAAGATAAATGTTATCTATTTATTTCGGAAATGAGGTGGTGACATCCTTCTTACTGTTGTTTGGTTCCACACTTCTTACAACTTACTGCTATAAAGGTAGAGTCTCGCTGGCACGATACCGTTTACACTTGATCAGTGATTTTGAAAAATATTATGTTTTATTAATTTTAATTTGAAAGCAATAGAAGTGGAATATATCTTACATTATTTATGATATCTTGCTTTAAGTATTTTTTGCAATTATCACTTACAGATAGAGGAGGCAAAGCTGCCCTATATATATAAGTTAGAAAAATCACTTAGTAAAGTACTAATTGCCTGTCAAGAATTTATGAGAATGCAAAAGGTAATAATACATTGCTTTCAGATTTCTATAAAACTGTTATGCTATAATCTTTCCAACAATAATATATTCCGTAATTTTCTGCACATATCTAATCATTTATCCGAAGTGGTCCAGTGCTCCACACCAAATTTTAAAGGAATCGGTTAAAAATGATAGCCTCTATCACGTTCACAATGCTTTCGGAAATGGAGGATAACTGCGTAACGAACGTGACAATCAATAGGGTTCATCATCTCATGACACCAAAGCTTCCTACCAAGTGTAACGACAAAGGGAGGGGGTGGATGACCGAATGGTTAGCACGTGCGTGTTGTATCATAAAGCCTGCCATTGAGTCAACTGGCGTGGTTTCAAATCCCTGGTTGTACGTGACAAGGAGTAGGGTTGCCTGTCCAACCTTGTGGGTTTTCCCCGGGGCCTCCGGTTTCTTCCCACTGATAAAGACCCCTACGCGCAAGCGATTTTTGAAATAAAACGAAACCATGTGTTAGTCCCTACGGGCAAGCGAATGTTTTAAATAAATTGAAACCATATGTTAGTCCCGAAATACCTAGTTTGTGTAGAGTGGACGTTACCCCCCCCTCTCTCTCTCTCTCGTTACGACAACGAGGGAGAACTCCGTAACAGAAAGTCACGATACACCGAATATAGATAGGGTTTGTCCCTTCATGACCACAAAGCTTATCACCAAATTTTGAAAAAACCCTTCAAAAATCTGCTGTTATTGACACTCGCGGTTGACACACCAGATACTGATGTACAGACCCTAAACCTTCTCGTAATTTCTTGGAATTGTGAGAAATTAATCACTAATGTGTCAACATAATGTTCACAAAAACATTGCTTTGATCCATTTAGTCGTTTTGCTGGAATGATTTGAGTAAAGTGCCTCTCTGATTTTGAAATCGTACTGAGTTGGTTTTTTTGCTGTTTTGTATATATGTTTAACGTATGTTATATTTTTTTTTCAGAATGAGTGTAGTTTTGTCAGTTTACGAGATGTGGAACGAGTAATAATAGTTATGAGTTGGTTTCTTAAACAGAATGATTTACTTGGTAAAATTAGAACTAAACTTACAGAAGGTGAAGATGATGATGAAGATGAGAATAAAGTGGTAAACTGATCAGTATATATTATGTTAAACAATTAAAATAAAATTGAATATTTGGTCTATATAATGATAAACGCCCGAAATACACAATACACGCCATTTTTATCACCATAGATTTGTGATCACCACCACCATTATCGGCTTTAATAATGCTACATTTTTCAAAATTAACAACATACATTTAAGGCAATGGTTTACGATCAAAAGTATGTAAGGGAGGTCCCGTGTTCACCAGAATTTGGGGTCACGATGGCTAAGTGGGTAAGACGCTGACTCGCTAGCCTGGAGGTCGGGTGTTCGATTCCTGAATTGGCCGTAAAAGTTCATCCAGTTTTTCCGGCATGCTCCCCCCTTTCCAGCTGTACACATTGGTGTGGTCCGTGTACACATTGGCGTGCACGCAAGCGGTCCATTGACAGTTGGAATTCGATATAGGAGTAGGCCGTGGTGACGCTGTCCGGGCACAATTTCCCTCATAACACACTGTTCAGAGCAGAACAGTAGGACATTACCCCCCCCCCTTTTCATGTGTTATGGATAATCAAGTTTTCCTTTCGGATAAGGTGTCGTCTATCACAACTGCTGCTGCCTGGGCGTATTTTCACGCTTTACGTGACCATCTTCTTACTCCATCGGCGCAAATGGCCAGGTGGTGGGTTGGCAGGATATTCCTTTGCGACGGTCGCTAATCGATTAAAAATCACTGCCAAATTTGAGTCCTTAGACCGAACACCACTTGCCCATGGTAAACCAGTGTTTGAAATGAAATGAAATGGGTTTAATTTTCATACTACTCTGCTCCGACTTGGCTTTAATTTATTTTATTTTTAGGTAGAGAAAGATGAAGAGGATCAAATTCAGCTAAACCTTATAGATGATGAAGATGATGAAGAAGATGAATCAGGATGTAATGTAAGATGTAATGTTTAATATTTAATTGTTTTTTATACGCCCACATTTTCATGTGGACGTATTATGTCGTCGCCCCTGTCCGTCCGTCCACAATTTGTTTGTGGACTCTCTACAGGTCACAATTCTTATCTGATTTTGACGAAACTTGAAATATAGGTTTATCCCCATAAGATCTCGGCTGCTTTCGATATTGGCATGTATCGGATCAAAACTTCATGGATTATGGCCCTTGATTGTACGAAAAATCACGTTTTTAGCTTGTGGACCCTATGAAGGTCACAATTTTGAACCGATTTTGATGAAACTTGACATGCATGTTTATAACCCAAAGGACTTGGTTCCGTTTGATATTTGCGCCTATCGGAACGTAATTTCCTGAATTATGGCCCCTGATTGTCCGAAAAATCACCTTTTTTAGCTTGTGGTCCCTCTGGATGTCACAATTCGAATTTCGGGAACATCGGACCAAAATTGCCATACAAAATGGCAGCCGTTTGTAAGCGAATACTGTTAAAAAATGGTATATCAAGGTTGTGGACCCTGTGAGTGTGGAGGTCACAATTTTAATTCGATTTTGACGAAACTTAAAAACCCAAAGATCTTGGTTCCTTTCGATATTTGCGCACATCGGTTCGTAACTTCCTGAATTATGGCCCCTGATTATACCCCAAATCGCCTTTTTTTTAGCTTGTGGTCTCTCTGGAGGTCTCAATTATTATCCGATTTGCAAAAAACGTTTGATTATATTACCGTAATACCGTAAGGAAGGTTGAGTTCGAATTCCGGGAAAATCGGACCAAAATTGCCACACAAAATGGCCGCCGTTTGTACGCGAATACTGTTAAAAAATGGTATATCATGGTTGTGGACCCTGTAGAGATCACAATTTTAATTCGATTTTGATGAAACTTGAAATGCATGGTTATAACCCAAAGGTCTTGGTTCCTTTCGATATTTGCGCATATTGGATCGTAACTTCCTGAATTATGGCCCCTGATTGTACGCAAAATTGCATTTTTTAGCCTCGAACAATTATTATCCGATTTAAGAAAAAAGTCTGATTATATTACTGTTGCACCGTAAGGAAGGTTGAGTTCGAATTTCGTGAAAATCGTCCAAAATTGCCGAACGAAATGGTCGCCTTTTGTACGCGAATAGTGTATAAATATGGTATATCATGGTTGTGGAGTCTCTACAGGTCACAATTCTTATCCGATTTTGACGATAAGTCACATTTCTAGGTTGTGTACCGTCACACCATAATCATTGTCGGCTTCGAATTTCATGAATATTAGACTGGAACTGACCAACAAAATGGCTGCTCCCAATACAGTATGAAATACAGGACTTAATGATGTAGGAAAAATCACTTTCGGTATTGCTTGTTCTCTATCCATCTCTCGAAAATGTGGGCGTATCCTGCCTGGCAGTGCCAGCCTATCTTTTTTTATTGTCCCCCGCCTTTCGAAGAAAGTTGGGGGACTATTAAAATGGGGTTGTCTGTCTGTCTGTCTGTCTGTCTGTGTCTGTCTGTCCGTCCGTCACACTTTTTGGGACACAATAACTCTCTGGTGTATGTGTTTATTAGGTCAATGCCTTGATGGAGTTCGAAGATGAGCATTTTCCGCTTAGGGTAAGCAGAGATAAGCAATTTGATTGGTTGATGCTTTGGGACACGATAACTTTAGTTCTAATTAAGTGAGAGTGATGAAACTTGGTGTATAGTTTCATTATAGTAATACCTTGACTAAGTTCGATAATGAGCATTTTCTGCTCGGGGTAAGCAGAGCGATACGCAATTTGATTGGTCAAGACTTTGGAACACAATAACTCTCCTTCTAATTGAGTTAAAATGTTCAAACTTGGTGTATATGCTTATTAGGTCAATGCCTTGATGGAGTTCGAAGATGAGCATTTTCCGCTTAGGGTAAGCAGAGATAAGCAATTTGATTGGTTGATGCTTTAGTTCTAATTAAGTGAGAGTGATGAAACTTGGTGTATAGTTTCATTACAGTAATACCTTGACTAAGTTCGATAATGAGCATTTTCTGCTCAGGGTAAGCAGAGCGATACGCAATTTGATTGGTCGAGACTTTGGAACACAATAACTCTCCTTCTAATTGAGTTAAAATGTTCAAACTTGGTGTATATGCTTATTAGGTCAATGCCTTGATGGAGTTCGAAGATGAGCATTTTCCGCTTAGGGTAGGCAGAGATAAGCAATTTGATTGGTTGATGCTTTGGGACACGATAACTTTAGTTCTAATTAAGTGAGAGTGATGAAACTTGGTGTATAGTTTCATTACAGTAATACCTTGACTAAGATCGATAATGAGCATGTTCTGCTCAGGGTAAGCAGAGCGATAAGCAATTTGATTTGTCGAGACTTTGGAAGACAATAACTCTCCTTCGAATTGAGTTAAAATGTTCAAAATTGGTGTGTATGCTTATTAGGTCAATGCCTTGATGGAGTTCGAAGATGAGCATTTTTTTTCTTACGGTAGGCAGAGATAAGCAATTTTTGGATGACACTTCGTGTTCAGTTTGATTGGTCGATACGTTTGAAAAAAAATAAATGTGCGATTAATTAATATGTGTCATCTATTTATTTTGGGATTTCGGCGGGGGACATCAGCCTCACTGTTGGCTTGTTTCTATTGCTTTGTTGGTCAACATCATCATCGTCAAATTGTCTCTAAAAACAAAACTTGACAGTGACACATTTGTTTAATATTCTGTTTTGTTTCAAATAAAGAGTACGAATTGGGACTGCTCACATATTTCGCCGAACTTTATTGAATAGTTTTTACACTAAAACAACGGAATGTAAATGACTTTATATACGTAGAGAGAAATGAGATTGAACGTCCAATCATTACAAAGATCGCGGATAGGGTTAATTTTAATATATAACTCCGGCGCACGCCCCTTTGCGCGAGTTAAGCTCCCTTAGGCCACATATATATGTTTGCGATAGAGGACTAATCCTATCGACATTTTGAAACTTGTATTTCGGAGGAAGCTGAAAACATCAATTGAATAAAGTCTAAAACCAAACTTATGAAATAGTTACGAATTATTTTTATCCATTTTCCGATGATTTGTTATTTATAGTTAAGGCAGGTACAGAGGTTAGCCCTTTTTTGTTGATCCAAATTATTTCTGTCCCTTTTCTGACATTTATCCTAATTATAGGTATGGTATGATGGAGATGATGATTTCCCGCTAAACCTTACAGATTATGTTGAAGATGATGAAGATGATGAATCAAATGATGTAAGTTGTAATGTTTAAAAATACATTATGGGAGATAAGAAAAGGGGTGGCAGTTCTCACTATATTAATGTCAGTCAAATTGATCCACTATGAGCCTAGAACGTAGTGGGTGGAATTTCTGCCTAGCCTCGGTCATCATTACTTAACTCATTAATATAAACAGCGTAGTCTCGATTATCCACTTTTTAAATTTGAATATTAATGGCCGTTAAGCGGCATAAGGAATCTTATCCAGCCAGCATCGAAGGCTAGCCTTGACATCGAGAGTTTATTATGGTCTGGATAAGTTAATTAATGACTACTTGATAATTTAGATAACATTTCAGGCCTAAAGAAAGACTTGTAATAGGCAGACTTTGCTTTTGCATAATGCATGGTTAATATTTAATTGGGTTTTTTTAGTTTCAACTTCATCGTCCAATTGTCTCTGAAAACAAAACTTGACAGTGGCACATTTGTTTAATATTCTGACTGTTTCGTTTCAAATAAAGAGTACGAATTTATACAACACTTAATTCATTAGCGTCTCAGCTTAATCCATTTATATTCGGTGGGATTAGTGTGTGTTTTATTGCGTCCATGCCACATGGCGCAGATGAGCTTTCAGTTTTGATTTGGAAGTTTCCAAACAATATGAAGTTTTGGGATGCACAGTGAATACGTATTCAAAGGTTTTCGAACCTCGAATGTAAAATGTGTACAAACTCCAGAAGCTTGAGAACGCTATAGAGTGTCGATATACAACGTTCTACGACATGCTGTTTAAGAGTTAAGCTCCCGTTCTAGTCCAGACATTTTAACTCAATTTCGCACCATTTCGGGTAGTTTCTGCAATAGAAATACCGACCACGGTTTATGGTCGTTTTAGTCGAATATTATTTATCACCCCCCCCCCCCCAAAAAAAAAGTCCCAGTCCGAAATCCGTGCCCAAAATGGATGCCAGTTTTGACTGGAAAATGCCAATTTTTATCCACAAATGATAAATGATCGAGTTTGGTATCAATATATATCCTTTTGTCACAAAGTGATGTATACCTTTCATAAACTGAACAATCATTTAGGCGCAAAGAACTGTATGACTTCTGTTAGTTTTGATATATATTATAGTTGATGTTTCTTAACTTTCTAAAGATACATAAATAGGTCTATACCAACATTACAGAAACTAACTAAACTATACTGGAACTATTACTACGTCGAGGACTAGACTACATCGGGAACACATCTAAATATATCAAATCTACCGTTCCGACACACTGCCAAAGCAGCAGCTGAACTCGGGCGAGTCCATATGCCGGTCTCTATCGTCTCGTCGTCTGCTCTGTAAACTCCTGCTTATATATGGAAGTTCTGTCGCGTGTTATACACAGATCATATGTAGCTTGTAAAGAACACGTTGAACAAATTAGATGGTTAATAAGATCGTGCCTTAAAATAAGTTTAGAGAGCTAAAAAACGTCAACTTTAATATATATCAAAACTAACACAGTTCTTTGTGCCTAAATGATTGGTCAGTTTATGAAAGGTATAGATCACTTTATCACACTGAATCCATTTCCATACACATGTTGGTAATTAGTTATACCGCGGAGTCAATATTGGGAAAATCCAGATGGCGTCAGTTTTGGCTGGAAAATTCGAATTTTACAAATTGACAACATTTGGTGTCAATATATACATTTTAGAGGCCGCTGATTCCATTTCGACACATTTATTCATCTTGGTAATTAACTGTTTCCCCTGGGTCAAAATATGTGGAAATCCCATTGGAGAGTTGAGGATTAAAACAAGTGTCGATGTCATTCATCAAGCGTCGTGGGCGTATCCGAATTCCATCACCAACTTCATAATTTGAGCCAAGATAACCAAACCTATTGAAGCAAGTGGCGAATTTATTTTATTCACACAATGATTCCGGTGTTGAGACACAGATGTATACCATATCGCCAGTTTGTCAGATATACAGTGAACCATATGATAATGAACTTACCATCGTCATTTAGAAAATGACGGAATGATAACGAGTATTGGAGGCCGGCAATATTGAGCCGATTAAGAAGCCTGACCTTAGCTTCTGGTAAGAAATCGCATCGGATTCGAGCTTATTTAACCATTTCCAGTTTCTTTTGTTTTTGTACTTATGAGAGCAGGGTAGGCAATTGACTACCAGCTCAACCCGCCTCTGCAATAAGATTTTTTGCTTAGGTTAGTAAGGGGGATGCCCATTATCAAATGGTTCACTGCATATCTGACAAACAGGCGATGCTGTATCCATCTCTTTCTCAACATTTGAATCATTTTGTGAAATGCTTCAAAAGGCACGACCAGCTTCCACAGTGACCTGGGAGTTGCCCCAGTCGACATACCCCTTCCTACGCCTCTACCGCAGTGAGCTTGGATACACTGCAAATGAAACTTAGTTTATACTGGGTGAATGTCATTGTATTAGGTCTAAGTTACAATCATTAATCTCCAAACCGCAATCAGACATCTAAATCCATAATAAAAAATGTGTCGTATATTGACACAGGGGATCACTTAATCACTAAAAATATGTACAAAAGTGGATTCAGTTACCTCCAAAACATATATTTGAACACCAAACTTGATCCTTATGCAAATTTCAAATTTTCACGCCAAAACTGACCGCCACCATGAATAACCGCCAGTATTGAATCAGCGGTAATACTTATCACAAAAATGTGTATGGAAATGTATTTAATTACTACGAAAACTACACTATCTATCTAAAGGTAAATTATTCCTCCCCCCCCCCTAAAAAAAAAGTCCCGGTCCGAAATCCGTGCCCAAACCGTTGGCCGTTCTGGATTTTCGTCAGTTTGACCTATTTGGGCAAGGATTTCGGACCGCGATTCCCAGTTCCATAGTTCCCCCCCCCTCCCCAGTTTGTTGAAAAGCTTGTGAATGATTTAGAATTGGCGGATCGTATTCAAAGGTAGTATGAAGGATAGCTTTTCACATATATTTTTTTCTAATTTGTTATGAGGCATTGTTAGCGAGAGGACGTGATATAAATCAAGTTTATGTGTCCAGGCTTTAAATAAATATAACTTAAAAAGTTATGCCATTTGGGATTTCAATGCAAAGTTTTAATTTCAAGTGAAATGTTGCATGATATAAATTAGTTATTCCAGCATTTATTTTACCGTAAGATTTCTTTCAGTTATAAAATTTATTTTGTCAGATAAATGATGCAAGTTTGTCCCTCATATTGGCACTAGCTGTGTGTTACCGGGCTGGTTTAAGATGTAGAGAAGAATTTGATGAAACTATTATCAAACATTTCACAGCACCATGCTCTGTTCCTGGTGGACTTAAACAATTTCAATCTGTTATAGAAAGGTAGGTTTACTGTTTGTAGAATGTCTGGTACCACTTCTCGTTTTACCAGCTCAGACTATCTGAATACTATATTTTATATACATCCTTGAAAACCTCTCTACTTTTATTTGTTGTAAGGTGCCAAGAACTTTTTCTTGAAGATGTAGAATTGGACATGAATATTGCTAAAAATCAGGCACTGAAGGAAAATGTGTTTCTAATGGTTGTATGTATAGAGCTTAGAATACCCTTATTTTTGGTTGGTAAACCAGGCAGTTCCAAATCATTGGCTAAAGCTATTGTAGCTGATGTAATGCAAGGGAAATCATCACCATCGGAATTCTTCAAACATTTCAAACAGGTAGGTAAAATAAAACCTTTAAAATTTATCCACTTTCAGAATTCCAGAAACTTTTCTTCTTTTTTTAAACAGTATATTATTTAGGATGTCTGTATGACCTATGTAAAACACCTCTCCTTAAATAAAATATTTTACTACTGACAGTGACAATTACGCTTCCTATTTGGATCTCCTTCTGGATTTTGACAATTGCCATAGACAGATTGTTGAATTGTAGATAAACGTGATGACTTTCCTATTGTTAACTTTCCATTTATTAGTAGTAACATTCCAATATCACCAGCTTATGGAGTGTTTGTGTCTCAGCTAATTCATTACGCGAGAGCTTGTTCTTTTTATTCTGATTTTTTTTTTAAATAGATCCAGGCATTTGTCATCTAAGCTTCAACTACAAGGATACTTGCGCACTAAACTTATAAAAACCTTTAAAAAGTTTTATGGCCGTCATATTGACTTGATTGGTAAATATAGCATGTCTCTCGGCTATTATTCTAGATATATTTAATTGACGCGTATCCTATTTACTATCTCCCTGATTATGGCTACGACTTCGTAAACACTGTTCATCACGTGCATGGCTAAGTGGGTAAGGCGCTGGCTTGCTAGCCTGGAGGTCGGGTGTTCGATCCCTGCATTGGCCGAGAAAGTTCATCTCGATTTTCCGGCGTGGTTTCCCTTTGTCATTGATACAGAACGGGGGGCCTGACAAGGACAACTGTCTAGTCGTTCGCATGGGACGAAAAGCGTGTACACATTGGCGTGCATGTAAAATATCCCTTGGCAGTTGGAATTCGATATAAGAGTAGGCCGTAACGCCGCTGCCCGGGCAAAATTTCCCTCATAGCACACTGTTTGGCGTATGCCCGTCTTCCATTAGCCCGGGTTAGGTTCAGAAGAGTAGGACGTTAAACCCCATTTCATTTCAATTCATTTCTGGTTTTATTTTATTAATACACCCCACCCCACCCCCACCCCCTCACAAGGGCACACACAATCACATAAAATATATAGGTTATATTTATACAAACTAACATACACAATGTTACACCTAAGTGCTTTATTTCAGCAAATCTTCAAATCGTCAAATTTCTGTTACATTCTCATACAACTGAAATATACAAACAACTAGATTAATAAGTGTAATTAAAAGACACTAATTAAATGTAATTGCAATGTCGGTCTGAGAATGATTACTATGCGCATTGTGTCATGAACAGATTGTTCAAAGATATTCAACAAGTAAATAGGAGTATTCTAGAACGAGGAATGATATGATTGGACAAAAATTACATTTCGTGTTGAAATGACAATTGCTTAAACTAGAGTAGCAACTGCATTAGTGCGCTACTTTACACGACCACATAATTGGTTTTTATTCAAAGATGGATACCAAGCTGGCTCAATTTGATTTTGTAATATTTAACAGTTTTTGTTTAGATTTCGGTTTTGTTTTAGTTTGGCTATGCATACAAAATCTCCTATTTATTAATTTACAAAGAATAGAATTGTCTTATTCCAAATTATCAAATTCAGTTAAACACATACAAGCGTACTGCATGAACCAGGAATTGGTAATGAAGTCGTCGCCATCTTGAAATTGTGACGTCATTTCAAAAATCGAACTCTGCCAATCGATGCGCATTTGTTCAAAGAACAACCATCCCAAAGGTCAGACCGATCGGACTTGAACTGGGCGAGTCTTAGGCTTTTTAAGAGCATCGCCTCAACCAGAAGAGGAACAACTAGAAGATTAATAAGTGTTTGCATCCAGTTCCTGGTTAAAAAATAATCTATGTGTTATCCCATCTTTCAGACCCTCATGATGTCATTTCAATGCAGTCCATTATCTACAGCTGAAGGTATAGTTAACACATTCAAACAGAGTGCAAGTATGCAGAAAGTCAAAGATTTGGATACTTTTGTTGCCACTGTTGTTTTAGATGAAATTGGTTTGGCTGAAGATTCGTCACGTATGCCATTAAAGGTATGTTTAGAAAATGTATAAATACAGAACTGATGTTTGGGGCATTAGTAATGAAATCCAATAATTAGTAAGTCGGGTGAAACAGAAATACTAATATTGTAATGAAACCCAATACTTAGCAAGTAGGCCCATTGAAACACAAGCCTTGAGTAATGAAATGAAAGGGTTATTCAAACACAATTATTGGTAATGCAAAGAAATAAAATAATTATTAAGTAGGCCATATGAAACAAAATTCTTATTAAGGTTATGAAATACAATAAATTGTATTTATAAACACCAATTAATTAGAAATGAAACACATAGATAATGGTGAAATATGAGATTGAATTGACTTTATTAAACAATTCTCATACACTTCGCACTCAAAGTCCCTGATGGGTGTAAAAGTAATGTTTGTTGTATATTTAAGACACTGCATCCCCTCCTTGAAGATGGCTGTGAAGCAAATGAAGCTCGCGAACCACATAAAAAGGTACATATTTCAATGATATACAGCTATAATACTATAGGAGGTTATCCGAGTTCGCTATAAAAGAAGTTCTGGTTAATGTATTGAAGTCGTTAGCTAGTACCAGTGACAACAAAAACTAGGCTAACAAGATTATGTCTGGAAGTTTAAAATGGGACAATGACATCATTGTCTGATAATCCAAATATGGTAATCCCATGCGTTAGAAACGTGGTTAGCCGTCGTCCTAGGTGCCTATATAAGTACACAGTGTTTAAATCCAGGGTAGCGTATGTGCATCTGACCAATCTGATAAAGGAGATACCTGGCCAATTCCCAGGGGCTCAATACTGACTAATGCACATATTATCTTTATATAAGAAAGAGCGAGTTTAATTTCAATTCAGATATCATTGAGGGGCTGTGAAATAGATATCATAGAGGGCTCCGTTTGGGCAACATCAGTATTTGTGTTTTATTTTAGGTTCACATACTGAAACAAACAGTGTTAATTGCTTAAATAGAAACAATATGTTTTCTGCCTATCACTTTTTTACACTTTTTGTCATTTACAGGTTTCGTTTGTTGGAATATCAAATTGGGCTTTAGATCCAGCTAAAATGAATCGAGGGATTTCGGTCCAGAGAGAAGTACCAGAAACTAAAGAGTTAATGGATACAGCCAAGTAAGTAAATTCTAATGCCGACGCCATCCCATGCTGAAATTGAACAGTTTAGAGTTTTATTCAAAACTGCATCTTTTGGTTTTGTAGCAACCGATGGTAGCTCTAATTTGACCCAAACCCTACACGTGTAAAACAACTTGTGTTGAACCAACACAAATTGGTGCGAAATCTTACCAATAACACAAGTGGGAAAAATAAACAAATGTCATCTAGCCTTAAAAAATAAAAATGTGTTATACTCTTGTATCTGACTGTATCTGATTCCCAGGACATGAGCTGCTCACATATTACACATACGTTATTTACTGATGCAATAACATTTAAAAAGTAATTAAATATAAAATATTAAATAGTGGGTTTTGAAATTATAACAATGCTATTGGAGGTAAATGATAAGATAAACTAAAAACAAAATCTCCCGAGAAAACAATAAAATAGAGAGAAAACATTGTCCACCTCACAATCGCCGTTTAAGAATAAACAGACAGGTCAACAGAAACTCAGTCTATTTGAGTCTATGTTTAATTTGTCCACAGAACCATTCAATGAACACAGTCAATATCTTTTGCAGCCTTCGCCCGTCTGGATCATTCCTGAACTCTTCTCAGTGGCGTGGTTTGGAATCCCCCGCTCGAATGTGACAAGTACTGGAGTCGTATGTCCAGCCATATGGGGTTTTGCCGGGTTCTCCAGTTTCCTCCCACCGCTAAACACCCGTATTGCTACGCGCAAGCAAATTATTGAAATAAATTTGAACCATATAAACTCATACCTTTTCTTGGGTTTTTTTCTGTTGCAGAGGTATTTGTCAGAGTTCATCAAAGGTACACAACCTAATAAAACCTGTACTGAAGAGCCTCACTAAATCTTATTTAGAAGTATTTGAAGAAGCTAGACAAGAAAGAGAATTTTTCGGCCTGAGAGATTTTTACAGGTGAACATTTTTCTTGTTATAATTGAGTATTCATTGAGTATTCAGATCCAGTAAAACTTTATAAATCTTGAGCTTATGTTTTGGTAATTTAAGGATGACATGTCATAATTAGAATATTAGTATAACTATGCTATAACAGATAAACCAAATATTTGCTTTGTCGGTTTTGGCTGAGAAACTTTCCCGGTTTTGGCTGAGAAACTCCCGCAGGATTTTCTGTTATCCGGGATTCCCTCCTCCGTGAATCAGCATTCACCATTGGAGATCCACACGTGGATTCATTAGGGTACATGTAACATAAGCCTTGACAGACAAAATTTAATGGCGAGAAGGCGGAAACGTAACTGACATTTTCCTCTCAAAGCACACTGCATGACGTCTCATAGCCCACTGCATGACGTCTCATAGTTCATTGCATGACGTCTCATAGTTCATTGCATGACGTCTCATAGCAATCTACATGAGGAATTTTCTCGGCCTACACCGTGTGTGAACTCTAAACCTCCTCACCGTTGTGCCTTTAAGCGAAAGTTTCAGTTTATGGTATCTAAACACAATTCTATGTTCTTAAAAATTGATTATATGGTCGCATGTGTTGGGGGCTGGTAGACACCATCCACACAAAGGTGCAGAAAAATAGTACGTTAATGCCCAGTTTTATTCATTTTATTTTAAATTGATTTAATGTGGTTGCATGTTACTTTTACCAAACCTTGTCCTCGTGTTCATGTTATAGTCTGGTAAAGATGGTTTATTCTTTTGCTGAAAACAATACTGAAACTCCCTGTTGGCATCAGCTAGAACATTGTATTCGTAGAAATTTTGGAGGACTAGACTCAATTGACGCCGTGGAAATATTTGGTCGTCATATGGAAAATGTCCGAAAAGATGAACGAGTAAGTTTGTTTTTCAAAGAACTAGTGTTCCAAGTGTCGCTCTTCTTATTGCTCCTGTTATACTTTTTTTACTTTTTTATTGAAACATCTATCAATCTGATAGTAACAGGAAACTATGGAAGATCACACAGCTCTTAGTGTTCGTAATTGAATTAAGAACTAAGACCTAACCACACGCTGACACTGTTGGACAAACTGATTATTGTCCCTTTTTGTGACAAGTTAACCGCTGGGTTAATGTTAATAACCAATCTACTGTAGCATAAAAATTTAATCGAGATTAACCAAACTTCCAAAATAACGTTAAAGTATTTAGTCTCCGTTGAGAATACATCACGCCACAATGTGCAAAATTCACCATTTAGCAATTCACTAACTGACAGTAGAATAATACAGAAAATCCAATTGCACTGCTTTTGCTTGACTTTATTTGAACTTCTTTTAAAAATTCGAGGTTCATTTAGCAATTCACTAACTGACAGTAGAATAATATAGAAAATCCAATTGCACTGCTTTTGCTTGACTTATTTGAACTTCTTTTAAAAATTCCAGGTTCATGTTGGAGATCCAAGTTGTGCGCCGTTCGACTTGATTAAAGCTGGACTTTTTTGCGATGGAATTCAAAGGTAAAATTTCGCAAATTATATTATTTTATATAAAAAGAGTATATTAGTATAAAATACATATTTGTTGAACTGATTTATTTAAAACCTCCACAACATTGATATTTTACATATTTTACAGTGAAAGTCGTTATTTATTACTACTTACTGAAAATTATGAAGCTTTGGGGATTTTACAAGAACAAATTTTACAGAAACCTGGAGTACAAACAATCTTTGGATCTAGTTTCCCACGAGATCAGGAATACACTAAGGTAGGATATATTATTCTTTTGTGACTAGTTTTATAACATTGCTGTTTGCAGATCTATACATTGCATAGTCTGAAATCTCGTTAATATGTAGCCTATAAATAATGCTTTAGCTTATAACAAATTCGTGCTTTCTAGACGAATTCTAGACGTATTCTCTGATGTCCATTATTCATTTAAGGACTTTTAATGACTGGTCCTTTGGCCATTCATGCTCCTTTCAGATAGTTTTGCATCGTTCATTGATCTGGTATCCATGGAGGGTTGCGACGGGAACCTCTTGCAAGGACTGACTTCGTAATTGTCGTCGAAACAGCTTTTTATTGGACTAAAATAAAGGTATACCTAACATCTGAAAACCAATAAATGAACACATCAATGGTTTAATTTTGTATATAATTGAAACAGGTGTGTAGGAATATCAATCGTATTAAAGTATGCATGGAAACTGGACAAACGGTTATTCTGATGAATCTGGAGAATCTTTATGAAAGTCTGTATGATGCTTTGAACCAGGTAAAACTCACCGTTTTGTAAAATTAGTTGCAAAGCACTCATTGTTTTTTATCGTTTGTTCAATCATTTATATTGCTTGGAGTAGCTTTCAGTAGAAAGGTAATGGACACAAAGATACGTGGACACATTTCTATGGTGGCCCATGGTCGCAATAGCGTTTTTTTGTATTTCATTTAAAAAAATGAAAAATATTAGAAAAAAAAAGTTTCTTTTTTTTTTGTTTTAAAAAATAAATAAAACACTTTTTAAAATTTAAAATAATTTTTTTTTTTAAATTTAAAATAAAAAATCTTTTTTTTAAAAATTTAAAGCAATAAAAAAAAAAAATTTCAAAATTTAAAATTAAAAAAAAAAAATAAAATTTAAAATATTTTTTTTTTTTTTTAAAGTCAAAATAATTTTTTTTTTTAAAAATTAAATCTAAAAAAAAAATCTTTTTAAAAATTTAAATTAAAAAAAAATCTATACCGTCGTGGCCCATCGTCGCAATAGTGTCTTGAGTATCCAGACATAGTATATAACTATCATTAGACAAGAGAGACTAGAAACATTGTGGCCCATTGTGGCAGTAGTATCTCGATTATCATGTGTGGGATCTATGAAGAAGGTATAGACTCGAGCGACAAGAAACGAGCCTGTAGTTATCTTACATCATCATGTGAGTGATGGAACTTTGGCAAGTTTATGTTCACCTGACGATGTCCACGAAGGCTATTATGCTCCATTTTGTCTTTGAAATTGATATTGTGTGCCACTGCACTTTCGCACCTCTCACGATGACCTCCGGGAGAGCAGGGATTTCACAATTAATCTAAAGCTAAAATCACTAAACATTGACTTTTACTAAAATCAAAGTGAAATTTTATAAGTTTCACGAAGATCGATTTTAGCTAAAATTTAAATTTAATTTTAATCGATAATCTGAACAACAGACACATCTTACATGCAGAGCCTTATATATAGTGATGAGGCCCTGCCTACATGTACCTGTGGAGACGTTACACAGGTCATGAGGTCAACCCACTACATTTTGTACGGTACTAGAAACAGCTTGTAAACAAACAAACGAACGTAAAATATGGCTTCAACGAACAGAAAACCTGCGTCGTATCAAGGCTGTCAATGTCAGTGGGATAACTAACACTCATTGAGTAATATATCCCCCGATATACAATATATCCCCCGATGAAATGTGATTTTAACAGAATTAGCAAGTTGTATAGGACATTTGGCACGCGAAGAACGCTAGGCCTATCTGATATCTGTCGATCACAATTATGCCGTGTGGAAGAAAAACCTGCGTTTACACCAATCATCTCTTGGTTTATATATAATATTTAAATA
This sequence comes from Patella ulyssiponensis, assembly GCA_963678685.1. Classification (NCBI taxonomy): domain Eukaryota; kingdom Metazoa; phylum Mollusca; class Gastropoda; family Patellidae; genus Patella; species Patella ulyssiponensis. The sequence goes on from OY783226.1 coordinate 3,229,423, forward strand.
GAGAAAATCCTCGTGTTGTTGTTATTCGACAAGAATATATTGGTGAAACGCTGTTTTTTCTTCGACGGCATAATTGCGACAGATATGCCTAGCGTTCCTCGCTAATTCTTTTAAAATCCCATTTTCTTCGGGGGATTTATTACTCAATGAGTGTTATTCCGCTGACAGTGACAGCTTTGATACGACGCAGATTTTCTGTTCGTTTAAGCAATATTTTACGTTCGTGTGTTTGTGTACAAGCTGTTCCAGTACAAAATGTAGTTTGTTGACCTCATGACCTGTGACCTGTGTCACTTCTCCGTAGGCAGGGCCTTATATCTACAATCTACATAAGGCTCTGCATATTGGGCGGGCCTGTCGTTCAGATTGTCGATCATCTTGTGTGGGATCTATGATGGACATAGACTCGAGCGACAACGAACGAGTCTATAGTTACCTCACAAAAAGTGAAATTTTAATAATTTTATAAGTTTCGATCCCGAAGATCGATTCTAACTTAAAATTCAGTTTTCATAGATTTTATTTAAAATTACTTGTGCCTTGATGCGAGGTAACTATAGACTTCCAACCATCCAAGTGTCGCACAAAGTAGTGTGGATCCAGTCAAAATGTTTTAATCCATAGTCAACTCAGTACAAATTCGTGGTATTCAATTAAAAGAAAAGTAAAAGTAGTGTTTTATTAGGGCTCGGTGACAGTTAGGGAAGCAAAACTAGAAATGCCCGAAAAAAATTAAGGTTTCCAGACAGTGGCGCCGAGTCGAAGAAGTGGGGCTGAATTTGTATGGACCCCAACAAAAATTTGGAATATCTGACGACCGCAAACGCGTCTTACTGCTCTTCCAGTCGGTAAAATTAGTGTTTTATTAGATTTAGGGCACTTTAATTTGCCAAGTTTATGAAACAATTTTTTTTACTTTACCCGTCTGCCCGAAAAGTTAGCTTGCCCCCCTGGCTCGTACGCCTATGGGCCTCATGTCTATATATAAGGCACTACATGAAGGATGGGTCTGTTGTTCAGATTATCGATTAAAATTAAATTTAAATCTTAGTTAAAATCGATCTTCGTTAAACTTATAAAATTTAAAATTTCACTTCTTTTTTAGTAAAAGTCGATGTTTAGTGATTTTAGCTTTAGTTTTGTGAAATCGCTGCTCTCCCTGAGGTCGTCGTTAGAGGTGCGAAAGTGCAATGGCACACAATATCAATTTCAAAGATAAAATAGAGCATAATAGCCTTGGTGGACATCGTCAGGTGAACAAAAACATGCCAAAGTTCCGTCACTCACATGATGATGTAAGATAACTACAAGCTCGCTTCATGTCGCTCGAGTCTATACCTTCTTCATAGATCCCACACATGATAATCGAGATACTACTGCAACAATGGGCCACAATGTTTCTAGTCTCGCTTGTCTAATGACAGTTGTATACTGGGTCTGGATACTCTAGACACTATTGCAACGATGGGCCACGACGGTATAGATTTTTTTTTATTTTAAATTTTTAGAAAGATTTTTTTTTTGAGATTTAATTTTTTAAAAAAAAATTTTTTTTTAAATTTAAAAAAAAAATTATTTTGACTTTTAAAAAAAAAAAATTATTTCAAATTTTAAAATTTATTTTTTTTATTTTAAATTTTGAAAAAAAAAATTTTTTTATTATTTTAAATTTAAAAAAAAAAAGATTTTTGATTATTTTAAATTTAGAAAAAAAAAATTTATTTTAAATTTTAAAAAGTTTTTTATTTATTTTGTAAATATTTATTTTCTAATATTTTTCATTTTTTTTAAATGAAATAAAAAAAAAAACGCTATTGCGACCATGGGCCACCATACATTTCTAATGAACTGAACGCTGCCATACATGTTAAGTTAAATCACTCCCGATCGTCAGAGCAGTATTGCCACGACTATATGTAGTGGTGCTAATATTATGTTCATTGTTTAAACATAGCGATTAAGTCTTTAGAATGTCATGTTTCCTTTCACCTCGTCTGTATTAATAACGAAAAAAAACCTGTTTTTGAAATAAAATTGGTTTAGTTATACGACAACAAATGCAGAAATAAGAATAACGGACTATGAATTAATAAGTAAGAACGAACATTACAGAATAAAGATTTGTTTGGTCTTCCATACGAATATACGAGCAATCACGTAGCTCACAACATATTGACACCCCTGCAACATCTATAATCTCATTTGAATTAAGAAACTAGTTGAGTTAAGAAGTCATCTTAGCCCCCTATAGACATAAATGGCTGTTTAATCATTAAATAACGCCGTTGGTTATTCCTCTGTTTCACAAAATATGATTAGTACTTTGATAATAATTCAATTTGTATATCAATTTAAAATATCTTCAGTACTATGCAAAATATGGAGGTGAGCGTTACGTGGATTTAGGACTTGGATCTCACCGCGTCAAATGTCGAGTCCACAAAGACTTCAGGTAGGGATATCTCTTACTATTCATGCTTCGTTATTACAGTAGTTTAATCAATCTACCAGTTGTCTGTATAAATTAACATGCGCCCGCTGTTACTGCAGTGAGATCAAAATGTTATATATTAGCAAATTAAGTACTGATGGCGAGGGGTGTCTTTTTCAGGTTAATTGTTGTTGCTGAAAAGACAACTGTTTATGATAAATTTCCAATTCCATTAATAAATCGTCTAGAAAAACATTTCTTAACTCAAAAGACAATAATGTCTGAAGATCAAGCTAAAATGTCTGAAAAGTTGAAGAAATGGGCTGAACAATTGGTAAACAGATCAACTATTTATAGGTATTTTCATGTTTAGTTTCATACAATACGACTCGGGTAATATAAGGCCTGGTAATTATTGCTTTAAGAATATCTAGGACGATTGTCATGGGAATAAATGCTGTATGTATAACGGTATAAATGGTTATCTTTTAAACTTTGGTGTGACGCATGGGGCTCATGAGACGCCGAATTGAATTTAATCAATAACCATTCTTAAGTTATATCATTTGCTGAAAACCATGCTGGTTTGAAATTGAAGTACTGGGGTCATAAAAGGACTTATGCGCTCACTTACAAACTTTTCCATAGTAATGAAAATATTTTTCAAATTTAAGTGTGAGGCGTCGGGTTCATGAAGGGTTGGGCTTGATCCGATGTCCAGAAACCTTGGAAGTGCAATAAAGTCATAACGTGTTAACAGTTTATGTTCACATACACATGCCTACCGAACACTTTATTAACATGATATATATTAAGTAGGCTAGAGTCTTTGACGGCTTTGTGTCAAATTTAGTAGGGCCACCAGAGGATGAACCTTGGCCTTTTTCAGTTTTCGGGACCAGTTTTCCAGACCCTAACCTACCCCTTTTGCAAAAGCCTTGTGACTGCTTTTCTACCTTTCCCAATACATGTGTACGATAACAAAATATAACAATTCGTTATGTGTTATAGGTTCAATGTCACTGATAAACACACTGTAAGTGTTGAAGATGCATTCATGGGTTATCATTCTGATGCTGCAGCTTCGATCGTGATGAAAGTTTGGACAGATAAGTCTACAGAAGAAGACGAAATGGTATGCAAACGACTCCCATCAGGTCAAATGTCTCGGGTTTTTTTTATCATAGTCTGGTACATTTACATGAATATGATCACAGGAAACAATTATCTTTTAGGGGCATTTAGATAAAGCAGTTCACAAAAACACATAATTACTTATTTGGGCGACGTTTCGAAGAATATTCTCTTAACGTTATCAAGCTAGTGCAAGGTTTAGCTTGATGGTTGCAAGGTTTTGGGTTCATAAAAGCGTCAATTGTTATTCGTTTTTCATAAAATTCTCACCGTGTGATCACTAATGCCATTAACTATTTCATTAAACTAGTTAAACGTTTTCATTATCACCGGAAATATTGACAAAAACTGACTCATGCACGTAACCTCTTTATAAAGAACATTCACCGTTTAAGTTGCTTGAGATATCATGATTAGACCATAGAGACGATATAGAGCAGTCCTAAGGGGACGGGTCGCTTAGTTAAGTCGTGGGAAAGCCATGTGATGTTGAGGGGTAGCGCCAGTAAACTTGTCCTACAAAATGGTGGGAATAAAGACAGTCAAGATGGAGACAGAGAACTTATATTAAGCTTATGTTTAATGCCTTAGCTTTGTGTGTAGTTTCCTGTATTATGGATGTTATAAAGATATAAAACATGGTTAACGTAAAACAAGTTCCAGACTTAATTGAACATTGGAAATAGGTATCCCAACGTGAAGTTCAAGAAAGCCCTAGACGATAGTGTCATCCTAGTATCACGGGCCGTAGTGTCACAGTCTTTTATTTGGTGCCGCGAAACAGGTAGTGCCACACATTCTGTTCAAAGTTTAATCAAATTTCTGTCGAGCAATGTAACTATTTGTTAATAACGGAAGGATATTGCCTGATTTATTGACTGTTTCTGCGTTCATTTTATAACATGTGTGTACTGCTCATGTGGAAATCTGTTTAACGTTTCCAATAACGTTAGTTTGATAGATAACATGTCCCCGGTGAAACTCGTCATCACTGCGTCGCAGTTCTAGCGCATTTTTATTTTTTACACCACCTGTTCAAATATCATTAGTCCATAATATGCATCCAGAAATAAAATCATGAACAGTTAGTAATTCCCTCTTTTAGCCGCTCTAGTATTTTATTTTTCAGACATTTATTGAGTGCAAGAAAGCATTGCTATGGTGTTGTAGTCCAGAAATAATACTACAGATAGAAAACAGCCAATTATCCGCAGAGAAGGAGTTTATACAAACTACTTACTTTGAACATCAACAACATGCAGATATCTTCAACTATGTAAATGTGAACCTTAAAAATAGGACAACGCCCATGTTTGCTCAGGTTTGTCTTTAAATATGTTAACTTTTTAAGTTAGCGAATCAGGAATCGCAATCGCTTACGATGTGATTTCCACGAATTATACGCGTGGGCATCACGTTGGCAGGACTCAGATGTGTGTTAGAGAGGCATTAGCTCTTTCTCCAATACTAATTGATTTACAATTCGATAAGATTCGATAGGTTCAAGTAATATGAAACTGAAGTTTCCTGTATGGTTTCTTATTAGCAGCAATATTATATCTATTTCGATAACATGCAATGAATACAGTGTGTGGATTGTGGTTTAATAAGTGAACATACAATTTAAATAAAGTACATGTATACTAATTAAAGGACACGTGAAAACACTAAGATTGTATTAAAGGGACAATAACATTCTTGCTGGCTTGGTAGCTCCAGAAAATAAATAATACCCTTATTCTAAGTACTAGATGTTTAAGTTTCCTACCTGTTGTGTAAATTATCCATTACAACCTATTTTACTTATCCAGAGGGTTCGAAAATATTTTAAAATCCAAGTCACATTTAAAAAGTTTTACGTTAGACTTTTCAAATCAATTGGTTGAATTTTTCCAATTTTTCAAAATAGGTGTGTTAAGATGAAATTTATATCATCATTTAATTGGAATATTCTAAAATAATACGATTTGTTGACCAGAATGAAGATTGGGACATATTATTCAGTTACAACAAGAGTGTTATTGGGGCTTTAAATAATATAATTTATTTTGAAATGCAGATTACTACTCATTCCACTTTACTAGCAGAGGATGAAAAACGTGGTTTTACTCATGATACCTGTCTTCTTCATCTACAATCCTTTGATACCGAGCAACAGTTTTGTAAAGAAATAAGGTATTGTATTTTTAATATCCTATATATTAAAACATTTATAAACATAGGAAGACTGAGAATATTAAAGGGCTAGACAGGTACATATTTCACATTATATGCATCCAATATGAAAATTAACAATTTAAAGTACTCAATACATTGAATTTTATATACTCTGGATTTTTTGTAGGACATTTAGTGAGAAAGCTGAAGATGAGACAAGAATATTGATTATTCAAAGCGATTCTCAGATTGGAAACAGAAGCTTAGTTAAATGTGCCCAGTATTGCGTAGATGACAATTTACCAAAGGGTCTAGTTAATTTTCATGTGATATTCATTATACAACTAAATAGAATATCTCAACAACCATTTACTGGATACCAGGTAAACACACCCTGGAGTTTTCAACTGACATCATGTTCACACAAAACCCGCTACAAATGCGTTTTCTACTAAGGTTCCAGTGTAGCACATGTCTTTGTACAGGTATCTATTAGAAAATAGGCGTGGTTTTCGAGAAAATGGTGTCTAATGATGCTCGAAATCGCAAAATTACTTACTTTTCAAAGTCATATAACTTTTGCAATTTTTAATAGAAACTCGTCGCTTAAGTACCATCTGATAGACAATTCAATTGACAATTACACGATATAAAAATTCAAGTACTCGAAAAATAAGCAAATGATATAGTATTGTCCTCACAAGCACCCATTTGTCATAATTGTGTCTAATATTAATTGTAAATTTCAGGCTGGTAAATGGCATTGTTTACATATCGATGATTTGCACCCAACCAAAGACATCGGTGCAACATTGATGCAGATGCAAAATCTATCAATGGCTGATTTATTTAGAAGAAATGATTACGGTTGTTTAGAAATATCAGAAGAGGAATCAAAAACATCAGATGATATTCAACCGGAAGAGAAGACGAGTCCAGTATTTACCGACCAGTATATTATGTCACAGATTACGGTTCGTGTACAAGCAGCTGTTGGAAGAGTAACAGACGATAAGAATCTGTCACATAGACCAGCACAGAGAGTTTCTATATTACTGCGTTTACTTAATGGTGAGTCTTTTGAACATATTACACAATCGTGTGTTATCATCGGAATTGTCAAACATTTCCAAGCATTATTTGCATTGTTCTTGAGGTCACAGTTGGTATCATATGTTGACGAAACGTAAAATACACGTTTCTATCGCAAAGATCCAGGTTCCGTTTGATATTGACATATGCCGGACCGTAATATCTTGATTGCGTTTGTTCTCTGTTCATCTCTTGCATAATGTGGGAGTATTATGCATAACAGTCGCTTGTTTTCTTTTCATTATCTTTTGTATTAAATCTACATTCCTAGATACTGAGGGGGAATTTAGTCAAGGAATAATACGTTCAATAAGCCATTTGATTAAACAAAAAGAGGACAAGAGGGGGAGATATTATGCCGAAAAGTGGTTGGCAAGAGAAGCCTGTAAACCCGATAATATCAACAAGGCAGGAACGTTCAGGTAATTATTTTACACACCAAGTAACATTGTTACATAGATGAATTAACTCTGATGACTTCGACGTTGTGTATAAGATCAATATCAATTAACTCCGGAATGCTGTGTTGTACTATGTTTATATATAAAATACAACATCCGTGATACAAAAGTTAAATACAGCAAACTGCAACCTCAAGGAGAGTACATTATGAAATTTTGTAAAATCTACCGTCAGAGTTAAACACACCTAGAACTCAGACACTATACGCTGTCTCTATCTATCCCGACCTCTTAGCAGAGGAGGCTAAACGTCCTCTGGGAACTCCAATGATGTCCTCCCTAGAAACTCCAAATGATGTCTGTTTCCTAACTAAATAATGCCTTCACTCTTAGCCGAGGAGGTTGTGGGTATGGCCTTCTCCTAGGAACCCCGCATGATGTCCAAAGGGAAATCCAACCCCGCTCGTTCTTATATAGAAAGTATAGATGTTTTAACTATTAGGGCGGGACAATGATCATGTTTGGGTTGTTATGTACGATCATGGTTTTACGTCAACATTATTCTATTGGATTGTTCTTATCTGTGGACCAGATTCCTGGACGAAAATAACCCCCTTCCAGAAATAGATACTGGCATAAGTGTCAGTGAGTTAGTCTAAGGAAGTAGTATATAATAATGCATGGTATATACTTCATTGGCCCAGTTTTCATTGTCACCCATTTGTTGAACCACTTCAAACTTTTAAACAGAGCCCCTTTCTTAAAATAACACCCGTAATATTACAACATAATCGTTTACATTTATTTATATAAAACATTCGCAGATAATTTCATAAACCTTCACAGTCAGCAGTGCCTCTACTGTTGGATAAATGTGCTATGTATTAAACTATTAAAATTACTAAATGTAAATAGGCAGAGGTCTCTGAAGAATTATAACCAATTTACAGACCATTAGTATCGTAGCATAATGGGTATTTGAAAAGTGATTATTTTGTTAGATATTTATTATGAACACATTGAACAAAGATATATTACACCTGACAGATAAAAGTATTAACGTAGTACCGATAGCCTAAAAATATTAACAAGGAAAGCGAGTACTGAACTTAATTACCTTTATGTATTATATCTTAAGGAGAGCCTGGTTCCAATGTCTAGAAGAAAAAATCACTCCTATACTTGCTGGTATAATTGCCCACATTGATAAGAATTTAAATCTAAACATCATTGACAAGAGCACAGATTGGAAGAAATCGGTCTGGTTGAATATTTTAAACAAACCTTCAGTGTGCGGTTTGAAATACATAGATCTAATATCAACAGAGAAAACAGAAGAACTGAAAGAATTTGTTGTTCGTAACACTGGATATGGTCGACAATCCTTCCAAGCAAGGTTTCCATTTTCTTGGTTATTCTATGAATTGACTGAAACAGCCCTTCATACATCAGTTGCTCAAGATCCAAATTTAACAGGTATTGCACCGTTTTTTATACACCCACATCACCCACATATCAATGTGGATTAATGATATTGTCGACCATGTGAACACTCCACACGTGAAAACTGTTATCAGAGTTTTTCTCTATCGAAATTTATGTTTATATCCCCAAATCCCGGATGTGTTGGATTTTGGCAAATACCAGTTGATCACTTCCTAAATTGTTGCCAATGATTGGTAAAAAAAATAGTGTTTGTGGACCCTTTTGTTCATAATTTGTATCGAATTTTTATGGAAATGAAGTTTTTATATCACATCCCCAGGATGTATCGGAACTCAGTTTGGAAACATTGTGGACACTTTGTAAGTCAAAATAATTGTAATTCAATGTTTTATATCGTAGTTATATATGTTTAGATTCAAAATATCTTGGATGAGTTCGATTATGAATACATACAAAGTTTGTGAATCTTCCAAAGCCGATAATTAGTTATCCGACTTAGATTTTGTGTTAAGGTAAAATGATCCAGAGTAGTGCCACTTTATCCAACAGGATAGATGCTACAGATTTTATATCATCAGATTTGATTTGTGCATTGGGAGCATCAGAGGTCGAACCCTATTTCTGATTGGCATGTACCAAAGTTATGCTCCCTTAGCTGAAAACCCATTGGCTAAAGTTTTTAGCAGCGGTCTTTCAAATACAATGTGAAGCATTCCGTCAAGTTCGCTGTAATCGTTTTCAAACTCTAGCAGTATGGTGCGTGGCAACCGATTGTATTCATAAATGATATATCTTACCCTCCCCCGCAAAACGTTTCGACCATCCTGTGAAAAAAAAGTCGACCATAAAATCAATAGATATACATCGTCCGTTAATTTTACAGCACCCCTGATAACACTTCGCATCCACTCGTTGCTCTGAACCAGTTACGGTCAGGTCCTATTGACATTGGCAGTGCCAGCCGTCGGTGCTTGGGACAAAGTCCAAGGTTAAGGGGGCAAAGGCACAAACTTCAACTAGGGGAAGGGGGCAAGAAATCAATCAACATGCAAGTCTATGACTGAGTGGGGATGTGGGATTTAATCACCGTAGCAGGTATTGATTACCGAAACGCATCACAAAAACTTTTTTTTATTTTTTAAAATTATTGGGCCATGCCCATGTTCTCTTTGTGTGTAGCTCACAGGCCACAATTTCTAATGGATCGTTTTGATAACTTTTCATTTTTTTTCCCTAATTATACCCTATAGATGACGTCATTTATTTTTGGTAAATTTCCACGCCCAATTTTTGTGTTATGTCTGTGTTCCCTGTAGACCGTAATTCTTTGTTCCTTATACACCAATAGTCAGGTCAAAATACAGTTTAACCCCCCAAAATAGCAACAAAAGGTTTCTCAACTGATTCTGGCAGGGTGTAGTGTGCTTTATAACATACTAAAAGTTTACCAAAGTGCATTAGGTGATAGTGGACTGCTGAAGGCCGTGAATTCAATTTCGTAATGATTGAACAGATCAGTGACATCCAATGTTCTCTTAATGTGTTCCTTGTGCCCCAAAACCTGGGAATAGACATTATCAAATTTGAATCAATAGTTATGGACTTTCGGTCATTTGTAGGTGCTGACGGCCCTTTTGGACATAATATGCCGACATCATTTTTAATGATTTTAATGTGTTCTTTGCCCCTCAAAACCTAGGAAAAGACCCCAAGATCATCACATTTGAGTTGATAGTATGACCATATTAAGACGTTTCTGTGGCCATTTTTGACACCATCTTGCAAAGAAAAACTTTTCCAGGGTCCTACTTTGGTAAACTTTTAGTATGTTATAAAGTACACTAAACCCCGGCAGAACCAGTTGAGAAACCTTTTGTTTGAAATTTTTGGGGGTATTTTCCGTATATTGACCTGATACAAGGATGATCCCCTTCTGTGAATGCCCAAACCCGAGGGGCGGGGCCACACTCACTTGTTCTTTTTGTGTCTGTGTGTTGGCTACAGGTGACAACTCTCAATGGATCTTCTTGGAACTTGTCATATTCCTTGTAGTATACGGGCGGCAACTATTGAGTCACGCCCAATTTTTATGTTCATCGTATCAGGTTGTAATTGTGAATGGATCAGTTTGGAACACTGCATATGTCTTCCTTATAGTCAACTACCGATTGCGGCGCATGCCCTGACTCCCAGGGCAGATTTACACCTGATTTTGGGGTTTATCATTTACAGACTACAATTCTGAATGGATCATCTTGGAACTTTGCATATTTATTTGTTCCCTATACCGTAAGGACAGCAACTATTTATTTTAGTGCCTGACCCGAACCCCCAGGGGTCGTACCAACCCCCTATTATTTTGTTAATATTTATTCTTTATTAAAGTTTACAAAAGAAACTCCAAGTTTAGCCTTCTTTACTTATTGCCATATTACAGTCGTTGCAGTCATTTAATATTTCATATCTCTTGTTTTAAAAAAGAACCATATCAATCAAAGCAGGAATGTAGATGTATATTGTAGTGATAGCGATACGCTTGTTATAATATGTTCAAGAACATATGATAATGTAGAATAATGTGAATTGCAAGTTCCTGATTTATGTAGGGTTTTTTTTTTAGTATATTTTTAAATAAAAGTTATATTTTGTTTTCTCACAAGGTGAAGAAATTGTAAAACACACTGTTCATGTTATTGAAAAACGTGAACTATTCAAGATATTAGACAGATTGGTTGTTGATAAAGAAGAAGTGTTCAGTTCTTACATGAGAGATTTTATTGTGATGACGTATGGCTCTAAAGACACAGATATTTTTGAGGTAGTGTTTACATTCATCCACACCATGGATGGGTCAGTCTTTCCAAAGTCAAATTTTAATTAAAAGTAATACAAATTTAATACGCAATCCATTGCTTCCGCAGTCTAAAACACGATAAAAGTTGCCACCTGGAAAGCAATGGCTCGTGTCAATGGAATGGATGGGCTATTCCTGGCAATCGTTGTCAAAGTTGCAAACATTCATGTCGTCGCATAGAATAATATGTGCGCCTATTATGTCGTCATCCATTTCCGTGGATACGCATGCGCTTCAACAATTCGCTTTTTAAGGCCATCGGAGGCTACAGCTTATTTAAGCACTGGGGTCCAGTCCATACGAAGACAAACCTATTCCATTTTCACCGTTCAATGAACTTCCGTGGACGTATGTCTACGCTTTCATGGATAATATCTATCTATTGTTGATTGATTATAGCAAGAACGACAAGCTCTGAAAAAGAGATTCTTTATGTTTGATTTTGTCGATTTTCAGTCTTTGTTTGGTTTCAGATTTTATATGATATTTTATCAAGTGCCTTGAAGCAGCGTGGTATTCATGTAGAAGATCTAGATATCAGTTCCATTATAGCTGCTGTACATTATATACATACCATAGCTCAATATAGAATTCAACACTTTCTGGAAATTATTCATCTCAAGCCTGATGTAGTACGTGAGATAGTTGATATGAAGGCAAAGAATACCGGTCATTGCTTATTGAACAGAAATTATATGGTAGATATGCCTAATGGTTTATTTTTTAAACAGAGAGCTTGTGTCTCTCGCACAACAGTTTATAATGTTATTTGTTAGTTTCAACCAATTATCACATGGTAGGCATATGAGGTATAAATTCAGGGGTGGATCCAGGAATCTTTGCAGGAGGTGGTTTGCCAGGTTTCGGTTACGGGATCCGCCCCTGAAATTTAAACTTTTTCCAATTTTTATGCAGTTGTGAATTTAGAGAGGGGAATTTACTTTGTTCGTGTTCAAAACATGATTGACCTTCCTGTTTAATATGTATTTGAGAAATTATTTTCAGGGTACACAATTGCTGATTAGATTTAAATCATATCTTTTGTCGGTGATTATTTTGATGTATGTATTTTTATAGTACTATAACTTCAAGTGGGTGGCCCGAACAACTTGGTTGTCAATATCGTCTCCTAATCCATGTCATTAATTCCTTTAAATTTGGTAAATAATGTACTTGATTTGTGCTGATTCAGATTGGGATGAGGTACGGTAAACTGATACGAGATGATGTAGACATTTTTTTATTGTCATTCTAAGTAAATATATGTAAAATACATTTGCTATGACTGGGTCTGGTTTCAGACAGTAGATGTTCTGGGATTATGTGCATTTATGGAGATGATGAAACCACAGACAGGTAAATTAGACAATCCAGATGGTAGACGGGATTGGTATAAAGAAGCATGCAGATGTTTACCAGTAGCTGAAAAAATACTGGATTTTAGTTCATCATCAACAACAGTTAAAGGACTGGAGTACCATGATGCTTGTAGAGATCAGTTATCACAAATAAGGTTTGCTTAAACTGACCTAAAACAAAATATTTTGTTGTCCATTTTCAATTTAATTATTCGAATTTTAATATCGCTTTATACAACTCGGTCAGGGACTTTGTCTGACTGAAGAGTACCAAATCCAATATGTACACATTATATGTGTTGGTAGTGAACCGTCATATACTGTACTCTCCCTCAACTCGCAAAGCTCGCTCAAGCCAGGGCGGCTAACTTCTTGAAAAGTTACAATGCCAGTCGGCCTGCCCTGTCGGGACTTGATTGGTTAAATATGCAGAGAATTTGCCAAATATGGGTAATGTAAAAGAGAATTTAAAAACATGTGTGATAATTCGATAATCGGCATGTGTTTTAAATGTCATTTTACTTTGAAACGTTTGCGTGTGAATACGTACATAATTCTGCATGTTTCTCACATGGAAGGCGGGCATTTATGATTCAAATAGAGGAATTATTTTGGCGTATGCTTTTTTTAAAAGCTAAGGTTTGGTAGTTTAGAAACTTCAACAAAACTGAGATTTGCATATATCTCCTTCTTCATTCAATACCAAAATGTCAGCCCCACCCCACCCCATGAACTGACGACATGTCGAGATAGTTGCCTATGATGGATCAGAATCACAATTAACTTTCTGAAGTAACCAAGATGATGATTCCTGCAAGACAAATTGCAAATACACAAAACTAAACATTCAATGGTGTGCTACGTAGAGAGGCTTTCGGGGTTTAATTTTAATTTTACTGTATAGGCTTAACATTAATTAGACAGTTATTTTTATATAATTTTATACTTTCAGATGTTTGTGGACGAAAATTGTAACTATTACACTGTTCATTGAACATTTCTCACCAACAGAAAAATCTACTGCTGATCTATACCAATCCCTTAAATGGCAGATTCTCTGGAATGTAAGTGTGTTTTGTTGTTTTTGTTTTTGATACTGTAGCTAACATTTTATTTACGCTATCTTTTGGATACAGATGCGTCTAGAATAATCTAATTGCGAAAGACAATTACAATTTGAAATTTTTGTGCTGATACATCGCAGGCGCGGATCCAGAGGGGGGTCCAGGGGGTCTGGACCCCCCCCCCCCCCCTGCTCAGGCTTGAAAATTTTTTTATGCGATTTTATTGGCGATTTAGACCTGTAATTTTGGAATTTACCTTCCGGAAATACGACAGAATGAACCAAATTGAATCTAATTTACCAAATTAATCGGTTGAGCGCAATTAGTTAAGCAATTATCAAACCTAGACCCCCCCCCCCCTGCAAAAAATCCTGGATCCGCGCCTGCATCGGTCCCGTTTGCCAACAATTTAGTGGGTTTTTGTTTTACTGTGGGCGTATATAGTCGTCACCCAGTCCGCTCCTTAGCAATTTAGACCAGTCATTGAAATAAACATGTACTGGATGACATCCTTACAGTTTACGGGAATGTACACAATAGTGAATGCCAGATGCCTTTGAAGAGTACAACACAAAGACGAACACAAAATCGTCAATTCGTAATTCGTTATAGGAAAACATGAAACTGGCACCGTTCTGTCCGTTGTCCAGTCCAATTGTGCGCTCTCTTGTACCATTGTCGGGGCTTTACTATATGCACTGTTTTATCATAACAAAGCAAGTTTGGTCTCTGGATTAATGTGTTGACGGGTCCCCTGTACCATTGTCGGGGTACCCTTACCCCCACAGCCTGCGACCGGGAACGCTAATTTGCGAATAGGCAAAACTGTATCATCATAATATAGCACAGTTCTCTAAAACCATCCTTGACGTATCCCCTATGCGTAAACAGGAAGCCACGAACACAAATTTATGTCTTCACTACTGATATAGTTGGCATGGACATGTCTTTGCGGGCATATCCCTACCCAATAATTTGCTGTTCTGGACGTTAAATGCAGGAAAAGAAAAGCAAATAGCTGTTCAAGAGATTATTTACCAATTTACTCTACACAGAATATAGCGTGATAATTTCTAAAGCAAATTGGGCTTCTAAAGCAATCTCTGTTGCTGGGCTATATAACGTTATAGTTTTCAATGATGAAAACCTAATCGATATTTATCCCCCGCCTCCCGTTGCCGAAAGCATTGTGAGGCTACAGTGTTCAACAGATTATTTCAGATTTCGTTTGAACCATTTGAGTGATGAGCGGAGGTATGATTTTCCGTTTTTGGTACCCCCCCCCCACGCCAGGCCAGTTTCAAAAGACCTTGTTATCACGATACAACTTTCAGTTTTTAAAGTTTGGGGGTTGGGTTGGCCTAGTGGTCTAGAGTGCCGCGTTTCGACCTCTAGCTGGCCGATCACCTCTGGCTTGAGGCTATGGTTTCGATCCCCAGTGTGAGCGTATGTGGCATGGAGATAGGGGCGCCTTCTCAATCTCGTGGGTTTGCTCCGGGCACTCCGGTTTCCTGCAACTGCTAAAGACCCCTACGCGCAAGCGAATTATTGAAATAGAGTTAAACCATGTGTTAGTCCCGAAATGACCTAGTTTGTGTTGAGTGGACGTTAAACCCCATTTCTCTCTCTCTCTTTTTAAAGTTTATCAATATTCAGGTTACCGGAAACGTCTGTTCTAGTTTGTGTCGAGTGGACGTTAAACCCCATTTCTCTCTCTCTTTTTAAAGTTTATCAATATTCACGTTACCGGAAGCGTCTGTTCTAGAGTTATCTCAATCACAACATATTCACTTCAGATTCTACAAAGTATGCGAACGTTGTAAGGCTATAGTTTTTAACGTAGTTTTTTCTAAGCTTATGGCCAAGACATGTTTTGAAGGCACAAACACTCACTATCAATATTTTCTCGTCCCTGCAATGAATCATCTTTTTACAGTTATTAAAAGAAGATGTCGACTTGCACAATTTGGATTCTTTAGAAAGGATTGAGAAATTCCTCAAATTGATAAATAGAGCCGTATTGCACAAACTTTTCGGGTAAGTTTATTCTATATTTTAGACATGTTCTGTAATCACGGTGTATCGTTCACACTGGATAGTGTTATATACTGACCACATTCTTCTGGTATACTGACCACATTCTTCTGGTATATTCAGGTACATTATGTAAAAGAAGAAAGTTGTATTTGAAATAGTGTAAGGATGGCAACCGTAAGGATGGCAACTAGTGATCTTGGGCAGTGACACACCCACTATTTTGTTAATTTTGTCTTCAATTATTAACATATTTGTTCCATTCTGGCCTGATCGATCATATGGTTTTACTTATGTATATTGGTCCATATCCAACCCCTAGGGGCAAAGCACGGCCAATTTTTTGTGCTGTTTTTGTTTGTCTAAATGCTGGAATTCTGAATGGATAATTTTGGATAATAACTATTTATGGTATGGATATGGTATGGATAATAACTATTTATTATGGTTTGTGCCGCGCCCCTCCGGCTGGGTGACGCATCTACTTTTTTATTAATATTAATATTAATATTTAGAATGTAAATTTGGTAAAAACAAACCCGATATCGTATCCGAAAACTCCCTGATTGTTACACTGAAAACCAGGATGTGGAAATTGCCAGCAGCTCACGGGCTCCTTGAGTGGAGTGGTGTCGAGGAACATGTTAGCTTTATGGATTGTAGACCAGGTTTAAATATTGTGACAAAGAAAAAACGTATAGAAAACCATTATTGTTCCTATTATATATTTGGTTTGGGTAAGATGATGAAAAACATCCATAAAGTCCAAAAGTCAAGTCTGAAATTACCTTACAATTAGTACCCAGTAGTACCCACGCCAGAGTCAACCCCCTAGACGATGTGTAGCCGGGTAGTGGTACATACGTGATTTGGTTGCCGTGTTCGGAATCAAAATTTGCTGGAAATGATGATGACAATCTCTTGTTTCAATTTTCATGTTTATTTACATGTCATTACAGAGACATCCCACCTTGTACACAATGTAAAACTACATTCGAATCGGCACCAGTAGAACTTCCATGCGGTCTTAAAATATGTACTGAATGTATGATTGACATACAAGAAGATGAGGAGAAACATTGTAGGCAGTGCGGAAGAGAAATCTCAGACAACTTTAATGACGCGGCTTCAAACCGGTATTTATGATCTAGTAAAAGTATAGTTATTTCAGACATTTTTCCACGTGACGAAGAAAAACAGGTTTAATTTACAAACTCAGGCATTCAGGACAACATATATTAATTCCTACCTTACGCTAGTCCTGTGCATGCTCATTTAAGTGGCTGCCTTGATTACCATCCATATTAACCTCGTGTCGTAGCTGTGACATAATATTTTTAAATGGAACCTTAATACTAGTAAAACAACGATTCTTGTCCATTTTCAGGAGAATTCTGCATTGACATCTGCATTATAACCCATGCGGCTGCAGATCGATTATTTATCCATACTTCTTGTAATTATGATTGAATACATTTTAGGGAAAACTGGAGCCAATTAAAGACCTTTCATAAAAGCTGTGACTCATTTTTGATGGCCATGGTATCCAAACTGTGCTTTAGTTCAAATACTGCACCCAGTAAAGACGTTGTACACAGATTGATGGCATATATAACAGTTAAAAAACCAACTAAAACCGGAGAACTGAATTTTAATCGCGTAAAGACGAAACCAATGAGTCTATTTATTCATGACATTGACCGTACTCCAATATGCAGACTCTTTTTCCTGAAACTGCTTATTCGTCAAAGGTAACATATAAAACACCAACGTGTTTTTTTATGTTGTCGTATTTTGTTGTTGATCAGTTCGTCCACACCTGAACGTACGTTCCCTACAGAATTAATTTCTTATGCGATTGTCGTGGAATTTTGTAGAATATTTCGTTTTGGGATTAAGATGTTCCATGTGAGCGTTTACTACTGTATTTTCGTGAATAGTTGATCTTGTTTCTATCGATGTTGATAGTCTTCGTAACTGCTACATAGTTTAATAGCCTTGTGATCGTCTAGTATTGCTTCTGGTTATTTGTAACTCTTTTACTTATGGCTAGGATGTTCATTTTAATGTCACCCCGACATTCCGCTTTGAGAATTTACTGCTAACTCTAATTGTGATTACACAATGCAACAGTTCGTTTCTACATTTTATATCAAGCACTGGATACATAGTTTACAAGCTTAGGTTACCATAAACGTCATTCTCTACTCTCTGATTACTGGCGGACGTTTTACATCATATGCCTCTTCTACGACGTAACGGGGTGGTCTGAATCCACGTGGCGTCTCTCGAACATCACCAGTCTCCCAACGAATCTGCAAGATGAAGCTTATACCACTCTAAAATAATCCGGTTTATTGTAAAGCAGGATACGCGGTTTACAAACTCTGTGAACTCAAAAATATGTTTTATTCTATGTAGTTAGAGCAGCGGCTTCTGGAAACGTTAAATTATATTCTCTTCGGAATTAAAATGTCTATCTAATTCGACAGTGGGTTTCCTCCGAGCACTCCGGTTTCCTCCCACTGCTAAAGAAGCCTACGCACACGAGTTATTGAAATAAAATTAAACCGTATGTTATTCTCGAAATGACCTAGTTTGTGTCGAGTGGACGTTAAACCCCATTTCTCTCTCTCCCCCCCCCTCTCTCTCCCTCTCTCTCTCTCTAAATAAGTTGACAATGATTTATATTTTTATCCGTAGTGCTGAATACACATCAAGTTATCTACATGAATTTTTCGAGGACGCTAAACAATTAATTGAACAAACTAGTCGAAGAACAAAAGTAAATAAATCTTCTCTGGTAGAATTCAGTGCTTTAGTATCATATTGCCTGGAGGTGAGTAATACGTTTAAACACGTAATTGTATTACAAACAATTCCATCTTGCTGTGCATCAAATATAACAATTTCAACTGTGGCAACGTAAGTGTGGTTTATAGGATCTAAGCAATCCATACACCAGTCGGATACAGCGTGTCCTTATACTGTTTACACGATACAATCAATGGCTGTTTACGATACAATCAATGGTTGTTTACTCGATACTGTACAATCAATGACTGTACGTGATGTGTGTGTGGTAGCGTAAAAATGTTCCCAAACTAATCAACATATTATAGGTTTAAGAACTTTAACATTCCACTTGACATAATATACGTCTGCCTCGTTATTCGATTTCACGTAGACGTTTGTCTACTGTCTGGTACGAGATTCTACGCCGTCCGAGAATTGCCGCTGCAGTAGAGTCGCTGTTGAAAACCATTTACGCCAATGGCGTAGCCGGAAGTGACGATCCAGGACAAGTGGGACCACACTTGTTTGGCCTGAGCTAGGGCGTTCAAGTGTTAAACTTCGCTGTCGGTACCTATCCCAAAGGCGAGAAATGGAACTAAGGGAAACATTCAGCAGCCTGGCTACATCTGTCTTGGAGTCACCTGCTTGTAATCCACCAATAGCGTTGTTGCGTTGGTCTTCGTTCGGATGTGGCATCACTTGGGTCTTTGAGTGTTTACATGTGCAACTGATTTGGAAACCGAGAACCCCGGGATTTTAAAGACCTTAGATTTAGGTTCCACGCGAAAAGCTCGCGAAGTTGTTAAATTCATGTTTCTTGGTGCAATCAAACGATAACAAATTTCGACAAAAAGGATGACCAGTCACAATTAGTGACCTTACCTTTAAAATCAATAATGAATTTCTTTTATCCTTACATAATGGCATTAAAAACAAGTAAGATTTACCGAGACCTAAAAGTTATTTCGTTTAAACGAATTAGTTATTTCCATATTACGAAAAAATTAATTCGTTATTACGAAATAATTAATTTGTTATTACGAAATAAATAATTCGTTATTACGAAATAATAAATTTGTTATTGATTCGTTATAACAAGAAAATTAATTCATTTACACTAAATCGTTATACAGTTATGGTACTTCGTTATAACAATAGAATATTTCGTTAAACGAAATTATTGTCCCCCGCCTTTCGAAGAAAGTTGGGGGACTATTAAAATGGGTTCGTCCGTCCGTCTGTCTGTCTGTCTGTCCGTCTGTCCGTCTGTCCGTCACACTTTTTGGGACACAATAACTCTCTTCCTAATTGAGCTAGAATGTTCAAACTTGGTGTATGTGTTTATTAGGTCAATGCCTTGATGGAGTTCGAAGATGAGCATTTTCCGCTTAGTGTAAGCAGAGATAAGCAATTTGATTGACTGATGCTTTGGGACACGATAACTTTAGTTCTAATTAAGTGAGAGTGATGAAACTTGGTGTATAGTTTCATTACAGTAATACCTTGAATAAGTTCGATAATGAACATTTTCTGCTTAGGGTAAGCAGAGCGATACACAATTTGATTGGTCGAGACTTTGGAACACAATAACTCTCCTCCTAATTGAGTAAAAATGTTCAAACTTGGTGTATATGCTTATTAGGTCCATGCCTTGATGGAGTTCGAAGATGAGCATTTTCAGCTTAGGGTAAGCAGAGATAAGCAATTTGATTGGTTGATGCTTTGGGACACGATAACTTTAGTTCTAATTAAGTGGGAGTGGTGAAACTTTGTGTATAGTTTCATTACAGTAATACCTTGAATAAGTTCGATAATGAGCATTTTCTGCTTAGGGTAAGCAGAGCGATACACAATTTGATTGGTCGAGACTTTGGAACACAATAACTCTCCTTCTAATTGAGTAAAAATGTTCAAACTTGGTGTATATGCTTATTAGGTCAATGCCTTGATGGAGTTCGAAGATGAGCATTTGCCGCTTAGGGTAAGCAGAGATAAGCAATTTGATTGGTTGATGCTTTGGGACACGATAACTTTAGTTCTAATTAATTGAGAGTGATGAAACTTGGTGTATAGTTTCATTACACTAATACCTTGAATAAGTTCGATAATGAGCATTTTCAGCTCAGGGTAAGCGGAGCGATACGCAATTTGATTGGTCGAGACTTTGGAACGCAATAACTCTCCTTTTAATTGAGTTAAAATGTTCAAACTTGGTGTATATGCTTATTAGGTCAATGCCTTGATAGAGTTCGAAGATGAGCATTTTCCGCTTAGGGTAAGCATAGATAAGCAATTTGATTGGTTGATGCTTTGGGACACGATAACTCGATACGTTTGAAAAAAATAAATGTGCGATTAATTAATATGTATCGTCTATTTATTTTGGGATTTCGGCGGGGGACATCAGCCTCACTGTTGGCTTGTTTATTTTGTGATAACGAAATATTTTTTTCGTTACAACGAATTACTTATTTGATTAAACCAATTAATCATTTGGTTATAACGAATTCATTATTTGGATATAACGAATTAATTATTTGGTTATAACGAAGATATTTCTTTAAACAAGTATGTACGCTTGTCCCATTATGTGTTAAGCACTGTTTAAGTTAAATACGTCAGTCATTGGTAATCTTTTATTGATGCAATGGGTTGCCGGCTGATGCTTCCAGGTCTGGTTCTTTATTTATTATCAACATGATTTAATTTTAAGAGACAGAATATTCTTTCTGTAATAAATTTACTTAAAGATGCATTCTCATGATCCTTTTTCTGGCGTATTCCCCCCCCCCCCCAAAAAAAAATAATTTTTTTTAAAAAAATAATATGGCATATTATGTACGTATGACAAATATTTACACACAAACGTAAACGTACATTATCCAAGAGCCAAATCCGCCTATTGTCGGCCTTTCTTTAGGCTTGAAATGTTATCTAAATTATTGATTGGTCATTATCCAGACCATAACCAACTCTCGATGCCATGGGTTGTCCCCGATATTAACTAGATTAGAACGGTACAGTCATATTTTGATTTAATGTGAAAATATAGAACGAAACTTAGCTTCGAACAATCAGTACGGTGGTTGCAATTAATGCACAGGTCTTGTCAAACCTTCAAAGGCTATCTTCGGTCGCAATAGAGTAATTTGAATGGAATGTTCAATTTATCCATTTTACATTGTCTATGTTCGCACTATTATAGCAAGAATCGCTAGCACTTTATCGAAATCTTACATAAAGTATCCACAATCCACAAATTATGGATTCTCTGATAAACACAATTGGGCGTACTCCGGGTAACATTTTAACTGTGAGCTCGGGTCGCGTAACCTGCTCTTCTTATGTGTTGATCTAATGTCTAGCGATTTTGACAGCATTTGAGGGCTTTAACGTCCATTAGCCAAGATTAAACGTCTGGAAAGGAAGTTACAAATTTATTACAAATGAATAGCAACTAAAGAGCTTAATATGGATTCTCTGTCAATCAATTCTTGTGATAATCACGGGTGATAAAAATAGATTATGATGGGACGGGTAAGTGTTCGTGGGATTCGAATGTTTTCAGAGGGATTTGAAGCAAACGTTTGATAGACAAATTAATAAATCGTCAAATCACACAGATTGTAAACGGACAGGAATATTTGAACAATTACTGCAGTTTATCTACATTAGTTATTGGTGGTGGGTACATTGTCATGGTGAACCACGTGGGTTTAAACATATGAGATGTTTACTAAAGGGTTTAGCTTGCCTATAGAACTGTGTTACTTTGTTTATTTCAGGATGTTTATTATGAAAATGCTTCTGACTTTACAGACCAGTGCCCCCAAGAAATAGATGTAGCCACAACAAGCTTAGAAGCAGCTGCAAAATATTTCAGACAAACAGATAAAGAACAGATTTCTGTGATAAAACAACTCAAGAGTCTAGTTCGCTGCCGATATGGACTTGTTGTAGCAGCTAAATATCTCTACCATTTTTTTGTTTTGAAAAGTTTGAATATGTCAAAGGAATTCAGTTCATTGGTCGAAGCCATTAGAAATGTTATCCTTATAGAAACTACAATGATGTGGCCAAAGTAATTTTATTTTTATTATAAACCAAATTTGTAATGAACATGGTCAATTCCTGTTAACAACTTTTTATATAATTGCTTCGTATATATGAACTTATATTGCTTCTCCGGCTCTTTCCACAGATCAGGCTTAGTATTCTCATTGTGAGAGAAATGGGGTTTAACGTCCACTCAACACAACTTAGGTTATTTCGGCACTAACATATGGTTCAATTTTATTTCAATAATTCGCTTGCGCGTAGGGGTCTTTAGCAGTGGGAGGAAACCGGAGTGCCCAGAGGAAACCCACGAGGTTGAGAAGGCGCCCCTATCTCCATGCCACATACGCTCACACCAGGGCTCGAAACCACAGCCGCAAGCCAGAGGTGACCGGCCAGCTAGAGGACGAAGCGCGGCACTCTAGACCACTAGCCCCCCCCCCCCACAGTTTCGAAGAAAGACTCTGGAAATAAGTTTTATAATCATTTTTAAATGTAATATATAGCAGTGATATATTTCATGAAATTGTGTGAATATTTTTTATTGATTTATAGCTTTGTTTCCGGATTTAATTTGGGCTAAATGTCGAGGTATTTGAAGTTGATAGACTGCTGAATATAACAGTTGTCGATCCCCAAGTTTTAGGGGATTCTATTTGATGTCCATATGCTGAATTATAGTAAAATCACTATTACTTGTTTTCCTGAATTGTTCGACGTATATGATTGGCATTTAGAAAACTATTATATACAGCAGAATTGCCGATATGTATTGCATCTATAAGAATGAATATTTGGATAAACATCCAGACTTTTATAAACATATATTGCTTCAGCAATACTCGCAGAATACTTATGTGTTTTAGGGTGTTTTTGTTGAAACAAGTTTGTCGACAATATGGAACAGAGTGTTATGAAGAAATTATGAGTAATGAAGAGTACAAATGGATTGGTCTAGAAAGGAAAGGGGTATGTACACTGTGGTAATTGTTTGAATGATATAGGGGCTAAGTGAAGGGGGTACAGTGACGGGCTTAATCATTCACACTACAGGGTCAGCAGCATGGCACGACCCACGACAGCTGGGGGAACCAGGCGCTTGGAAGACTCGACACTGGCCACACTGCCCAAGTCGTCGCCAATCACCTCCAGGTCAATGTTCGGACCATCTACATGCTTACGTGCCATTAACACCACGAATGATCGCCACCAAACTGGTAGACCAAGGGTTACCACAAGCCGATACGACCGTCATGTTGTGTGACTGCACGTGTATCTGAGACAGCACTTCAGGCAGCGGGGACACACGGAAGACCAATCAGTACCGATACAGTTCGCCGAAGTCTCACCAGAGAGAACATCCATTGCCGTAGACCTTACTGTCGCTATCATCGTGAATTTGAGGTTTAACAATCGATATCCACCCAGCATATATTGTTGAAAGATAGTATACAAACATACGCTCGTGTTGTATATACCTTTTACTTCTATGGTGTAAAGAGCACATACAATGGTCGTATAAAAATCGTATATATCAGTATTTATCGTAAACATTTCAGCCAAATCGCACATCCATCTAATTAAAACTATTCGATACATGATCATTTATGTGGCAGAAACCCTCAAATTTTAGATTACGGCCTTAAAACTGAACTCCGATTACAAAACTATGAAAATAATTAAATAAAAAGCACGTTAACCTCTAAACAATCGCCATACTTGTTTTAAATAGGTAGAACAAACATGGCGATTGATGGCGGGCAAAAGACGATAGGCAGGCCACGCCCACATCAAGTATATACCTGTCAAGCACAGAGTCCTCATCCGGTAGCTATATTGCAACTACTACATGCCCGACTGGTTGAGGGTTTTTTTTCACTATCAGCTTACTGAAAATATTATTGCTACACAATTATTATGTCTGATCAAGTACACATTAGTTTGCTAATTAGATGCAATAATCCAACCACGGTGTACTTTTCCTCTAAAGAAAAATAGAAAAAATGTCTCGCCCCAAAAGATACTTGTCTCAAATGTCAAAGGAATGAGTTTGGAACATCAAAATGAGTTAAAAGATGTATAAAGTCAGGCTGACACTTGCACAACTTTTGGCCACGATTTTATCGTGCCCATCAGTGTCCACATTGACACGAACTGGCACGACGAGTTCACGCATAGTTTGCACATTGTTTACGCACTTCCCGCATTGGCACGACGAGTTTGCGCAAATCGAACGGTGTCGTGCCGACTCGAGTCGTGCCAATGCGTGCCACGGAATCGTGCAAGTGTCAGACTGGCTTTAGATTACAACACTATAAGAAACATGGTTTTTAATGCGGAAAACTATGTTTGAAATCATTTTTTGGGCAGTTGATTGTGACAAATAAAATACTGTAAAACAATATAGATAAACCCATGTAAGAAATCAATGCTGAATTTTTGAAAGACGCTGCCTGGTCTAAATCATTCGAGTCATTATTAGCTTTCAGTTTATGACAATCGGTATGGATATTGCTGACGGCAGTGTTTTAACGGAGGGTTACGCACTTGTTTAGTTTTAGCGCAAAAGATGCCCAACTGTAATACTGAACAATTGCCACCATAACAGTGGCAAGACCCTTTATATAGAATTTCTGTACTTGGGAGGGGGGGGGGATAGCCTAGTGGTCTAGAGTGCCGCACTTCGACCTCTAGCCGGTCGGTCACCTCTGGCTGTGGTTTCGAGCCCTGGTGTGAACGTATGTGGCATGGAGATAGGGGCGCCTTCTCAACCCCGTGGATTTCCTCCGGGCACTTCGGTTTCCTCCCACTGCTAAAGACCCCTACGCGCAAGCGAATTATTGAAATAAAATTAAACTATATGTTAGTCCCGAAATGACCTAGTTTGTGTTGAGTGGACGTTAAACCCCATTTCTCTCTCTCTCTCTCTTTCTCTCTCTCTCTGTACTTGGGTCTTGTATTTGCCTGTGGCATGATATTAATGTGTATTCTGAATAATTGAATGTTCATATTTTGAAACAGGAAATTGTTCCGGATAGATATGTTATTTATGGTAGCGACTACACAAATATCCGACAGGCAGTAAGACTTGTAGACTTAGGAGACGATATTCAAACACTACACAAGAGTTTAAAGGTATGTCTAACAATATAGTGATATAACATAATATAAACATACCTAAGTGTAACGTGAAAGCAGAGTAACGCATGGTCACTTTGAATGTAAAATCCCGCAAGTGCTGCCAATCTGATAAGCTATTTATTGTTAATTTGTAATGCAGAAGATCATTAGAAATAATCATTACTGTGATTTAAATTTTAGTGTTAGGAATCTTGATTTATAATACATCGCTTATCACAATATGAAACTGACATGTGATAATAAGCAACAATTATTGACTACATGTACCTTCTTACGTTTTATTTTTTTTTTAGAAAATAAACAAGAACAGACAAGAGTACATGTTTTTGATGGTATTACAAAATGCAGTGTCAACATTTGAAAATAAAGTAAGTATGTTGGTATTCCTGGGATTTTGAAATAATTAAATTGATTTGAAATTGTAACCGCGGGGGTTCTTTGTTTTTCATTGCACGAACTATAATCCCAACAGTCTAGCGTGTAGTAGGTAATTGGTAGTTGAAACATAATTAGACAAATATTGACAGTGTTTGACAAAGCAACTTTTTAATTATTGCTGTGGTTTTGTAATCGGGGTTCAGCTTTAAATTGTGTATACACTGTCTACTTTATTCTATTACACGACAATGCAGTCCATTTGCTGTAGTCATGAATATAGACCAGGGGCCGGTTGCTCTAAGCTCTGTTAACTTTTTACGATCCGATAGAGTTTAGAGTTTAACGGGTCGTTAAAAGAACTTAGTTTTGAGCAAACGGCCCCAGGAATATAAGAAACATAATTATACTTAGCAGTAGTATCTTAGGTATTGGCTAGCAATGTTGTAAAGTCTCATAAACCCCAACTCTCAGATTATCTCTTCGTGGGAGAATAGACTTACACCTTAGAGTTAGGCTTTCACCTTGATTCACCTTATATTCTGAGAATCATCAAGTTTAGAATTTTATAGCAGCTAAAATTTAGAAAGCTGACTTAATAATTATTGTCTTTCTTTGTTTTAGAAAACAAAACAAAAGCTTGAGAAATTCATCAAAAGCAGTGATAAATTTCAATTAAAGGTGAGTAAATTCACATTGTCTGTAGTCACCCACATTCGACATTAAGAAAATAAACTCGCAACTGAAAATACATGCAAAAGCAAATTCAGAATGTACTTGGTGTGAATTGCAATTTCAGAATGTAGCTCTTGCATTTTTATCAACCACAGAAGAGCAGAGGAATCTATGTATAGGTGTTACTACTAGCAACCATTCAGAATCTATCAATTTGGAGAGTTTGCTCCATCACTGGTTATTGGTTTTAAATTCGTCATCTAAAGATGGATTGTTACAACCTTTATATCAATTATTAGTGGATCCCAGTAGTATGCAGGTATGTACTAACGAATTCAACCTGGTCTCTAGGATCCCGGATGGTAATCTCTACCAACTCAGATAGTAATCTCTACGGAGCCGGCATGATATCTGACCGTAAAAGCCTGACAGAGTCTCTTTTATAGGACCCATATGGACATTGACGTGGGAATATATCACGCTATAATCGGGTTATTAAAAGACCCTGGATCTGTGCAATTACTGGTATGATTGGACTAAACTTGGCTAATGACGTCACATATTGGCATGATATAATCTTAACTCATCA
This sequence comes from Patella ulyssiponensis, assembly GCA_963678685.1. NCBI lineage: Eukaryota > Metazoa > Mollusca > Gastropoda > Patellidae > Patella > Patella ulyssiponensis. Next base: position 3,257,026 of record OY783226.1, read on the forward strand.
AAACATCATGTTTATCGAACTATAGAACATTTAATGTATCAATTGTCGTAGGTTTCTGTTAAACAATCATTTTACTCATACATGTACTAATTTTGCAATTAACTAAAGTAGATAATATTGCCAACATCTATTCCTATATTCATCTAAAACCAATATCTGTTAATATAGAGCTTATACCCCCTATCAATATTATTACGATAGAACACGAGATATTCGGGTTAACTAGTCAACATCATACTCGCTGAACGATTGTAGGAGGAATCTTGAATTGGCACACTGCCAACTTTTAAATGTTTGTAGGAGATGTTTTTACCGACGATGCCTGAAGAAACTCTGGCGGATATATCAATGGTAATAAAGGCCATAAAAACCGATAAAGACCAGCTCACCGTATACAGTAAGCATTTTAGATATATTTACACTTAACTGTGTATACTTCTTGTCATCTGCTGTCTATCTTAAATTTGTATATGTTTAAATGGCAGTCAGCAGGTATTATGACGTCACCCATGCCCATGCCTGTCAGGCATGTTACACTGTGTACAAAACCGCAACAGCAATTCTATTAACTAGGGTGATATCGCAAATAAGACCCCCCCCCCCTTCCGGGGGTGTAGGGTGATAAGAATATACCGCTCGAATATCCTGTGTGTCGTAAGAGGCGACTAAATGTATTCGTGTAATGGAACAACGTGACTGTCGTGCGTTGCGACCCGTGTCGGTGGAGAATGGAATTCTGGTAATTAAGTGGGGATTTGGCTTGCTGGCCCTGACTCTGCAATCTCTACTCTGACGCACGGCTTAAGTGTAACTGGATAAAGTAAAAAGATTTTTCATCTTTAGTTTCTATAGGTATATCCTTCTCTGTCCCTGTAGTCTTAGGGCGTAGTAGACCACATGAATATTGTAATACGTTAGTCGTTGGAGAGTTGAATCTTTTAAAACACACTCATGCTTTCCCAATTAAAGAGGACTCGTTAATTGAAACGTTCGTCGATCGAGGAATTGCAACCTATGAATAATAAATACGAAAAAATAAATACGATACCCGCGTGCCTTAAAATGTGGGGCCGACGGTTCTCAGTATGTTGGCGACCGACAAGTATGCAAACAATCGAAAGTCAGTCGCAGCTTTGCTTGGGCAATGGATGTCGTTTTTTGCATGCGCTTTTGTCAGCGAAGAGATTTACATGCTTTTCCGGAGCTTACATAGTATTGTAGTCCCCTTCCACTTGTAGGTGGAAAGCAATTTTTGGGTTTGATATTTGATGAAAAATTGTCAATTATCCCCCATATGAAAACCTTTTCGAAGAAATGCCTGAAAGCCCTCAACATGTAGAGAGACTTATTTCTTACAATGGTGTTTCAATGGCTTCTTACATATTTGATTAATTGTATTTATTTTGTTATTAGGGTGTCCAAACGGTCATGCCTACCTTATCGGAGAGGTGAGTACATTGTTTATTATTTAAGAGGGTGGCATGTTATTGGATTATGAACAGGTAATTGGGTCTATTTTGAGAGGTCAGAGGCGTACCTAGGGATTGCATTGCCCGGAGCACTTCAACCGTAAAGCAAAAAATTAATAAAAACATTTTTCGTAAAAAGGTATTTCTGACGGTAACTCAACTTTTTGATTAATTTCTTTTTTTGCCTTTCAGTGTGGTAGACCATACACACTAGGCAGATGTAATCAATGTAATGCGGAAATTGGTGGTCAATACCATACAGCAGCAGAAGGAAATACTATAGATGATGGGTAAATTTGATATTTATTTCAATACTGCACTAGTGGGTGTGTTGCGTTGTCTCATATCATAGCTTATCACGAAACCTCGCACCCATAAATAACATTTTTCGCATATGGACCCACATACTCCTCGCAGTGTTCCGTTTCATTATAGCTAATCCCACTACTCACTGCTGAAAAGAGTGAAAATTCTTGTACTAAATTATGATTATTCAATAGTTTTATTAACTACCAACCGCTAACTGCGTTACAAAGGCTCTACCCTTAAAACAAAGCGTCAAATTTGACCAAACATGTTTACATAACGTTACGTCATGACTCAAGATTTTATTATGTCCAATTAACCAGTGATTAGCAGAATATTGTAGTAAAACTAATTGAGTGACAAACGAGGCTATCAACATAATGTAAACAATACTGTATGGAGACGAACAGGCTTTCGCCGTTTTTAATACCTTAAATCACTGTCCAAAGTTTTAGGAAAGACCCCAGATTAAACGAAGGACTGTCATGTGGCTATACTTAAGTGATAGCTTTCATTGAATGGAAAGAATAGACACACTCCCGCAAAAGTTCAAGTATCAGAAGCAAATCCAGCAATGGCCAGAGAGGGAGTTCTTGGGTCATTGCTTCCGGAATATGATGGACCCATGTTTTAAAATTGTTTTTTGATTACTTCCAGTCAGTAGAGGTTCAACAAAATACATCGATGTCATAGTTCTCAAAGGTTTTAAGTGTCAAAAATTGTCGGATTTAGTTTTTGAGATATGAGAGGAAAACCTATTCCAATCTTAATAACGCAATAAGGATATCAACATTTTAATAGCAATGTTTTTGTGAAAGTTACGACCTTACAGTTCTGAAACTTTGCATAGAGTAGCCTCTAAATGTGATTAGTCATCCTATGCAATAAAAGCTATTTGGGTCATAAGTGGCACTTACAACCTTCCAGAACTATGGCATCGACATATAAAGACGATCAGGATCATTGTACAATCGTAACCACCGCTTATAAGATTAATCAAGAAAAATAAAAGCAGATTGTCACCAGGGTCACATTGAAGCAGATATGTTTAAAGTCTAGCCAACACCACTCAGGCTTGGAGTGGAAATGTTGACTTTTATGTATATCTATGTTGATACAATGTATCCAGACTTAATTTAAAACTGTAGAAACCGTATTCGGTACATTGTTTTGTTTATAATACGATAATGTTGGCGATAAAGTACACAACATGAGATGCTGGAGAGGCATTCAAAGGGTCCTAAATAATAGAGTAAACTAAATAATTAGGACAAGGAGAATACTAGAAGATCATGTTGTTGTAACATAAGTAGCAGAGAGAGTGCGTCACATATTGGATGTGGCAACTGATTTTACTGGCCCGCTTTCCAAGTCTGACAGACGGTGTATTGCTACAGCTACTCAAATATTTTACCAAAAACAAATAGAATTGATATAGATAATTCTTTGCACTTCACTAATGTCACTAATTCGGTTTTATTGTTCTCTCTGAGAACCTTGCAATCCAATCTACCCTAAAATATTGTATTTGTTGACAACATATTTTGCATCATATGTTTGCATAATGAACATATTTTATCTTAGTCATTTTCATCTACTTTGTTTTCTGACTTAATTTAGACTTGATGGATCAAAGAAGGGTCATATCCTGGGTCCAGCAGATCAGCGTCCATTAGAAGCCACCCCAGAAAGATCTATGTCACCATCTGTATGTGCTATTATACGAATGATGACTCATATGACAATGATGTTGGGAGCCAAACAAAATCCAAAGGTTAGTGGGTTTAAATTTATAGTTTATATGGAGATTTAGTTACATCCCCCCAAAATGAAATCGTACACCATACATCACTCTCCATCAAATAGAGGCAAACCTATTTTGGGGTTCTAGCTCCCCGACGGACAGACAAACTAATGCTCGTAAACACCTAGGAAACATCAACAGCAAGTATGAACATTCGTGACGTTCAGAGGGAACAATTTCCATACTCATTTGCTTCGACATTTATAATTCATTTTGCAATTTCATTTCTCGATGCTCTGTGCCAAACATAATGCGTGGATAAAGAATGACATCTATTAATTGTATGAATTGGATGTTAGACAGTTTAACTGTTCGAAAGATTTTAATTTATTTCAATATGTCGTTAGTGTCAGATGTCAGTACAAACTAATTACGTTTACCCCATCTGATGAATTTGTGATATAATTGTTCAGGCTTAACCAAATGCCGTTGACGTTTTGTTGCATATTCAAACAATATTCTACACCATTATTGTATTCAACAATGATTTTAGGGCATGGTTGTATGAAGGACAAAGGACTAAAGAAATCCACGACTTTTTTTAGCGTAGCTATGGAAATTAACATAGCATAACTTAATGTCGGCTTGGTATTAATCCCTATTAAATTCAATAAAAATTTTTTATATAAGCTTATTTATTTTAATACAAGTCTACAGTGATTTGGAGGGTCTAATAATCCTCTTCTGATGTATGAATGTTATATATTGTTAATCGCAATTTGACTAGAATGAAAATGAATTATAAAATATTTTTAGGCCATGTTAGTATAATATATTTTACAGGGTGTAGGAAAATTGGTTAATCCACCAATTGAACAAAATGTTGAAGTTTACTTTACAAGTCATTTACAAAAAGATGTAGCTGTGCTACAGAAGTGTCTACAAAAGAGCTCAGATGATGTTTATCTACTGATTCATCTGATATGTCAACATCTATTATATGATTTACCAACAGGTATTATATTAAATATATTCATTACTGTTTTGTTAGGATGGTCTACTAGACTTATAGAAGCTGTATATGCCTTGCAATCAGCGCTACGTTGCTATAGCCGTCCTGGAATGTCTCTAAATTTTATCAAATCTAGACCAAACTGCATGGGTCCAGATGTGACCGACCTTTAAATCGAAAGGTTGCAGCCCCCCCCATCCGTCCCATTACGCTTCACAGGGCCTCCTTTCAACTCAACCATTATCACAAAGTAAAATTGGATTATTCAGTCTGACGGGAACAATCCATAAGTCTATATTAAATGAATTATAAAAAAAAATGGTTTCTCGTTCTCTCTCTTGCCACTTCCGACTTCGTTGACATATTGATCGTCGGTCTATAAATCGCCTAAGACGGGCTCACATCATGAACATATCCTTTATAATGGTTCTTGAACACAACACACGTTTCTTTCATAAATTCTTCCGACAATTTAGAGAGAAGGTTCAAAAGATTGGTCTTTCTGCAACCGTCAAGTTGTTTATGCATAAAGTGCCCCAGTGTTGTATAAGATGACGTGATTATAAAAAGTGGGAGGAGTTACAGGTCTCTGACTGACAGGCCAGTTCTAATGAAATATCAGGGAAAGATAAAAACATAAACAGTACTGTAGTTATAGAAATACACTGTGATTGCAGGTGGCGAAATGAATTTGTTGGACAGCAAAGAAAGTAGAAGGACCTGGGAAGGTGAATTATCAGCAGTGATATCCCAAATTCTGCAGGTACTGTATCGCACTTTTATGCAACTGATATGCCATCATAGTAGAGGAAATTCACGTTATTAAAGACATTTTCCCCAGGTACAAACTGGGTGATTTGATGATATATTTGGACTAAAAACATATTTAAACTCATTAATCTATGACACCTTCGCTTTGAATACCCTCACGAAATTGTATATGCGAGGAAATGCCCACGGCTATAATAATCTATTAACAGAAGTCATGTTTGTGTCACGTGACATGTCGGACGCAGTATCTAGCAACGGGTGCTATTATCGGAGGAGAATGAATTGCATATGAAAACCACTGTTGTCTTTAATCGCTGTTCATTTATCATAGATATCGAAACCGAAGTAAATTATCAGATTTGCTCAACCTCCACGTTTCCACTTGCTTGAGAATACTCTTCGAAACGTCGCCTAAATAAATCAGTACCTGTTTGTTCATAAGTGCGTATTATATTTTATTTTCCTTTCGGGTATACATATATTAATAGAGTAAACCTAGATTGATTTATATTACAGAACATGGAAGCCAAACTTGCCAAAGCTAATCAAACGATTGTGGAAAATAGCAGTTCAGGTAAGAATATAGCCGATGATCATGAAAATCCGGTAGCCAATATACTGAATCAAACATCACGGTATTAGATACTTATGCCGTCACCCTACACACGATGCCGATTAAAGTTTTTAACGGATTTGTTTTCTAAATTGATCTGAAAGATTGAGACTTGAAATTGATACACTACTTAGCTCATGTACTCGTTCACAATTCGTATCATTTTGCAGATTATTTTAAAAACATGTCGAAACCGCGTAAGTAACCTAGAGCAGAGTATTGTCGTTGTTAGCATAATCTTTGAAACACTCAAACTTGTTAGCATTGAAATTGTTTGGCTAATCGTAAAGATAGATGTTTTAGACATAGTTATTAACCATCATAATGTTGCTGGTTACTTGTGACAAATCCAAGTGTGACAACAATTCTGGATTGTTTGGACTTAGCTGTTGGGGGCGTATATTATGTAACTGGAAATTATATTTGTATTTTAAGATGACTGTAATCTTCTAAAAATAATGTATGAAGTGGACAGTCCAGATGAGGATATGGGTTTACAAAACCTTGAAACTAATCCTATTCTTTGGCGATACAGAGAGAGGATAACTGTAGAACATTTCTTGAGACAATTCCAACTTAAGGTTATAGATCAAGAAGACAAAGATGGTGCACAAACTTTCCAGTTGATTCGATTATTCATGCAAGAAGTAAGACTTTTATATTGTTATATTACTTTGTTTAAAATACTATCAAGATAGTCAACACGTTTGGAAATATTTCTTGAGATTATTGTGATTATGAAGATTGAGATCATATAGACCAAGAAATGTCTTGGATTTAGTATTGAAGTTTCAGGGTAGAGACCTTCTAGTACTGATGTGACAGGAAGGTTACCCCGGGGCTTAAAAATAATTGGTATCCCTAAAAGTCGGGTCCAAGAAGGGGAAATATGGATTTGTAACCAGACTGCATTAGGTCAGCGAGACACGTACCACCCTAACTGATACCCCACCAACATCACTTCCCCCACCACCAATCCAGATAGTACCTAAAACTCCACCCTGATGGTACCTAAATCACTCGCATATCCCCAAGTCCATGCCCAGGCATCGTGATAGAGTAATATTAAAATATATTTAATCGATTTTCTTTATATCAAGCTATTTACCGATGTTTTACGTTCCTTTTGAAACCTTATTTATAGCCTCGTGTCTGGCAGCATGTGACCGCCAGTAACATATATAAAATTATTACAAAGTATGTAGCTAATGTAGGTACGATTCCTTGATTTGAACATTTGATACATGTGATATAAAATCGCATAAAGGTTAGTGATTTGTTGAACTGGTTCAATTGTGTAACAAGTAGGTCAACCTGCGTACGTATTACCCACCTTAAAAACCTACTGGTGGGCCATATATGTGTTTACTGGCAACCAACCTACCATATTTAATATTATGCCATGATTACAATAAACCAATTACGAAAAATTCAAACCATTAGACAAAGTCCTATATTTTATTATTTCAGAAATATTGTTTACAAGTCCTGCAGTTTTTACCAGATATAATAAAACTACAACATACTCTAATGATGACATTCTGTCGCCAGGTGGACAGGAGCGAAGCCCAACATTTAACTATAGGAACTGTTTTAAACGAATATTTTCATGGTAAGAAACACTTCACTGTTGGTACGTCAACTGAAGACAACCATATTTTACAAGAGACTTGCGGATGGGATAAGGGAATGGGTCATAAGGCTGACCTTAAAAATATCTTTGTTTCACCAAACCCGACCCACAATCGAGGAGAAGGGTCGGTAGGTCGTTATTTTTTTCAGATTTTTTTTTATTAAATTCAGAAAAGCCCATTCAGAAAATGAGTTTACTTATAAGCTGTAAACAAATCAATAATATTGAATGACATCGGCCCATCGGGATTTGCCACGAACTTGAAGTGTGAATTTCCTTCAACACGTTTTTTAACGATCGTCCGGGTTGTGCCTTCATTTTTCTCGAAACGGATATCGAAAACATCGTCGTCATGTATAAAACGACGCTCCACAGAGGCAGAATCATTTCGTAGACATGGACATGCTTTCGTCTGCAACCATTTTGTTGAGAAGCGACACCTATGACGCTTTCGTCTTGATCAACCAGTTTCAATAATGAATCAAACGGATCAAACTATAGCCATTGTAAAGGGAAATAACTCTCGTGATATATTTCAGGTTGACACACAAAAATAAAATAAAAAGATCGCGGAAAAGTGCAATAAAATAATTTGAGTAGGGGGTGGTTTTAGTTAATCGGTCGGGTTAGGCGAAACAGAGATATTTTTAAGGTCAGCCTAAGAGTACGAACCATTTTCGTCTGCAGCGTTCCGCAATAGTCCATTCCAGAGAAAGGAATGTGGAAGGATGGAGTTTATTGACTTTCAAATTTGATATCATGCTCTGAGATCAGAGGTGATGAACGTTATTGTTTTCAGTAATCTAGAACTTCCTGTTCGAGAGAACTATTACATTCACTATTGTTGGGGGCTTAAATAGTTCTTATCACATTTGGTCAACATCTATGCCCATATTTGCTATGAATCACTGGGGTTATTAAAGAACGAACTCTATACATGTCCACCCCATTTCTAAACGTCACGTGAACGGGGGTCTTGTCTAAATTTCATCGTTAAGGATGGGGGTCATCGGGGAACGAACCCTATCGATATTCAGCGACCTTCCACTCCGTTGGTATCATGTCCTAAGTTTGTGTGAAGAATTGACTTTTCTTCAGTTGATAGATCATGTAAACTTTGGGATTATGACTAGAAATACAATCTTATCGGATCAATGTTTTTTTTATGTTTCAGGCAATGTTGAGGTTGTTTTACAATTTGAAAATCTTATTCGCACCTGGGAAACTATTAAGGAAAAACTTATTTCTCATGGTAAGTGGCTCTTGTATTGACTTCTTGTTCCTATCGATTTTGTGTTACCGTAAAATGCGATTTTTTAACGCCAACATTGAAATGTAGTCGTATATTATCGCCGCTTTCCTCCGCTGATCCGATCCCGTGTGTTTATATACATATATTTCTTTAATTTGAGGTTCACATTGTCAGAAAGATGTTTGTTTTGTGTTATCTGTATAAACTAATTATTGATTGTAACCAAGATATCTTTACCACTGAACCAAAGCTTTACATTCTTAATGTTTTATTACTATTCGTTATTCCATGTGGTGTGTATCGATTGACAAACGACGACGTTCGCTAGCGGAATCGCGGCACCGGTGTCCAAAACATAGAGCGGGGGTCAATATTTTGAAAAAAATACATGTTAGACCCAATAAAACAATTCTACATTTTAATATATATCCACATTTATTTATACACTGATACATCGGAGGCCACAATAAACTAAAAATAGTTAACGGAGCCAATAGCCAAAATAGCGGACGGTTATTACACCAACACCACGTGACTATAATCCAATATTCCCACCATCCACAGAATTCAAAACACTTCAGAATTAATTAGGTTTGATCCTGCTGGTCAACTGACCTTAACAATAAGGTCAAACAACACATGGCTTCTATAACCATGGAGCGCAATAGAAGACGGCAGACGAAAGAAATAAAAAGCAGCGAGAGAGTGTCATGCATACTACTGACAGCGAGAGAGTGCCATACATACTACTGACAGCGTACACGGCACCTTTGTGGTTCTATATGCCTAAATCGGTATTCTGGGGCAAACATAGACGTCACGGGATATGCACAGTGTTTTTTTTTGTTTGGGGGGGGGGGGCTGAATAATCTTGAGTATCCTTACTCCGCTCGAAAGTAAAATTATCCTCCTACCTAAGCGGAAGCGGAATATTGAAATTGAATCACGTGTTATTCCTGAAATTACTTAGTTTGTGCCCAGGGCCGTGTTTCACGAAATTTTAACTAAAGATAAAATCCAAATTTTAGTAGATACTTCAATTTTGATTGGCTAAGAACTAAAATCAATCTAATATTGTCCAATCAAATAACTAAAATTCAGATCTTATCTTATTTTGTGAAATAGGCCCCAGATCTCTGTCTCTCAAAATTGTTGTAAACCATTAGAGCCAGGAGTAGATGAATCCACTAGCGCAAATTCAGTGTTCCCGACCAGGATTAGCCCTGTTGAATTTCAGAAATCTTAGATTTTCTGTTGCGGAGATAATTATTTGTCCGGAAAAGCATGACGTAATCCTTAGCTAGTTTGATGAACGCTTTGTGTGACTATATTTCTAGTTAATTGAGCCATTATGGTATTCGTACGATCCCTCATTCATTCCAGATGCCTTATGTGTGGCTTCATGCAAAATAACATTGTCCGTAATTCTTATAGGACTGAGAGATAACTTCCGTACGATCAAAGTATCACACGGATAAGCATAGGTGTCTGTTTAATTTCAGTGTGCCATCTAAAGGATAGAGGCAGACTTGTGATTCCAGAAGAATTCCATAATATGAAGATGGACAAGTCAACAAAGCTAGATTTTATATTGCCATCTGTCAAAGGCCCAGGAGTCTGTTCATATATCATGACTGAGTACTTACTTCGGAAACATAACAGCTGTTTAGAAAGTTACTGTTTACTCACTAACCAGAGGTATACAGCGCTTTAGTGTATTATTTATATTCATCCAATCAGACATCGATGACGTGTAAATATTACAGTATTGAGACCTAAGAGTATTTCACAAAACATCCTGAATCATTTGTCTGGTCCCTGCAAATGATTGACCATGCTTATATGTTTTTAAAGAAATAGTAACTGTGACTCACACAATCTCCCTGAATTGGTTGAAATATAAAGGTGCAATGGACATCTATCTAAATGTTTAAAGCATCTGTGGAAATAGAGCCTGTGCTTTCAGGAATTTGAGCCAAAATAGAGATGTGCATTTGGTGAATAGATTGTCTTCTGCTTACCAGTAATCAGCTACAATGAATTGTATCTTGCTCAATCTTTCCTTTTTGATTGTGTTTTCAAAAAGGTCTGATTCTTTAATTCCAAAACATTATACTTACGTACACTTTTTGTCCCTTTTTTTTATAAGATTTGAAGATGTACCAGTCGTTGAAATAAAGGACATTAGTTCTTACCATTTGATAGCTTTCCACCTGGAAAAGGATATTCTACCATTAGTTCTCAGTAACTGCAATTATTCATTCCAACTTGAAAAATCTAGACCCGAGGTTAGCTATGCTTTTATGTTATTTCGTTGATAGAATAATATATAAAAGAACACAATAGTCAAAGTTGCCTTTCCTAAAAATTTCAACTCAAAATATTGAGCCAAAACCAATGTTACGAGTTGCATAACTCGTTTAGCGATGCTATTTGCAAACTTTGTCAAGAGATATTTAAAACTCTGAACTGCAAGATGATATAACTCACTGGGAAGGAAACATACAAATATAGTTGGAAGCTATCATTGAGCACGCTTGTTAGTTATAGATGCGTTTACCCAAACCCTTGGCTTTTTATTAGTGTAGAAACTGGTCTAGAACCCCACCTGGCAACTGATAGTATGCAAAGAAATGCCAACATCCCCCGAGCATCAGGTACTATCTTGTAACATCGTTTAGCCCCCCACCCCCACATTAAACAGTTTTATAAGTAATGTAAATAAAACTCTATAATTTTTCTGTCATGTTGCCTGTTGAAATGATCGGTTCGACCTGTGTACAAAAGTTTTGTTTTGTTTTAGGAGACCTATGATTTTGCTGGATTTGAAAATCAATTAAGGGACACAGTATTCACACGTAAATCCCGTATTAAAACAGAAGGTCATATTATACCAGTAAGTATATTATATATTCAAACTTATTTCAAAATTATAAACAATAAATAAAATCACCTTCTTGAGGCCCAAATTCTACTTTAATCAGCATACAAGAAACTCCTCAAAATACCAACTGTTCATCTGTAGATGGTTTGTACAGCTTCCACGTATGCAGCGCAATACTTATGGAATCAACGTCCTCTACAATTAAGACTTTTATAGTCCAAGGAAACCTTCAAATACCAACTCAAGATATTTCCCTTGTGACAAGAATTAATTAGTGATAACTCTGGAACCAACTATAAAATGATTGCGTTTATGTGCTTTATATAATTAAAATGACTTTTTGCCTAATCTTTCCTAAAAAGTTGCAGATGTATCCGGTGTTCGTGTTTTATAATTTGTCATACCAAATACCTTTCGAAACACAAAAAGGTTAAAAGCTGCTAGAAAATAATGTACTTATCCTTTTTAAGCAAAACATAGAGTTTAATCAGTAAGTCTATAAATAGACTTATTTTCATGGCAACCAATTATGTCTCATATAACAACCTTTCAACTAATGGAATTCGCTGCGATCTAAACATCGAACGTGCATCTGTTATCTTTCTTTACTTCAACAGTAAGGATAACTCATGTTTCCTTTCCTTATGTAACTTCCTCAACCGTAACAAAGATTCATGTGTTTGAATTATATTTTGAAAGTGTTTAACCAGGCATATCACGTCTGTGATATTGACTGGCAGCACCATTGTTCTTTAACTGAACAAATATTAATAGCTGTATATATATTTTGTTTTCAGATTGATACAATGTTGTTTAAAGCAGATTCAAGTAATGCTGTTGTATTTAGTGCTTTAAGACATAAAATTCCACAGGTAATAAAAAGTGTTTTAAGATCATGAGACTAAGATACACATTGATAATTACTCTAACTTTTGGCTGAAGTTATCCGAATTCTACGGTGACCTGTTAGTGCCATACACCGATTTATACCTTTTTCTTTAAATTTACCCCATATGAGAAATCGGAGTGAAAATTTGGGTAATGAGAAAATTTATAGATAGTATGCCATGTTACCTTTTTAAAAATAAAACATATTAATGTTATGTTCACAAATTTAGGTATCCATGAAACTGGTTTTAAAACATCAATTATCCGAAGACATACCGATGTTACCTGCTATATGTGATTCCCTCAACAATTTAGATATTGCCAACTCCTTCTTAAAATCTCTTGGAGGCGATCCAGAAGCTAGTTTACATCAATTTATGTCAGACACTCTGAAGATGAAAACAACAATATTTTCACAAACAGTAGGTTTTATTTATTAAACAATCTATCCAATATAGAAAGGGAGAGAACTGGGGTTTAACGTCCTCTCGACACAAACCAGGTCATTTCGGGACTAACATATGGTTTAATTGTATTTCAATAATTCACTTGCGCGTAGGGGTCTCTAGCAGTGGGAGGAAACCGGATGATCCGGAGAAAACCCACGAGGTTGGACAGGCGACCCCACTCCTTGTCACGTACCACTGGGGATTCGAAACCACGACAGTTGACTCATTGACAGGCTTTATGATGCAGCGCGCACGTGATGACCATTCAGTCCCCCCACCATATAGACAGAACAATATAAGATGGAGACTGTCTTGTTACATAGCAAGCACATAGTTACAGGGGCGGATGCAGGAATTTTTGCAGGAGGGGGTTTGCCAGGTTTCTGTTAAGGAAATCTGCCATCATCGTCTCTAAATTACATAGGCATACACACAAATGGAGCTTTTTAAACAGAGAAATCATTTTTATACCGATGTAGAATCACTTTGTTATGTAATTTCACTGATGCAAGGCATTATTTTTTTTTCATGTAGCTGAGCGGGGGGGGGGGTCATGTAGCTGACCCCCCCCCCCCCTCCTATGGATCCGCCCCTGAGTTCGGTGGATTTTCAATTTGTCATATCTTTGTTATTATAACTAATGTGTTTATTAGACATCCAACTTTAACTATATTTATAGTTTGCTACAAATTACGTATTTAAGAACCATTCCAAATGTTCCAAAAATGTTGGTTCGCCACACTCGGATGATAATTGATATCCATTAAATTAGAATATAGTTGATTTAATCCTAGATAATATTTAAATGTTTTTTATAGGCAAGAAATGAATGCCAGTTTAAACATCTCCAATGTTTATGGTTGACCTTGTCATTTGAAAAGGACAAACGATTGGCAGCAAGCAACAAGGTAAATAAAATAACTTTCTCCTGCATGTAATCTCAATGCAGAATGAATATCAACGTTACAGTAACGACCAACTCACATTTTTATTGGCAATTCAATGTGGATTGATTATTGAGAAATTACAGGGATACCTCCCTAATCGACCAACTCAATATTATGAGCAATTCGACAAATATTTTTCTTCATATTAAAGATCATTTAAGGTTAATAGATTCTTGATTAATTTTGGCTTAGTGATTTTTTAGAAGCACCACAATGATGTTTAATAATAAATTATATTTGTTTAATAATAATTTACATTTGTTTAATATTATTTATATTTGTTTATTATTAATTTATATTTGTTTGATAATAATTTATATTTGTTTAATAATAATTTATATTTGTTTATTATTAATTTATATTTGTTTGATAATAATTTATATTTGTTTAATAATAATTTATATCTTTTTTAATATTGATTTATATTTGTTTAATAATAATTTAGATGTGTTTATTATTATTTATATGTGTTTATTATTAATTTATATTTGTTTAGGAGTCGTTTGTAGATTTAGATGATGAAGTAAAGAAGGAGATAGAAGACAATGATGCCGAATATTTCCGTCAAAAATATCAACAATATAGTGTCGACAAATTGAATGTTTTGTTACATGTTATTTATGACTCCATCTTACTTCGTATTGCACAAACCATGGATCCCGAAGATGGTGTTGATTATAGAGAAATGGGGTAATTCAGATTATACATTGTCACGCTTCTTATTTTGATGAGATTTGCATGTAGATTCTGTTCACAATATTTTTAACATTTCTTATTTTGATGAGATTTACATGTAGCTTTTGGGAGTATATCGATCGTCATAACCCCACGATTCTGTACACAAGATTTGTAACCCAATGAACCCGAGAAAATATTATCTACAGAAATACCGCCCCTACCACGAAAAACTTGTAAACACTCTGCCGGACAGAGCTGTTAAGATTTGTTTTAAAACATGCAGAGACTGCTTGTTTAACTATCTAGGAAGCCTATTGAAATAAGATTTTTATGCATAGTTTTTGCCCTTGTAAACTTCAAAGCCACATTCAAGTTCTGCTGTAATTCACGTATTGTTGTTATCGAAACTCAGTTTTTAATTGAAGTAAACTAATTAATGTTATAATTAACACATATCCATATATATATAACCAGTTATGGCTTCATTATTTGTGTTTGTAGGTTAAGAGATATATTAATGGGTGAATTAGAATCACCACCCTATACAGAACCTCCAACAGAACTCCAACAGTTGAACATAGAAATGTTTAATGAATGGCCAGAGGGTGTTTCGGGATCACAGGCTATACACGTATGGAAATTACTACTTGACGTTTACATGAAGAGCCAACGAGAAGTGTAATAATACATATAAAGAAATATTTTAATTTGTATTGTTATGTTTTAAACGTTTTCATAATTTTGTATATTATAATTATATTTGTATGTATTGTTTGTACATTAAGTATGTTACATATGCTGTAATTGATCAAGCATCATCATTGCTTGATAAAGACGAGAGTATCCTCGTCGAAACGTCGCTTAGTATCAAACTCAGTAATTGTGTATCCATAAAATTGTACCTTGTTTTAATCATCTTTTAGTGTTGTAACGCTTTCCCTTTTTAGCTTTCACGTTCATTTAATTTTAAACCATTTACAAACAGGCCAACTGTTTTTAATTTATATATATTTTGATGTGTGCTGATTCTTTTCTTTTTGAATTTTTTTTCTATAGAAATACACTTTAGGAATTTTTCAACTGGTTACAAATCTAAAATTATCTCATATACAATCGACTAATGACTGCCAGAAACCTTTAATTAATCTATATCCAAAAACATACCGATTCCAGATGATGTCCAACCGCCGAGATGATAGGGTTTTTTGATAGTCTCCACACATATATTATAAGCTACCCTCTTTTGTTAAAATGTTGCTGTTGCTTTGCGCGGTGTATTTTGTTCTGTAGTGCATTTTTTTTGTAAAAAAAAAAGATATTTTTTGATAATCTATATTAATTGTAATACTTGTTCACCACTTTAATTCTTTATCACAATGGGTAAATTCATTAGTATGATTTTAATTCGACATTTTCCAGTAATTTATATCTGTTGATGACATGCCAGTGTCGCCATCCATGAAAGTCTGTTGATCCGTCAACAATTGCGCTGTAAAAGCAATAGAGGCTATAGTTTTGAACGGATTATTTTCAGCATCTAGGGAAAATCATTTGGATCATTATAGGAAGATCCATATCGATATTCAGTTCTCCACCCCTTTTTCCGAAAACTTTCTGAATTCGATAAAGTGATACTGTTTTTAAGGGATTGTTTTCAATTGTGGCATTGTAATGCACTGGGGTCATTGACGGGTGCACCTTATCTACATTCAGCATTCAGAAACATTCAATTCCAACGTTACACCATATTCCACACCCCGTTTCCTCAGAAACTTAGAGGCTTCAGGTGGAATATCAAAAATATACTTGCTGTTCCTAAAACAAAACCAAAACAAGCCAATGATAAAATTTTACTTGCTGTTATACCCTGCCTTTGGAATCAGTTGCCTGTTAACATAGAGAATCTTAAACATATCACAACATTTGTGTAGACTCACTTATCCAGATTAGAAACCCTTTGTTTTAAATAAACCTAGCGGTGTGAGCATGCGCAAATCGATGGATTATTAAGCGCATTATAAAGATACATTATTAATATTACAGTTCTAACAGGATTTTGTTTTAATTATGGTATGAAACATGAAACATTGTGATCGTGAACGCACAAGCCCTATCGAGATTAAGTGTTCAGCGACCTTTTGGTATTTCACAATTGCCTTGCGTTTCCCGAACACTTCGTGAACATTATAGGGTATGCGATTTTTTCTGAAATATGGTGTGAAGCATTCGGGACATAATTTTCCTTTTCAAATTTGGTCACGGTTTTCCTTTCGGATATGTATATGTTTTGTGTGGATGTATTTCCAGGTTTTGAGTGGCACTTGTTATATCTGATATCGCTGCATGTAACTCAGTAATTATTATCCTGTTTCGAACGAAGTCAGGGGAGATATTGGAATGTCTCCCGGTTATCCATCCGACCTGTTGGCTTGTCTCATAAACTTTTCATGATATCTCTATGCGACTGTACACGCATAAACCTTTCCATTTTCAGGGATGCTTGATACTTTGGGATTTTCACTTTACAAATACACTGCTAGTACGTAGTTGTTGATTACCTATGGTACAGAGAATGTCAATCTCTGTACCTTCCAAAACACGTCAATCACTGTACCTTCTAAACTTTGATCACCGAGTCTTTTTGTTTACATATATGTTTTACTTGTGTCTTTCTGCTTGCTTAGATCTATATATAAAGTTTTCATTAACTACAATTGATCTCTTTTGTTATGATTGATGTAATCAAAAGGGGTTCTGTGACTGGTTGTGTTCGGTTCCATCGATTATTACTCGTGAATGCAACTGCAACAGTGTGATTGGATGGTTGGAATTCAGAGTGGGATTTCGGTTACAAAACCATTGGACACTTTTGCAGTTGCTCACACAGGCTAGAATAGCAGAAAACGCATTTGCGGTGGTTAAATTGAACCAAATTGAAGTTGCTGTATTCACAAGTTACAGACTGGAATAGCAGGAAAACGCGTTTGTGGCAGTTAAATTCTCAAAATTTTCTCCCAACGGTCCCGTCTTCATGGTTGTAATCAATTGATTGGAATTCGAGCCAGCAAGCCACCTTAATTAGGTAATATTAGATCACTTTGAAATTGCTTTGTCCAAAATTTTATTAGGTGGGGGTAAGCCACGCTTCTTCGTCTCTCGGGGAAGACCAGTGCCGCTGTCTGTAAACATGATAAACGTTGTATTGTTGTGATGTTTTAGTTTTACCTCGTAAAATATGCCAAACAATGTTTCCAGAAGACTGAGAATTTAAACAAAATTTATGGGGTACCCCCCCCCCACCGTTGCGGACACCCCCAATATATATTTCACGGCTACGCCCCTGGTGACAACTATCTAGTTGTTCGGATGGCACGAATTGTGTGTGTGTGTGGGGGGGGGCTAACGTTCGAGGACTTTATGCGAGGGTCCTCTAGGTCCAGATTTGGGGGGCCTGTTTTGAGCGATCCTCCTCCGCCCCAGGTATTCCACTCAACAGGGTCTGAATGGCCGGGTTTACATGAAGAGAGAGTCCTGGGCTATTCTACTGACAAATGAAGGAAGATGATAGTGTCGAGAATGGTGACAGATGGCAGCCCCCTACGTAGATGTTGAGGCCATAGCCGCCAGTCAGACATGTACTTTTGTTAGGTTGTCCAGGCGTAAACCCCGTTCCATTCTACTGACTGTTATAACAGGTGTTCTACAAGGCGTATAATAAATCCTGGTGTAAATTTAGTAAGTCACGTATATTTACATCATGTCATAATAAATAACAGTATATTAACCCCAGGTACAAATTTATGGATACACAATTACTGAGTTTAATACTCTCGTCTTTATAAAGCAAATGATACAAAATATACATCAGACATAACCTACAAATACAATTCGAACTTAGTGCAGTATCAATAGATAACTTAATGCCTCACTCCCGGTCATTATACAATACATAAAGTGTGGTGAAGGTACGGAACACAGGGCCGGCGGAAGCAATTCTTGGGTGGGGGCTTCCATCCTAGGTCCTTATAGGTGATGGTCCAGGGGCTGCAATAACCTGAAGAAAACAGTACTTGCGGCCAAATTATTGTGTGTGTGTGTGTGTGGGGGGGGGGGGGTAAAGCCCCCCTAGACCCCCTAATCCGCCGGGCCTGGAACAGTGGCGATGGCATTAGGACAAGTACAAATGAGGTCATCGTTACCTTGAGATCCTCACGTGACATTTCCGATGATGACGTAGTATGATGTATTCAATCCATTCTTCATTCAGACAGCGAGGTGGACAGACGTGTTCTTGTTGCATTAAACGGTAATAGATTTTAATTTTTACTTGAAAATACCTTGGTGGTATATTGATTTTGGCTTAGGTAGCCAAAAGCCTAGGTGTCTTATTGATTTTGGCTCAGGTAGCCAATGGCCTTGGTGGCTTGGTATGCCTTGTTGGTATTCAGTTTTTGCAAGACCTGATGGAACCAGGAAAGCCTTGGTGGCGTGAAATTATTTGTGAAAAAAAATAGTAATTTTCAGTGACGAAATTTATCTTAAAGAGAAACTGAATACACAACAGACTAATAAGCGTTTTATCTGTGTGTAAATTGTTCCATGCTTGATTGTGTATAAGTAGGTCAGTGCACGTGTTTGTATTGAATTGTAGTGTCGTCAGCCATATGATCGGGAGTTTAGGCAAGTGAGTTGTGACAATGAGGCGTGATCACATAGTCCGATTTTTCGCATTTGTTTTGTTGTTTAGATGATGGGTGTAACGATTTATTTTTCTCTAGATGGGATCTTCATTACCACTGTCCCGTGGGACACTGATGCCTTTAGTGGATTTCTTATTCACGTGGGTCAGGGGTGAGGGAGTTCTGTCTCCTTGTGTGATTTGATCTGGTTTAGTTCTAGTATTTTGATATGTTTTATAGAATGAAATTTATTATCACTTCAGGGAAAGTATTTACAGTATCCGTGTTCATTTGTACCAAAATGGGAGAGAAGGTATACTTACGATCTTACTTTGATTTCAGTCCTAACTAAGCCAAAGTGGATTACACTGAGGACAGTACTCCCTCATCACCTGACTTATACCTGGCAGCTGAAAAAATGTTACGTTACAAATTTACTTCAGTTATATTTATAATATTTAATTATTCTTGATTTATTTGAGATGGATTAAAGAAATTTTTGTGATGTTTTGATGTTTTTGACTATTGGGAATAGAAGGTGATTATATGCTGGCCTAATGTGTTTGAAGGGGGGTCGTGAGATAGAATATCTTATCGCATTATTGCTCCCCAATACTTAATACTTTTAGAAGCTGGTGGAACTGACATGCTGAGGATTGGGTATATCCTCACGTGGCATTTCCGATGATGATGTAGTATGATGTATTCAATCCATTCTTCATTAAGACAGCAAGAGCGGTAGTCAGTTGTACTGGTGGACATGACATATGCACACTGTCCCTCTTTTTAGTCTATTAATCCCACCCTTGGTATTTCACTTGTGTTGATCCTCTTGCTTTCAGATTTATCGCATTATTGCTCCCCAATACTTAATACTTCTGGAAGCTGGTGGAACTGACATGCTGAGGATTGGGGTATATCATTATGTAATATCTTTCATATGAGTAAGCTATAAGGCGTGTGCTTTAAGCCCAACCCATACCGCTACTGTTGTATATTTACTTCTGTCGTCTGCTTGTAGTTAGCACGCGCTCTACAAACAACGTTGCTTAAAATAGCGCAACTCCACCTTATGTGTAATACGAAACTGATTGTATCATACTATTTTATATCACGTCATACTGACACCATGCTTTTTCTATGGTTGAATAAACAGCATGTCTTGAACAACTGAAGACTGAAACTTCATGCCTACGGGCTTATTAAAATACACAACAATGGCGACGAGGATTGAAAAATGAAGTTTAAAGTACAGAGAAGCCTTTAGTTCACTAATGAAAGCTGTTACACTAAGTTTTGTCCTGATTTTTACATTCTTCCTTACCCGGTTTTGGCGGTATTCTGCGTCTACAGACGGAGGTACATTTTCTATACATACATATTATACATTTACAACCATGCCGGGGTCTTCATCTATTGGTAACATAGAGCCACACCGAGAGGAAGATGGAATCCTATTAAACTTTATTTTATCGCCCACGGAGTACAAGATGCAAAGAAGGTAGCCACATTTTTGACCTTAATTGGCAGCGATTGTTATTGTTTGCTGAAGTCATTTATAGCAGCACCTGATTTACCAAAAGTAAAAACACAGGATGAGCTTAGAAATATATTGCAAAACTATTATTCTCCATAACCATTGGAAATTGTCGAAAGGTTCAAATTCCATAAATGTGTACAGGGTGATGATAGTAATATTTCTCAATACATTGCTCTCTTAAAGTCAAAAACAAAATTTTGCAATTTTGGGGACACTTTGAATGAAAGACTACGTGACCAGTTAGTGATTGGTGTACGAAGTGAAACTATACAAAAGAAGTTATTGGCCGAAAACGACTTGACTTTTGATAAAGCTTCAGAAATTAGCCAGTTATTGTTGTCAGAACGTCTTTTCTTTTTTCATGCCGTCTGGCCTAACGCTGTGTTATGACATGTGCTATGAAAAATATTAACAGCCACCCGTGCCGAAGTTTTATCATCTGCTTATCATATCATGGAGTGAACTTAATTAATAGTAAATCAAATTAGCAAGTGGAACAGACTTGACTTTAGATAACGATCTAACGATATTTACATTATTATTTACATGGATACAATTGAAATTAGGATGTCATATTGTTTTACCTCAAGATAAAGAATGGTCTGAACTCATTTCATGAATATCAGACTGGAACTGACCAACAAAATGGCGCTGCTCCCAATACAGTATGAAATACAGGACTTAATGATGTAGGAAAAATCACTTTCCGTATTGCTTGTTCTCTATCCATCTCTCGAAAATGTGTTCGTATCCTGCCTGGCAGTGCCAGCCTATCTTTTTTAATTATTGTATGAAACATGAAACATTGTCATCGTGAACGGACAAGCCCTATCAAGATTAAGTGTTCAGCGAGCTTTTGGTATTTCACAATTGCCTTGCGTTTCCCGACAACGACGTGAACTCTATAGAGGCTACATTGTTAAGGGATTTTTTTCTGAAATATGGTGTGAAGCATTCGGGACATAATTTTTCCTTTTCCAATTTGGTCAGGGTTTTCCTTTCGGATATGTATATGTTTTGTGTGGATGTATTTCCAGGTTTTGAGTGACACTTGTTATATCTGATATAATTATTATCATGTTTCGAACAAAGTCAGGGGAGATATTGGAATGTCTCCTGGTTATCCATCCGACCTGTTGGCTTGTCTCATAAACTTTTCATGATATCTTTATGCGACTGTACACACATAAACCGTTCCATTTTCAGGGATGCTTGATACTTTGGGATTTTCACTTTACAAATACACTGGTAGTACGTAGTTGTTGATTACCTATGGTACATACAATGTCAATCTCTGTACCTTCCAAAACACGTCAATCACTGTACCTTCTAAACTTTGATGACTGAGTCTTTTTGTTTACATATATGTTTTACTTATGTCTTTCTGCTTGCTTAGATCTATATATAAAGTTTTCATAAAATAAAATTGATCTCTTTTGTTATGATTGATGTAATCAAAAAGGGTTCTGTGACTGGTTGTGTTCGGTTCCATATTATAAACATGACATCTAATTTTAATGGGGGAAATATATTTTAGTGTAGATGGATTAATTCTGTGTTGATAGCTCCCAGCACGAATTATTTAGTCGCAAGCACCGGATAGGCACACTGTCGGTCAATTCCGGTTTTAGAGATATCAGGTTACATATTTTATGCAGCGCGACTACTCCTCGCCCACAGGCACTTGAAGGGATTAAAATAAATTAAAATAAAAACTTCTTACTAATGCTTGACTATATACTATACTATATAGTCAAGCATTAGTAAGAAGTTTTATTTTAATTTATTTTAATCCCTTCTCAAGTGCCTGTGTCCTCGCCATAATCAATCGATTCCAATGAAACTTACAGACCACTGGCTGAGAAAGGTCACAAGGATATTCCGGCGTGGTTTTCCCTTCTCAGTGGTGCAAAACGGAGGGTGTGACAAGGACAACTATCTAGTTGTTCGGATGGGACGAATTGTGTGTGTGGAGGAGGGGGGTAACGTTCGAGATCCAGATTTCGGGGACGAGTTTTGAGCGACCCTTCTCCGCCCCAGGTCTCCCACTCCAGGTCTTCCACTCTGAATTACCGGGTTTACATGAAGAGAGGGTCCTGGGCTATTCTACTGACGAATAGAGGAAGATGAATGTGTCGAGAATGGTGACAGATGAAAGCCCCCCACATAGATGTTGTGGCCATAGCCGCCAGTCAGACATGTACTTTTTCTAGGTTGTCCAGGCGTAAACCCCGTTCCATTCTACTGACTATTATAACAGGTGTTCTACAAGGCGTATAATAAATCCTGGTGTAAATTTAGTAAGTCATGTATATTCACATCATGTCATAATAAATAACAGTATATTAACCCCAGGTACAAATTTATGGATACACAATTACTGAGTTTAATACTCTCGTCTTTATAAAGCAAATGATACAAAATATACATCAGACATAACCTACAAATACAATTCGAACTTAATGCAGTATCAATATATAACTTAATGTCTCACTCCCGGTCATTATACCATACATAAAGTGTGATGAAGGTACGGAACACAGGGCCGGCGGAAGCAATTCTTGGGTGGGGGCTTCCATCCTAGGTCCTTATAGGTGATGGTCCACGGGCTGCAATAACCCGAAGAAAAGAGTACTTGCGGCCAAATTATTGTGGGGGGGGGGGTAAAGCACCCTCCCCCTATTCCGCCGGGCCTGGAGCAGTGGCGATGGCATTAGTACAAGTACAAATGAGGTCATCGTTACCTTGAGATCCTCACGTGACATTTCCGATGATGACGTAGTATGATGTATTCAATCCATTCTTCATTCAGACAGCGAGGTGGACAGGCGTGTTCTTGTTACATTAAACGGTAATAGATTTTAATTTTTACTTGAAAATACCTTGGTGGTATATAGATTTTGACTTAGGTAGCCAATAGCCTAGGTGGCTTATTGATTTTGGCTCAGGTAGCCAATGGCCTTGGTGGCTTGGTATGCCTTGGTGGTATTCTGTTTTTGCAAGACCTGATCGAAACATGAAAGCCTTGGTGGCGTGAAATTATTTGTGGTAAAATTAGTAATTTGGCGTGAAATTATTTGTGGTAAAATTAGTAATTTTCAGTGAAGAAATTTGTCTTTAAAGAGAAACTGAATACACAACAGACTAATAAGCGTCTTATTTGTGTATAAATTGTTTCCATGCTTGATTGTGTATAAGTAGGTCAGTGCACGTGTTTGTATTGAATTGTAGTGTCGTCATCCAAATAATCAGGAGTTTAGACAAGTGAGTTGTGACAATGAGGCGTGATCACTTAGTCCAATTTTTCGCATTTGTTTTGTTGTTTAGATGATGGTGTAACGATTTATATGTTTCTAGATTTGATCTTTCTTACCACTGACCCGTGGGACACTGGTGGATTTCTTATTCACGTGGGACAGGGGTGAGGGAGTTCTGTCTTCTTGTGTGATTTGATCTGGTTTAGTTATAGTATTTTGATATGTTTGATAGAATGAAATTTATTATCACTTCAGGGAAAGTATTTACAGTACTCGTGTTCATTTGTACCAAAATGGGAGAGAAGGTGTACTTACGATCTTACTTTCATTTCAGTCCTAACTAAGCCAACGTGGATTACACTGAGGACAGTACTCCCTCACCACCTGACTTATACCTGGCAGCTGAACAAATGTTACGTTACAAATTTACTTCAGTTATATTTATAATATTTAATTATTCTTGATTTATTTGAGATGGATTAAAGAAATTTGTGTGATGTTTTGATATTTTTGACTATTGTGATTATATGCTGGCCTAATGTGTTTAAAGGGACTATCCCGATAAGAACAGAGTCTCAAAAATTAAAGTCTGAGTATTTATGAAATTTATAGACCACAATATAGAGGCATGGTGTATTTACCTTGTTTCAAAATTTCAGCTCAAAATATTGAGTTGTTTTGACGTGAACGTCAACACTGCTTATCCGGACACGTAACCCTTTTAAGGTTTCGGATCAATTTTTCCATTGGGTGACTTGATAATCGATTCCTGTTTCTTGAGAGGTCTATACAGTGAATGACCCATGTACTGTACTTGATAACAAAAAAGGTAAATTTCACCTACATATTATTTTTTTAGGAAAAAGTTTTGTTTTATTCAGATACTGTATAATACAACGGTCTCCATTTCCAGACAAAGACTGTCAGGTTTAAGTTATTTACAAGCGTATCACAAATATCGGGTTAGTTGGTCAGCCTTAGGTAATGGATTTTAAGGGATTTTAACACAAAATTAAGCAGTTTTATTCCCCAAAAAGTTATCGGGATTGGCCCTTTAAATGGGGTCGTGAGATAGAATATCGTATCGCATTATTGCTCCCCAATAGTTAATACTTCTAGAAGCTGGAGGAACTGACATGCTGAGGATTGGGTAGATCCTCACGTGACATTTCCGATGATGATGTAGTATGATGTATTCAATCCATTCTTCATTAAGACAGTGAGAGCGGTAGTCAGTTGTACTGGTGGACATGAGATATGCACACTGTCCCTCTTTTTAGTCTATTTTCCCCACCCAATCCCACCCTCGGTATTTCACTTGACCCTCTTGCTTTCAGATTTATCGCATTATTGCTCCCCAATACTTAATACTTCTGGAAGCTGGTGGAACTGACATGCTGAGGATTGGGGTATATCATTATGTAATATCTTTCATATGAGTAAGCTATAAGGCGTGTGCTTTAAGCCCAACCCATACCGCTACTGTTGTATATTTACTTCTGTCGTCTGCTTGTAGTTAGCACGCGCTCTACAAACAACGTTGCTTAAAATAGCGCAACTCCACCTTATGTGTAATACGAAACTGATTGTATCATACTATTTTATATCACGTCATACTGACACCATGCTTTTTCTATGGTTGAATAAACAGCATGTCTTGAACAACTGAAGACTGAAACTTCATGCCTACGGGCTTATTAAAATACACAACAATGGCGACGAGGATTGAAAAATGAAGTTTAAAGTACAGAGAAGCCTTTAGTTCACTAATGAAAGCTGTTACACTCAGTTTTGTCCTGATTTTTACATTCTTCCTTACCCGGTTTTGGCGGTATTCTGCGTCTACAGACGGAGGTACATTTTCTATACATACATATTATACATTTACAACCATGCCGGGGTCTTCATCTATTGGTAACATAGAGCCACACCGAGAGGAAGATGGAATCCTATTAAACTTTATTTTATCGCCCACGGAGTACAAGATGCAAAGAAGGTAGCCACATTTTTGACCTTAATTGGCAGCGATTGTTATTGTTTGCTGAAGTCATTTATAGCAGCACCTGATTTACCAAAAGTAAAAACACAGGATGAGCTTAGAAATATATTGCAAAACTATTATTCTCCATAACCATTGGAAATTGTCGAAAGGTTCAAATTCCATAAATGTGTACAGGGTGATGATAGTAATATTTCTCAATACATTGCTCTCTTAAAGTCAAAAACAAAATTTTGCAATTTTGGGGACACTTTGAATGAAAGACTACGTGACCAGTTAGTGATTGGTGTACGAAGTGAAACTATACAAAAGAAGTTATTGGCCGAAAACGACTTGACTTTTGATAAAGCTTCAGAAATTAGCATAAGTATTGAAACTGCTACAAAATATTGTAAAGAGTTATGCCAAAGTTCAAGACGTCCGAGTTTGAGTTCCAAACCAATTACGAGTAACGAGAATGTACCTGCTGTCTTTAAGATGGGTCCAGTTCGATGTTTCAAATGCAATGCTACAACACATTTGGCTAATAAATGCTACAGAAGCGATTCATTGTCCTGTGAGGGATGTGGCAAAAGAGGTCATATTACAGAAGTATACATGAGTTCTGCCAGTAATAATGCCAAGTACAGTGGTAATTCCAGTAATTATAAAAATTTGGAGAAAAGTAATTACAAGAAAAGATATTTTAAAGGTACAAGAAAACAGAATTCAAGAAATTCTAATATCCATTCAATACAAGAAAGTGAAGACTTGCCTGAAGATATGGGAGAAGTACTAAATCATTTATTCAACAATGAAAATGGTAATATGAAGAAACAAGATGATGTTTTATGGGTTAATCTGAAGATAAATGGTACACCAATATCTTTTGAACTTGACACCAGTTCCAGATTTTCCATAATGCCTTTGAAACTTTACAACAAACAGTTTTCACATCTACCATTACACCCTTGCACGTTTCAAGTAAGAATGTATACAGGCGAGACAACGAAACCGAAAGGTCTCGTTGATGTTACAGTTGCCAACGCAAATCTCGACTGAAAATGTATGACATAGATGGTATTGGTCCACCATTGCTAGACAGGGAACCAGCAAATGAAGACTGAGAAAAGATATTGATTCATATCTTTTAATAAAATGCGCCACCCAAATAACCAATCAGAATACAACAAATCACATTACCTGATACACAACCTCAAAGTGAAATGTTCAACAAAGCCTTCTAGAACAAAAGTAACTCCTCAATATTTTAAAGTAAGGACACAAAGAACGAATTCTACCAAACATAAAAATCAAATCCTAGTTCCCACAAAACCACGACCAAAACTTCAAAAGTATAACTAATATAGAAACGTATATACACCATAACCCATAACACCTTTTTTTACTTTTTTAACTTATGTAAACTAAAACTCGAAATCCCATTAATTAAATAACAAGATCAAACAGCCAAACGGACCAACTGAAAAGTAGGAAATTATACTCCGCTACATACTTCCCTCCACCTTTAAATGACGTCCCCGTCATTACTTACCAGTGAAATAATATTATTTCTTACCCGTTATTACACCGAACAAAGCATTACTCACTTCTTGACATATGGACGTAAATGTACCGGCCAAATGCAAAGACTGAATATACTTAGCTCTTTCTGTCGATGTATTAACTTGAGACATGACAAATTCTCCATTCCTCATCCACTGTGGTCTTCGTCGATTACGTCCTGACCTTCTTGGTGGCGCCTCAACATCTAAAGATTCTCCAGATGAATCCTCTGAATTAATTACCTCGGGTATAACGTCAGTTGGCATTGGTAAATCAGAAATGTCATGAATCTCTTCTCTCCCTCCTGGATATTGTCTACAGCAGATATTGCATCTATATTTTCTTCGGCTTCAATGGGAGTGTGACGTGTAAATACTTCAGATTTGTCACAAGATTTAAAAGGCTGTGAATCGGCTATTTCCTCCGAAACATCAACGATTACCTGTTTTAATTTTCTGGGTTTAGGTTGGGGATTATCTGAAAATAAACTGTATCCTGAATAATGCTATTGACTGGTAATAAATGATTCCTATAAAGTGTACGAGTTCTTCCCAACCCAGATTCTGACCTAACTCGATACATGGGAATCTCTAAATTAGGTTGGTCTGCAACAATCGGTTTCCCACTGATCGGCTATCTTATGTTTACCATGTTTACACGATCACCCGTTTCCATTTTTATACCTCGAACTTTCTTATAATAATCTTGTTTCTGTGGCTGTTTACTCCTTGCAGAGGATATCCCGGTCAATTCATATGCTCTTTGAAGACGTTCCTTTAATTTCTTGGTGTAAAGGTGTAATGACGTAATAGAAGAATCTTTATTTATTCCAAATGCTAGATCGATCGGTAATCTAGGATGACGCCCGAACATTAAGAAAAATAGTGAATATTTCGTTGTTTCATGACGAGTACAATTATACGCATGAACTAATGGTGAAACGTACGATTTCCAATCCGACTTTTGATCTTGTTCCAGTGTTCCTAGCATATAAGAGAGTTCTATTAAATCGTTCGCATTGACCGTTTCCCATTGGGTGGTAAGGTGTAGTTCGCGATTTAGCAATACCTGTAAGTTTACAAAGCTCTTTTATAATACGCAAATGAAGCAATGATGCCACCCATAAGAAGCGTGGATGACACTTAACCGAGACCTGTTCGAAGTGAAAAATTTGATATCCGAAGTGTTCATTTCTACCGCACTTGCACAACAACACTTCAAATTTTCAATGAAATAAAGAAGGCAGAAATGATATTGAAGCGAGGATGACACCATACCAAATATGCTAATTAGGCTTCCACGAAGTGCTCACTTCAAGCCAGTGCTTATCGCGTGTTTTGCTCACTTCAACCCGGTGCTTATTGAGTGTTTGGCTCACTTCAACCCAGTGCTTATCAAGTGTTTTGCTCACTTCAGGTCAGTGCCCATCACGTGTTTTGCTCACTTCACGCCAGTGCTTATTGCGTGTTTTGCTCACTTCAACCCGGTGCTTATTGAGTGTTTGGCTCACTTCAAACCAGTGCCCATCGCGTGTTTTGCTCACTTCAAGCCACTGCTTATTGAGTGTTTAGCACACTTCAGATCAGTGCCCATCGCGTGTTTTGCTCACTTCACGCCAGTGCTTATTGCGTGTTTTGCTCACTTCAACCCGGTGCTTATCAAGTGTTTGGTTCACTTCAACCTAGTGCTTATCAAGTGTTTTGAGCATGTTCAGGGTCAATTCATGTAGTTTCGCCCCCTTTCTTTTAAACTCACTCGTGCAACAACTTGCCAATAATGTTAGGCCGTGAAATTTACTTTTATTTAACGGTGCTGGCTTCGTGGGGTGGGGGGGGGGGGTCTGGGGCGGCAGTGGAGTTTTTAGGATGGGCACACCTGTTACATTCTACAGTAGGTATTTTAGAGTTCTGGAGGGGTTTTTTTTGGGGGGGGGGGGGGCGGAGTGGCAGTGAAGTTTTTAGGAGGGGCACACCTATTACAGTCTACAGTAGGTATTTTAGAGTTATGGTTGGCAAATTTTCTTTCGGTGGGGGGTGGAGGGTATTGTAACATTTTTCAGGGGGCTTGTCACGGACCTGATCTGGACTAAATTTCTATAGGACACTGATTTATCCCAGTTATGCTGAAAAGTAGCAAACATGAAACAAAATAACACTCTGGTATTGATTATTTATTACTGTTTTCAAAATATTAAAATACAATTGATACAATTAACAAGTGGTTGCCATCTACGGTACACTTAACATCAGGGAATATCAATAGGGCCCATCCACTCACTGGTCCCAATGTTTCATATAGAATTAAAGATAGGTTGCCAGGCAACGAAACATACGCCCACAACAGCTAAGTCGTCCGGGCAGTCAACAAGGATTGTTGCATATTGTTTCTTTTGTTAGTAAGGAGAACATTTACAACACATGATAATCTTATTAGGAGTAATAACCCATTAAGTAATTATCAGAAATGATTAGAATAGTTTTGATGGTTTGTCTAAAGGCCTTCGTCCACAAGATATTTCAAAGTGATCAAGTGCCAGAAATTATCAGATATCACTGAAAATCAAATAGGATTCTTCGTCTTATGACCCTAAACACTGTGTACAAATTTAAAGTCAATCGGATATTAACTTTAACCTTTAGAGCATTCACAGGGTTTTTCAAAGTGATCAAGGGTCATAACTCTGGCAGTAATTATCGGATATCGCTGAAAATAAATAGGCTATTTTGTATCATGACCGTAAATAGTGTGTATAAATCTAAAGTCAATCGGATATTAACTTTAGATTTTTCAAAGTGATCAAGGGTCATAACTCTAGCAGTAAGTATCGGATATTGCTGAAAATCAATAGGATTCTTTGTATCATGACTTTAAACACTGTGTATAAATTTAAAGTCAATCGGATATTGACTTTAGCCTCTAGAGCGTTCACAAGATTTTTCAAAGTGATCAAGGGTCATAACTCGGGCGGGAATTATCGGATATTGCTGAAAATCAATAGGCTTCTTCGTATCATGACCTTAAACACTGTGTATAAATTTAAAGTCAATCGGATATTAACTTTAGCCTCTAGAGCGTTCACAAGATTTTTCAAAGTGATCAAGGGGCATAACTCTGGTAGTAATTATCAGATATCACCGAAAATCAATAGACTTCTTCGTCTCACGCCCTTAAACACCGTGTATAAATTTAAAGTCAATCGGATATTAACTTTAGCCTCTAGAGCGTTCACAAGAAATTGTGGACGATGGACGGACGGACGGAGGGACGGACCGACGGACGGAGGGACGGACCGACAGACGGACGGACGGACGGGGGCGACGGCAATATACGACCACATTTCAATGTGGGCGTATAAAACCAAATCTGTCAATGAATTGTAGTCTTTATCGATTTCACATGTTTTCCGAAAAAGAGGTTTAAATCTGAATGGCTGAAATTTACATGTATAGGATTTGTCCTGTCATGGCCCCAATGCTCACTCTAAATGAAAAACTGACGTCCCATCACATTCACAAGCTTTTTTTGAAAAAGGAGGTCATTTTTGAATTGCTGCATATCGATGAGGTTTGTGATTTCATGAATCCAAAGCTTCACATCAAATCTGAATAGGATCTGTTAAGAATTGGGACCTCTATGGAATTCCGTTTTTCGCTATGGGGAATAACGGAATTTTTTCACAATAAGGGGCAATAACCCATGAGGTCACATTTGAACATTTTCAAAATCAATTTACATTGACTGCAGAGTTGTCCACAAACAAATCTCAACAGATGTATATCTGGACCGATATGTAAAAGTGGGAGCTTAAAAAAGGGCAGGTATAATCCTGTACAGTTTACACATTTGAGGCATTTTCTTGCATCTTTAAAACACCATATTCAACCCACAGATGACAAATGCAAGCGGATATTCAATGTTGCTATCAATCACCTCCACACCTTGTTCCGTCACGTTCATACACGCTGGGCTGGTATTCTGGTTTGATTAACCTGAAATTAAAACCAAAAAAATATTTAGTTAAAGATACATTCCGAAAAAAGTAATTATTATAGGGTGGTTATTTCCAATAAAAGTATGGCAAGTCAGAATATTGGGTTTAACCTCCACTCGATACAAAATAGGTCATATTGGGACTAACATGGTTCTATTTTTATTTCAATAATTCGCTTGCACGTAGGGGTCTTTAGCAGTGGGAGAAAACTAGGAGACCTGAAGTAAAATAGGTTGCCAGACAACAAAATATACACCCACACAGCAGCTAAATCGTCCGGGCAGTCAACAAGAGTTGCCGCATATTCAGTAATTATCAAAAAATCATTACAATTTGTTTGGTTTTTTATCAAATTCTGTCCCATGCTAACGTTTAGTATACCAAACATTTAATATCATTTCTAAAATTGGATAATAATTGAGACCTCGAAAGGGACCACAAGCTAAAAAAAAGTCAATTTTGCGTACAATCAGGGGCTATAATTCAGGAAGTTTCATCAAAATCGGTTCAAAATTGTGACCTCTATAGGGTCCACAACCTTGATTTAACATATTTTCACACTATTCGCGTACAAACGGCTGCCATTTTGTCCGTCAATTTTGGTCCGATTTTCACGAAATTTGAACTCAACCTTCATTACCATGTACAAGGATATAATCAAACGCTTTTTTAAATCTGATAATAATTTTGACCTCCAGAGGGACCACAAGCTAAAAAGGGCAATTTTTCGGACAAGCATAGGCCATAATCAGACATGAGAGTGATAAGAGGTGAAATTGGCTGAAAATTTTCAATTGAACAGAAATGATCTATGCAGCATGACGAAGTTATGCTGCCAATGTAGGGGATGGGGGTTGAAAATAAGACACCGTTTTAAGCCATTTCAACTGTTTTTGATCCATTCTCACCATATATACCATATTTGTACAAGCGGCGGCCATTTTGTCTGCCAATTTTGGTCCGATTTTAAGTTTTTATCCGATAAATGCCAATATCGAAAGCAGCCTAGATCTTATGGGGATAAACCTATATTTCACGTTTAATTTGGGCAGCCATTTTGATGAACTGTCAAAGTTTCGTGAAAAAAACGTCAAGGTTCGTTTATCGCATTTATCCGTACTAAAACCGTGCTGAGACAGGATAGTGCTTACACTAAGAAAATTTAACCGCACTTCACCTCGTACCGTGTCGAAACCACCTCATTTCAGTAGGCCAGATTGGCATGGTACTCAATATGGCACGCTTATGTTTGACCGGTTTACACTACAAAATAATAAACATACCAGGTAACGTTCATGGAACACCTTTTTAATGTAAACAGGGTCAATGTGTATACTGGACCTTGTGTTTTTTGGACCATCCGATTCTGGACACCGTCCTTGCCAGGCCCTCTCAGTCCCACTACGCTCCAGAAAATCTGGAGGAACTTTCTTGGCCAACCCAAAACTTCTTGATTAGGGTGCCTACGTCTTCTTAAACCTAATCATCTACAGTGTTCTAGGCTAAATTTGACCTGTAAAGAAAACTTTCATAAAAATCAATTTAAATATATTACCTACACATATGAGTGTTTCACATCATGTCATACCCATCTTGGAATTCTTGACTTTAAAACTGGAGTTTTTCTGAAAAAAATGGGAAATGGGGATAAATGAAGATGAACATGTATACGCCATGCAGCACTTGGCCTATGACCACGGGGTCTAATGTCCTACTCTTCTGCACCTAGCCTGGGCTAATAGAAGACGGGCATATGCCATACAGTGTGCTACATGTATGTGGTCAGCTGCTCTATGGCCTACTCTTGTATCGACTTCCAACTGCCAAGGGATCTTTTACGTGAACATCAATGTGTACACAGGACTTCGGTTTTCTGAACCATCCATACAACTAGACAGCTGTCCTTTGACCATGAGGGTTTCTGTTGCTTTGATGGAAATTGTGTCCTTTTGTAACAAATTCCAACTGTCATGGGTTCTTTTACGTTTACTCACTACATGTCCAACAGACGCTGTTTTTTTATCCATCTGAATCCGACAAGGAGAAATCATGCCAGTAAGTTCTGAGGAATTTACATAGTAACACCAAGATCGAACCCTGAACTGTAACAGTGGCGAGGGTAGATTCCATGTAATTTCCACATGAGAAATTATTCACTATGTTGAGAGCTGAAATAAAATGGGGTTTAACGTCCTACTCTTCTGCATACGTCATACAGTGTGCTATGAGGGAAATTTTGCCTGGGCAGTTATGCTACGGCCTATTCTTACATCGAATTCAACTGCCAAGGGATCTTTTACGTGCACATCAATGTGTACATGGGACTTCGGTTTTTCGTATCATACGAACAACTTGACAGCTGTCCTTATCAGGCCCTCCGTTCTGCATCACCGACATTGACAAGGAGAAAATCGAGATGAACTTTCTCTTTCAATGTAGGAATTGAACACCCGACCTCCAGACTAGCAAGCCAGCAGCGCCTTACCCACTTAGCCAAATGATTCCCATATTGAGAGCTACTGGCAATGACTTTTTCTGACAAGATATCTGAACAACAGGTCGTCCAACCGGCAACCATGTATCAAACTCAAGGACCATTGAACTAACCGATTTCTGATCATCAGGCATGGACGGTGACAGTCAATGTTTACTTCAATTTACCATCTTATCTACACATATTATTCACATACCTCTACCAGCACTCTGAAAAAAAAAATAATAAAGACGAAAATAAGAATGCACCCGAAATTAAAACAGGTTGTTCATGTTAATCATAATTTTTATATTGATCTATAAATGCAATCATCAATGGCAATAAATTTCAATAATAACAATAAGCCATGATGAATAGATCTAGTTCAAATTAAGCTAAATAATTTTCTTGGACAAATCGTCAAATTATAAACTGGTAACATAAGCGATCTCATAGCAGTGTACATTTTAATTTTACTTCATCAATCAATGAAATGGACCCTTCCCCAGTTCCACGCCATGACGACACCAAATCCAAATGTGAAAATGCGTGCGAGAATTCACAGGCTTAACATATTTTTGCGCGATTTTCACCAACTTAGACATTTTGTTACTGATAGTTGTAACTAATCATTAAAAAGCCTAGCTATGTGAAAAAAAAAATGGTCTTAAAACTTCAAGAAATATTACAATTGAATAACTTAACTTAAATTGTTTGAATCACTAAATAAAGACAACGAAAGTAAAAACATGGCGGCATAACTGAGACGAAGGCTACGATTGGATTAAATTTCACTTGTCGACCAATCCGAGCGATCTTTAGAAAATACGAGTAAAAAAAAAAGAAGAGAAATTTAAAATTCTTTATTAACAGACATTATTTTGTTTGTGTTTGGTTATAAATTTATTTCCTAAACAAATTTTGAATTATGTAAGAAAACAATGTTTTCCGTTATTTCCGTCAATTAATGTCGCATCTGTCTAGCCTAGAATCTAGGTCACTAAGAAAACATGGTTTTCCGTTATTTCCGTCAATCCATGTCGCATCTATCTAGCCTAGAATCTAGGTCACAGTCACAGTATAATAACTGTTTCAAAATATAAAAAATTCTTGTTTTTCTATTAGACTTTTAAAGTTTGTTTGTCGTGAAATAACTGCCCTTAAAATTACATCGTTATTGAACACTAAAAAAAAAAAAAAAAAATCTAATTAACTCCTGCTTTTCTATTAGATCTAGTATTAGACTTTTGTTTGCTGTGAAATAAACTGTTCTTAAATTACATTTCTAGAATAACCTAATAATTATTACTTGTTGTATAGGTCTATTCATTATTGAACACTTAAAAAAAAAGTAAATAAAAAAAAAAAATAATAAATAAATGAAATGAAATGGGGGTTAACATCCTACTGTTCTGCTCCTAAACTGAGCTAATGAAGACGGGCGTAGGCAACGCCATACAGTGGGGTATGAGGGAAATTTTGCCCGGGCAGCGGCGCTACGGCCCACACTTAATATATCAAATTCCAACTACACAGCTGTCCTTATAAATAAATAAATAATAATAAATCGACATTTATTTGATTACTTTATCACCATTTTGACAATAATAATAAGGCTAATTTAATTACAGCTATATAGACCTACACTTACAAATTTAGTTTATGATGTACGGTGTAGGCCTACATCTCTATATTCATTTAAAAAACAACTTAAAAACACATTTTTAAACAAGATTCTGACTGACTTTGTATTAATAGTGAGAGAGAGAAATTGGCTTAACATCCACTGACACAATTATTTATAAACTAGGTCATTTCAGGAATAACATATGGTTTTTAATTTTATTTCAATAATTTGCTTGGGCATAGGGGTCTTTAGCAGTGGGATGATCCAGAGAGAACCCTCATGTATTACCAGGCCTTAGACTCAATGACAGGCCTTATAATACAGCGCACACCTGCTAACCATTCAGCTCGGGCCAGTAGCCACGGGGGGGGGGGGGGTATGCCCCCCTCCCCAATCGAATTAGGCTGCCCAAATATTTCGCCAAAAATGATGATTTCTTAAGAGTGTTCTTAGCCGGCCACATCTTCAGCCGCCCCCGCCCCCCACCCCCCAAAAAAACATGCTGTAGCCCCCCAAAACATTCTGTAGCCCCCCCCCCAATTTTATAAGCTGGCTAAAGGCCCAATTCAGCCATCCAGCCACCCTGTATTAATAGTTCCGGTAGCCTATTCTTCCAAAGCAAATGCATTTCATTGTATGAAAATTGTTTTTCAATATTTTTAACTTTTCATGAATTATAGTTTTTGAAATTTCAATGTCATTGAAAATATGATATAGATCTTGGGCCTACTGTTGTTTTTTTTTAAATGACAGATTCGCGCAATTTTAACATAGGATATAGACCTACTTAATGTCTTTTCGAGACTAAAACATGGTTCAATTCTATTTCTAAAATTTGCGCATGCATGTAGGGGTCTTTAGCAGTGGGGGGAAACCGGAGGACCCGGTGAAAAACCCACAAGATTGGACAGGCTACTACTCCTTGTCACGTAACTGCCGCATCGAAACCATGTCAGTTTACTCGGTAACAGACCTTATGATACAATACACACGCGCCAACCATTCAGCTATCCACCACCCACCCAGTATGGGTCTTTTGCAGTGGGAGAAAACCTGAGGACCGGGAGAAAACAGCTGTATAGTCAGTCGTGCGGATAGCCCAACGAAAAAAAACGACATCGCACATGCACATTGGCGTGTATGTAAAAGTTAGACAGTTGGATTTTGAAATAAGATAAGGCCTTATAGTGCCTCATTGCACACTGCATAGCATATGTAATGGGTGTTTTTTTAACGTTTTTATACGCCCACATTTTCATGTGGACGTATTATGTCGTCGCCCCTGTCTGTCCGTTCGTCCGTCCGTCCGTCCGGACGTCCGTCCGTCCACAATTTGTTTGTGGACTCTCTACAGGTCACAATTCTTATCCGATTTTGACGAAACTTGAAATATAGGTTTATCCCCACAAGATCTCGGTTCCTTTCGATATTGGCATGTATCGGATCGGAACTTCATGGATTATGGCCCCTGATTGTACGAAATATCATGTTTTTAGCTTGTGGACCCTATAGAGGACACAATTTTGAACCGATTGTGATGAAACTTGACATGCATGTTTATAACCCCAAAATCTTGGTTCCTTTCGATATTTGCGGCCATCGGATCGTAACTTCCTGAATTATGGCCCCTGATTGTCTGAAAAATTGCCCTTTTTAGCTTGTGGTCCCTCTGGAGGTCAAAATTATTATCCGATTTAAAAAAAAACGTTCGATTATATCACCGTTACATGGTAATGAAGGTTGAGTTAAAATTTCGTGAAAATCGGACCAAAATTGACAAACAAAATGGCCGCCCTTTGTACGCGAATAGTGTGAAAATATGTTATATCAAGGTTGTGGACCCTATAGAGGTCACAATTTTGAACCGATTTTGATGAAACTTGACATGTATGTTTATAACCCAAAGATCTTGGTTCCTTTCGATATTTGCACCCATCGGATCGTAACTTCCTGAATTATGGCCCCAGATCGTCCGAAAAATTGCCCTTTTTAGCTTGTGGTCCCTCTGGAGGTCAAAATTATTATGTGATTTAAAAAACCGTTTGATTATATCACCGTTACATGGTAATGAAGGCTCAGTAGGAATTTCGTGAAAATCAAACCAAAATTGACGGACAAAATGGCCGCCGTTTGTGCGCGAATAGTGTGAAAATATGTTATATCAAGGTTGTGGACCCTATAGAGGTCACAATTTTGAACCGATTTTGATGAAACTTGACATGCATGTTTATAACCCCAAGATCTTGGTTCCTTTCGATATTTGCGCTCATTGATTCGTAACTTCCTGAATTATGGCCCCTGATTGTACGAAAAATCACCCTTTTTAGCTTGTGGTCCCACTGGAGGTCAAAATTATTATGTGATTTAAAAAAACGTTTGATTATATCACCGTTACGTGGTAATGAAGATTGAGGTAAATTTTCGTGAAAATCTCACCAAAATTGACAGACAAAATGGCCGCCGTTTGTACGCGATTAGTGTGAAAATACGTTATATTAAGGTTGTGGACCCTATAGAGGTCACAGTTTTGAACCGATTTTGATGAAACTTGACATGCATGTTTATAACCCAAAGATCTTGGTTCCTTTCGATATTTGTGCATATCGGATTGTAACTTCCTGAATTATGGCCCCTGATTGTACGCAAAATGACCTTTTTTTTAGCTTTTGGTCCCTCTGGGGTCAGAATTATTATCCCATTTAAAAAAACGTTTGATTATATCACCGTTACATCGTAATGAAGGTTGAGGTCGAATTTCGTGAAAATCGAAACCACGCCAGAAAATCTAGATGAACTTTGTCACCCAATGCAGGGATCAAACACCTAACCTCAAGGCTACCGAGCCAGCATCTTACCCACTTAGCAACATGATCCCCAGTCGAATTTGAAGCCTACTGAAATGAACCTTTATAACCCAAAGATCTTAATTCATTTCGATATTTGCACATAGGAAAAATCACTTTCGGTATTGCTTGTTCTCTATCCATCTCTCGAAAATGTGGGCGTATCCTGCCTGGCAGTGCCAGCCTATCTTTTGATAATAAAAGCATGAGTAATATTTTTTTTGTTTCGAATAAATGCTTTAATTATCCCAGGTTGGATCCTGCCGTTGGCCGAGATAATTACTGAGGATTTCAGGAATAATTCACTATTGACAGTGGTGTAGGACAGAGGGCCTGGCAAAAACAGCCTCTAGTTGTTCATACTGAACAGCTGAAAACTAAGTTGGCGGTATATATCACCACTATCTGCGCAAACTCCAAAATTATCTGACAGATTATTCCCTGGTTTCATCAGATGGAGCAGTAAAACAGGGGAGCCACAGTGGCTTCGCTGGAAAAGATGTTTGGCTCACTAACTGAGAAATCCCACGTTTATCAGAATTATCCGGTGTGGTTCCCCATAGCAATGCAGGACTGCAGGCCTGGCAAGAAAAATGTAACGGAGTGCACATAAAAGAACCCTTGGCAGTTGGAATTCAATGTGTCTGGGCAAAACTTCCCTTATATCACTCTGAATGGCGTATTTAATTCCAAAGACAGGTTACCCGCTCCTTTGGGATGAAAGTAATTACCGTCGGCTCCGTGGTCGTTGGTCAAATCGAAACAATACAAAGTGTACCCATTGATATAGTCGTTGAAAAGGAGGTCCAGGTCTTCTCGGGTGTTTAAGACGGCCACTCTTTTCATCAAATCGAGGTAAGGTGCGATGGCTTGTCGCTGGGGAAAATCGGCGTCGCATTCGTCCACAATTTCCCCGTTTTTGGCCAATTTGATGTTTTGCAATTGATTGTGTTCGAATTGGAAGCGATTTATGTTTTTTCTTCCGTCGTAGGCCGTGTTACGTACCATATCCACGATTAATCTCTTGGACAGGCTTTCGTTCACAAACAGATTGTCTAGGACGTGACTGGCACGATTGTCGGGAATGACCATGTCGCGGACCACCACGCGCTTCAGAGGATACTTGGCGTTGGACGATTGAAGTTGCGCGGCCACCCGTGTGTAGGTACTGTGAGCCAGAGTGACGAACGGGATATCCAGGTAGGCTTTGGTGAACTCGACTTTGTAGTCTTCTGTATCGTTGCCTTCGCCGTACATCAGAAAAAATTTCCGGGATTGGTTTTCCGATTTCAACCGCAGGTCCACACCGTCCAGCAGATACCGATCTTGTAAACACATGTCCAAGTGTAGACGCGACTGCAATTCAAAGGTGCGACAGCCAGCGATGGTTTTCGGTCGTTGTTCCAATCCTTTGTTATTCGGAGCCTGTCGTCCACCATCCCCGGCGGTGGCGACGGATTTCGTGGAATTGAACTGCCCGGCGGTGTCTTTTTCCCACAGGACTTGTTTCGACAGGTGGTCGTTCTTGGCTCCTTTACCGAAACTCAGCAAATTCTCCAAGTAAGCCCGGTAGGGGTAGGTGGGCAGAGAGGTGGTGACCAAAGTTTCGGCATCCTTTCCCAGGCGTTATTTGACGTCTTTAAACAACGAATGAAACAAGTTGTTAATGGGTGCGACTTGCCTATCCGCATCCAGGTCATCCCCCTTGTTCTTGATCACCTTCAGGGCCACGTGCAGTGTCATGTTGGCCAGATCGATGAAATCGGTGGTGGCATTGGAAATATAAAATTCGATGGGTCCGTCGGGCGTCAGTGGATACT
Source organism: Patella ulyssiponensis (assembly GCA_963678685.1). Taxonomy (NCBI): domain Eukaryota; kingdom Metazoa; phylum Mollusca; class Gastropoda; family Patellidae; genus Patella; species Patella ulyssiponensis. Next base: position 3,297,446 of record OY783226.1, read on the forward strand.
TTCTGATTTTGGTCACCTTGTTTATGGCCGTCTGCGTGTAGGGTACACTGAACAAAACCTGCAATTCGTCTCGCGCAGGGACTGGAATCATTGCGCATTACCTGCGTAGTCATGGTCGAAGATATCTAGTTTACGTCGCCTGTGAGAGGTGACCTGTGTCTTCTTCTTCCTCTTCGGACGATGTGAAGTGGACGGGGTTCGTGAGGGGTCTTTTATAGGTTCCAGGTGGGCGACCACGTTCTTGAGTGTGTCGGACATCGTGTTTGACACTGCGGGGCGAAGCGTGTCCTGGGCGACTTTCTTCCAGTTCCATTTTTCACGACCACTGACGGCGTCGTTGCCATCAGTCACCCAGGACTCAAAACGCCTATTTGGTTACCGTTCCGTGAGCATCGTTTGTTAAAAGCCGAAGACGTTTTACGGAAAGTGGCTGCCGTATTACAGAGTAATGAAGAATTTCGATTGGATCAACGTATGTCCATGAGTATTTGTCACGTGTCCCCTCCCGATGGTCGAGGTAGCGGTGGAACAAACATGAAGAAAAGACACTGCGCTAATTTTGACGAATATTTAAAGAAAAAGAAATGCCTCGTCACCATTAAGAATGCCGACGAACTTTGTTTCCAGCGAGCTATTGTCGTCGCCCGTCATTATGCCAACAAACAAGACACGCCTGAATGGGAAAGAGAAAGGAACAGATTAAGCAGCAACACAGGACCCCACTCGTGGCAGACGGGGAAAACGGAAGCCCTTATCGATGCCGTCGGTGGAGCCAGAAACGCATGCACGGGGATGGAAATCTGGAAATTGTACGCCAAGTATTTGGGGGAGCAAGGATATCAGTTCAATGTTTTCTCTCGGGCTATCTTTGGGAAGGGGATCTATCGTGGAACAAAATACGTCACCGGAACACCAAAACATCTCAACATGTACTTACACGACAGACATTACGACGTCATTGCCTCCACGCCCGCTTTTGTGGAAAGGTCGTATTTTTGTGAGACCTGTCAGGTAGGATACAATCGAGCAGAGAAACATTCATGTCACGTCATGTTTCAAGGATGTAAGACAGTGGGTCCACCCTGTTCACCCGATCCCAATACAAAGACATGTTACCGTTGTCATCGTGTGTTTGTGAGCCGCCAGGGTTTCGACAATCACCTTGTCACCCGTTCCAAGTGAAGAGTATGTCATCGATGGAAGAAATGTGAGAAATGCCAGAAGGAGTGGGACGTCATCAAAGCCAAGCGAAATTTGGAAGAACACCTATGCGGAGAATACGAGTGTTCCATCTGCCGAGAGTGGCACACGGCCGAGAAACAGTTTTGCCACATTCAACCACTGAAATCACCCATCAACATGAATGAAGACCGAAAGACCCAAATCGACAAACTACAAAAATCAACGTTGACCCGCTTCGTCTTCTTTGACTTTGAATGCCAGCAAGATACCGGTGAGCACATTCCCAACCTATGTGTCCTGCAAACCTGCTGTAATTTTTGCATCGATAACCAAGATCCCTGCGAGCACTGCGACACGTACTGGAATCACCAGCGAGAAATTGTGTTTATAGGCCATGACACGCTGGACGATGTGGGAAAATGGTTTTTACAACTCGCTGCTCACGGTACGGTGTTAGATGGTCGGAAACATGACAGTCACGAATCGAGTCCCGTGATTGCCGTGGCTCACAACTTTAAAGATTACGACGGACTGCTGATTTTACAGACGCTGCACAAACATTCCGTTGTGCAACCCGAAGTCATTATGAATGTTGGTAAAGCGATGACGATCACAGTCGGTACGGTAAAATTCATCGATTCCCTCAACTTTTTACCGATGGCTTTACGGGACATGCCCAAGACATTTGGCCTGCAAGAACTCAAGAAAGGTTATTTCCCTCACCACTTCAACAGACCGGAGAACGAAGAATACGTGGGCACCTATCCTCCGCCGATGTTGTGACGTGTTTCGCGAGATATTCCTCATGGACACGGGAATCGATCCCTTCGTAAAAAGGTTGACCCTGGCCTCTGCCTGCAGTCGCGTGTTTCGCACGCACTACCTAAAGAAAGACACCCTCGTCGCCATTCCTCGAGCCCTGATGCAAGAGCCGAAACCCGGTAAGGACTGGCACCGCTTCCAGCCTCGACAACAGTCCAATAAAGCCCTTATGGCTGCCGAGCTGTCTAAACTATTTGGTGGATAACCCAGGGAACAGAAAGGTATAAAAAGGGGACCGGGGAACGACCCCGAGCTCAGTCATGGAGACACTGCGGTATCTATTGAACACTGCACCGAAAGACCGTCCCCTTTTACTCGAGACCCAACCCATCGTCGACGGTGTGTGTGAGTGTATTGGAAACCTGATTCGTGGCAACGTTCCTGTGACCGACAAAGAAGTCAAGCGCTTGAAAAAGGACGCCCCCTTGTTAAGACGTTTGGGCACGTCTAAAACACCTTGGAAGACCCGTCGGCGACTTCTGAAGCAACAGAAAGGGGGTTTCTTCACCCGATTGTTTCGGTCCTTTCCCAAAGATGAAATTCGCCAAGAAAATGAAACTGGTATCCTTCGACAGACTCCCCGACGTCAAACCCGTCGAAGTCAGGCCAGTCGAACCCGCTTACGATCGTGATCCACTGCAACAGACCGTCGAGAATGTCGACCAAGACATGCTGCAACACGTGCTAAACGATCCCACCCTAACCGACGAAAATAAAATGCAACGCTACGGACAGTTGTTACATCGTTATCAAACGATGCAAAGGAAACGAAAACAGGTTGTTCCCTTGTTGGACGAAAACATACCCGAACAAAAAGAAGAAGAAAATTCGGAGGCACCCATCCTGGAGTCGGTCCCTCGACCCTATCAACACCGAGCTCGCCTTTTGTTGAAACACATGAAAGAGAAGACACCCTGGTCTTGGAACGAGAACTTGGAATTGGTTCGGAATGGGATACCCGTACTCGACACCAATGCAATTGACATCGTGAACGATTTGGTTCGTCGGCGAAAGAATACCCAGGCTCCCTAGGGATGGATTGGTGTGATGCAAAGTTTGAAGTCCACGAACGTACCGCGCGAAGCGATCGGGAATCAAGAACGATGGAACGTGTTGTCCACACCACCGACACGGACTCCGCCGCGACGCCCGAGAAAGAAGAAAATCCCCAGTACGGATACCCCTAGTATACCTACCAGAAGATGGCTCTCCTTGCTATAACTATAAATAGTCTGTTCATAGGGACACCTGCTGAAACATGGAACGAAAGCTGAAGAAAGTGTATTACGACCCGAACCATCCGGCCACGAGTGGCTGTTGACAACACCTCCTCCACGTCCCGCGAAAAAGAAAAAATCAATGGACATTGGTACGACAGTACGTTTGGCTTTACCGAAACATGGTGCCTTCGACAAAGGTTACTGGCCCAACTGGACTCTGGAAGCGTTCAACGTCGCACCCAACGTCGGTCCCGTTTACAAACTGTTGGACGAAAGAGGCGAACCCATACAGGGCACCTTCTATCCCGAAGAATTACAAGCGGTCCAAGTCAACGACGATGAGATCTTCCCCATCGAAAGAGTACTCGAAAGAAAAAAAGACAAAGTATTGGTGAAATGGTTGGGCTATCCGGCGAGTTTAATTCGTGGATCGACTGGACCAGTCTCCAAAACGTATAACTACATGAGAGTCCTTCGTTTAATCTGGGTCTTCCCTAAAACTTTGGACAGTGAGACCTTTCCCATCGAAAGAAAAAAAAGACAAAGTATTGGTGAAATGGTTGGGCTATCCGGCGAGTTTTAATTCGTGGATCGACAGGACCAGTCTCCAAAACGTATAAATAGGAGCGAGAGACGCCGACATCTTTTAACATGCAAGACGAAACCACGTCTACGTCCGTGAGTGCCCACAATTGGTCGCTCTTTGGAAAACGTGTGCCACAAGCGGAAATCATCTTTTTCTGTCAATTGATTTTAGTGTACGTCGTGGCGGGTGTTTCTTTGTCCCAAATGGCTTTCGAACCCGACGGATCGCAGACCACGTTGTGGACGGCCTTGCTCTCCAGTACCTTGGATTACCTGTTACCTTCTCCAACCTTGAAAACCAAACATAATGAACAACGACCCGCCCTTTTACCTCACGCCCCCTAGTGACAGTTCCATGTCGTGGTATCCCGACAACAAAGTCTCCACGTATCATACACATCTGGAACCGCCACTTCTCGTAGATCATCGGGAATGGGAAGTGGGTCTGTCCATGATCACGTTACCTGACCAATGGCAAAACATCGATCAACGAGACAACACAATCGGCTTACGCATTCATCCATGGTCGCCCTCGAGCGACGAACCCGGAGTAAAGATATGCCGGGACCGCCACAGGATCGACCCGTCGAATTGTTTCAAAGGTGTAAAGGCTGGTGAGATCAAGAGATCGATCGAAATAGAAACGCACATCAATAGTGGCGACTACGAGTCGCTGAGGCATATCCTGGGTGTCCTGAACACTAGACTGGCTGATTTGTGGAACCTGCCTCCCATCTACAATCATTTGGCCAATAAACCCGTTCGTTTGGATCGCAATAACAAGGAAATGACAGACCACGAGAAGCAACAGCAGACCGAGTACGAAACTCGAGAGGTGATGCGCCAAGGGGCCGTATCAAGAGGTTCCTTCGTTTCTTTCAAGAGAGACAACACCAACGACAAAGTGTATCTGAAGATCAATCACGTGCAGGCGCTTCGTCTGTGTGGACCCATCGTGTCCATGTTGGGATGGACTGAAAACGAACTTTTGGTTGCCCTGCAGTCAATTGATAGGTCGGTGAAGATGGCCAAAGTCTACGGTATTTCTACGCCAACCGCACCACAAATCTTCAAATCCAGTACGATCTGTTTTACATCTACACGGACCGTGGGCGACGTGAAGGCTACCTTGTTGGACGTGATTCCCAGTCGACGATTGTATCACCGCCCCGCCAGGATTCACCACTTACCTCTGAAGTACAGTCGACTAAGCTACATTGGTCTCTATATAAGGAACGTAATGGGGAAAGTCGTGCCATTTCTCGATGGTAAGGTGGTGACCTAACTTCATTTTCGCCGCCGATGATGATTCGAGTGTACAAAGGTGGAGTGCTCAGACAGCGCGGCGCTGGCTATGGTCTGGTGGTATACAAGGGAGGAATTCTGAGACAACAGGGTGCCGGTCTATGGTCGGGTTTATTCAATGCCGTCAAATCGGTTGGGAAGACCCTGTGGTCGGCCGGTAAAGCTGCCGTGAAAAAGAATGTGGCCCAAGTGTTACCCAAAGTGGGGCAAAGCGTGCTCGACGCCGTCAGTGGTCGTGAAAAATGGAACTGGAAGAAAGTCGCCCAGGACACGCTTCGCCCCGCGGTGTCAAACACGATGTCCGACACACTCAAGAAAGTGGTCGCCCACCTGGAACCTATAAAAGACCCCTCACGAACCCCGTCCACTTCACATCGTCCGAAGAGGAAGAAGAAGACACAGGTCACCTCTCACAAGTGACGTAAACTAGATATCTTCGACCAGGTAATGCGCAATGATTCCTGTCCCTGCGCGCGAGACGAATTGCAGGATTTGTTCAGTGTACCCGACACGCAAACGGTCATAAACCAGGTGACCAAAATCAGAAAGCATCCACTGACGCCCACTTGAACCACGGCGGACCCATCGAATTTTATATTTCCAATGCCACCACCGATTTCATCGATCTGGCCAACATGTCACTGCACGTGGCCCTGAAGGTGAACAAGAACAACGGGAATGACCGGGATGCGGATAGTCAAGTCGCACCCATTAACAACTTGTTTCATTCGTTGTTGAAAGGCCTCAAATTACGCCTTGGAAAGGATGCCGAAACTTTGGTCACCACCTCTCTGCCCACCTATCCCTACCGGGCTTACTTGGAGAATTTGCTGAGTTTCGGTAAGGCAGCCTAGAACGATCACCTGTCGAAACAAGTCCTGTGGGAAAAAGATACCGCCGGGCAGTTCAATTCTACGAAATCTGTCGCCACCACCGAGGACGGTGGACGACAACAAGCCCCGAATAACAAAGGATTGGAACAACGTCAGAAAACCATCGCTGCCAGTAGCACCTTTGAATTGCAGTCGCGTCTACACTTGGACATGTGTTTACAAGATCGGTATCTGCTGGACGGTGTGGACCTGCGGTTGAAATTGAAAAAATCAATCCCCGAAATTTTTTCTGATGTACGGCGAAGGCAACGATACAGAAGACTACAAAGTCGAGTTCACCAAAGCCTACCTGAATATCCCGTTCGCACCTTACCTGGATTTGATGAACAGAGTGGCCGTCTTAAACACCCGAGAAGACCTGGACCTCCTTTTCAACGACTATATCAATGGGTACACTTTGTATTGTTTCGATTTGACCAACGACCACGGAGCCGACGGTAATTACTTTCATCCCAAAGCAGCGGGTAACCTGTCTTTGGAACTCAAGTTCGGTGCGGCCCCGACCAATCACCTCAGTCTTGTTCTGTTTGCCGAATACGACAATGTCTTAGAAATCGACGCCAACCGACAAGTCATCACAGATTGGTGAGGTTCTCTCCAATCGACAACTGACACGGGCTGTAGAAAAACGCCTCCCCTCTAACGTGTTCGGGGGCGTGTGGGCTCGTAATCATCTGGATATACTGCGCTCAACCTCGTACCCCAAAGCCTACGTCATCAACACGGACGACGAAGACCAACCCGGTAGACACTGGACCGTGTTTGTGTGCGAAGGACCAGATCACATTACCTTCTTCGATTCCTACGGGTGTCCCCCTGATGTCTACGGAGAAGCCTTTCGATGTTTCGTCCAAGATCTACAACTCCACTACCAACCCCGATGGATTCAGGGACTCCAGAGTGTCGTCTCCGGACATTGTTGTTTGTATTATTTGTGTCATCGGTTTCGCGTTCTCTCCCCGCACGCCCTTTCTGTGTTCGGGCACGTGTATCGTGTGAACGATATACTCGTCGAACAGTGGGCTAGGGATCATTTTCCCGTCTTGCAAAAAGACCAGAAGAAGGGATAACGATGTCGATGCTTTTTTGCTCTGTAAATATGTTTGTTTGCTTTATGTTCAATTAAAGTTCAATTAAATTTGTGTTCTATGCCTTTGTGTTCAAGTTCAATTTTGTGTTGAATAAAATGCTTTGTAAATATGTTCAATAAAATGCTTTGTAAGCAACATATTACGTGTCTGTTGTTTGTGACGTCATGTGACGTCATGCTATTCTGATTGGTGGAAAATGGTATCGTCCCAACACCTTAGACTCGTCCCGTCTCAAGCTATAAATAGGAGTGTCGAAGCCAAAAGAAGTCACAAGCAAAATGGATCGAAAGGATTACAGAATTTGCGCCACTTGTGGGGGGTATTACCCCATGTTTAAGGGGAACAGTCGATTACCTGGTCTGCTTCTGGTGTCGGGTAGATGTATCCAACACCTACCATAGGCGTCAACGCATTCAGTCAAGTGTGAGAAGCGACCTGTACCACGGTACTCGGCAGAGCATCCAAGATGTTCCTGCTAACTCTCTCATTGAGAGGACAACGGCCCTTTTCAGGGCCAACTTAATAAATGCAAAAGAGTTGTTTCCCCTTCTCCTGTCTTCCCTCTCTTCCCCTTTCTTCTCCTTCTCTCTCTCTCTCTTTTCCCGCGCGCGCTCTCTCCGTACGTGCAATGTCACGCACGTGCAGGGGTCATCCATTGCAAGGTCACGTGCACGCGCATGCACGCACATGGACGCGCGCGCACTTGCGTTCCTGAACAAGCCCCTATACTACTTTCGATGAGAACAATGCACGAGTGACAAGGGACAGCGTATACACATTGGGGAGCACATAAAAGATCCATTTGTGTCCAGGCAAAATTTGTCCCTCATAGCGTATGTCCTTCGTTAGTCCAGTTGGAGCAGAAAAGTTGGATGTTAACCTCATTTCATAAAATAATAATAAATTTGTGAAGCACGTTTTCGTCGTTTGTTTCAAAATAATATACATGACGACAATGTGATGTCACCCCAACTCATGTGACGACGATGTGATGTCAAGACGACTGACAAATCAGGATTTGTTTTTACTCGATGACTGTAATAATACTGTATTCAAATAGCGGTATAAACATCGACAGAATGTATTTAAGTTTAGACTTTCATCTTGATCTAAAGTGTTATTTCGATAGGTACGCGTTGCGTCGTACGAAAAATGAAATGTCGTTTAACGTCTTACTTCTCTGGGCTAATGATGGCAGTGGCCTAAGACTTACTCTTGTGTCAAATTTGAAATGGCAATTACGCCAATGTGTACACAATATCGTTTCCGATCGATACGTATGACTAGACAACCACTTCGTCATGTACAATCGAGCAGGGGAACCTTACCACACATTATTGCGGACCTTTCAAGGCCAACACTAGAATCGAAACCGGATCTACATGTTAGCAAGTCAGTGCAAGTCGCCCCCGCTTATCATTTATTCTTACAGCCACAGGACAAAAAAAAAATAAGGTTAAACCGTTTCACGTAGGATATTGAATTAATCTATTGACAAAGTTTCTTTTATTCGTTTTTATTGCGTTGTTTAGCAGACGTCACGCGTGACATCAACAGGTTGAGACGACCACAGAACAGAATAGGAATACCCAATGTTTAATATTACAATAATAACGTCAATTTTATTGCCAATCCTTTCATAATATTTAAAAGAAATATCGCACACGGAGTGCTAATCTGTTTTCAATTTCTATTCCAATTAAAAAAACCACATAGAATAAGATATTTCTTGGCTTTATTAAATAGTCACATTCAACAACACACGTAGGCCAAACCATAGGCGTATGGGCTCGATGAATGTTAAGAGGGGGAGCTGAACCTGAAATTCCCGAAAACATTTCGGGTTACAGACGTCTACCCCCCCCCCACCCCCAAGGTTATTTGCAAATGCGTTTTCTTGCTATTCCAGTCCCTTAATACAGCAATTGGTCTGATATAGACTAACTTAGGTGGCTGTCTCGAAATCCGATCAACCAATCAATCGCTTACAGTCCACGAAGACGGGACCATGGGGAGCAAATTTTGAAACTTTCCGGCTATTCGAGCCCGTTACAGACGTCTACCCCCCCCCCCCCCACAAGGTTATTTGCAAGCGCGTTTTCTTGCTATACCAGTCCCTTAATACAGCAATTGGTTTGATATAGACTAACTTAGGTGGCTGTCTCGAAATCCGATCAACCAATCAATCGTTTACAGTTCACGCAGACGGGACCATGGGGAGCAAATTTTGAAACTTTCCGGCTATTCCAGCCCGTGAATACAGCAACTTAAATGTGGTTATAGCCTACCTTAGGTGGCGTACCTGAATCCAAAAAAAAAACAATCGATCGTCGCCGCATATGCATTTTTTTTGCTTTTCTAGCCAATGAGTTAAGAAACAACATCAAAGTTTCCAGTCGTTATGTAACCGAAATCCCACTCTATTCCGACCTGAATCCCAACCATACAATCGGACTGTTGCAGCTTCCTTTACAAATATTAATCGATGCCTGAAAATGTCGCACAAAGTAGAGTGACCCCAGGCAAAATGTTTTAATCCATAGTCAATTTCGTAACAATTTGCGGTATTCAATTAAAAGAAAAGTAAAATTAGTGTTTTATTTTATTTTGGGCACTGTATTTTGCCAATATTTTTGTTTTCACTTTACCTGCCTGCCCGAGGAGTCGGATTTCCTGAAAGATAGGGGATAGCTGTCCCCTGACCCCTGTCGTGTATAAACATATCTTCCACTAGTTAGGGTCTGTAGGCGACAGCTAGTAATGTCAAAACTCACGTGTGAGAGGGCGTATGTATGTGTAACTATATTGTAGCGCTATGAATATTGTAGCACAAGACATAGAATGACACGCTACATTTAAAGTGTCATATTACATTAGTGATTTTTAATGCACGTGGAAAAAAAAACCATGTGAAAGGTCTAATATCTCATCAGCTACAAAATTCGCAAAACCAGTCAATAAATTATTTAACATAATATACTCTTCGAAAAAAGAAACCCACAGCCCATTTTACATTATTTTTTTTTATTTCAACGGGATCGGTTTTCCACAAATCTTCCTTTTTTAAAATGTCATTATGTAAGAAATTCATTATTGGTTTTAAATTGGGACTTGTCATACTTTTTGCCGAAATTTGTTTTCGCTTGATTGCACCAAGACACATAAGTTTAACAACTTTCAAAATCAGCTGCACATTTAAACACTCAACGAGTGCCACATCTGAACGAAGACCAACGCAACAAAGCTACTGGCCGGTTACAAGCAGGTGAATACCAGACAGATGTGGCAAGGGTGCTGAATGTTTTGCAGAGTACCGTTTCTCGTCTTTCGGATAGGTATAGTCTCGGTCGCCCAGAACCTCCTCTACTAAACCAAAATGAAATGAAATGAAATGGGGTTTAACGTCCTACTCTTATGCACCTAACCTGGGCTAATGGAAGACGGGCATACGCCATACAGTGTGCTATGAGGGTAATTTTGCCCGGGCAGCGGCGCTACGGCCTACTCTTATATCGAATTCCAACTGCCAAGGGATCTTTTACGTGCACTCAAATGTGTACACGGGACCTCGGTTTTTCGTCCCATCCGAACGACTAGGCAGCTGTCCTTGTCAGGCCCTCCTTCTGTATCACTGACAAGGGGAAATCACGCCGGAAAATCGAGATGAACTTTCTCGGCCAATGCAGGGATCGAACACCCGAACTAAACCAAAAGGTCAGGTCATCTTTTAAATAGGGTTACACTAACAGATACACGGTGGATGACTACAGGGTTACATCATGAAGCCCATATCATGAATAGTGGAAACAGTAAAATGTACTGAATTCAATATTGGGTTCAAAGCGTAATTTCATTTAGGATTGTCACACACAAAATTTGTTTAAGCTAGAAACATCTGGACAAATTTCAGAACACATTTTTTATGGGCAGTTTTTTTAAAAGCAAGGAGAGAACCTCCAATAGAGTGGGGACCCTTCGCGAGGCCCAGTTCAGGGACCCTCGGCCCTCTAGCTTGTGGAAAACTGTACTACTGAGATAATCACAAGTGCCTGTCGTGAAATTAATAACAGACAGAAATGAACCCGCGGTATCTACCGGTCTTGATGTTACCAGGGGTGGACCGAGAGTCGAGGGTCTCTAAACCACGATGTGCCCTGTAGTTCGGATAGAGACTCTAAACTATGTTGTGCCCTGTAGTTCTTTTTTTTTATAAACAATATTTTATTGAATGTTAGGATTGGGAAACAGGCAAAGCCTATATAATCCCTCTCCCCAAAATTATAACATGTAAACTGATAAAACAAAGGAAGTATGTACACTATTTACAATAAAATACATAAGTATAACTATGTTTCTAATCAATCAGTCAATTGCACATGCATTCAAAGTGGGCTAATAATATTTGTATTTAAATAATAACAATAATAATTATATATACATACATATATACAAATACACACACACACACACATACACACATATATACATACAATATACATACATATACATACCTACGCACACATGTATACATATAAATAATACTAAACCTATTAAAAATTAAAATCGTTTTGTAATTTCTATGAAGTTATGAACTATTGAAAATATGGAGCAATTGGTAGCATATGTAAGTTCGGAAGATCCAGAAAGTAGTATTTTTATGTTTTTCTGCTGTGTTGGGAGAGTCTCAATTGTTATCCGTCGTTCATCCAAATACAGGGGGCAAACTAGTAGATAATGATAGCTGTCTTCAAACTGATGTCCACAATTACAAGAAGGGTTTTGATGAATATATCTTAGAAATTTGTGTCCGTTTAAATCGCTCATATTAAGGCGGAGTTTGGAATGTATTATTTGATGTTTTCTAGAGCCATAATCAAAATAGTTTGGAGGTAGAGTATCAGATTCAGAGAGATATGTTTTGAAAGAACTAAGGGAGGGTAAATGTTTGGCCGTATCAGGTAGAGAATTCCAGAGTCTGACTGCAGACTCGTATTGGGTCTCAACCATTATCTATCCTGCAGTTCGTATTAAGTCTCTAAACCATGCTGTTAAGTGTAGTTCTATGTAACCTGTAGTCCATATAGTCTCTAAACCATGGTGTACCCTATAGTTCAGGGCGGAATTTATTGTTTTGATTATAATCACAATGTTACACTATACCCCCACCGAGTATCGTAATTAAAGAATGTAATGATATATTAGTTTATATATTGTCTTTGAATCTACCTTAGAGGTATGTGCAACCATATGACATCATAAATTTATAAATTTGATTATGTCTACAAAGATCCAATTAAAGTCTTTAATTACACGCTGTTTTAACGCCAGCCATTGTCGCTTCAATGGCTACATATAGTTTATTCAGTTCGACGTAAGATTTAAACTGAATGGATACAGTTGGTTTGACTAGATTGAAAAGATAAATCACCTATTTTGCATGTATATCTCCTTTCAATTAAATCACATATCATTTGTTATGTTCATATCGTCTTACGTATTAATCAAGGTGGCCTTGTTATATTGTTCCATTTGCCTATTCAGATTAAAGTAGTACTAAAAAGGCATTTTTCCGATAAGATCGGCGATACATCTCGTAGGATTTAACTATTACCATGTCTTTTAAATGGATGTCGATGTGCTTGAATTAACGGTCACCGTCGAGTGCAGAATTCGTGAAACGCTGTCGGGGGATATGTTGGGCCTGTCTCTCCCACAAAATGGATGAAAATTACAAGCCGGAAAACGCGTTGTCTTGCTACGAAGTTTAGGCCGTGAATACATGAATCTGAAAGTGGTTGATGTTAATAAAGACATCTGAAATCCCACCAATAAATCAATCAGGCTGTTGTTGTTGCATTCACATGTCACCAACAATTTTCACTGATGAAAGAAATATGCCCGAAACCCACGTTACGCTTAGAGCAGCGTGGCGGTACACACTTTTTATCGATGACTGAAAACCGTCACACAATCCAGAATGGCTCCAGACCAAAAAGTCATGGAATTTAGAGCACTTTATTTTACCGGCTACACATTGGCACGACGGCCTACTCTTATATTTAATTCAAACTGTCAAGGGAACTTTACGTGCATGCCAATGTGTACACGGGATTTCGGCTTTTCGTCCCTTGCCAACGATAATACGTTGTCCCTTGCCAGGTCTTCTGTCCTGCACCACTGACAAGGGTTACTGCTCCGTAAAATACGGATGAACTTTCTCGGCCAACGCAGGGATCAAACACTGAACAAACAGGTAAACAAACCAACGTCTCATTCACTGAGCGACCGTGTCTCCCAGCTACAGATGAACGATGGTGTACAGTTTCAGTTTGGGTTAAGATGTGTTCTTTTACTTTTATAGATATTGTACAGTTTTCCCAGTGCGGTTACAATACAATTTGATAATGACGTCACAATGTGAACGACGTACAATGACGTTACGACGTCATAATAAGGTTGTAGGCAACATATAAATATATAAATAGACTAGAATGGCCGCCACGTGACCCGCGACATGTAAATAGGTCCGCCATGTTTGTGCATTGATTATTGACGTCGCGTGCGGTGAACTCAATGAATTCAGCTTCGTTTCACGTTACGCTTGAAAGAAGGAAAGGTCGAAAAACAACCAATATTCACGGGTTTTGCAGTACCAGTTTGTAAAATTTAATATCTTCATTCTCCAATTTAATGGAAAGACTCGCGAGGCAGTCTTAATATATATAGCCACGGTGAAACAGTTTACATAGCATAGGCTAGGCCTACATAGATAGATAGATGCCATGTCAAAATGAACCTATTTTCATCTACAAATTAAAGACACTGGATGGATGGATGGGCTATGAATTGTGGTATTTTTTTTGTTTGAAATTATGGAATCTTGATGATCGACAAGCAATAATAATAAGGCCGCTAAGTCTTGCGACGATGTCTTTGGTAATCTACTCTAGGGGTGACATGCACCCAGCAATTGGGCAATGGCGAAAAATGCGATGCCTTGCAAGGCATTGAATGTGAATCAATGACGAGTTCGCGGTACCAATTACTTTTGTTTTACAAAAGAAAAATAACAGATGTTTTAGTTTGTTTATCAAGGTATGTAAATCAATTATTTAAACATATCCTAATAAAATATTTCACATTAATCTCGAAATAGTAGGTTTCAAAGTAGGTTTTTTACGATAGGTTGCGGTCTAAGTTAGATTTGTTTACAAACCCCATTACCAGTACATTATTCCTCCGCCTGTACATTTAGTGCTTCGAGAAATTTAAATTTTAATGTATTCATTGTTATATAAAGGTAAAACAATTATTCCCACGGGTTATAATTCTAAGTACCGGTAAAATGCAAACTTGGAAAATAAATTATAGTAATAGTAAGCCTACTTACTTTTAAAATAAAAGAAGAAAAAATTCTAAAAAAACTCGAGTACGTTCGCTCACGTATCGCGATCTCCCTTGAATTTTTCGACAAGTTACTAGTTACTACATGTATGTGTTTTATTTCAGCAGTTTGATGAATTATAATGATGGTGAGGAGTTTCAAGTTTTTAGCGCAGAGAGGATGGACTAAAAATGGCCGTAACGTGGAAGGTGTTCTGATTCAAGTAGTACTACTACTACTGTAGGTAATTTGTCAAATAACGAATATGGGCGGATATTAAAATATTTAATTTTACTTAGGCCTATATTCAGTATAATTTAGTACCTGTTTGGATTTTATGGTTTTACTTGACAGACCTATCTCACGGCATTTTCCGAAGATTTATAAAAATAAAATAATACTAGGCCCCATGAAGATTTTGCATTTTCTGAAGATTTGTAAAGTTTAAATATTTGGCCGAATGATATAGACCTACCATAAATATTTTTAAAAAATGACCAGCTCTCTCAAAAGTCTCGATAAGCAGGCTAAATATCCCCCTGCATTTTGTGAGGATTTGTAAAGTTAAAATAATATAGGCCCACTAGGCCTCATGAAATAGGCCTACCTATTTCTGAAAACCGTGAGCAGCTGTCAAAAACAAAAAATCCACAATATGCAGGCAGAATACTCACAGTATTTTATGAAAATTTGAAAACTAAATTTAAAAAAATACTAGGCCTTGTCATATAAAGGAAAAGGTGAGCATTTCACGATGTGCAGGCAGGATATCTCACAGCAGTTTGTGAAATTAAGACAATACTAGTCATCATGATATAGGCCAACCTATTTCTAAAAAAACACAGTGATAAACTATCAAAAAAAAAATAAAATAAGGACACACGAAATGTGGAGTATTTAAATTGTTTGGCAGCACATTTGTCTGATATTTATTACATTTTCTTCCTGGGGTGAATGAAAAGAGAAAAACCATTGTGACAGGTTATACCATAATGTTAATTAAATAGAACTTGGTTTTCTGTTAAAGGTAGATACGGTTCTAGTTGTGTCAGATTCTAACACAAGTTAGCCATACTTAGCAAAACCCACTTGACCACTTACCTTAGCAGTAATTACATTATGACACCGTTATATACCTCTAACTTACATGATTCCTTTCCCTGTATTTATTTTACAGTGCTATCATGTAATTATCTAACATGATTGGGGACCCACTGTGGCTAAGTGAGTAAGATGCTGGCTTGCTAGCCGATAGGCCACAGGTTAGATCTTGTTGGCCAAGAAAGTTCGCCATTTTCTCTTGTGGTTTCCCCTTGTCAGTGATGCAGGACGGAGGGGCTCATAAGGATAGCTGTCTAGTCGTTTGGATGGGACGGAAAACCGAGGTCTAGTGTAAGTATTGTAAAAGATTGATTTGGCAGTTAGAATTTTATATTAGAGTAGGCTGTAGCAAAATTTCCCTCATAGCACAATGTTTGGCGTAAGCTGGTAGTCTTCACTAACAGGGGTCACACGGTGGGTAAGACGCTGGGTCGCTAGCCTGGAGGTTGGGTGTTCGATCCCTGCATTGGCCGAGAATGTTGATTCAGATTTTCCGGCATGTTTCCCCTTGTCAGTGATGCAGGACGGAGGGCCTGACAAGGACAGCTGTCTAGTCGCCCGTATGGGAGGATAAACCGAGGTCATGTATACACATTTGCGTGCACGTAAAAGATCCCTTGACAGATGGAATTCGATATAAGAGTAGGCCGTAGCGCTGCTGCCCGGGCAAAATGTCCCTCATAGCACACTGCATTAGCCAAATTCGGATGTAAAACTATTTCATTTCGCTTACTAACAAGGAAATTTTGAGTTTGAATTCGGTGTTCATCGATAAAATTTCCTGGCTTCATCTTTTGTCAGTGGTGCAGGACGGCGCATCCGGAAAGGAACAATGTCTAGTCATTCTGATGGGACGAAATATCAAGGGTCTGTTGGCATGCACGTAAATGAACCAATGACATTTGGCATTCGAAATAAAGGTAGGCTGTGGAGCTGCTGTTCAGTTAAATATTTTTAATTTTATTTCATTTCAATTTTTCTACATTTCAGATAGCATTGTAAATATTATGCAAGCTGCAAGCATGCCGATGTTTGACAAGAAGCATATTTTAAAATAGAGAGTGAATTAGATATTAAGACAAAGTTTGGATTGGCACCAAGGTCATCTCTCATAGACTAACAAGAACATTTGTTGGTCTGCGAATCAGAACGAAATAATTAATTTTGTTTTTTAATGGAAATAATAAATCTGAAATATGAATAGTTGTGGATTATAAAGCTTATATGTGTATTTACATTGCAATATAATAGAGGCCCACAAAATCCAAAGACTGTATTAAGATGATTTATCCCTATACATTATAGGCAAGGAGTACGGTCGCCTGTCCAACCTCATATGTTTCGCCAGGTACTCCGGTTTCCCCCTCCTGCTAAAAACCCCTACAAGAGAGCAATTAATTGAAATAAAATTAAAGCATATGTTAGTCCCAAAATGAACTTGTTTGTGTCAAGTGGACATTCAACCCCATTTCTCTCTCTCCCCTGTACTTTATAGTTGAAACTGTGAAGTTTTTGTGACCTTGAAAATTTGCTCAAGAAATATACCATAGTAGCATTCACACATTGCAAGAAATGTTTCACACATTTGGTAGTTTACATGATCAAAGAGAAACTTTACCAGATACATGGCAAAAGTAAAGTATGACATTTTCGTTCACTGTGTACATGTTTAGTTTTCATTGCCAATGGTTGGATAAATTTAACATACCAATGCATTTATGTAGCCCAGTATGTTAGTAATATCATACATTTGTTAGTGTATGTTTAAAATTAAAAGCCACATAAAGCTACATACATGTACACATAAATTCAATAGAGTTTCATTGTAAAATGTTCGATTTACATGTACGCACATGCAAGTCTTATATACATTTAAAAACAAAAAGAAATGTTATTTCAATTAAAGGAAAATTCTGATAGACAAATTAAAGAAATACCCACATAACTCGTCGGAGAATTTCAGCTCAATATATTTTGCCATTTGAAAGGGGCTATGTAACCTATTTATGAAATTCGAATTTAATATTTCATGGTAAATGTGGCCAAATGTGAAAATACCTTATATGAATAAAACTCTAGTGTTCCAAAAATATTTTGAAAATTGTGATCTGTGTATAAAAGTTAAAATAAATGGTTTTATGCCATCATAAAGGGGGGGGGGGGCAAGTCAAATTCAATTCAAAAGTGAACATTTTTGCAATTTACTGAATACATGTACACATGAGAGCTATATGTGTAATAGAAATTGACTTTTACACAAATATCAGATTCATTTAATTGAGTGAGGAAAATTTATAATTTCATGAGTAGATAAATAGTCTCTATACCAAGTACATTCTCCCAATATTCAGTCAGAAAGAAATATTTCACAATATTCCAATGATTTCATTTAATATATTTATTGAATTTTTTTTTCAAAACAAAGAAATATGTAATTAATTTACAGTTGAGATTTAAATGTATTCAAATTCTTTACAAGAAATGTGCATTTCAAAGTCATTCAGGCACTGCAAAGACTGTACTATGCTGATTTATCCCTATACATTATAGGCAAGGAGTACGGTCGCCTGTCCAACCTCGTATGTTTCGCCAGGTACTCCGGTTTCCCCCTACTGCTAAAAACCCCTACAAGAGAGCAAATAATTGAAATAAAATTAAAGCATATGTTAGTCCCAAAATGAACTTGTTTGTGTCAAGTGGACATTCAACCCCATTTCTCTCTCTCCCTTATACATTATAGTTGAAACTGTGAAGTTTTTGTGACCTTGAAAATTTGCTCAAGAAATATACCATAGTTGCATTCACACATTGCAAGAAATGTTTCACACATTTGGTAATTTACATGATCAAAGAGAAACTTTACCAGATACATGGCAAAAGTAAAGTATGACATTTTCGTTCACTGTGTACATGTTTAGTTTTCATTGCCAATGGTTGGATAAATTTAACATACCAATGCATTTATGTAGCCCAGTATGTTAGTAATATCATACATTTGTTAGTGTATGTTTAAAATTAAAAGCCACATAAAGCTACATACATGTACACATAAATTCAATAGAGTTTCATTGTAAAATGTTCGATTTACATGTACGCACATGCAAGTCTTACATACATTTAAAGGCAAAAAGAAATGTTATTTCAATTAAAGGAAAATTCTGATAGACAAATTAAAGAAATACCCCACATAACTCGTCGGAGAATTTCAGCTCAATATATGTGACACAATGCAGGCTACGCTGGTAGGATTCCTTCATTTGTCTTAGACTGACTCATGGTTCCTGCTACCAGTTATTTCTGGAAGAGGGCTACTGTTGTGTCACAGTTAGTTAAAAATGATATCCTATTACGCTAACGATCAGACATCAGGTCAGAGGTCTACGCACCTTTGGTAAAGTACAAATTAGCCCAATTTCATAAAATTAGGGTTGACGTAACGGCGTGCTCTACTGCCACACTAGCCCAAATATGGTCAAGGATCCGCCCTGATGGTGGACGCCCCTCACCTTTTTATATAAATTAGACAAGCGCGTTTTCCCGGGAGACGGTTGGAGACGGTTGGAGACGGTTAGGCAAAATAGCCAGGGCAGACAACATAGGTTTTAATCGTGGTTAACGATTATATACCTAAAGAACAATAGTTGTAGCTGTGCTGTAGAATAACTTATCGTAACATATAAAGAATATTTCAAGATTACAGAAAAGTGTTGAATTGTTATTGATCACAACGTCAAGTCCTACCTAGACAAACGACAGTGTGACACAGAAGATTTGGCCGTCCGGACAAAAGGTAACTTGTCCTTAAGAGTGTCACAGTGTCTTTTTGGTGCCGTCACGACCCAGGATTTCAACCTGATTGTAGTCACGTAAGTAACTTTCTCTGTCTACTTATCTCGAAAAGAAAAAAAAACAATGGCTCAAGAATTTTATGAAAATTTAACTGCTCAATTGGTGGGTTTGTCTTCATCGATCTCAACAAATTCTATTGCAAATATTATTGAACCGTACAATGGCGATCCAAAGCGTTTTCGCGATTGGATTAAAAATATAGAAAAATATTGTCTTTTGGCAACAATTGCGCAAAATAGAGTTAAGCTTGTCGCCTTTCAGACGAGTAGGGGGGTAGTGAGTAATTTTATCCAGAGATACCTTACTGCAACCCCAGACGCGACATGGGATCAGCTAAAAACAGAGTTGACAAATACATTCGCGGAAATAACTGACCCACAACAAGCCCTTTCTTTGCTACGAAAAATTAAGCAAAGACCCGAGGAGAATGTACAGGTGTATGCGGAACGGTTGTTGGCGCTTGCGAATGAGGCATTCACTGATTACAATGCGCAGCCCGAAATAGATAGGCAACTAATTAGCTTCTTCGTTGACGGTATGGTTAACGATAGCATAAAAACAAAAATTCTTAGGGACGATCCTTTAACATTTGTCGCTGCAGTGGAAATGGCGAGGACGGAACAAAACATAAGAAAACGCTTTTCGCTAAGATTAGGGAAAGATCTACGAATGCGACCGCCACGGGAAATGGAACAACCAGAGCCGATGGATGTAAGCCATCTGCGTCGAAGACAGTGTAACATATGTCATCGACGAGGCCACGAGTCAAGAGACTGCAGGGCCAGGCGATCTGTCAATGAAGTACAGACCTTGCGGAATGGACCGCGTGATTTCGATTGTTGGTTTTGTGGGATCACGGGACACTACAAGAGAGATTGTAGGAGGTACCTCCAATATATAAAAAGGAACCCACCATTTGATGAAAGAAAGAGACCTTTTCAAACACGTTCGTTAGGGAATCAGGGAAACCATTGAACTCTTTTTGTGGAGCCGACAAAAAGAGATCATCTTATACACCATCGTTTCACATAAATTTGGCAGGTAGCTCTAGTTCTTGTTTAATAAAAATAGGCAGCCAGAAACATCGAGTCTTAGTTGATAGTGGAGCCCAAGTCTCCTTAGTCCATGCTCGAATTTATAATTCGTTAATAAATAAGCCAAAATTAAATAAAAATAAAATATTATTACAATCTGTAAACGGTGAACAATTAAATATATTAGGAAGCGTTAAGTTAGACTTCGAAATGAAGGGGCTAAAGTTAAATCATACTTTTCACGTTGTTACCAATATGAATAGGAATTTAATATTAGGAAGAGATTGGTTAATTGAGAATGGTGTTAGGCTCTATTACGATTTAGGTTGTCTGCGAGTAGGAAAAACATATGTTTCCCTTGAAGACGACATCCACATTTCTTCAATACTGCGAATAGCAGATGAAGTGGTATTAAAACCTCAAACAAAAAATATATGTAATGCAAAATTGAAGTCTCATAGCTATACAACAGCTAAGGGAGATTTGTTTGAGATCGAAAGTTTATCAACAGGTTACGTGAGTAGCGAACCTGGACTGATGATCGCTAATTCTTTGTTTAGCTTGAGTAAAGCTAGACACAACGCTAAAAGAATACCTATACTCATAGTTAATAACACCAATAAAACTTTCCGTCTAAAACGAGGCTGTGTAATTGGGCGCGTGCTACCTTTGTATATGGCCAACGTTAATTCGGTTTCTGATACAGTGAGACATACACATATACCAACTAAGAGAGTACTAGATGATAAATTCGCTACTCTTCAAGTGCCAGACGGCGAACGGAGTAATTTGCTATCAGTGTTAAAGAAAAATCATGATCTATTCGCGGCAAACGATACGGAGCTAGGTCATACAGATACGGTTAAAATGACCATTGATACTGGCGAACATCCACCCATAAAACAGCGTCCTTACCGTACCCCTATGAATAAACGACCGGTCGTTGAAAAAGCTGTTGATGATATGCTCACCGCTGGCATTATCCGTCGTTCAGCGTCCCCATGGAGCTCTCCCATTGTAATAGTTGATAAGAAAGACGGAACAAAACGTTTCTGCGTGGATTTCCGACAACTTAATAAGGTAACGAAGGTTAACGCCTTTCCCCTCCCCCTGGTTGACGACCTTGTGAGCGAATTGAATAAATCAGCCTATTTTACAACGCTCGATATGAAATCTGGATATTGGCAAATTTTGGTCGATGAAAAAGATAAAGAAAAAACAGCGTTCGTGTGTCACAAAGGTTTGTTTGAGTTCAATGTTATGCCATTCGGTATTCATAATTGTCCAAGTATATTTTCAAATTTAATGACCATTTGTTTACAAGGTCTCGAGCACTTTGCCGTCGCTTATATAGACGATATTTTGATATTTTCTCGATCAAAGGAGGAACATTACCGACATATTAAAATCGTTCTTGATAGATTACGACAGCATGGATTAAAATTGAAGTTGAGCAAATGCCACTTTTTCCAACAAGAAGCGAAATACTTGGGCTTTGTAATTACGTCCGAAGGAGTTAAACCCGACCCTGATAAAGTTCGTGCAATACAATCCATGGATCCTCCAAGAACCGTTAAGGAAACACGAAGTTTCATCGGCATGTGCAGTTATTATCGTCGTTTCATACCCAACTTTTCTAAAATTGCAGAACCAATCGTCGCATTAACTCGGAAATTTGCAAAATATCGCTGGACACAAGAGTGTCAACAAGCATTTGAATTTTTAAAAGACAGTTTAATGGTTGTGCCTTTGCTCGCGTATGCAGACCAAGAGTTACCTTTTATATTATATACAGACGCGAGTATGACTTCAATTGGCGCCGCCTTGGTGCAAGTTGTTACAGAGAATAACGGAGAGGAGGTTGAACGACCCGTTTATTTTTTATCACATAAATTAACGGATACTCAATGTAAATGGTCAACCATCGAAAAGGAGGCCTTTGCGATTCACTATGCTTTACAAAAGTTAGATTTTTATTTACATAATGCAAAATTTATTATTAGGACCGACCATAAGCCTCTGCAATATTTGTTAGAATCGCCAATGCAAAATAAAAAAATCCAACTATGGGCGTTAAGTATTGCGGGATACAATTGTACAATAGAATATGTTTCTGGGAAGATGAATTCTGTAGCTGATCTCCTTTCAAGGGCGCCAATGAAATCTGATCACCGAGAAACTGACGAAAGTATGGATAATATTGAACCGCGGACCAATGATAATATGTTGGAAATAAATGTTTTCAATTCGAACAGGTTTGATCCCAAAATGTATGCAAAATGTGAAGTAAAGGATACAGATCTACCTGATGAGGTCGATTTAAATATTGATAACTTTGACATTAAACATGAGCAAAGCAAGGATGATGAGATAATCAAAATTATAGGACAACTTAAAACAGGTACAGGAAGTCACACCCAAGAAACCAGGTTTATGCTAATTAAAGATATACTCTATTTTATTTCTGATCCCGATGGTGATCCAATGTTGCGTTTGTATATCCCTTTCCACTTAAAAGATGAAGTTATAAAACAATACCATGACGATAATGGTCATTTAGGTTTAGATAAAACTTACAATACTATTAGACAAAAATATTATTGGCCCAAAATGTATGTTGAGCTTAATAATTATGTAAATGCTTGCGTACTGTGTCAATCTAGATCTTTAACTAAGCAGCAACCCTCAATACAAGAAACCGATATACCTCCATATCCTTTTGCGAAAGTACATGTAGATTTGTCGGGACCATATCCGACCACTTTGTCGGGAAATGTATATATTGTTTCCTTTATATGTCGCTACTCGGGTTACCCAGAATGTTTTGCCGTTAAAAGCAAGTGTGCGGAGAATGTAGCACATTTGCTTATTGATGAGATATTTCCTAGATATGGTGCTCCTTTAGAATTAACCAGCGACAATGGGGGTGAATTCTGCAACGCTATCATGAAAGCTACATTAAAACAATTAAATATAAATCACGTTCTTACTTCGTTTTATCGGCCCCAAAGTAACGGAAAGGTTGAAAGATTCCATAAAACGATGCATAGCGTACTATCAAAAAAGATTAAAGATAGTTACAACACTTGGGATTTGTATCTCAACCAAACACTTGCTGCAATACGATTTAGTGTTAGTGAATCAACGAAATTTTCGCCGTTTTATTTATTGTACAATAGAGACGTTAATTTACCCCTTGACAATATACTCAAACCTAGACGGAAGTATGTAGGAACCGATTTACATGAAATAGCGTTACAAAACCAACACCAGTCCTTTTTGTTAGTCCATAAGCGTCTTAAAAAAGCACAAAGAAAGCAAGCCAAATATGGGAATCGCACCGCGATAGATACCCCTTTCAAAGTAGGAGACCCAGTTTACTGTAAAAATCATCTTCGGAAAAACAAATTACAAGAAAAGTGGACGCCATATTATCGAATTATTGAGCAAACCTCCCCTGTCACATTCGTTATCCATAACCAACTGACGGGAAACACCACTAAGGTCCATGCTGCGCATTTAAGATTAGCAAAAATAGATGATTGGGAGATACCCAAAGGTGAGCCCAACCAGAGAGCATTACGTAAGACACAGTATGTTGTCGATCCGTCTGATTCTAGTTCATCGTCAGAGGACGAGGTTAATGACCCTGATGACGAATTACCTTTGGCAAAACTTGCTAAGCGTTTTAGGCGCGAACGTGAAAATTCATCCAGCGAAGATGATATTCCGTTAATGGAACTCGCCAACCGTATAAAAGCCCGAGAAAGGGATGAATCGGCCATGTCCGATGACGGCGACTCGTTGAGTACGGATAGTGAATCGAGTGATTTCACAATAACAGATGCGCATAGCAACCACGATGACCACGAACATGTCACGGGTATTAGTGACACAGTCATGGATATAAGTGAGGCGTACGGCGCTAAAAGGAAAAATGATAATGATCAGCTAAAGAAAAATAATAATGGTAACCAGAAAAAACTGAGAAGGTTGTTTAGAGCCTTGTCTGGTTTATTGTAACTGTTATAGTTACCTTTATATTCCACGCACTTTGTGAGTAACTACTTGTTGCGTTGGTTTGTGTAATTATAATGTTGTTGAGAATAGAGGTTAATGTCCTTTGTTATAATATATTTTAGGTTGAGCATGGAGTTTCTACTTTTCTTTCTGCTTCTTGGCTTGGTGCACTTAAGTGGGGGGTTGTTGATAAAAGAAAATGTAATTTTTCGACCAATTAACAAGATAGATACGACAAGGTCTCGCTGGTTAGTTACGTTAATACATGATTTAGTGCCCTTCGATAGGTTCATATCAATCCTCTCACTTGATCTAGAACGAAGTCTCGCCGAAGTAGACGAAATTCTAGCCGCATATAACACTACCGAGACGACGGATTTCAAAGAAACGTTTCTTAAGTTGAGAATGGAAATTTTAACAATAGAACAATCCCATAGTGAACTGTTAGAAACCGTATTAGATTTTGGCACTCTGAGTGATAGTACTAGAGTAAAACGATCTTTAATTCCTATTGTAGGCAAGGCTTTGAGCTTTTTATTTGGAACAGTTTCTGAAAGTGATTTAGACACAATTAGACACAATATTGAAAGTCTGTCAGACAATCAACAGGCCATAACACATGTGGTAAGGAAGAGCCTGTCACTTCTTAATGTATCCCGAATGGAGATAAATACAAATCGCTTAGCGATTTCAAGACTGCGAGTTGCGTTAGGAATGCTGGATAAAAAGGTCGCCGATATAGTGAAGGGATTTAAAACCCACCTCCTTCAACTGGAAAAATTTATTCATTTGTACTTGCGCTTAAATTTGGTTGTGGACGATATAAAGTTAATGATATTAAGAGCTGAATTATATGTAGAAGACTTGCGACAAGAATTAAATATGCTTAGTCTTGGGCATTTGTCATCTGCAAGTATTTCTCCATCGTCATTAAAGACATTGTTGCTCGGAATTCGAGAACATATTCCAAACAGCGTAAAATTACCCTATAATCCGACGGAAAACTTATTTAATTATTATAAAACAGTAACGTGTACTAGTGTTTTGGACTCTAGTCGTATTTTGATCATAATGTCTATTCCACTGTTAGATTCTAGCGGTGCGTATGACTTGTTTCACGCGCACAATTTACCAATACCTATGAATTCACAACTTATGGGAAGTAAATCCAACGCCACCCATAAAATGGTTGCTCACTATAGCTTAGAGACACCATATTTAGCTATTAGTGTGGATCGTACAAAATACGTTCGGTTGGGTAAAGACGAAATTGATCAATGCAGCGATCCACAACTTAAATTTTGTCGAATACAAAGTCCAATATATCCAACAAATTTAAATCGGCTATGTGTAGTAGCTTTGTTCATGCAGGACGAAACACGGATAAAAGATTTATGCAAAATTAATGTAAAACCGACCAGTATACTTCCTATTGCCGAATATTTAAACAATGGATTATGGGTAGTTACAACACGAAGAAAGTTCCGTTTGACAACAGTTTGTCACGATTCGAATCTTGGACATTCGACAGTTGACGTAACTCCGCCGTTAAATATAATACAACTAAATATGACCTGTACGGCGACAAGTGATGCCATTATTTTGCCAGCATTTTTTGAACATGAAAGTACGATTATAAAAAATGTGTCTTTTGAAAAGCTTATCCAATCGTTTAACAAAACTTTAGAAAACTTATGGAAGCCTCTTGAAACGGTTTTGGCAAATTATACTCTAACAGAATTACCCCCACGTTTGAAGGAAGTTGATCAAATTCCGCTAGATAGCTTGGTTTATGAGTTGAATACTCTTAGGTCGATTAATGAAGACAAATCCCAGCCCATTTGGTACTATATCATTATTGGCATAGGAGCAACAGTCATATTTGTAATTCTGATTGTTGCTAGTTGTTATAAATACAACCCAAAATTTAATCATTTAATAAGCCATTGTTTTAAGAGAAATAGTAGAAACCACAGAGAAGTTACAGAACGCACAGTACACGAAAACGATATCCAGATGGTGTCCAGAGCAGATGAAGGATCCCGTGAAGTCACCTTACCATCAACGTCCATGGAACCCACAATCTACATGACAGCTCCGACTGGTGTCACATCTTTGCCAGTTGGTACACAAGCGGTTATGGACAAAATGAGCCCTGAATTGGCAATGGAAGATTTGCAGAAAGTTTTTCCTGCACCGAATGCATCCAAGCGTGGCAGATGACTGGACCTTAATTGATATAATTGGTGTACAAGCAGTGAGAAAACATTAAGGTGATTCATAAACTCTGTGAAAATAAAACATTGTTTGTGTGTGCCAGAACCTACTGTGTGCGGTTTTCTTCTTGTGAATAAAGATAAACCTTTTGTGAATAACGATAAACATTTTGTGAATAACGATAAACATTTGCTATCTATCTATTATATATATACTTTAACCATCTATCTATTATATATATACTTACAGTGTATTGTGCTATGAATATCCATGTTGTAATCCCCCATAGAATAACCATATTATATCCTATATCAATATCTATATTATATCCTATACAAATATCCCTGGCTATTTGAAATTAACAATGTACACATCCGGGTGAAAACAGTTCAACCCTCTTAATGAATGTTGACCGATGCATGTACATGTAAATATAGAAACTGGCTGGTTATGTTAAAGCCTACCCATGCACGTTTGTGTCGAACTCACAAACGAAAATTAATGAGGGGCGAGTGTGACACAATGCAGGCTACGCTGGTAGGATTCCTTCATTTGTCTTAGACTGACTCATGGTTCCTGCTACCAGTTATTTCTGGAAGAGGGCTACTGTTGTGTCACGGTTAGTTAAAAATGATATCCTATTACGCTAACGATCAGACATCAGGTCAGAGGTCTACGCACCTTTGGTAAAGTACAAATTAGCCCAATTTCATAAAATTAGGGTTGACGTAACGGCGTGCTCTACTGCCACACTAGCCCAAATATGGTCAAGGATCCGCCCTGATGGTGGACGCCCCTCACCTTTTTATATAAATTAGACAAGCGCGTTTTCCCGGGAGACGGTTGGAGACGGTTGGAGACGGTTAGGCAAAATAGCCAGGGCAGACAACATAGGTTTTAATCGTGGTTAACGATTATATACCTAAAGAACAATAGTTGTAGCTGTGCTGTAGAATAACTTATCGTAACATATAAAGAATATTTCAAGATTACAGAAAAGTGTTGAATTGTTATTGATCACAACGTCAAGTCCTACCTAGACAAACGACAGTGTGACACAGAAGATTTGGCCGTCCGGACAAAAGGTAACTTGTCCTTAAGAGTGTCACAGTGTTCACATATATTTTGCCATTTGAAAGGGGCTATGTAACCTATTTATGAAATTCGAATTTAATATTTCATGGTAAATGTGGCCAAATGTGAAAATACCTTATATGAATAAAACTCTAGTGTCCCAAAAATATTTTGAAAATTGTGATCTGTGTATAAAAGTTAAAATAAATGGTTTTATGCCATCATAAAGGGGGGTGCAAGTCAAATTCAATTCAAAAGTGAACATTTTTGCAATTTACTGAATACATGTACACATGAGAGCTATATGTGTAATAGAAATTGACTTTTACACAAATATCAGATTCATTTCATTGAGTGAGGAAAATTTATAATTTCATGAGTAGATAAATAGTCTCTATACCAAGTACATTCTCCCAATATTTAGTCAGAAAGCAATATTTCACAATAATCCAATGATTTCATTTAATATATTTATTGAATTTTTTTTCAAAACAAAGAAATATGTAATTAATTTACAGTTGAGATTTAAATGTATTCAAATTCTTTACAAGAAATGTGCATTTCAAAGTCATTCAGGCACTCACATAAAAAGCCTGCTTATCGTTCAATGAAAACTTCTAAAATTAAGATTTATGAATGAATTAATTGAGCAGTGACATGGTTATTTAAGCATTATTCACATTGTCCTTACATCATGTTAGAAATTTATCGGTTTAAAAATCCCTGTGTTCATCAAATGAAAATTCTTCATAGAAGTAGAAGTAAATACAGTGGCTGCTATATATTGGTGTGCTGAAAGAAATACATATTAATTATTAGTAGTATGTTTGAACATTTAAAATTTAAGGAAGTCTGGAATAAATTTGCAAAGTAGGTTCGTTGACAACAGCCAATCAATCAGTCATCACTCCCTCAGTCTCAGTGAAATTACAAACAAAGGAAGCTTCGTCGTCAGTCCAGGAAAGCCTATCCTATCGTGAATTTGAACTAGGTGGACTTTAGTACATACTACAACTACGGTCCATGGTAGTGTATTTTACTAGTATTACTACGGTACTACTAAAGACTAGGCCTAGTGAGTAGTTAGTGTAGGCCTATCTAATTTTTTTAGTAATAAATAAATACTTTTATAAAAGTATAACTCTCAGGTTGTTTAACGTCTAAAATAGGCTACGAATAGTAAGCGGTGGGCTAGGTCAACATGAATCAGTGCTAGTCATGCAGTGTGAGTGTTACATAATAATAGGCCGGCAACTAAAGATAAACACAGTGTACTACAACACTGTTGGTCGTCTGTCACGGGACTGCAAAAAGTGCAAGTCCACGCTGTCGCTGAATGAACATTTTGTCTTTTAAAAATATAATCACTATTGAATTTCTTACCTGTGGAAGGTTATTAGGGTTTCACACTGCGTAGCTTGTGTGAAACACTATTGTTTTTGTTAAAATTATTATTAGGGTTTCACACTGCGTAGCTTGTGTGAAACACTATTGTTTTTGTTAAAATTATTATTAGGCTTTCAGACTTTCGTCTGAAAGCCTATTGAGATTACTAAAATTATTATTATTATTAGGGTTTCACACTGCGAAGCTTGTGTGAAACACTATTGTTTTTGTTAAAATTATTATTCTTATTATTATTATTATTCTTTTGTTTTGAGTAGATCTCAGCAACTGCTTGTAGCATCGTTACGATTTCTTCAGTTTTACTGGGAAAGTGGGTGTGACTTAGAGGATAAAGCTATGTTGAACGTTCTGTGACAATGCGAAATGTCCGAAATCACCGAAGCTATCGTTTTTTAAAATATTGCAGTAATTTTAACAATAATAATGGGATTTTAACTTTCGATACATTTTGGCATAGCCGGAGACATGGCACATAGCTACGCTACTTTCGATTTTTGATTTTTGGCAAATCTTCGAAGATATTAGGCGCCAAATTTCGAAAATTTAAAATTTTACAAAAAACTTTTTTATTTATGAATATTTTTTAGTCGTGTTTTACACAGAATTAAAGAGTCATCTGACTTGCGCAAAAATGTTAAAAAATTTTGTCTCAGTAATTTTCCTTGGCCGCCATTGGCTAATTCAGTTTTTCAGTCCTAGATTATTTTTTTATTGTTCGATTTGTATAAAACAAAGTTCATATGCTTCGTTGTCTCAATTGTCATTTTTTTTTGTTACCAATAGTGTTATCTGTCGGCACCGGAAGTGGCATAATTTTACCAAAAACTACAATTTTGACTGTTATTTTCCTTCTTCGAAAACAAATATTATTTTTTTGAAAAATTATATGACTCAAAGAGTGTGTCCTTTCAAGGTGCAAAAAATGGCGGAAGCAGTTTTTTTAATTTCTATTTCATTTTCTAGCAAATTGGATTAAGAGGTGAAAAAAGGCGTAAAATTGACCTATTTACAACCCATTCAGGCTTTTCAGATTTTAAAATATTTTTACATAACTCTTATAGACTTGTAGCTATAATCAATACGAAGAGAATGTATGTGAAAATTAGTTTGTAATATAAGCAGTTGCCAAGAAATGGGCAGTTCTGCATAAGTCACTGTTTTCTTTATTTTGCGTGTAATAAAGTCAATTATTATTGGATTTTTATAAAAGTGACATCATTTGATTCAAAAAGCATGTAGCGTCATGTCAAGTTGATTACAATTTAAAATTGACACCGGAAGTGACGTCATTTTGTCAAAAACTGCATTTTCAACTTTTCAAATCAATGATTTATTCAACCAAGAATTACTTAATATGTATTAATAATTTTAACTTTTGGTTTAAATTCACATATAAACACAACTCATATGGTCATATAGATATCATAAAATTGTTTCTAACTTGTTCGGTTGCCGAGAAATAGACGGTTTTCTACAGGTCACTTTTGAAGGATTTGGGGCCATAAGAGAGTCAATTATTATTCGATTTTCATAAACGTTACACCATGTTATACCTAATGCCATTTGGGATTTCATACAAGTAATGTAAGATTTTCATTATCACCGGAAGTAATGTCATTTTGGCAAAAACTGTATTTTTAGCCTTCAAAACAGATATTTTATTCAAATGAGTGTGTTTTGAAATTATGGTATTTGATGTCAATCAACAAATAGAATGGAGCCATACGATCATACAGATACCACAAAATAGTTTC
Source organism: Patella ulyssiponensis (assembly GCA_963678685.1). Classification (NCBI taxonomy): domain Eukaryota; kingdom Metazoa; phylum Mollusca; class Gastropoda; family Patellidae; genus Patella; species Patella ulyssiponensis. The sequence goes on from OY783226.1 coordinate 3,328,384, forward strand.
TAACTTGTACGGTTGCCGAGAAATAGCCGATTTTCTACAAGTCACTTTTCAAGTTTTTTGGTCTTTAAAAGTGGCAATTATTATTCGATTTACATAAAATTTTCATTGTATGATATCGTATGCCATTTCTGATTTCATAAGACTAATTGAACATTTTCATTAACACCGGAAGTAATTTAATTTTGTCAAGATCATTTACAAGTAACAAATGTATAAAATGAATTGATATTGCTGGATTTGGTTGATTCTGCGTCCATTTTATTTGTGTGCAATGTTAATTTGGAAACCTGTTTAGTGGTTTCGTTGGTACCAGAAGCGACATATGTTCAAGGGTAACTTGGCACCGGAAGTGACATGTTTAAGGGTAAGGTGGCACCAGTGAAACCCGTCATTCCTGCATGCAGGTCTAATTATTATTATTGAGATTACTAAAATTATTATTATTATTATTATTAGGCTTTCAGACTTTCGTCTGAAAGCCTATTGAGATTACTAAAATTATTATTATTATTATTATTTACCGCCGGACCCAAGTTCTCCATGATCGAAAGCAGATATCGATCTGAAATCAACTTTTCTTTCGGGAAACCATGTGGCGGCTACTTGATAAAGTATTTTCGAAAATTCGGCGCATACCGGAAGTGGCAGATTTTTGTACGTTGTCAAAAAATTGAAAATTGGCCATAGTTTCGTCAATTCTTTACCCATTTTCACACAAATGACATTTTCGGAAGCCCTGAATCTTTTCCGAGCCAATAGCAATCTAAGATTTTGTAATTTCGAAACTTCGTCGCTGACTTCTAGCGTTCGAAAATTGAAAAACGTTGTTAAAGAGACAATTTTTTTCATTTTTCAAAATTTTCAAATTTGACTTACATTTTTGGATACCTTAAGTCCAGCTGATTCCAGTAATATAAGTTTCATTCGGAGTTATCACCCTTTATTTTTCGATTTTTTTCGAATTTTCTACCTATTTAGTGAGCTCGGGTTTCTTTATATGGCCGAATTGGCGAATCTGAAACTTCTGAGGCATTAAGCCAAATGACCATTGCAAGGAATAAAGCAATTTCAACAGTGATCCGTAGACCGGAAGTAGTCGAAATAATGTGCAATATTTTGAAAAAAATGCAAAAAATGGGTATTTTGGGGAAAAACGCGATTTCTCCGTCCGATATCCATGGATTAAACAAATTAGGGTACCATTGGACTGCACTAGGATTGTACTATCGTATGATACCCAATTCATACGGACACTATGATCAGGCAGCAAAATATGGCACGCTGAAAATCACGAATTTTCTGATTTTTAGCATTTTTGGACGCCTGTATCTCGAAAACTTAATCGCAACTTTTTTTTAAATTTTTTCTATCGACAGTCCTTTCGGGGGTTTTTTGCATGAAGCCATCCAATAAGACTTTGAAATATCTGGAATAGGTGAAATAACGGACTGAAAATCGAAAAAAGTCGAAAAATCGTGAAATTTTGGAAAATGCTCTGCTATTTTTTTATTTTAAGAGATTTTCAAATTAAGATTGTATATTCAGATAGCTGACATAATTATGATTCTAACGATGTATAATATGTATGTAGTTATTGAAATTTTTTCCTTTTTTGGCACTTTTGAACATAGGATTTCTCAGGGGCATTTTATCTGATCAGATAATGTAATATATCATTACAGAGCCCTGTGGCTATGTTAGTGCCCAAACCGGTTATTAAAACTATTCCGACAATAATAACCATACCGGAAGTATTCAAAAAATTAAAAAAAAAGATTAAAAACATTGTCGCACTTGCGAAAAACTTGATTTCTCCCTTAGGTAATAGCGGACCAAAAGAACTAAAGTGTCGTTGGGTAGCTCTATTAATGGACCATCATATGGTATCTAAATAATACGATTTCGATTGTCAGGAAATAAATTATTGTATGCCAAAAATCTAGTATTTTCCGATTTTTTAACATTCTGAGACGCCCTTTTCTCGAAAACGACGCCGCAGATTTTTCTTAAACTTTTCTTACTCAAAGTCCTATCGGTTGTCTATATAGTGAATCCAAAATGAAAAGCTTTGAAATAATATAGGTGGTCCAAAAATGGCCTCAAACTTTGAAAAAAATTGAAAAATCGTTAAATTTTTGTAAATGCTCTTTAATTTATCTTTTTTTCCAAAACTACTCAATGGATGTTTCTGACACTTCTGGTACAAAAAGTTAAGTATCCAAAGAACTTCGTAAGGCTATCACGACAATGATCGTAAAACCGGAAGTAGTCGAAAAAATGTCCGATATTTTGAAAAAAATTTTTTTTTTTACGAAAACCTTTTTTATTTATGAATATTTTTTGATGATATTTTACACAGGTTTAACATATCATCCTACTTGAACAGAAATGAGAAAAAAAAATTTCTCGGTAATTTGCGTTAGCCGCCATCGGCTAATTTAGTTTTTCATACCCAGAAAAATTATTTATTGTTCGATTTGTATAAAACAAAGTTCATATGCTCCGTGGTCCCAATTGTATTTTTTTTTGTTACAGTGAAATTTTTCTGTCGGCAACGGAAGTGACGTAATATTAACAAAAACTGCAATTTTGACAGTTAGGTACCACTTTTTGAAAGCAAATATTATTTTTTTTCAAAACTGATATAACTAAAAGGATGCACCCTGCAAAGGTGCACAAAATCCTTAGCTCAGATTTTTTAATTTCAATTTCATTTTCGGGCAATTTCGAATAAAATGTAAAATAAAGTGTAAAATTCAGTTATTTACAATTCATTCAGCGTCTTCATATTTTGAAACATTTATTTGTAATTTTCATAAACTCGTAGCAATAATCCAGAGGAAGAGAATGTATGCGAAAATAAGTTTGTAATATGAGCAGTTGCCGAGAAATATGCAATTTTGCATGCATCACTTTTCACGTTATTTTGCCTATAAAAGAGTGAATTATTATTCGATTTGCAATATCTTTTTTCCACTTGATGCATAATGCCAATTTGGACTAGGTCAAACCAATTTTACATTTTCACTGTGACCGGAAATGACGTCATTTGGGCAAAAACTGTATTTTTAACCTAAACAACAAATATTTTATTCAAATGAGTCTGCCTTATAATATTTTTAAAATTATGATATTTGATTCCCATCAACGAATAGAATGAAGCCATATGACCATACAGATACCACAAAATGGTTTCTACGGTTACAGAGAAATAGGCGATCTTCTATAAGTCACTTTTCGAGGTTTTCGGTCTATAAAAGTGTCAATTATTATTCGATTTTTATAATTTTTTTACCATTTGATGCCTTATGCCATTTATGACTTCTATGAACCAAGTTAACAAACATTTTTTTGAAGTGATTTATATTCATTATTCGTTTAACTTTATAACGTCTGACTCTAATGGGCAGTAAGATTGAATCAATACCATCATATTAATATCAAGAAAAGGCTTCTAGCATGTTCCCTTGTCGAATAATAACCAATTTTCCCAGGGTAACTTTTAAGTTTTTTACCTTCTTAATTTCAGTTTATGGGTTATAGGTTAATTATTTATTGCCCGATATGTATAAAACAAAGTTTGTATTTTGTATGCTGCGAATTTTCGACTTATTTTTCACCTATAAAAATTTCTTTCGGCACCGGAAGTGACGTAATTTTGCCATAATTTACTATTTTGACCGGTCTTTTCGCCAGCAAATATTACTTTTACATATGATAGAGGGTGTCACTGAAGCAAAACAACTAAAGTATAGTTTGGTAGCTCAATGGATCGGCTATGGTATAATAAACTTCCTGTATGATTCCTGAAAGCCGGTTCAGTGCTGCTTGCAGGTCTAGTTATTATTAAGCTTTCATATGTATTACATATGAAAGCTTATTGTTTCTGTTCAAGTTATTAAGCTTTCATATTACATATGAAAGCTTACTGTTTCTGTTAAGATTATTATTTTTTTTTGTGTATTTTCTGCAAATCGGATTTCTCAGAATCTAACCATGGGATCTTTCTGAAACTTTGACCTACCCCTCCAAAAATGGGGTGCGAACGTTGTTTAAATATATTTTCAAAACGTTTTACGAATCCGAAATCACCGAATTTTACGAACGAAAAAACTGACAATGCATAGTCGTAACTTTGTTATTTTTTGACCGATTTTACTAATTCTTTTTTCTTTGAATACCTTGAAAAAAATCATTTTCATCTGCAGTTTCACATTTTCGAATTTTGAAAATTCGTCGCTGTGATTTCGAACCAATTTGACAACTTCTTTAATAGTTGTACCATTTTCATGAAATTTAGTATATAAATAGATCTTACCGATGTGACTTCAAAAATATAATTAGAAATTTTCTAAATTATCTCCCCTTGACGAAATTAAGGATCAAATTTTTCAAAAAAATCAAAGAAATATAGGTCAGAATGACGTAATTTTTTTCTTGGATACTAGAGAAGTAAGTACTGCTTCGTACACAAAATATGGAGTTTGTCGATCGAACCGGAAGTGCCACCATCTTTAAACGTGAAAATTCAAAAAGGCTTTTTTGCTATTTTACTTACAGACTCGGGGGTTATATTTTCGGAATCCTTGAAGGAATGCCTAAATATCTGTCGGATCAGAATTTCGATTTCGGTCATCATTTTGAATTGAAAATGAAAAATAGAAGCAATTTAAAGGGTCGGGACTTCGGAACACAATAACTCTCCTTCTAATTAAGCTAGAATGTTCAAACTTGTTGTAGACGTTCACTAGGTCAATGTTATGATTGAGTTCAAAGATGAGCATTTTCTGCTTAGGGTAAGCAGAGATAAGCATGCTGATTTGTTGATTCTTTAGGGCACGATAACTTCGGTTATAATGAAGGGAGGGCGGTGAAACTTTTGTCAATAGAGAGTCTAATAGCTAGCCTGTTGTGTGAAATCATTGTATCATTTTTTTTAAATATCAGGGATAGCCGAAAAAAAGAGATTGAAAATCCAAAAAGTCGTATTTTTACAATTTGGAGCATGTTTAGAGGTCTTTCTCGTAAAGTCAACATACTATTTTTTTGGAACTTCTTCTACAAAGAGTCTTATTGGTAGTCTTTTATATGAAACCATCGATCAACAGTCCAACATATCAGGAGTAGAAGAACAAAAGGATCGAACATTGAAAACGGCACCCTTTCATTGTTAAGCGAAACATGCAGTGTGAGTGACTACAATCTACGCATTTAGTCATCGTATAGAATTTATTCGACAGTATCGAATTCCAACTGCTTAGGGATATTTTACGTGCACTCCAATGTGTACACGGGACCTTGGTTTTTCGTCCCATCCGAAGGACTAGACAGCTGTGCTTGTCAGGCCCTCCGTTCTGCCTCACTGACAAGGGGAACCACGCCGGGAAATCGAGATGAACTTTTTCCGTGCAGAACTTTCAATTCAGGCAAAACGTTTATTGCATACGATTAAGCTGGTCAGTTGGAGCTTATTTTCAAACGTTTTGTAATAATCGGTTGGTAATTAAAGTACCGTGCACATTAAACTGTTAAAACAGAAAATTTCGCCCGGTTGAAATGTTTCTTGCTATAAGTCAGCAATTTTCCGAATTCAGGGAGGCTGGATGGCTGAATGGTTAGCATGTGCTCGCTGTATCGTAACGTTTGTCATTGAGTCAACGGGCGTCGTTTCGATCTCCAGGTTGCACGTGACATGGTGTATGATGTCCAACCTCGTGGGTTTTCTCCGTGTTCTTCGGTTTCCTTCCAACGGCTAAAGACCAGTACGTGCAAGGGGAGTTTTTAAATAAAATTAAAAAACATATGTTAGTCCCGAAATGACCTAGTTTGTGTCGAATGGACGTTAGGCCGCATTTCTCTCTTTCTCTTTTTAAAGTTTTGTTATAATCGGTTGGTAATCAAAGGTACTGTTAAAGTGATAAAACAGAAAATTTGGCCCGGTTGTAATGTTTCTCACTTTAAAGTCAGCAATTTGTCGATTTTAAGGGGCAAACGTTTATTGCGAACGATTAAGCTGGTCAGGGGGAGCTTATTTTTAAAAGTTTTGTAATATTCGGTTGATAACTAAAGGTACCGTGCAAATTAAACTGCTAAAATAGAAAATTTGGCCCGGTTGAAATGTTTCTCGCTGTAGGTCAGCAATTTGCCGATTTTAGGGAGGTTGCGTGGCTGAATGGTTAAGCACGTGCGCTCTGTATCATAACGTCTGTCATTGAGTCAACTGGCCTTGTTTCGATTTCTTGGTTGTACGTGACAAGTAGTATGGTCGCCTTACCAACCTCGTAGGCCGTAACCGCCGCTGCCCGGGTAAAATTTCCCTCATTGCACACTTTATGGCGTATGCCCGTCTTCATTAGCCCATTGTAGGAGCAGAACAGTAGGACGTTAAACCCCATTCAATTTCATTTCATTTTCTCTATGTTGCTTATTTATTATAGTGGATAAATATTTTTCTGGTTCTAGCAATTATTTAATTTCTGCATAGAAATCTCTGGCCAGTTTTTTTTATTTCAGAGTGCCATTCTTGTATATTGCAGTCTATGACCCTTGTGCTCGCTGTATCGTAACGTTTGTCATTGAGTCAACGGGCGTCGTTTCGATCTCCAGGTTGCACGTGACATGGTGTATGATGTCCAACCTCGTGGGTTTTCTCCGTGTTCTTCGGTTTCCTCCCAACGGCTAAAGACCAGTACGTGCAAGGGGAGTTTTTAAATAAAATTAAAAAACATATGTTAGTCCCGAAATGACCTAGTTTGTGTCGAATGGACGTTAGGCCGCATTTCTCTCTTTCTCTTTTTAAAGTTTTGTAATAATCGGTTGGTAATCAAAGGTACTGTTAAAGTGATGAAACAGAAAATTTGGCCCGGTTGTAATGTTTCTCACTTTAAAGTCAGCAATTTGTCGATTTTAAGGGGCAAACGTTTATTGCGAACGATTAAGCTGGTCAGGGGGAGCTTATTTTTAAAAGTTTTGTAATATTCGGTTGATAACTAAAGGTACCGTGCAAATTAAACTGTTAAAATAGAAAATTTGGGCCGGTTTTAGGGAGGTTGCGTGGCTGAATGGTTAGCACGTGCGCTCTGTATCATAACGTCTGTCATTGAGTCAACTAGCCTTGTTTCGATTTCTTGGTTGTACGTGACAAGGAGTATGGTCGCCTTACCAACCTCGTAGGCCGTAACGCCACTGCCCGGGTAAAATTTCCCTCATTGCACACTTTATGGCGTATGCCCGTCTTCATTAGCCCATTGTAGGAGCAGAACAGTAGGACGTTAAACCCCATTCAATTTCATTTCATTTTCTCTATGTTGCTTATTTATTATAGTGGATAAATATTTTTCTGGTTCTAGCAATTATTTAATTTCTGCATAGAAATCTCTGGCCAGTTTTTTTTTATTGCAGAGTGCCATTCTTGTATATTGCAGTCTATGATCCTTTGTTTAAAACATGCTTAAGAAGTCGTCACGATTTCCTACTTATAACCAAACATATTGGAAACCATAATTATATAACATATCTTGGAAGCCCGATTACAGCTATACAAGTTTCAGTTATTTCCCTTTAGTTTAAAGATTATTTTTTTGCCCGGGTGCAATGTTTCTCACTACATTTAAATTTTGTAACTTTGTGAGTTTTTGACCGATTTTGATATTATGTCTTTATAATTTTCCAAATCTACATATTTAACGTACATATTCAAACAGTTGAGTTCAACCTGATTCAAAAAATTTTAGTTTTGTTCAAAGTTATCTCATTTAATTTTTCGATGTTTTCTTACCATTTTCATTTCATTTTTCTGAACGTTTTGAAATCGGAAGTCATCCCGATTACAGCAACACAAGTATCAGTTATTTCCCTTTAGTTTTCAGATTACTCAATGTTTCATACTATATTTAGACTTGTAACTTCGCGAGTTTTTGACCAATTTTGATAGTTTGTTATTCTTATCCTTTTATTTGAGATACGTGATATAATCGATGACACGTGACGATGAATATGAAAGCTTTCATATCTGCATGGGACAGTAGCAGATCTAGTTAAGCTTTCATATTACATATTATGAAAGCTTATTGTTTCTGTTAAAGTTAATATTATTATTATTTTTTTTTTTTGTGTATTTTCTGCAAATCGGATTTCTCAGAATCTAACCGTAGGATCTTTCTGAAACTTTGACCTACCCCGCAAAAATGGGGTGCGAACCTAGATTAAATATATTTTCAAAACGTTTTACGAATCCGAAATCACCGAATTTTACGAACGAATGCCTTTGACCTACAATGCTGTAACTTTGTGATTATTTGAGCTATTTAATTAATTCTTTTTTCTATGAGTACCTTTAGACATTGACTTCAAATCTGCAATTTCGGAATTTCGAAAATTCGTCGCTGTGATTTCGAACCGGAAGTTTAGACCAACTCGACAACTTCTTTAGTAGTTGTACGATTTTCATGAAATTTAATATGTAAGTAAACCTCAATGATGCGACTTGAAAAATGACTTTAGAAATTTTCTAAATTATCTCCCCTTGGAGAAATTGAGGGTCGAAATTTTCAAAAAAATCGACGAAATATAGGTCAAATCATCTTGAATTTTTTTTAGGTACTAGCTACGAGACCACTGATTCGTACACAAAAAATGGAGTTTGTAGCTCAACCCGGAAGTGCCACCATCTTGAAATGTAAAAACCTCAAACGCCATTTTGCTATTTTACATACAGACACGGGGGTTATATTTTCTGAATCCTTGAAGGGATGGCTATAAAATGTTGGCAGTAGAATTTTGATTTAAGTCAATGGATAGTCACCATATTGAATTGAATATCAGAAATAGTGAAAAATGGATATTAACGGGCATGTAAATTATCAGAATAAACCGTAGTTTGTTGAATTTATTTCCTATCTTTGAAATTAATACATTTGGGGATAGCCTGGCTCATTGTCGAATTTTTGGCATTTGAAAATTGCAAAATTTCAAATTTCGCCTTTGATGTTTTCCGTGCCGACAAAGTTGTTTTCGCGTGAAAAACTCCGATTAACAGCTTGAAAATAATCAAATAGATCGCAGTTTCGCGATTTCGTCTCAAATCTGGGAAATCAATACATTTTTGGTTAGCCTCTTTTAAAAAAAATGGGTGGTGGCCTTGGAATCAATATATTTTCAAAACGTTTTGCGAATCCAAAATCACCGAAAACAACTGATGAAAAAATTGACCTTGACAGCTGTGTTACTTCGTGATTTTGTGATCTATTTTGCTTTTCTGGTTAGCCTCCTTTCAAAAATGGGTGGTGGCCTTGAAATCAATATATTTTCAAAACGTTTTGCGAATCCAAAATCACCGAAAATAACTGATGAAAAAATTGAGCTTTGATGGAAACTATATAGAAAAATAAAAGGAAACATCAACATTATATAGGTCTTGCACACATAGGCTTAGAACTTTGCAGCCAGTCATCATATTAATTGAAATTGAATAGGTTTGATTTGATATAATTATTTGTTTTCTATTTTAAAACTATCTAAAAAAATATTTGTAATCATTTATGTTATTGATTTAGATTAATAGTGTTTATATTGTGTACATTTTAACACCTTCATCGATTAATAATGGTTTGCATAGTCATCGTATAGAGCTTATTCAACAGTATCGAATTCCAACTGCTTAGGGATATTTTACGTGCACTCCAATGTGTACACGGGACCTTGGTTTTTCGTCCCACCTATATGATAGTCCCGAAATGACCTAGTTTGTGTCGAATGGACGTTAAGCCGCATTTATCTCTTTCTCTTTTATTTTTAAAGTTTTGTAATAATCGGTTGTACTGTACTGTAAAAGTGATAAAACAGAAAATTTCGCCCGGTAGTAATGTTTCTCATTTTAGGGGGCAAACGTTTATTGCGAACGATTAAGCTGGTCAGGGGGAGCTTATTTTTAAAAGTTTTGTAATATTCGGTTGATAATTAAAGGTACCGTGCAAATTAAACTGTTAAAATAGAAAATTTCGCCCGGTTGAAATGTTTCTCCTTGTAGGTCAGCAATTTGCCAAATTTAGGGAGGTTGCGTGGCTGAATGGTTAGCACCTGCGCACTGTATAGTAACGTCTGTCATTGAGTCAACTGGCGTTGTTTCGATTGAAATGCCCGGTTGAACTGTTTCTTGCTATAAGTCAGCAATTTACCTATTTTAGCGAGCTTGAATGGCTGAATGGTTAGCATGTGCGCGCTGTATCGTAACGTCTGTCATTGAGTCAACCGGCATCGTTTCGATTTCCAGGTTGCACGTGACATGGAATATGGTGTCCAACCTCGTGGGTTTTCTCCGTGTCCTTCGGTTTCCTCCCACGGCTGATTTCAGATTATTGTTATGCCTGGGTGCAATGTTTCATATTATATTTAGACTTGTAACTTCGCGAGTTTTTGACCAATTTCGATAATTTTTTCTTCTTATCCTTTTATTTAGGATACTTGATACAATCAATGACACGTGACGATGAATATGAAAGCTTTCATATCTGCATGGGACAGTAGCAGATCTAGTTTTTTTTATTATTATTCTTTTCCGCCGGAGCCTATTTCTCTATGATCGAAAAGAGATACCGATCTGCGGTTCATCTTTCTATCAGGAAACCATGTGGTGGTTACTCAATAAAGCAAATTTTAGACTTCTGCGCAGACCGGAAGTGGCCGAATTTTGAACGTTGGTAAAAATTTAAAAATCGGCCGTGGTTTCGTCAATTCTCTACCTATATTCAAACAAATCACATTTTTGGAAAGCCTGAGACTTTTCCGAGACAATAGCAATCTCACATTTTTCAATTTCGACACTTCGTCGCTGACTTCTATTGTTCGGAAATTCAAAACATGTTGTTTACGAGACACTTTTTGTTATTTTTCAAAATTTGCAAATTTGACCTAGATTTTTGGATACCTGACGTCAATCCGATTCCAGTAATATAAGTTTCATTCAGAGTTATCGCCCTTTATTTTTCGATTTTTTTCGAATTTTCTTCCCATTTTGTGAGCGGTGGTGTCGTTTTACAGCCAAAATGATGTTTCTGAAACTTATGGAACATGAAGTTATAGTCCAATACCAACTGATAAAGTAAATTCGACACGGATCTTTAAACCGGAAGTTGTCAAAATAGTATGCAATATTTTGAAAAAAATGCAAAAAATGGATGTTTTTGAAGAAAACGTGATATCTCCGTCCGATATCAACGGATTAAAACGATCAATGTATCGTTGGGTTGCATGAGAATTGCAGTATCGTACCCAATTCATACCGATACTATGATGAGGCAGCAAAATATGGCACGCTGAAAATCAAGTATTTTCTGATTTTTGGCATTTTTGGACGCCTGTATCTCGAAAACTTAACCGCAACTTTTTTTTAAATTTTTTCTATCGAGAGTCCTTTCGGAGGTATTTTGCATGAAGCCATCCAATAAGACTTTGAAATATCTGGAATAGGTGAAATAAAGGTCTGAAAATCGAAAAAAGTCGAAAAATCGTGAAATTTTGGAAAATGCTCTGCTATTTTTTTATTTTAAGAGATTTTCGAAAAAAGATTGTATATTCAGATAGCTGACCTAATTACGATTCTAACTATGGAATTAGCTTTTCTATCGGGAAACCATGTGGTGGCTACTTGATAAAATATTTTTGAAATTTCTGCGCATACCGGAAGTGACCGAACTTTGTGCTTTCTCTAAAAATTGAAAATCGGCCATAGTTTCGTCAATTCTTTATCCATTTTCAAACAAATTACATTTTTGGAATCCCTGAATCTTTTCTGAGACAATGGCTATCTCACATTTTTCAATTTCGAACATTCGTCTATGATTTTTATCGTTCGAAAATTGAAAACATGTTGTTTACGAGACAATTTTTGTTATTTTTCAAAATTTTCAAATTTGACCTACATTTTTGGATACCTGAAGTCCATCCGATTCCAGTAACATTAGTTTCATTCAGAGTTATCGCTCTTTATTTTTCGATTTTTTTCGAATTTTCTTCCCATTTTGTGAGCTCGGGTTTCGTTTTATGGCAGAATTGACGTTTCTGAAACTTCTGGAACATGAAGTTATAGTCCAATACCAACTTATAAAGCAATTTCGACAAGAATCCTTAAACCGGAAGTGGTCGAAATAATGTGCAATATTTTTTAAAAAATGCAAAAAATGGATATTTTTGGGGAAAACGCTATTTCTCCGTCCGATATCAATGGATTAAACGAATGAAGGTACCGTGTGATGGCACGATTGCTGGACTATCATATGATACCCCATTCATACGGATACTATGAACAGACAGCAAAATATGGCACGCTGAAAATCAAGTATTTTCTGATTTGGAGCGTTTTTGGACGCCTGTATCTCGAAAACTTAACCTGCAATTTTTTTTAAATTTTTTCTATCGAGAGTCCTTTTGGAGGTATTTTGCATGAAGCCATCCAATAAGACTTTGAAATGCCTGGAATAGAATAAAAAAGAGACTGAAAATCGAAAAAAGTCGAAAAATCGTGAAATTTTGGAAAATGCTCTACTATTTTTTTATTTTAAGAGATTTTTAAAAAAAGGTTGTATATTCAGAAAGCTGACCTAATTACGATTCTAACGATGTATAATATGTATGTAATTATTAAAATTTAATTTTCAATATTTTTATTTTTTTGCATTTTTGGCACTTTTGAACATAGGATTTCTCAGGGGCATTTTATCTGATCAGATAATGTAATATATCATTACAGAGCCCTGTGGCTATTTTAGTGCCCAAACCGGCTATTAAAACTATTCCAACAATAATAACCATACCGGAAGTATTCAAAAAATGAAAAAAAAGAGTAAAAACATTGTCGCACTTGCGAAAAACTTGATTTCTCTCTTAGGTAATAGCGGACCAAAAGAACTAAAGTGTCGCTGGATAGCCCTATGAATGGGCCATCATTATGGTATCTAAATAATACGATTTCGATGGTAAGGAAATAAATTATTGTATGTCAAAAATCTAGTATTTTCCAATTTTTTAACATTCTGAGACGCCCTTTTCTCGAAAACGACGCCTACGATTTTTCTTAAGCTTTTCTCACTCAAAGTCCTATCGGTTGTCTATATAGGGAATCCAAAATGAAAAGCATTGAAATAGAATAAGTGGTCCAAAAATGGCCTCAAACTTTGAAAAAAATTGAAAAATCGTTAAATTTTTGGAAACGCCCTTTAATTTATCTTTTTTTCCAAAACTACTCAATGGATGTTTCTGACACTTCTGGTACAGAAAGCTAAGTATCCAAAGAACTTCGTAAAGCTATCACAACAACGATCGTAAAGTCGGAAGTAGTCGAAAAAATGTCCGATATTTTGAAAAAAATTAATTTTTTTACGAAAACCTTTTTAATTTATGAATATTTTTTGATGATATTTTACACAGGGTTAAAATATCATCGTACTTGAGCAGAAATGAGAAAAAAAATTGTCTCGGTAATTTCCGTTAGCCGCCATCGGCTAATTTAGTTTTTCGTACCCAAAAAAATTATTTATTGTTCGATTTGCATAAAACAAAGTTCATATGCACCGTGGTCCCAATTGTAATTTTTTTTGTTACGGTGGAATTTTTCTGTCGGCAACGGAAGTGACGTAATATTAACAAAAACTACAATTTTGACAGTTCGGTACCACTTTTTGAAAGCAAATATTATTTTTTTTCAAAACTGATATAACTAAAAGGATGCACCCTGCAAAGGTGCACAAAATCCTTAGCTCATATTTTTTAATTTCAATTTCATTTTTGGGCAATTTCGAATAAAATGTAAAATAAAGTGTAAAATTCAGTTATTTACAATTCATTCAGCGTCTTCATATTTTGAAATATTTATTTGTAATTTTCATAAACTCGTAGCAATAATCCAGACGAAGAGAATGTATGCGAAAATTAGTTTGTAATATGAGCAGTTGCCGAGAAATATGCAATTGTGCATACTTCACTTTTCACGTTATTTTGCCTATAAAAGAGTGAATTATTATTCGATTTGCAATATTTTTTTTCCATTTGATGCCTAATGCCAATTTGGACTAGGTCAAGCCAATTTTACATTTTCACTGTGACCGGAAATGACGTCTTTTGGGCAAAAACTGTATTTCTGACCTAAAAGACAAATATTTTATTCAAATGAGTCTGCCTTATAATGTTTTTAAAATTATGATATTTGATTCCCATCAACGAATAGAATGAAGCCATACGCCCATACAGATACCACAAAATGGTTTCTAACTTGTACGGTTACAGAGAAATAGGCGATCTTCTATAAGTCACTTTTCAAGGTTTTTGGTCTGTAAAAGTGTCAATTATTATTCGATTTTTATAATTTATTTACCATTTGATGAATTATGCCATTTATGACTTCTATGAACCAAGTTAAAATTTTCAATATCACCGGAAGTAATGTAATTTTTGCAAAAAACGTATTTTTAGCCTTCAAAACAAACATTTTTTTGAAGGGATTTATATTTATTATTCGTTTAACTTTATAACGTTTGACTCTAATGGGCAGTAAGACTGAATCAATACCATCATATTGATATCACAAAAAGGCTTCTAGCATATTCCCTTGTCGAATAATAACCAATTTTCAGAGGGTCACTTTTAAGTTTTTTACCTTCTTAATTTCAGTTTATGGGTTATAGGTCAATTATTTATTGCCCGATATCTATAAAAAAAGTTTGTATTTTGTATGTTGCAAATTTTCGACTTATTTTTCACCTATAAAAATTTCTTTCGGCACCGGAAGTGACGTAATTTTGCCATAATTTACAATTTTGACCGGTCTTTTCGCCAGCAAATATTACTTTTACATATGATAGATGGTGTCACTGAAGCAAAACAACTAATGTATAGTTTGGTAGCTCGATGGATCGGCTATGGTATAATAAACTTCCTGTATGATTCCTGAAAGCCGGTTCAGTGCTGCTTGCAGGTCTAGTTATTATTATTATTATTATTTACCGCGGGGGCCTAGATCTCCATGATCAAAAACAGATATCGATCTGGAATTAGATTTTCTATTGGAAAACCATGTGGTGGCTATTTGATAAAATATTTTTGAAATTTCTGCGCATACCGGAAGTGACCGAACTTTGCACGTTGTCTAAAAATTGAAAATCGGCCATAGTTTCGTCAATTCTTTATCCATTTTCAAACAAATTACATTTTTGGAATCCCTGAATCTTTTTTGAGACAATGGCTATCTCACATTTTTCAATTTCGAACATTCGTCTATGACGTTTATCGTTCGAAAATTGAAAACATGTTGTTTACGAGACAATTTTTGTCATTTTTCAAAATTTTCAAATTTGACCTACATTTTTGGATACCTGAAGTCCATCCGATTCCAGTAATATAAGTTTCATTCCGAGTTATCGCCCTTTATTTTTCGATTTTTTTCGAATTTTCTTCCCATTTTGTCAGCTCGGGTTTCGTTTTATGGTAGAATTGAAGTTTCTGAAACTTCTGGAACATGAAGTTATAGTCCAATACCAACGTATAAAGCAATTTCGACAAGAATCCTTAAACCGGAAGTGGTCGAAATAATGTGCAATATTTTGAAAAAAATGCAAAAAATGGATATTTTGGGGGAAAACGCGATTTCTCCGCCCGATATCAATGGATTAAGGAAATTAGGGTACCATTGGACTGCACTAGGATTGTGCTATCATATGATACCCAATTCGTACGGATACGATGAGCAGGCAGCAAAATATGGTACGCTGAAAATCAAGTATTTTCTGATTTGGAGCGTTTTTGGACGCCTGTATCTCGAAAACTTAATCGCAACTTTTTTTTAATTTTTTTCTATCGAGAGTCCTTTTGGAGGTATTTTGCATGAAGCCATCCAATAAGACTTTGAAATATCTGGAATAGGTGAAATAACGGACTGAAAATCGAAAAAAGTCGAAAAATCGTGAAATTTTGGAAAATGCTCTGCTATTTTTTTATTTTCAGAGATTTTCAAAAAAAGATTGTATATTCAGATAGCTGACCTAATTACGATTCTAACGATGTATAATATGTATGTAGTTATTGAAATTTAATTTTCGATATTTTAAATTTTTTGCATTTTTGGCACTTTTGAACCTAGGATTTCTCAGGGGAATTTTATCTGATCAGATAATGTAATATATCATTACAGAGCCCTGTGGCTATTTTAGTGCCCAAACTATACCGGCAATAATAACCATACCGGAAGTATTCAAAAAATGAAAAAAAAAGGTTAAAAACATTGTCGCACTTGCGAAAAACTTGATTTCTCCCTTAGGTAATAGCGGACCAAAAGAACTAAAGTGTCGTTGGATAGCCCTATTAACGGACCATCATATGGTATCTAAATAATACGATATCGATGGTAAGGAAATAAATTATTGTATGCCAAAAATCTAGTATTTTCCGATTTTTTAACATTCTGAGACGCCCTTTTCTCGAAAACGACGACGCAGATTTTTCTTAAACTTTTTTTACTCAAAGTCCTATCGGTTGTCTATATAGTGAATCCAAAATGAAAACCATTGAAATAATATAGGTGGTCTAAAAATGGCATCAAACTTTGAAAAAAATTGAAAAATCGTTAAATTTTTGTAAACGCTCTTTAATTTATCTTTTTTTCAAAAACTGCTCACTGGATGTTTCTGACACTTCTGGTACAGAAAGTTAAGTATCCAAAGAACTTCGTAAAGCTATTACAACAACGATCGTAAAACCGGAAGTAGTCGAAAAAATGTCCGATATTTTGAAAAAAATTAATTTTTTTACGAAAATCTTTTTTATTTATGAATATTTTTTGATGATATTTTTACACAGGGTTAAAATATCATCCTACTTGAGCAGAAATGAGAAAAAAAATTGTCTCGGTAATTTGCGTTAGCCGCCATCGGCTAATTTAGTTTTTCGTACCCAGAAAAAGTTATTTATTGTTCGATTTGTATAAAACAAAGTTCATATGCTCCGTGGTCCCAATTGTAATTTTTTTTGTTAAGGTGAAATTTTTCTGTCGGCAACGGAAGTGACGTAATATTAACAAAAACTACAATTTTGACAGTTCGGTACCACTTTTTGAAAGCAAATGTTATTTTTTTTCAAAACTGATATAACTAAAAGGATGCACCCTGCAAAGGTGCACAAAATCCTTAGCTCATATTTTTAAATTTCAATTTCATTTTCGGGCAATTTCGAATAAAATGTAAAATAAAGTGTAAAATTCAGTTATTTACAGTTCATTCAGCGTCTTCATATTTTGAAATATTTATTTGTAATTTTCATAAACTCGTAGCAATAATCCAGACGAAGAGAATGTATGCGAAAATTAGTTTGTAATATGAGCAGTTGCCGAGAAATATGCAATTTTGCATGCATCACTTTTCACGTTATTTTGCCTATAAAAGAGTGAATTATTATTCGATTTGCAATATTTTGTTTCCATTTGATGCCTAATGCCAATTTGGACTAGGTCAAGCCAATTTTACATTTTCACTGTGACCGGAAATGACGTCATTTGGGCAAAAACTGTATTTTTAACCTAAAAAACTAATATTTTATTCAAATCAGTCTCCCTTATAATATTTTTAAAATTATGATATTTGATTTCCATCAACGAATAGAATGAAGCCATACGACCATACAGATACCACAAAATGGTTTCTAACTTGTACGGTTACAGAGAAATAGGCGATCTTCTATAAGTTACTTTTCAAGGTTTTTGGTCTATAAAAGTGTCAATTATTATTCGATTTTTATAATTTTTTTTACCATTTGATGCCTTATGCCATTTATGACTTCTATGAACCAAGTTAACATTTTCAATATCACCGGAAGTAATGTAATTTTTGCAAAAAACGTATTTTTAGCCTTCAAAACAAACATTTTTATTTGAAGTGATTTATATTCATTATTCGTTTAACTTTATAACGTCTGACTCTAATGGGCAGTAAGATTGAATCAATACCATCATATTCATATCAAGAAAAGGCTTCTAGCATGTTCCCTTGTCGAATAATAACCAATTTTCCCAGGGTCACTTTTAAGTTTTTTACCTTCTTAATTTCAGTTTAAGGGTTATAGGTTAATTATTTATTGCCCGATATGTATAAAACAAAGTTTGTATTTTGTATGTAGCGAATTTTCGACTTATTTTTTACCTATAAAATTTCTTTCGGCACCGGAAGTGACGTAATTGTGCCATAATTTACAATTTTGACCGGTCTTTTCGCCAGCAAATATTACTTTTACATATGATAGAGGGTGTCAATGAAGCAAAACAACTAAAGTATAGTTTGGTAGCTCAATGGATCGGCTATGGTATAATAAACTTCCTGTATGATTCCTGAAAGCCGGTTCAGTGCTGCTAGCAGGTCTAGTTCTTATTATTATTATTATTCAGATTCCAATTTGAATAGATCTCAGCGACTACGTGTCGCATCCTTACGATTTCTTCGGTTTTACTGGGAAAGTGGATGTGACTTAGAGGATAAAGCTACTTTGAACGTTCTGCGACAATGCGAAATGTCCGAAATCACCGAAGTTATCATTTTTGAAAATATTGCAGTAATTTTAACAATAGTCATTGGATTTTAACTTTCGATACATTTTGGCATAGCCGGAGACAGGGCACATAGCTACGCTACTTTCGATTTTTGATTTTCGGCAAATCTTCGAAGATATTAGGCGCCAAATTTCGAAAATTTAAAATTTTACAAAAAACTTTTTTATTTATGAATATTTTTTAGTCGTGTTGTGCACAGAATGAAAGAGTCATCTGATTAGCGCAAAAATGTTAAAATTTATTGTCTCAGTTATTTTCCTTGGCCGCCATTGGCTAATTCAGTTTTTCAGTCCTAGATTAATTTTTTATTGTTCGATTTGTATAAAACAAAGTTCATATGCTTCGTTGTCTCAATTGTCATTTTTTTTATTACCAAAAGTGTTATCTGTCGGCACCGAAAGTGGCATAATTTTACCAAAAACTACAATTTTGACAGTTAGGTACCATTTTTCGAAAACAAATATTATTTTTTTGAAAAATTATATGACTCAAAGAGTGTGCCCTTTCAAGGCGCAAAAAAATGTTTGAAGGAGTTTTTTTAATTTCGATTTCATCTTCGAGCAAATTGGATTAAGAGGCTAAAAATGGGGTAAAATTGACCTATTTACAACTTATTCAGGCTTTTCAGATTTTAAAATATTTCTTCGTAACTTTTATAAACTTGTAGCTATAATCCATACCAAGAAAATGTATGTAAAAATTAGTTTGTAATATAAGCAGTTGCCAAGAAATGGGCAGTTCTGCATAAGTCACTGTTTTCGTTATTTTGCCTGTAAAATAGTCAATTATTATTGGATTTTTATAAAAGTGACATCATTTGATTCAAAAAGCATGTAGCGTCATATCAAGTTGGCCACAATTTAAAATTGACATCGGAAGTGACGTCATTTTGTCAAAAACTGCTTTTTTACCTTTTTAAATCAAAGTTATATTCAAACAAGAATTATTTAATATGTATTAATAATTTTAAATTTTGGTTTAAATTCACATATAAACACAACTCATATGTTCATATAGATATCATAAAATTGTTTCTAACTTGTTCGGTTGCCGAGAAATAGACGGTTTTCTACAGGTCACTTTTGAAGGTTTTGGGGCCATAGAAGTGTCAATTATTATTCGATTTTCATAAACTTTTCACCATGTTATACCTAATGCCATTTAGGATTTCATACAAGTAATTTAAGATTTTCATTATCACCGGAAGTAACGTCATTTTGGCAAAAACTGTATTTTTAGCCTTCAAAACAGATATTTTATTCAAATGAGTCTGTTTTGAAATCTTTTTCAAATTATGATATTTGATGCCAATCAACAAATAGAATGAACCCATACGATCATACAGATACCACAAAATGGTACAATATTTAGTCACTTGTCAAGTTTTTTGGTCTTTAAAAGTGGCAATTATTATTCGATTTACATACAATCTTCACTATATGATATCGTATGCCATTTCTGATTTCATAAGACTAATTGAACATTTTCATTAACACCGGAAGTAATGTAATTTTGTCAAGATCATTTACAAGTAACAAATGTATAAAATGAATTGATATTGCTGGATTTGGTTGATTCTGCGTCCGTTTTATTTGTGTGCAATGTTAATTTGGAAACCTGTTTAGTGGTTTCGTTGGTACCGGAAGTGACATATGTTCAAGGGTAACTTGGCACCGGAAGTGACATGTTTAAGGGTAACGTGGCACCAGTGAAAAACGTCATTCCTGCATGCAGGTCTAGTTCTTATTATTATTATTATTATTCAGATTCCAATTTGAATAGATCTCAGCAACTACGTGTCGCATCGTTACCATTTCTTCGGTTTTACTGGGAAAGTGGGTGTGACTTAGAGGATAAAGCTATTTTGAACGTTCTGCGACAATGCGAAATGTCCGAAATCACCGAAGTATTCACTATATGATATCGTATGCCATTTCTGATTTCATAAGACTAACTGAACATTTTCATTAACACAGGAAGTAATTTAATTTTGTCAAGATCATTTACAAGTAACAAATGTATAAAATGACATGATATTGCTGGATTGATTGGTTGATTCTGCGTCCATTTTATTTGTGTGCAATGTTAATTTGGAAACCTGTTTAGTGGTTTCGTTGGTACCGGAAGTGACATGTTCAAGGGTAACTTGGCACCGGAAGTGACATGTTTAAGAGTAACTTGGCACCAGTGAAACCCGTCATTCCTGCATGCAGGTCTAGTTCCATTTAATTTTGATGTGGGGTTTTGGTTATTTGTACAGTTAATGGCAAAATACTGTGTCCCTTTGGTGGATACTGAAAACGTAAAAGTTTTGTTTTCCTTCGCGTAATCAAACGACGCCATTTTGTTGTGCATGATCAATGTACTAGTATGGCTGACATCTGCGCATGTCGTGAAAGCGGAATTTGATTGGCCGTGGCCATTCTAGTCTATTTATATATTTCTATGGCTTTACTTAACAAAACGTTTTAATTTTTATTTTGGTATAACGTTTTACGGGATACAATTTATCCTTAACAAATTGCAAAAGAATAGTTCGGATAGAGTCACAAACCATGATGTATCCTGTGGTTCGGATAGGGTTCCTCTAAACAATCATGTACCCTGTCGTTCGGATAGAGTCTCTAAACCATGGTTTGCCCTTTAGTTAGATCCTGTAGTCTCCGATCCATAATCTACCCTGTAGTCTCTAAAACATGGTGTATGCTGTAGTTCTGATAGAGTCTCTAAACCATGTTTACACTGTAGTTGGGATAAACCATAGTTTTGTAAATAGGAGGTCGATCGTCAAATGAATATGAATTTTACGATATGTTAATCCTGAAATGACATAGTTTCTCCTAAATGAATATATTGCTAACTCGCTTAAAATATATGAATGCAAAAATCCTAGGTTAACCACTCATAGATATTTTAAAGACAGTAAATCATATACTTTTTTCAGCTCGACGTAAGACATCAAATATATACACGGTTGGTTTAACTTGAATGTAGATATTAATAATCTACGTTGCATATAATTATGTACATTTCAGTTGAATGTAGATATTTATCATTTTGGTTGCATATAGTATGTACCTTTCAGTTGAATCATATCACAAAATATCTTATTTCATAAAGTCTTGTGTATTTGTCGACATTAAGGTTTACTTGTTCTATTGGTTCTTTTAGCCTTTGGGTTTTCTTGTTTCACATTTAGTAGGGGTGTATATGCTTTTATAGATGGAACAGAAAGCCGATAAATGTTGAGTTGCGTGAAACATGCTCGAGGAGATTTGTAACAAAACTCAAACCACACTGATCACCAGTGAATATTCGCTTGGGCCGCTACAATCACTGATGGGGATGACATCGACGCGACTTAATGAGTCCCCCATATTAACTTTTTTCCTCCGACAAAATAAATTCTAAAACCTTTTTTGAAGTATAAGAAAAATAAATAAAGACGTTTGATGTATTTGTAGTTCAAAATATTTCCTTTTTAGTGTAAATGGGTATTAAAACGAGTAAAAGGCATCATTTTGCACGAAGCGGTTATGTAAACAACGCACGCGCCATTGACTGTCACCGCGTGTTGTCATTGCACGTATTGAAAACAGTCATCTGTGACAGAGATATTATAAGTAATTCTCTGTGAAATAGATTGAACTCAGGCATGATATATCTTTGATACTGGTTGTTCACCAGAACAACATGATTTTTTTCATTGGAAATTGGGCGCAAATACCCAAAGGAGTCGCATAAAGTCAAAACTAACTGCGCCCCTTCACTGGTCCCTTCAATGTCTGTCTACCTGTGGAATAACACGTGTTTGTATGTTAAATTTGTGTCGTTTATATATTAGACAAATTAATATCATTTTTACACATAGGTGGGGGTGATAACGTCTTAAACCAAACAAATTACAAAAGAAACCAGAATGTTTCGGAGCGCAATATCTGGTATCGCATGACACCGATGAAACATGTGCCCGAAACACATGCAGCGCATAGAACATAGTGGCGCTAGACACCTTTTATTGAAATTACACTTATTTTAAGTTACACTAATTTTAAATGTTTTTTCCATCAGTCAATTTAAAGAAATTTCGATTTTCGAAAAATTGATAATACAATTAATGATCAATGACCGAAACTGATACACAATCCGGAATGGCTCCGGACCAGAAAATCGTGTTATTTCCATCAGTCAATTTAAAGAAATTTCGATTTTCGAAAAATTTATGATACAATTAATGATCGATGACCGAAAACTGACACACAATCCGGAATGGCTCCAAACCAAAAAATCGTGTAGTTTCAGGCAAAATGGTTTATCTCCCAAATTGTTATTTATATTTTGATTTTTCACTTTACCCGTCTGCACAAAAAAATTGATTTTTAAAAGCGTATACATGCAAGTTAAATGTATTTAATAGCGCTTTTATCTGCCATATCTTTTACTTCATTGTCTTATGAATTAATCTATATAACAATAATCTTCTCTTTGTGTTATATTAATAATTAATAATGATAGTATGTTCAGTTATACTTTTCGTTTTAAAAATGTATGTTTTATCGCCTATGGACTCTTTTTTTCGTGGGATTCTATAGCATATCTATCAACATTCCACACCCCTGTCGGGGCAGGCAACTTCGACACAGCAATATGATTGGGCATAAAATAGATAGTGAGAAGGCAATTACTTGGGACCCAAGATAGCGTCATTTTACTTTTGACATCATATTTTCATGACGTCATAAGAAATTTCTGGCTTCACAGTTGTCGCAACTTTATCTATACACGGCTTTGGTCGTAGGTAAGAAATGTTGACATTTTTTTAAATCGCGAGTATAAATCTAACGTAGGTCGTAAATACATTTATTTACACTGAAGTCAACCGATTCGGAGATTTCAGTGATTTTCTGATCCACTGGCGGCCATTTTGGATTTATGTTTATTATGCACATTTCCCCTAGACCAATTTTGTTTTGGATGTGCAAGAGACCACACCTGAATAATTCCCAAAGAAATGATTTCTGTTGCAATGTGTTCGTTATATTCACCCGCTTAATATAGGGAAATTTACAACTCATTTCTAGGCGTCATTTTGGGTCCCAACTATGACGCGAGAAAAATCATGATGTCAGCATATTGTAAGTCTTTATTTGGGCTTCAGATGTTATAGAAATGAAATTATTAAATATACCTTTACTTACATGACAAGATCAAAATCAACTCTGTAGACCCCCGGATGGCTTGGATACAGCTCGGATTTAAACAGTCGTCCATTTAAAATTAAATCAGTAAACGGCTGACCATGCAAGCGTTTGCCGTTACTCACTGACGTCGCTACCGGAAACTGGTGATGAAAGGCCCCCTCCCCTGAAAATTTTGAAAAACAGGCTGCCGGATCGTTGAGATAAAGTGTCAAACGAACGGACCTGCAAACCTCGACGAATCCCACTCACGAGCGCCAAAGTAGGGAGTCCTTATGGAGGGTATGGGGGACCTCCCCTCAGAAAATTCTGAAAAATAGAGTGTCGGAAATGCTGTTTGAGGCACCGATCGTCGAGATAAATAAATCTGACCACTTACCGTCCGTCGCCTGATTATCCGACCAGAGAACAAATTGTCAAATGAACAGACTTGCGAACCTCAACGAAGCACCCTTTTGAAAAATGAACTGTTGGAAATGCTACCTGACAGTATTCCAGCACCGACCGTAGAGATAAATAAAGCTGATCGGATGCCGCCTGTCGCCTGATCACTGGTTTTTCCGACCCCAGAGACCTGCGAACCTCAACGAAGTCCCCAATAATTTGAAAAGTAGTCAGTCCGGAATGCAGCCTGGAAGTATTTCAACCATTGATCGTCGAGGTTAAATAGAGCCACTGCAAGCGAGAGTACTATTGCTATTGAGAACGTTACTTGATAATCGAGAATATTTGGGTGGAGTTATGGTCTGTCAATCAAACGATCAACAATTCTCGTAGATGGTGGAGACACAGTTGATACTTATTTCTTGTCCAAACTTCCAACGGTGAAAATCCCGTCCAGAATAAATTAATGTGACTGAAATTTTCAATATTTTCTTTTTTATTATCTATTTTTGAATTATTACAGCAAGAATAACCAACTACTTCTTAAATTCTTAAATAATGTATCTTTAACAAAACGTTTTATTTATTTTTTCCTGTAGTATTATTGGCGGGGAGGGATAACGTTTTACCCTAAACAAATTGCAAAAGAAACCAATGCAGTTTGGTTCAATGATAAAAATGTCAGTCAAAATCATACCCAAAAAGGCAAAATTGCGTAATTCACATAATTCAATATGGTGGTCTTCAGGATTTTCCTGATAGCGATATCTCGTAACTAGTGTGTTTTAGTGGTGGGAGGATAACTAATTCTTTTTTACATTTCTCAAACACAAAGTGGTTGCATGCAAAATGTGACAAAAACATGAATTTGACAAACATCTATTAAATATAATGCATTTTGCATGGTGTGGTGTATTTATTTCAAAATGGTTGCCACATTTGGTAATATAAATTCATCTTTCACCTATAGAGTGGTCAGGTGCTCTTTACAAACTTAAGGAAGATACAATACATACTCATAAAAATACATGAAAATAGTAAAACCAAAAATGAAAATATAAAAACAACACCGTATACCATTTAATAAAAAGCTTCGGTAAATAAAAACGTCTTGAGATTTGCTTTAAAAGTCGAAAGGGTTGCACAGTTTCTTAGGTTAAGGTGCCTTTATTGAAAAATATTTCTCCCCAACCGATACTTGTTATGCATTTCTTTTGGACGTCAACGTTATGTGTTTCAAATGCGGCTACCGATGACATCAAATATGTACAGGAACAACAATACTCCTTGGTAAAACCCTTAAAAAAAGTCTATATTACAACACTTAAAATTAACAGGTCCTATTCTCAACTCAAATACACTCACAGAGCGAGTTACCTGATGTAAACATCTACGCCTTGCCTCTCTCACAATCAAATGATCTTCTGCTATATAAAACCCCAAAATATGAAGTTGTGTAAGACATCTAAGTTTAATCAATCAGTCCCAAGGAAGCTACGCGTTCACCTTCGCACTGTCCTCGATGCATACAAAGATATGAAGTGTAACCAATTAAATCATGAGATTCTTTTCCTAGGAGAAGAGCACAGCCACCACTTGAACCTCCTGAGGTTTCTGCATTATGAATAATCACATACGTCCCATCATCAGTATTGGGCTGGATTGTATTTCCCTTTTCTATACGCAAATATTGTCCATGAGTGATTGTTTTTGGTTGACCATCTGGATGTGATATCATCACTACTGTGGGTTTTTCAATGGGTTTCCATTTATATTGTTGCATGAAGAGATCTTTTGTTCCTTGTGGTATCTGATCATCACGGAATAGAACACGATAACACCCAGATCCACTACACACTTCAATGTTTTCACTAGTTTGAACTGAACCGTCGTAAAAAGTAACAGTACAACTCAGTTGTAGTTCATTAATTTCTTTTCTGTAAAAGTGGATGGTGTATCCCTTATCGCCGTTATAATATTCCACCAAACCTTTTAAATTCAGCAAAGAAAAGTTCGATCTTTCGAATCGGATATCAGCTACTAATGCTGCCAAGTCGGGCATATCTTTGAAGAATGGAGGTTGCCATGGAATGCAGTAAATAGCTTTATCTTGAGATTTGCATTTTCCGATTAAAAGACTGTTTTGTAGCACCGTAAACGGCTCATCATTATTATTATATAAAAACTTGATAATTATATCATCCGATTCTTCAACGACATGATGACACGTCTGAATATAAATCTTGTTACCCACTCGAAATAATATGCCACTGCCAAGCCTGTCCTGGCATTTGATGGCTACCACT
Source organism: Patella ulyssiponensis (assembly GCA_963678685.1). Taxonomy (NCBI): domain Eukaryota; kingdom Metazoa; phylum Mollusca; class Gastropoda; family Patellidae; genus Patella; species Patella ulyssiponensis. The sequence continues at coordinate 3,354,852 of OY783226.1, forward strand.
CTATTCCAAACGTGTTTTATTATACGCATCACTGCTTGGTTTTGGAGTGAAGCGTCTAGACGTTTAAATAGTTGATCTAAATCCATTAGTCGGCTTTTGTTCCCTACAAATTGTAAGAAAAATCTACACTCTAAACCTTGACATTTCAACTCAGACAATATGTAAGGCAAGGGATAACTATAATTGTGAAGAAATGTAATTTTCTATGTCAATTTAGTCTGATTGCAAGATTGGTTTTACTTTATATTTGATTTAACTGTTCAGTTAACCTGCGTTTGCTAGGCAATACACCCACATTTTGCGAACAAGGCGATTTTTCGTAAAACAAGCCATAATCCAGGAAATTATGGTTTTAAATGGCAAATATCAAAATGGACTGAGATATTTGGGATATAAAGATAGATTTTATGTAGCAAGGCGGAATTTTAATATGTTTAGAGGGTTTAGTATGTCAAGTAATATAGTGTATTGAGTAATGTGCACCTTTAAACTAACATACTTGCAAATGTTGTATAATAACATCTCTCCTTTAACTTGGCTTGTTAAGACTTAAGGGCAAGGTAAAGTGACACCATTTTGTCACAACACCTGAAATGGGGCGTTATCAAAAAAGGACTTACACAAGCTGTATGCTGATATGTTGGTATCTACATGTGCCTGGGATGATACAGAACAATGAAAAATGGATGGAAATCCAAAATAATGAGTTTGAAATAAACTATTTACCAAATAATGAAGCAAATTCCTAATGTCAGGACTGCGCAGCTACAAGCTTTATCAAAAAAGAACACAGGAAACTAGTTAGAAAGTTGCTCAGATAATCAAACTCCAACCATCAAAACTTAAAATCTGAAAAAAAATATCAAAACATAGTTATAGGACCTCAAAGTTATCAAATATTTTGTAAACAAAAGGCCATTTTGTGTCATGCAATACTTTTATTGCAGGTGTATGGTGTGCCTCTAGTGACACAGTGAACAGCAATGTTGCCCCTATTATATAAGGTACACAAAGCTATGAATGTGACTGCATTTAAAAAAAAAAGTGCGCTACATTTTCCAAATAGGCTTTATTTTCCTAATATGACATTTAATTACATTAATAGCCGTCTTTTGAGAGGGGGGGTCACGACTATTACAATGTATGTATGCCTGCTAAGGCTGCTAAGGTTTATTACATGTGTATAGTTATACCAGATGAATGTATAATTATTTGTATGGAAAACGAAGGCAGGGAGAGGTGGTTTTAAACTAGTCCATTCGGGACTAACACATGGTTCAAATTTATCTCAATAATTTGCTAGCTTGCAGGAGTCTTTAGCAGCTGAAGGACACAGAAAAAACCCACGAGGTTTGACAAGCGACCCTACTGCCTGTCACATACAAGCGGAGATCTGAAACTATGCCACTTTAATCAATGAATAATCTGCACATGTTAACCTTTCCACCATCCGATTTACTTAAAAACCATTCATCTAATGTACATCAAATGGTGCAATTTGTTATAAACACCTGGTTACTATATTAAAAACAACAAATCCAAAATCACATTTCAGTTCCTGGCATTCATTAGACAAGTATTTCCTACATTTCTGAAAAATAAATACTATAATGTTGTATTTTTCAATTCATTTTCTAAATCCAACACATACACACAAATTGTATAATTAAACGAGCTAAATCGCTAATATTTGGG